>BSBM01000861.1:35000-1238333 GCA_027924585.1 Larix kaempferi | reverse complement strand
ATTGGCAACTAATAAATTAATATTATTGACCCTATAACCTTAGTATTATTATTCCTCTTAGTACCAACTAATATTTTCTTTTTGACAAGAATGGGTAAGAGCTTTTATATATAAAAAGAGAGATAAAACATAGCTACATAGTGTTGGAGCAGGTCTGCTCCTCGACAGAGAGGAACTGACCAGTCTCTACATTCATCTTTGATAGGACTATAACTATCTTGACAAAGTTCTAACCTATGACATCTATATAATCAAACAAACTTCCCTAGAAGCTTTAAACAGAGCAGTACATTGAGGAACCGTCTTCATGCTGTCAGCCAAGTCTTCTTCTGCTTGATACAAGGCCCCAAAATTGGCTACATAGATTTTTATCATAACAAAAATAAAAGAGTTCTAAGTCATCCTAAACAAAACCAAAAAAAGTCCCAAAAACTTGAGGAATCACCAAATCTGCAGGCTAAAAATGACGACGGAACTTTGGCTCATGCTCCTTTCCTCCCACTGTGCCGTCATGTTCTTTCTGCATCTCCTGCTTCGGGTTTCTGAGCTGAGCTCGCATCCTGTCGATCTTTCCCTCCACAATTCTAGCTCTACAGTGAACTGCCTTGATTTGGGCATCCAAGTTGACTGAGCAAGGACATCCATTGTCCAAGACTTCAGCGAGGATGTCCACCTTCTCGTTGACCTTGCTGTTGTTCTCACGAACCTCCTTATTTGTTTCCTGTGCCAAGGTAAACATATGCTGCAGTGCCTTCTTAAATTCATAATTTTCGCCTCTCAGCAAACGAACTTGTGATTCCAGTTCTTCAAAATATTCCTTGACGTTAAGTACCAACTAATATTATTAACCTTAATTATATATATATTTTTAACCATAAACCTAATATTATTAACCTTTTAACTCAGTCCTATAAGAATCCATATCTAAATACATTCTTATCTCACTTCTATTGCAATCCATAACTAAATACATGTTTAACTCATTCCTATTACAATCGATAACTAAATAATTACACTGATAGGTGTTTAGATATTATCTGAGATTTTGGACTTCCTTGAGTGGATCAACACGATTAGCCGAAGTGTAACAAGTGTAGAATCCGTATTAATTTCATGGTCGTCGTATCTTGTTATGCTTAAATGCATCTTGATTAAGATTTAAATAAGCTTCAGTTAAGTGGTGGTTAAAAAATGGAAATGTTTATTACATAGTATTTGTTTTATGTTTATATTAATTAGTTTAATGTTTATGTTAATTTAATGTTTATATTAATTCACGGCACTTAACTTCTGACCTATTGGTGTTCACCGGCCACAAATTAAGTGGCTCTGCTAGATGGAACGATTCAACGAATCCATCTAAAGAACATTATAGTATAGCTATATTGCCATCTTATCTATTTTTTTTTAATTTTTGTAATTACCATTTAGATTAAATAAATAATAATGTACAATGTAAAGTAAAAATAAATAATTTTTACAAAGGTTAATATCACATTAAAGAAATCATTTTAGTGAGAATGTGTCTTTAAAGAAACAATTATCCAATATGTACAATTGCTATAAATCTTAATATAACAACTTAAGAGTATAGACAAACCTTTTTCTAAATGACTAAAATTAACTTAAGAAATAAATGAGAATTATTACTACACATTGAACAATTAAACTTGTACTTCTACAATATTACATTTGAAATGGTGTAAAATTTTTCTATATATTCTTAAATTTAAACTGACATCAATTTAATTACTCTTTTAATTTATTTTAAAGTTTATTTTTTGTAATTGTCATTTAAATTGAGTAAAGAAAAGAATAATATACAAAGAAAAAGTAAAAATAAATCATTTTTACAAAGGTTAATATCATGTTAAAGAAATCATTTTAGTGAGAATGTGTCTTTAAAGAAACAAATACCCAATCAATATGAGAAACACTTGCTATAAATATTAATTTAGCAATTCAAAGTTAAGAGTATATAAAAAAATTCTTAAATGATTAAAATTAACTTAAGAAATTATTAAATTCTAATTATTTAGAATTTGATTTATTAAAGAAAAATTAAATTGTTCAATGTGCATTAATAATTCTCATATATACTTGTATATTTGTAAAAGTTTACGATATTTATTTATTTACAATAGTAATAAATGAGAATTTGTATAAAATTTTTGTAGATATTCTTAAATTTAAGTCTACATCAATTTAATTTTGATTTTTTTTTTGCATAACGGTGACAACATCCCCCCCTCAAATTTTGATTTTGAGTTTTTTTATTATTTTAATTAAGCTGACATAACTATTTTTTTAATATAATTTTAAATTTATTTATTGATGTGCATAACGCTACGTTACTAGATTTAAAAACATCTACCCCATATTGGTTTGTAGAAGGCCTCTTGGCACAAAAAACAACATGCTAAAAATGGTCAACTTCAAAGATCTTTAAATCTTGTCCCTAAGCTTTTTCCCAATACTTGGCATGTGTCTACTTTATTTATAATTTGTTTAATTTGTTGATGCATTTGGTATTTTTTTCCTTAAAAAATCAGAATTCACACTATCAATTATTGGTGAATTGATTTGGTAGAGTTTATAGGACTTAAATCCCTAGAAGAGCGTGATTTGATTTGGGAGAGTTTATCTTTTGAATGGACATAGATCCCTAAAAGAGTTTGAGGAATTTGAATGGACTTGGATACCTCGGAGGAGTTAAATGAATTTGATGATTTTATAGCAAGACAAAAGATCCCTCTTAGTTGAAAAACAAGGACTTTAGGGGGATGTAGGAGAATCCATTCTCTTAAAAGGTGATGTTGGAGTGAGGGGGGAAACCATTCCAATGAAGAAAGAGGTAGAATCCATTGATAGTTATAGTATTATGTATTATTTTGATGATGATTTTTTTTTGCATTAAACAAGTGTAAAAAAACAATACAGTTGCTTAGTACCTGCCTTCTATGTATATAGTAAATGTAGCAAGCTAAAAAGAGTGGAAATGCAATTATTTTATGTTTATATTTATGAATAACACTTATTATTAGTTTTAGTTTTATGTGTAAATTAAGCTCCTTAAATTAAATACATAAACCAAGCTTTAAATTTTAAATAGTTACAAGCTTTTTGGCTAGATACGTTTAATTAGACAAATCTATATCTTTTTTTTTTTGCAAATAAAAAAACAGGACCTTCTATTCAACCAAACAACTTATACATAGTGTTACAGAAAAGTGCCATCCTTGCCTGTAAAGGACAAGCGATGGGCAACAAACCCCCAAAAGGAAACAGGGGAACCATTGACACAAGACTAAGACGCTAGACTAAGATTAGAAAAAGGGATCGGTTCATTGAGTGGACCGGCCAAACCCCATTCTCCCCTTTTTCTTCCAAATATCAATCCATCCTGTGGAACTGGTAGGTGCAGCAGATTTCTCCACCACATCCAGCTGATTTGAGGGAATACCATCGTTGCGACCTGTATGAACTGCAGGTGCTTCCTTATCACTGTCTAAATGGTCTGATTCGTGAGGACGTTTCTAAGCCCCTGGAAGCGGAGCTATGGCCATGATAGTATCATTTGGTTCAACATGTGCAAGGGGGGAAACCCCTGACTGAGATGTGGGATCTGAAGCCTGAATTTCTATTGCTTCTAAGGGTTTGAGAACTGCCTCCTCCATTGGTTGTTTCTCAACTGGCGGGGGCTGTACTGGACAAGAAGAAGACGAAGGTGCTGAAGAAACTTTATGATGTTGTTTTCCATCCGCTAGGGGAGCCAATCGACTTTTGCAAGGTTTGGGGTCTTGCCACCCATTGGCCTTCTTCCATGTTCCAAAGGACGTGGGTGGGGTGGGGGAAACAGGACATGAAGCCTGGAGATGCCCTGCTTGATGGCATGAGCGACACCTGAAGGCCGTATTCTCATAATCAAGCAGCTGCACATAAGGTTCCTCCTCAGTGCCTTCAATGAAAATCCTATCTGGAAGCCCTTAGCTGAGGTCAATTTCAACACAAATTCGTGCATAAGTGATGAAACCCTTCATCAGACGATCTTTATTAATTTTGATAAACCTTCCCAGCGTATTGCCAATGGTGAGTAAAAAATCAGGAGAATAAAAATGTAGAGGTAAGTTGGGGAGTCTTACCGAGATCGAAGTCCGCATGGCATTCATAGTCAGAGGGTTAAAAGAGGAAAACCATGGCTGCATGGAAAGACCGGATCTGCCCCAGAACCACGGCCCTTGCTCTAACACTCGTTGGCGATCCTCATCTTTGGCGAAGCAGACAATGAAGAAGCCTTTGGAGCAAAGGAACACCTCTAGATCTGGCGCCCATGTCTTGCTGATCCAATCTCTAAGTGTTGAAGCAGAAGGCCATAGACCGTTGAAGCGGCAGATGAGGGCCCTTTGCTCGTAGATAGAAGCATAGGCAAAAACATGGGGGTCTTCTACCTCAGCCGTAGGAGGTTCTGTGGATTGCTCTACAATGAATGCAGATCCTGAAAGTGCCCTTGCTCCAAGACCTGCCGCCTTAGATCCAGATGGTGCCTCAAGCCCTGTTTTAACTGCATGTTTGTAAGAATGGGGGGGAATGGGAGTAGGAGCCCCACCCCCAGCCTAGATACAAGTGACAGTGTTGCATTCTTCATATTCCCCAAACTCTGAAGTCGAACATCATCCCCAAGCTGGCGTCCCTCATAGATTAGCGTTTGAAAGCAGGGCGGAATCCCTGTTACCTGATGGATCTTGGTTTTAAGCCTGCATAGACTGTCAAGTGGATGAGCGTGCAAGCATTTTGTCGAGCCATCCAGGATCCTCACGAAAAGAGAAAAACCAGCAACGCCCTCTGACTTAGCCACGGTCAGAAGAGGATCCTTCGGCTAGCAGCCGGAAAGAAGAATGGGCGCGGACGCATCATGCTTTGGGGCAGGCTGAATGGTCTCCTGAAAAACGGAAGCAACATCACCGATCAACAAAGCACTACAGGGTTTTGAGGCCGGGAATGGCTCAGCGGGAGACGACGGCGGCATCCTAGTTGCGACCAGGCGGCCCAGAGGCCCTGCGGCGGCTAGGGCTCGTGTTAGGGTTCCCATCACTCGACCAGTTTCCGTCTTCAGATTCATTCTTGTCTTTCTTCAAAACAAATCTATATCTTATTAGCTCAATACTTTTAATTTACTTTTACAAATATAATTTTGTAATGTATATGAAATGTTTTGAAAATTTCAAATAATTCAAAAGTAATAAACTAATAAAATTGATAAGTGTTTTCAAAGTTATAACTTGTAAGATTCTTTGTGCAAATATCTTTTTATAAAATTAAAAAAAAAATATTGATTGAAAATGATTTCCCAATATTTAATACCACCCGGTTTTATAATTTAAAAAAAAAAGTAACTTCCTAAATTATAATCTTTTAATAAAGAAAATGTGTGACTTCATGAATTATAATTTGAATTTTTTTTTAAGTTTATCATGCAAGAGAGATTTAGAAATGATGCTTACTAATATGTAATGGAGGTATTGATGACCCTTGCGATTTTATCAAATGGAAGCTCATTGTAATAAAATCCATCATTACAAAAATCCGGTGGTAGTTAGTCAAGTGACATGTAATTACGGAATGAAATTTTTTAAAACAAAATGACACAAGCCAATCCTAGCTTTCCTATTTTTTAAAATTTCACTACTTCCTCGCTTACAATAACATGAAAAATTGTCATTTCTTAGTCATGTCACAGGTCCAACCAATTGCATGTTAGATAAGTAGCATTATAATGTAATTAAAAATTATAATTTTTAAAGTTCCTAAAGTTTAACTTTAGGAACATGAAAATAATTTTGAAAACTAATAAAAAATCAAATGAAATTGACCATAGATTAATTTCAATATATCCTGCCAAGGAATATCATCTGAGATCGGCGAAGAAGGGAATAGTAACACAGGAAGAGGGAGTGGAGGGCAGTGTTGGCATGGATCTGAGTGGAAGTGAAAGGCAATTTGGTAGGAAATCATATATTTCTTTGGCAATGAAACAAGCTGGCATGAAGGTGTTATTTAGTAATCAAATGACTATTCTAGGGTCTTGGGAGAAGGCAAAGACCAATCTAAGTTTATATAATGATTTTTCTCTTCTATAATATAAGGGGCGTAGGAGTGTTCACAAAGAAACTCCTTGAAGATGTTGGTTGTAGATGATAATCCATAAGTGTTAATGATTCAAGAATTAATTCTTGGAGGCATATAAGGTAAAACATTTTTGATGTCTACCTTGCTTAGGTGGACTTTTGAAGCTTTGATTTCTACAGGGACATTAGAGATCTAGTGATTAGAGGGTATAATACCTTATATCTAATCAATGTCTATTGTCCTTTCATGCCAAGAGAAGTTTTTTAGGACCCCTTTGAGTGTGAAATTAAGGAAGGATAATGTGATAGTGGGATAGGACAATAATTTTATCTTGAGACAATGAGAGGTATGGGGGAAGCTGGAAGAATGGATCCTTTGATAGATTTCCTGCTACAAAAGATTGATGATGTGGGGATTTGTGATATAGAGCCCTTTTTTTTTAACTGATGTGGATGGATAATAAGGTTGGAGATGTCTCAGATGGATCCATCTCCAAGAAATTAGATAGGTTTCTAGTTGTAGAGTAATTTATTGATAATATGGGAAGCTTTAGATCTTGGATACGTGAATGAGGGACTTTTGATCACATTCCTATGTTTTTGCAAGTGGGGGAGACTATGCCGAAACCCCATGGTCCTTATAAATTCAATTCTCACTAGCTTAAGGATGTCGAGTTCATGGAAATGGTTAAAATATAATGGAGACACTATGATATATAACAAGAGGACACTGCAATGTATCCATTTAGTGATAATCTTAATAAAATCAAAAGGATCACTATAGAAGGGGCAAAGGAAAAATTTAAGGATTCTCAAGATCAGTTTTGGAATTTAGAAGTAGATATAACAAACATTTTTAATTCCAGTATGAATGGCATATCCATATGATGCCCTAGCACAAGGTGATGAAAACACTAATATTTTTTCATACTCATGCTCATATGAAAAAAATATAAATAGAGTCTGGAGTATTAAGGATGAGAGAGGGAGAAGTCCATAGATTCAGAGATATGCTAGAGGTGGGAGTCAATCACTTCAAGAATATTTTTAGATGGAATCTTTGTTTCCTAGTTTTGTGGTCCAAGATTAGAATAGGGATCTCATGAGGGAGGTGGAAATGGATGAATTACAAGTTGTCATTGTATCTTTCAGGGAAGATAATAGGTTAGGTTGTGATGGATGGTCGATAGAATTCTTTGAAGGTTTTATAGAGTTGGACGTAATGATTTATTGCTATTTGTTGAGGGATTTAAAAGATTTGGTAAGGTTATGGGGGCAATTAATTCCACTTTCTCAACATTGATGCCAAAAAAAAATGTCCTCGAGTATTACGAGTAATTTAGGCCTATTGCTTTATGCAATTTTGTGTATAAAATAATTTCTAAGATCATAGTTAGGAGACTCAAGCCTGTGTTGTCTTTTGCTATCTAATGTGAGAAATTTGTATTTTTAGGTAGTAGACAAATTCATGAGGCTATAAGCATTGCTCAGGAAGGTTTGCACACTAAAAAGGGCTAGTCTTATCTAAGGTTGATGATGTTACATGTTGGCTTCTCATGTGAATTTGTTAATTGGGTGGAATGATGTTATTCATTTGTTTCTTTCTCCTTGTTGAATAATGGTTTCGGTTCACCTTTCTTCTAGTCCTCGCAAGGTTTGAGGCGGGCTTGCACTCTCTCACATCTTTCGTTTCTTCTTATAGTGGAAGGCTCAAGGAGATGCACCTTTTTAGAAACATGTAATGGTAGATTGAAAGATATTAGAATAGGGAATTATATATGTTGTCTTACCTTTTGTGGATGGTTCATTAAGGGATGCAACAACAATTCATTGTGCCTTAGACTTGTATTATATGGACACTGAGATGGAGGTAAATGGGTAGAAGTCATTGATAATGTTTCAAATAGTAGTAGGTCAACTTTGAGTTATAGTGAATGCTTTTCCATTGAATAAGAAAAACTTAACTTGTTCTGTGTGTGTTGGTTACATCTTCTTATATGTTTTAGTGACCATTTTAAACTTGTTCTTGATGTGTTGGATGCATCTTCTCGTATGCTTTAGCAATCGTTTTTCCCTCAGATTGAATTGGATCAATCTTGAATGTTGACTTACTCAAAATTTTCAATCCTATTAAAAAAATCACTTAAATGGTTTGGCCTTTTACCATGAGAAGCCTATGTAAACTCATTATTCATGAGTATGACATGAAAAACCAATGATGTTTTCTTTAACAAAGCACTAATTATCCATGATTGATAAAATGAACGGACTTTGATATTCTTGCATAATTTATTGTTTAATGGTAATATCCAGCCATTAAATACATGCAAAACATGATCTTGCATAGTATAATTTTTCATCACATCCAAGCAGTAATCTTTAACAAGAAATACTTTTGCAATAAAAATGTAATACATTTCTATATAACCTCCATTTGAACATATAAATTCTCATCAATGGTAATTTCTATAATAAGGATTTATACCAACAATCAAACCTTTATTTTTTCCTTTGTACTCGATATATTATAGTCTGGGTTATAAGTTTTCTAATTCACTATATATCGAAATACCACTCGTATTTGAATTTTCTAATCTTACTACCAAACTCCACTATATATATACAGAGTTATAACAACTCATAAAAACAATATATATATATCAGCCTATAATAAAAACAATAACAACTCATAATCAAACAAAGACAATTTTATAATTAAACAAAATAAACATTAAAATACAAAACTATCTAAAAATATGAAATTATATCCTAAGCATCATAACACTTTCTAAAAAAATAGTCACAATGAAGTAAAATAAGTTGATTTGTCTAAACATTCTTGACAACTAATAATGGACATACGTATATATAGTATAATTATAACATCATTAAGAAGGATTGGACTATTTTTGTAATAGATGGAGAAGGGTCGACTAACTCTTCTCCTATCACATTCTAATAATGTTAAATGGCGGAATCAGGCAATTGATTGAATTGATGATAATGGTTGCAATGGAGAATGATTGGTTAACCCTCCATGCATCTTGTTGTTGTCACATCTAGAGATCACGGGATTTCATTAAACATTGCAAGTAGTATGGAGAAGGGTTAGCTAATTCTTTTCATCGACAAGGAAAGTTTGGATGATCATTTTCCTATCTTCCTTTAATCGCATCATAAATGTAAATGTAGAAGTGTTGATAGAGCCTTTGACATTGAATTTCAAATGTTTTTATATCTACAATCATTGGATTTTATTAAATATAAAAACTAGTAGGGCAAAAAGATCAAAGTGGGTATAGCAGAGGTATCCCATCTTCTGGTAATTACAAAAAACATCATTATGATCAGGAAAAAGTCTGTGGCTGTGAGAGCCCACATAGTAACTACTGGAAAAAAAAACAAAAGTGATCAAGCTGAGACAAAAAAGCTGAAAAACACAGGATCTCCGGAACCTTATTTATTTGTTGTTGCAACATTTGGGGGGGGATCTTCCAGAATTCGGCAGCTGAAGTTATCCTCCTCAGTCGTATCCTGGTCCGAGCTTTTGACAGGTAGGGGAGCCAATTTGCGCCAGGGAGAAGAAGTCTTCTCCGCATCGTCCGAGACTCTTTTACATGCAAGTTGGTCGACCATGGAAGGGGTGGAAATGAGTGAGTGGCAATCTCCTTGCCACGTGACTCAGAGCGCAGATGAATTCTGTCTCCTTCCCCAGTTTCCAGTGAATTGTCCATTCCGCCCACTAGGATGATGCTAATTACTCCACCTACATGGCTGCCACCCGCCAAACTGCCTCCCGCTAGACTGCCACCATCCGGACTTCCTCCAACATGATTGTTGCTAACCCTACTTCCACTAGCGTGACTGCCACCAACCTGAACCCCACCACCATGGCTCCCACTCGCGAGGTTCACTCCTGCATGGCCACCCCCAACAAAATTTTGTCCGCTGAAGATGGATTCCAGAGAACAAGCCAGGTCATTCATCAAGTTCGAGTGAGCTTTCAGAGACTAAGTGGTTTCTCTGGCTCTATCCTAGTTAGCTTTCGTTTCTTCCATAAGGGCTCCTAACATGTTTTTAACGAGCCAATAGTGATTGATGCACCCATCATTCCTTCCTGAGGAGAGATGGTCGGCCAACAAACGAGCTTCCCATTTGTCTATCATCAGGCGGACCGGGATGGAGACACCTTCCCCATAACCCTTTGAGGCGGTGAAGTCTTGTTGACCTCCAGCGTGGCCAGATCTTCCTCTGCGAGACCTTCCTCTCTGACGATACATAGAGTCCAACAGCCAGGGAGCACGACCAAGAGCCAAATGCAAGATCAGAGACGAGTTGCAGATTCCTGCAGCTATACGAGCAGGAGTGACTTGGGGGAGCACATAGAGAATGCCGAGAACCGCCCTGCTATGCCACTTTAACCTGAGCCGAGGGGACTCCATGGTCTTCACACGAATGAGCATTAAGTCGTTGGTACTGGGAGAGCCGAAGCAAACTGGCTGATGAGACATGGAGCGTTTGTCTGGAATGCGCTGGAGTGAAGAGCCCATGGCTCATAAATTAACGTCACCTCATCCACCCCTAAGGAGTCTGGTGGGATGGTGGGAAATGAGGTTGCCCCATGTCGTGGGCCCTGAGTCACCCGTATCCGGGGATAAATTTTGCATATTAATAAACAACTATAAGACATTTTTTTTAACATAACTTGGTCCAAGAAATTGGTTGCATGTGAACATTTTTCAACCTAACTATAGGTGTCTAGTGTAGATACCACCCTCAAGTCGGGTTATGAGGCCATCAGGGTGAAGGAATCAAACCACATATTTCTCTTTCTCTCAACCCAATCCATATGTTCTTATGCTAAAACGATTTTCTCACTATAGAGCACCAAAGGCATCTTATCTACCGTCAAACAACCATCGCACTATTTTTCACTACTCAAGGAAGTTCTTCCATTTCTCTGCTCAACAGTTCCTCATGAATATAATTCTCTCTAGTGCTCTTCAATGTGGGTAGAAAGAACCAAATCTATTTTATGCTTTCTGGAAGTTGCCTATAAGATTAATACTTGGATCTCAAGCATCAAAAGAGTAGAAAATAAACAATGTTCGATGGTTTCTCTAACTTGCCCAAACTCTCTACTCACCTACATCCATCTATCTTTCATCCAGTGTCCACAATTTCACCTTAACTATCTTGATTTTAATCCATTTGCACATTTTCATAAATAATTTTGGAGACTGTAGCATGAGCAAATCTACGGCATGAATGTGAGTGTGATGGAATGGATGCTAGAGTGAATGACAATGAGAGGATTGGTGGAGATGATGAACGACATTACTTTTTACAAGATGAATGCAGGACTCTCACAATCCCCATAACGATTGTACTTATCTCATGCTTCCATAACTACGTAAAAGGACTTTCTACACTATCCTTTTATGTGCATTCAATGATTGGTTTGATAAGTCAAAGGAGGTGGATGGATTTATTTAATGCAAATGGTGGAAAGGAGATGAGTTATAAGGTTAACACTTGCTAATAGATGATTTATAGTCCCATAAGCCCTCTTCCCTCTTCCCATTAAATGGAATCATAGCCCCTCTTGTGTTCTATGCGACTATCTTGGACCAATATATTATATTCCATCATTAATATTTATATAACTTGAGTTCACCATGGAAAGCTTACCACATGGTCCATATAAGTATATTTACATCATACATGTCTAGAGATTCACCAATTGGGCCTTGGTCTTAGTTTCCACACCAAGAATCCACATGAACACATTTACATCATTTACAACTCTGGGTTCATTTATTTAATCCCACATGACTTGACTCCCATCATATATAATCACAATTAAATTTATGCATAATCTGATTCAATACATTATAGGCATAAAGAATGGGGTACATTCCTCTCCCCCTTGGAATAACACAAACCTTGGTGCTTCTAAAAATTAGAACAAAAAATGGGTATACCTCCCTTATGGTATCCTCTAGCTTTCCTGTAGCCTCATCATGACCAAAGTGCTTCCATTGCACCTTTACTTGTTTGATGGCTTAGTTCTCGAGCAATATCACTAACTTATCAAGGATGCACATTGGCTCTATTTGAAAACATGGAAAATCAATCCTATGGTTAGGATCATGTACACATTTCTTAAGCAAGGAAACATGGAAAATGTCATGAGCTTTAGTGTTAGCTGGAAACACAAGTTTATATGCAATTGGTCCTATCGTATCAAGCACTTCAAATGGCCAAAAATATATTGGTTCCATCTTCGCACAACTTCCAAGATTGGAGGAACTTTTCCTTGGCTTTACTTGAATGAACACATGATCCCCAACATGGAATTCTTTATGCACTCTATTTTTATTTGCATAATCTTTTTTGTATCTTGGGTTGCCTTCAAATTATGCTTGATTTTAAAAAAAAATTTGCTCTATTTCCATGAACATTTCTAAACTAAGCACACTTTTGTTTTATTGGATTATCCTAACTCACTACTGTCCTACATCTTTTGCATATAAACGCTCAAATGGACTTGTTTTCAATAATTTTTTATATCCATTGTTATAATATTCCTAACTCTACCAGGTGTAAATAATATTCCCATTTTGATGATTTATCCATCACATACATGTAAATCATGTCTTCAATCACTTGACTCACTCTTTCAGTTTTCCCATTTGTTTGTGGGTGATAGGCAACACTAAAATTAAGTTGGGTTTGGTTATTGAAATCTTCAGAAAACCTTTTTTCCGAAAGTTAGATATAAACTTGATATCTCAATTAGATACATATGTTTTAGGTAACCCATGCAATCTAAATAGTTTCGTCGTGAATATGTGCAATTCCATCGATCTTATCAATAGACTTAACATGAATAAAATGTGCTTCTTTGGGTAACTTATTTACCATGACCATGGTAGAATCATGTTGTCTTGATGTAGTTGGTAATCTAGTAATAAAATCCATAGTTACTACCTTCCATTTTGATTCTGGAATTGGAAAATGTTACAATAATCATATTGCTTGCGGATGTTTAGCCTTAAATTGTTGATATTTCATACATCTGACAATGTATTCAACAACATTCTTCTTCATTGTGGGACAATTGTATTGCTTTCTTCTAGCAATTGTTTTCAGGTAGTTGGAAGTAAAAAATATGGAAGTGTTTTGAATTTCATCCATGATAATACATCTCAAATATGAAGAGTTGGAAATATGCATTATATTTTTATAAATATGAATCCCATCATCATTTAATTGATAACCTTCATATTTCTTTTCTAATTATGCTTGTTGCAATCTATCTTTCACTTGAAGGTAATGTTCATCTTTAACAAGGGAATCAATAATCGTCTTCTTCAAATTTGATTTGCAAATGCTAAATGCTACCACATGAATATTTATCTTGAGTACATCAACAAGTTTATTTATTTTTGTTATATGTGCTTGATCTCAAAATCAAGCTCATGAAGAAATTATATCCGTCTATGTTGTCTGATATTTAAGTTTGGCTACTCAAATAAATACTTAAAACCATTACAATTAGTTCTAAGCTCAAATATTTTGCTCATTAATTAATGCTTCCATATTTTTAGAATATGCACTATTACAGGAAGTTTCAAAAAATGAGTAGCATAGTTTTTCTAATATTTCGTCAATTTTCTTGACTCATAACATATTACATGATTATTTAGCATGAAAACTCCCTTAAGCCCTTAATGCATACATTTGTGAACACAAAAAAATCTTTGTATGGATTTGTAATTTTCAAAATTGGGCACTTGGCATAAACTTCTTTAATAGTTGAAAGCCTTCTTCATATTCCTAGGACCATTCAAACTTTACCTCTTTATTTTGCAATGAAGTAATTTGGTGTGCAATCTTGGAAAATGCCTCTATGAATATTCCGTATGAACCATTAAGACCAATGAAAGGTCTCACATCTATTACATTCTTTGGAGTGGGCCAATTCATTATTTGTTGGAAAGTTGTCAATGATGTCAAACTATTCCTATGTCATTAAGGCCAAGATTGACAAGATGCCTACAAGATGATTATGGGGTGCTTGCAAGTGTTTTGTTTGTTAGTCATCTACCCCTAAAGCCATGATCAAAGATTTGGATTCAATCTCATGCTTCCAGTCATGAGATTGTCTTGCAAGAATGGCAAGTCATGGGTCCATGCAAATGGATTTATTATAAAACAATAGCATTATGCCCGCACTTGGGATTGGAAAAATGCCCACACTATCTTGAAATCCCTGAAGGCTAAGAGAAGTAAAATATGCCCACAATTGGAGAAGGAAAATTCCCACAGGTCCTTTGAAAAATGGCTGCAATTGACTTTGAAGATGCCTATAGGGCGGCTACCCAATTATGCCTACAGGCTATGCCCGCAAGCATTGGAGAACTGTCAAATGCCTACAGGAAGTAAGATTATGCTCGCAGCTACTTGTCAAGTATGTCCACAATAATACCCGCATTGACAGGTAAAATACCCGCGTCATTAGAAGAAATGCCCGCATTATCTTGGAGAAAATGCCCACTAGTCAAAGAAAATGCCTGCGGGCTATGAAGAAATGCCTGCAGCTAGTAAGGAAATGCCAGCAGCCAAGGAGAAGATTCCCACGGGCCTCAAGGAATTCCCGTAGGATTTGGGGAAATTCCCGTAGGTTCAGACGGAACTTATAAAATTCCTACCATGAAATATGAAATGCCCACCAAGTGAAGTGTATGTAATCAGATCTTTGTTTGGGAAACTAAACCATTTTGGGGGGAATCTTTTAAGTTGGACCTGCATTTAAAAAGTGAGATCGCCCCTTAATTATCCATTGATATTATCATCCCTTAAAATGAGGACAAAAATGGTATACATCAAAAGGTATAAATAGAAAGAGAGATTGCTCTATTTTGGAGAAAAATGGACAAGTTGATCTGAAAATAACAAAGGTACAGAGAGAGAAACAACAGTTGAGCTGAGAAAGGATGAAGGCAAGTGAAGACAAGTTCTAAGGGGTAAAGACAAGATTTGAAAGTTTATTTTTGACACACTCTGCATATATTTAAGGAGCATCTTGAACATATTTCCTAACAGACTTTTGGCAAAGTTCAGAGTCTATTTTTGACAAATTCAAAGGACTTTTTTAGCACATATTCCAGGGCTATCTTGACACAGAATTCAAGGTGAATTCGAGTTTAATTTTGGAGCATATTTAATCATGGTTTCAAGACAGTATTCGGACAGATTTGTTTTTGGGAAGAATTAACAAAGCTAAAAGATTGTATTTGGATTGATTTTAGAGGACATAATTGAAAAAGGTTGAAGACAGCTAGAGGATGGATTTGAAGCACATCTTTCAAAGATTGAGCTGGTGCTCAAAATGATTTCATCCCTTGGACAAGTTGGTGCTTGCATAAGGGATTGGTTTCCCTGTTATATCGGTGTCTGCAAATCTGTGAGTGGGTGCTCACACCATCATTGGAGATTTGCGTTTCCTAACATTCTTTGTAATCTATGGTTTTATCAATTCAATAAAATTGAGTTTCGATATAAATATTTGGTGTACTGTGTTTATATGTTGATTGATAATGGTACATAATTAATGAAGTAAAAGTTATTGAAAAGTGTGTGATATTGATTCACCCCCCCTCTCTCAATATCACTGTGTATTCCAACATTATTGTCTCAATCTTTTGACACGAGCAACATGATAAACAACTTTGTGGCACCAACAATAGGATAAAACATCTTTCACTTGATGTTAAATCAACTCAAACCATCATACAAAAGGTTTCTTTCATTTGGGGTTCAAAAGAGGACTTGTGCCTTTAGGAGTTTTGAAAATCTTATAGTTCAAGAATGAAACACATTGAAGAACTATTTAAAAAGCTACACACAATGATCAACATAGCTCCAAAATCTAAAATTTATGTGAACAAAGGAATAATGACAATTGTTCTTACCTACTTACATGTAATGAACAAGAAGGTGGATATGCTTAAAACACAAACAAAGTTATTGAATAAAAAGTTGAAGTCACTTCAGGGCGAAACCACTAGGGAACCAAAAAATAAAGTTGCATTTGATGATTGTGAGATAGAATTATTCTCTTTTGTTGAAATTGAAGTTCCTACAACATTGAAGGACAACTTGGATGATGAACTTAAACCTAAAGAAGATGGGTTGAATGAATCCACTACGCCAACATATAGTGAAATTAAGGAGGATGAGGATAAGTTAGCTCGGATTATTAGACCTTGGGAAGAGTTAAAGTTGAAACAAAATATATATGGCTTGGGATATGTAGAGGATCATGATAGCTTCTTTCATATTCCTAATTATGCAAACCAATTACATTTTCCGGTGGAGGTTTTATGGACAATGTTGATCGGAAGAGGGCACATGAGGATCGTGTAAAAAAATGATGTTGCAGTTAAATATTATTAGGCTAATGATGCAGATGAAGATGTTAATGCAATTGAGGATGATCTAGATGATGATCATGTAGTTCAGGATGATCAGAATTTTGTTGTAGTTAAGGAAGATATCGATGATTATGCAATTGTTGTGGATGTTGATATTGATCCAGGTACCGCGGATCTATTGGATGATGATGATTATCAGTTGGATGAAGAACTTGTGCAGTGTCAACATTGTTAGCAAATTGTCTATGATGAGTTAAATTGTTTTGATCTTCACCCGTGTAGTTTTTGTGGTAAGACAAATCACTTATTAGACATGTTTCAACAGCTAAAGAAGAAGCAGCGTAAACAAGTACACTTTGGATGGATGAATACTTTGCGTTGGATTTTGGAAGCCAAGTTATTGGAGAGATTTTATTGACAGGTTCATACATGTTCAGATCTGTTTGTGAGGAGCAATTTCTACAACAAATGGTTATGATTTTTTTGGATTTGTTGATTTCAAGGCATGACCGGGGCCCACATGATGTGTCTTTCAAGTTGAAGATCAAGTCTTTCGACTCCGCTCAAAGATAGTGTGATTACCCATTTTCAATTTCTGGGGGGGTACATATGATGATATCGACTTCTCACCTTTCGGTTGACAAGGGGGGATATTCATGAGGTTGTCAAACTTCAATTTTCGAAGTCTAGATTGATAGAGCTTGATAGCTTGCAGTTTATTTTGGATGATGATTTTGAGGATTCAAGATTGCATATAAGTCATTCAACATGATTACCATTGAGACGGGTTGATGCATTCATGATACAATTTCAATGATTTTGGGGATTGAGTTTGCAGATAGATTATGGATTATGGATTATGGTTTGTTCAAGATGATTACAGTTTATATAAGATGATGGATTTGATGACTTGGATTAAGGATTGATGATTAGATTTGGATTGGTTAGTTTGACCTTCATAGGAATTTTGTTGAGATAGTTCAACACTTGACACTTTTGATGGATTCAAGATTTTTTATGGACTTCAATCACTTTGATGGTGGTTCGACAATTTGATGGCAGTTCGACATTTTGATTGATAGTCTAAAATGGGTCCTAAGGAAAATAATAAAAAAAATCCATGTCACACTACAAATATGCCATGCCACACTAAGTTAAAGGTGTTATCTAATGAAGGTCAACCTATAGTATCTCATTAATGGTAGTTGACAAGTATGTTGGGTTAGTGTAGAGTTAAGAGATTAGGGTTGAAAATAATAATGAAATGTTTAGATTCTTGTGCACACACGATAAATAATATAGAGGTAAATTTTTTAAATTTATATTATAATTTTTTTATATATGTACCACTACTTATTTGTATATATTTAATAAAATCTAAAACTTAAAAAAAAAACTAAAATTATAATGAAAAAATATAATTACAATATATACAATCATTATTTTTATTTTATTTTATATTATCATTGTTTCCAAGTTCTTTAAAATATAAATATCACATTAATTAAGATGATAGTAGAGTAATTTTGAAATAATAAAAACATTTGTATAATTAATATTTTAAAAATAAAAATAAATAATATTTTTAAAAAATATCCTAAATAAGAAAATAGGAGAGAGAGAGAGAGAAAAAATAATAGTTCCTTATTTTTGTGATAACTTTCACTTCCAAACTTGGAATTTGTCTCTCTTCATAGCATTGGAAAGGGATTGACGAGAGCTACAACTTTCGTATTTTGAGTTTTTCAAGATTCTGCATCGATTTTCCGGGGTGGGCATTTTAGTAACCTGGTTCTAAAATGCCCGCACCGAAAAATCGATGTGAGATCTCATAAAACTCAAAATATGAAAGTTGTATATATCGTCGAGACCTTTCCAATGGTACCAAGAAATATCAATTCCAAGTTCAGTGGACGAAGTTATCACAAAAATAGCAAAAGATTATTTTCTCTCTCTGTCTCTCTCTCTCTCTCTCCTATTTTCTTTTTAGGATACTTTTTTAAATATTATTTATTTTATTTTTAAAAGATTAATTATATAAATGTTTTTACTATTTCAAAGTTAATCCACTATCATCTTATTTAATGTGAGATTCATATTTTAAAGGACTTGGAAGTAGTGATAATATAAAATACTATATATTTATTATTTCATGTATATTTATCATATTTCGAGATGAACTTTTCAATATATTAACCAAGGTGAGGTTTATATGAAGTTAGCTATTTTCAAATAAAAATATGACACATGAGCACCACTGACTTCCATGTGTCAAACTCAACCATAATGGTTGACCAAAGTTATTGAAATTCTATTGGGTTGAGAAATCCAACTCATTCATGGCATATATTTTTATAAGGCCCATTTTAGATCCCAAATTTATGCTAATGTTGGTTTCCTACTCTACTCACCATTTTTTGGATTTGAGGCAGTACTAGCAATTTACATGGTGGCGCTTGTCCCCCACTTATCCATATATATAACCTACTCCTTAGTATGGTTTCAACATAAGAGCTTAAACCAACCATTTGCATTATCTTGTTGGTGATTATATGGAATATTTGGTTGTCAATAAATTCCGTTATTTAGTCATAAGCATTATTCATAGGAGGAGGCTATCAACCTTAGGCTAGTACTAATTCCCTTCCATTTTAGAGGAAAACATCATGCTCTCATGTCGGCACATTATTACTTTATTCTTGGCATATCCAAGGCTCGGGATATCTAAATAGAGAAGATACTACTCACCATATTTTATGGATACAAGTTTCAGATTCAATTCGACACTTTTCTGTCAGCTGGTTTTTTGACAATTTTTTTATGTGTTGATTTATGAGAGCAGTATTTTGAACTTATTTGTTCACTTGATAGACTTTGGACTTTATAGGGATGATATTTGGATCTAGCAGAGGACAGTTGAGTCTTCTAAATTTGTACTTGGCACAATAAGGATTGACAACTTTTATCAAGTTATGGGATGTGTTGGACTTGAATCCAATTCAATTCTCATCATGGTTTTCTATCATCGGTTTTGGGTACACTTCAGTGAACACCTATAGGTTGTTTAACACATTTTTTGCACAGTATGTTTTCTAAGCTTGGTTTTAGCATCCACTTTTGGCATCGACACACATGAGTTTTAAAACCATGGGTTACAAGTTGAAGACTTGGATATGTTATCAATCTTTGCACTACTCATTGTTGCCTAGTTGATACAGACTTATGATTAAGGGGGGATTGTTAGCATCATTCTCCTAATCTAAGTCCATAATGCCCTGTTTTGACATTACTTCATGAACTACTATTATATGTTGTATTTGCTTGATTGTGAGACTTCGTCGGTTTGACGACACTGTAGACATATGGTTCTATTATTTTGCTGAGATATATATGTGGGTGTGTGTGATGTTAGTATTATGGTATGTAGTCATGTTTTGATATATGTATCATGTGTTAGTTATGTCTGTTAAATTTTGAGCATTAATTCACAATACTCTTGGATCTTTACTGAGAGAATAACATATACAGTATATAAATGCATAACAATCACAATAAGCATGACAAGCATCACAAGAATCAAAAGCATGAGAGACAAGAGACACAGAGTTTCCGTGGGGAAAACCCTAAGGTGAAAAACCCCACAACTTCCTTAGAAATAGAGAGAGAAATGGCTCAACCAAAGTACAACCAAAATACACTTGAGATAGTCTCCTAGTAGCAGATGATCCTCCTCCTCACTAGTGCGCCACTTTCTGAGTGAGAGAGATGTGACTTTCTGAATGATCCAAATAGAGATCTCCTGATCTCTATTTATACTTAACCTGTTTTCCCAGTGACCTATGGGGCCGACTTGTCTATCTAGATACATCCACAATATAATATATATTTTAGGGCCGACCCCACACATGGTGGTCTAATAACCCATCGGCAAGTACACACACTTGCGACACTTGTCAATCCACATGACGACACTTCCTTATAGAGGAATAACACATCTCTTATAAGGGTACCATAAATATATATGAAATACATTCCAAAGTTACATATACATCAACACTCCCTCTTAACTAGGAAGGTATTTCTCGACACAGTTCTGCTAGACAAGTCTTCTTCTCGGGATCATCGTCATCAATGCATCGTCATTGATGCTACTATCTCAACCAATCTCTGACTCTACTCGTCATAGGAAGTTCTACAGAGCCAGTTCTTTTTCATACTGGATGTAGGCCCACCACCTGCAGGTTTTCATCATCTGTGTGAACGGTTTGATAGAGGTGGCCTCTCAAGACTAATTTTATGTGCGGATGCAATACCAGAAAGAGTATCACAGGAACATTTATGTGCCTAAGCACGACCGGCAAGATCTCCCAAGACTGATTACATGCATCTCCTCCACAATACCTTTAAAGAGCATCCCAGGAACATTTATGTGCTGCAGCACAACCGAAAAGATCTCTAAAGAGAATCCCAGGACTTATTACAAGCACACAGCTCAACCTCTCGGATCTCTAGGACTGATTACATGTGGATAGACAAAACCTTTAAAGAGCGTCCCAGGAACATTTATGTGCCGTAGCACGACCGGCAAGATCTCTAAAGAGCATCCCAGGACTAATTACGAGCACATAGCTCAACCTCTCGGATCTCCAGGACTGATTACATGTCTCCGTAGTAATACCTCATCCCATGACTGATTACGAGCACACAGCTCAACCTATCGGATATCTAAGGACTGATTACATACTACATAGCAATACCGAAGAGTACCCCAGGAACATTTATGTGCCGTAGCACGACCGGAAAGATCTCCCAGGACCGATTACATGCTATTTGTACAACCTACCACATATCATCTCTGACCTCCAAGTATCAACCTGATACTCATGATCCAACGGATCATCATCGCACGAGGCATCATCCTAATGCCCATGATCATACTGATCATAATCACTGTACCATCCTGGTACATATCATCTGGAGCAACATCCTGAAGCTCATCATCATGATCATCCTAATCATACAATGCATCCACCTGATGCATACCAAGTATCTACCTGATACATATCATCATACATGATCCACCTGATCATACAGTGTATCCACCTGATACAAAGACAAATACATGATCCACCTGATCATACCTGATACATATCAACATACATGATCTACCTGATCATACAATGTATCCACCTGATACATATACAGATACATGGTCTAAGCATCCAACATGATGCATATACAAAATACATACAAATGATCCAACTGATCATATCCAACATCCAACATGATGCATACATACATAAATGATCCAACTGATCATATCCAGCATCAACACGATGCGTACATACATACAAATATAAATGATCCAACTGATCATATCCAGCATCAACACGATGCGTACATACATACAAATATAAATGATCCAATTGATCATATCCAGCATCCAACATGATGCATATACAGAGCAGTAACTGGAGCATCATCCTGATACTCATCATCCAGCGCTTACATCCACAGCTATGTGAAGGATCCTCCTTCCAACATGCTTGGAATGGCTTCAGCAAATGTGTCCATCACTTCTTCCTCGAAGTGTCGTCGATCTGAAGAACACCAAGCCTCTCCCTGAAGTACTCGAACTTCACCCTGGCTAGTGGCTTCGTCAGCACATCTGCAATCTGCTCGTCCGTCGCAACATAAAGGAGCTTCACGGCTCCTCTCTGCACCATATCCCTGATATAGTGATATTGATCTCTATGTGTTTCGACCTGTCATGAAACACTGGGTTCTCAGACAGCTTCACACAACTCTGGTTATCGTAGAATATACCAGTAGCATCCAATGGGAGACCAAATAACTTAGACAGTAGCTTCTGTAGCCATACTGCCTCACAACTAGCTGAGCAGGCTGCAACATACTCTGCCTCAGCTGTACTTAGTGCTACGCAGGACTGCTTCCTGCTAAACCAAGAGATCACACCTGATCCCATACTGAAGCAGCACCCAGATGTGCTCTTCCTATCTGCAGCACTGCCAGCCCAATCTGAATCAACATAACCCTGCAGGTTAAACTTTTGATTCGCTTCATACTTGAGCCCATAATCCATTGTACCCTTCAGGTACCTCAGAACATGCTTTACAGCAACCAGGTGAACACTCCTCGGATCCGTCAGGAACTGGCTCAATGTGTTCACTGCAAAGCAAATATCTGGTCTCGTGTTCGTCAGGTACATCAAGGACCCAATCATCTGATGATACATAGAGACATCAACCGGCTCAGATGAAGCATCACATAGAAGCTTTAGATTCGATGCCATGGGTGTGGCCATGGCCTTGCAATCCATCATCCCGAATCTCTTCAGGATATCTACTGTGTACTTCCCTTAATCAAGGAAGATCCCACCTGAATTCTGCCACACCTCCATACCTAGGAAATAATGCATCATTCCCAAACATTTCATATCGAACTCAGCAGCAAGCTTCCTCTTAGTATCTGCAATCAGTCTGTCATATCCGGTTACAAATAAGTCATCCACATACAGGAGTAGAATCACAGGATTCCCTTCCTCAACCTTGTAGTAGAGGTTGGAATCCGCTTTACTCTTGGTAAATCCCAAACTAGATAGGAAACTGTCCATCCTACCATACCAGGTTCTGGGAGCTTGTTTCAAGCCATACAAAGCTTTCTTCAATCTGCACTCATATGACTCCCTGTCATGTATTTCAAAACCGAGTGGTTGCTCCACATATACTTCCTCTTCAACTAAACCATTCAAGAAAGCAGTCTTGACATCCACCTGGTGTATTTTCCATTTCATTGCTGTAGCCAGGGCAAGTACTGTTCTAATGGAAGTATACCTGGCTACAGGTGCAAAATTTTCTTCATAATCTATTCCCTCTTTCTGAGAGAAGCCACGAGCTATGAATCTTGCTTTGTATTTCTCTACACTGCCATTTGCAGCATGCTTGATTTTGTAGATCCATTTGGAAGTCACAACAGACTTCTCTTTAGGTCTTGGGACAACATCCCAAACATCATTCTTCATTATTGATTGGTATTCTTCAACCATGGCATCCTTCCATTCTTTATTTTCCGCTGCTTCTTCATAACTGGAAGGTTCTTTGTTCATAATGTCACAGAGTAAAGCAACATAGCTGGTATGTGATCTGGTTCTCTTCTTTGCTCTGTGTTCTTCTTCTAGAATGCCAAATCTTTCTGCATCTTGAATGAGCTCTCTAGCCCATGCAGGTTTCCTCTTGTGAGATTTATCCTCACGGGGTGGATCTACAGGTTCTTGCGGATCTTCAAACTCACGAACAACTTTTGGAATTGATTTTGTCATGGTAGTGTCTTGAAATCTAGTTTCCTTAGGTTCTTCATAAACTTCGATAGGTGCCTTCCTTGATTTGATGAATGCTGAGTTTTCATCAAATGTTACATCCCTGCTGACATCAATCTTCTTGAACCCTGGAAAGTATATTCTGTAAGCCTTCGAGCTTTCACGGTAACCCACGAAGATACCCTTCTTTCCTAAAGGATCTAGTTTGGTCCTCTTTTCCTTTGGGACATGAGTGTATACTGGACAACCAAATATTCTGAGATGGCTGACTTCGGGTTTCTTACCAGAAAAGACCTCTTTTGGTGTCTTGTTGTCCAATATCTTGTGGGGTGTTCTGTTCTGCACATATACAGTTGTTCTAGCTGCTTCTGCCCATAGATGCATAGGCAGATCTTGGTCATGCAGCATTGCCCTTGCTGCTTCCATGATTGTTCTGTTCTTCCTTTCTGCAACTCCATTCTGTTGAGGATTGTAAGGAGCATTCAACTCCCTCTTAATCCCTGAATCACTGCAAAGCTTCTTGAAGTCTCCTGAGGTGAATTCTCCACCATTGTCGGATCTGAATGTTTTGATCCTTTTGTCAGTTTGATTCTCCATCAAGGTTTTGAATTCCTTGAACTTATCAAACACCTCATCTTTGTTTTTCAAGAAGTATACCCAAGTCTTCCTGGAGAAGTCATCAATAAATGAGACATAGTAAACATACCCACTTAGAGAACTGGATGACATAGGACCACATACATCTGAGTGGATGATTTCCAGGATATCTTTTGCCTTGCTTTCACTGCTTGGGAAAGCCTTCTTAATATTCTTACCTTTTGCACATCCTTTGCAAACACCTTCATGTTTGGTCTTGATTTCAGGAAGACCCTCTACAGCCTTGCTTGCAATTGGAAGTGCCCTATAGTGCACATGAGCAAGTCTTCTATGCCAAAGTTCACTTGGCTCCATGGATTCATGCACCATGGCATGTTCAGGTTGTCCTTTTAATTTATACAAACCTCCCTCTTGCTCTCCAATCACTACTACATTATCTATGGTCTTTCCCTTTTGCCACATTAGGACTTGGCCATCCACAAATGCAACCCTCATACCTTTTGCATCCAATGCAGAGATGGAGAGCAAGTTCTTCTTGAGCCCAGGTACATAAAGGACTTCTTTCATCTTCAAAGATTTTCCAGAATCTAGGTTGTAGGAGG
The DNA here is from genome assembly GCA_027924585.1 of Larix kaempferi. Taxonomy (NCBI): domain Eukaryota; kingdom Viridiplantae; phylum Streptophyta; class Pinopsida; order Pinales; family Pinaceae; genus Larix; species Larix kaempferi. The sequence goes on along the minus strand of BSBM01000861.1, from coordinate 1,213,231 downwards.
CTTCACCACTTCCTTTGATTGGGTATTGATAATCATCCCCAAGTTTCAACTTATGGGGTGATTCATGTTCAAATAGATTCACAAAAGATTCCTTAAACCCAGTCATGTGTTTGGAAGCCCCACTGTCAATTAACCAATCATTACAACCATGGGAGATAGTACATGTTAGAGCAGAGATTAGAACATACTCTTCTTCACTTGATGAGTCATCATTACTATCATCACTTTCTGGCCTAGCCTTCTTCTTTGGAGGTTCATCATCTTCGGCAACATGAGCATGGTACCTTCTTTTGTTACCCTTCTTCTTCTTGCTGGAGTTGTTGTTGTTGTGTTTGTCCCTTTTGTTCTTGGGACATTCTGAAGCAAAGTGACCCTTCTCATTACAAGTGAAACACCTTAGATCTTTCTTGTCTTTGTGAAAATGATGAGAAGATTTCTTCTTGTGATGGGATGGCTCCCTCTTGAACTTGCCCTTCTTAGTGTGAGTTGTGAGAGCTTGATCTTCATTTCCCATCTTCTCTTCTCTTGCCACAAGCCTTGCTTCTTCTTGAGAACATTCCTCCCATAATCTGCTGAAGGAGATTAACTTCTTTTTGGCACAGATCCCTTGGATAAAAGAGTCCCATGGCCTAGGTAGGCCATTCAAAGTAGTCATAACAATTTCACCATTCTCCACCATTTCATCTACAGCTTCAAGTTGTTCCTTGATCTGAGAGACCTTGGAGAAATAGGATTGAATGGTTTCTCCATTCGACATCTTGATCCCTTTCAATTGATTCCGCAGGGTCATCTTTCGATTTATGTTCTTTCCTTCAAATAGCTTGGTCAAAGAGTCAAACATAGCCTTGGGTGTCTTTAGAAAAGACACATGGGGTATGAGATGGTCTTTGATAGAATCAGCAATGATTCTCTTTTCCTTGACCAAGTTCTTATTATGCAATACCTTAGCCTCTTCATCCTTTGGGATAGGGATGTCTTCTTTTATATATGAGTCCAACTCATTCTCTTCCAGGATTAACCCAATCCTATACTTCCAAGCTCGGAAGTTATCAGCCCCTTCAAGATTATCCTCAAGCTTGGTGTGGTGAGACATCTTAAAGAGTACTTCAAATGGAAATAGAAAAGATTTAGGTCTTACCACTTGAAATGCTGAAAACTGGATCTGGTCCCGGATTAGGGTTTGTCAGAAAAACCCTAAAAATTCAAAATGTGAATTTCAAATTTCTGAAAGGATATAAAGATGCGCCTTGATGAGCTGATCAGCCTGGTGTATTCAGAATTTGAGATCAGCAAAGCTTTACCCTTCAGATTTGCCTTTTTGTCCTCCCGGGTTCACTAGGGAGAGCCCTGAATTAGGGTTTGAGTTTCCCGGAGATCTACCCAGCCAAAAATTTCGATCCAAAGCTCTAAACTTCGATTTTTGCAAGGAGCGTCCAGCTATGTCTTCAGATGTCATAAATTCCTATTTTTGTGGAAACCCTAATTTTTAGGGCCAAATCTGAAAATGCTCAGAATTGAATTCTGATTGGACAAATAGATTCTCCTTGATGAGTAGAGTCAATCTACTATGTTGCTTTTCCAAAAACTGTGGAGAGAAACCCAATAAACAAGAAACTCAAGTTTCCGTCACTGCAAAATGTCTTCTTCTCAGGTTAGCTCTGATACCATGTTAAATTTTGAGCATTAATTTACAATACTCTTGGATCTTTACTGAGAGAATAACATACACAGTATATCAATGCATAACAATCACAATAAGCATGACAAGAATCAAAAGCATGAGAGACAAGAGACACAGAGTTTCCGTGGGGAAAACCCCACAACTTCCTCAGAGATAGAGAGAGCAATGGCTCAACCAAAGTATAACCAAAATACACTTGAGATAGTCTCCTAGTAGTAGATGATCCTCCTCCTCACTAGTGCGCCACTTTCTGAGTGAGAGAGATGTGACCTTCCGAATGATCCAAATAGAGATCTCCTGATCTCTATTTATACTTAACGTGTTTTCCCAGTGACCTATGGGGCCGACTTGTCTATCTAGATACATCCACAATATAATATATATTTTAGGGCCGACCCCACACATGGTGGTCTAATAACCCATCGGCAAGTACACACACTTGCGACACTTGTCAATCCACATGACGACACTTCCTTATAGAGGAATAACACATCTCTTATAAGGGTACCATAAATATATATGAAATACATAGATGAAATACATTATGAAGTTACATATACATCAACAATGTCTCAGATATGCAAGTTAATGAATGATGGGTACGTGGATACCGTTAAGTTATATGGTGAATGAATGAATGTTATGTCAGGTGCATGGTGAATAAATGAATTGATTATTGTTATGTTATGATGAAATGTATGTGTACATGTCGAGGATTTGTGCACGATATTCTAGGTTGTATGTCGGGGACTAACTTACAGGTTTAAATGGCTAAGCGATAGCTGGATCCTACGAGGTGAGAGAGCCTCGAGGACATGGACTCCGAAAGATAAATGGTATGCAAGTGATGCATTATTTATTTTCGCATGATTATTATGATGTATGGGTGGGGTGGGGTTTCATGAAACTCAACCGCCCAGATTGGTTATACGATGACAAACTGAGTACAAGTTCAACACAGTTATTATGTCGGTGTAGACATAGTCCCTTGTTCCATTAGGGGGGTGAAGGATTTACCCACTGTTTATCCCTGAAACCTAGAGTCATGGGAGGGTTGTGCTACAACGCGCTCCCCAAGGTGTGTGATGATGATTGGTGGTTTCCTGTTGGGGAAACTTGGTCGATGTAGTTGACACTTCCACTTATGGGTTCTAACTGGAGTCGGTCATGGCTTGACACTTCAAGGTAGTCCAGCAGAGGAAAGGATAGGATGTGGATGTTCATTGTGAATTAGGTAGACGATGTAGGTAGATACGTGTAGCTTGAAGTCGGGAAGTAATCTTGATCTAACTGTGTATGTTGAGGACCTTGCAGAGTCATGTGTCGTAACTTAGTAACTGGTATTATTGTCCGTCGGTTAATTTTATGTAACAAAGTGAATGATCCAACAGTCAAGTTGTGTTAAGAATGCGTCAGTAAACCGTAACTTAATTGATTGAGAATGTTGTGTTAAGAATGTAAATGTTTTGATTTACAGAGAATGTAAACAGTAAAAGAATAGATTTTAATTATAAACAGGGAACCTAAAAGAGAAAATACACATGTTTCACAACAACAGGGTGAATTGGTGGTGCAAGAGGGACAGGATTCTTCTGTATGCGAGCCTATTTTGTCTATAAAACAATTGCCATAAGCAATGTTACTTGGATCAGACATGACAAAAGGAAAATCAACTTCTGGAGTGGATGATTAATCCTCCAAGGCCTACCATGTTTTTTCAATTTTTGGATATAAAGAACCAGAACATGCGTATGAAGCAGGATTTATATCCTCGGCTTTTGGATAGAGAAGGCCAACAGCTTAAATTTTTGTCTGCATTGGATTTAAAAGAAGGATCACTACATATGGCACTATTGCAGCCTCAGGCTCAAAAAATAAAATTAGTTGTCGACAACAAGGCTACCCACATAACACTAAAAGTTGATGAAAGAAATATGGTGGACAATATTTACTTACATAGGCAGACTGGTGAAATGATTTATGGGACTCTCTGCTTTCCCAATCCTATAGCAAAGGCACAAGATCATTATATCAACACTCTATCACCGTTCATTGATTCAAGCCAATAAGATCTTCTCTTAAAGCTTACATATTTAGAGACTTGAGTTTCTTGTTGCATAGAACTCAATATCACACTCTGTCTCTCCAGCTCGTGTAGTAAATCGATCTTCTTCCTGTACAAAACTATTGAATCATGGTTGTATAAAGGAGAGGTTATGCCCAAGAGCAGAAGGATTTGCTACCCAGAAGTATTGTTATGCCCTTAAAACTGCTCAGAAATGATCCCAAAGTACCCAGAACAATTGTGAAAATTGATCTTTAGGCCCAGTATGCACCCAGAACATCAACTGATGATTTTTACTACCACACTTTTTTTTATTTTTTTAAAACAGAAACAGGGGAGAAGTTTTTATATTAACAAAGGCTGTGCACAGCCATTCAATACATTGGCAAAATTTCATATTCTGCATCTAACAAAGGAAAGTTGCAGAGGTTTTTAAAGTCTGTCCTCTGAAAGCTTTTACTATCAAAATTCATAAGAAAACTACTGTTGCTAGTGGGGTAAACCCTCACAAACTGGTTACATAATTTAAGGCAAAAAAACATTTAAAATAGACAGCTGGGAGGAACCTGCATCAGGTAAGTGCCATTATCCATAGTTCTGTTGATTAACTGAAGTCGCCTCTGCCATTTCCAGATTCGCCATTGGAGCCTCCTGTGCAAAGCTGAACTGCGTTTTGCAAACAAGAACAGAGAGGTCGTTTTTCACACTGTCAATCTTCCCCATGAGTTCAATTACATTTCTGTCAATGCCTTCCATTCGTGTTTCCAAGCTGGTGAGCCTGGAGTGAATATATTTGTCCTCCTCCACGAGTTCATCAATTTTGTTATCGGTATTACAGACTGCAGAATAGGTTCTGGACAGATAAACCTTGATGTCTGAGGTGAGACGGCTCAAGGTGACAATCGCCTGCCTGACACCGTCCATTTCGTGGTCAGCCGGGAGATTACCTGCAAACAGCTCTGCGAAATGCTGAAGAAAGGGATGCAGAGCAGAGCCGAGAGCGTCGAGAGGAAGAATGGCCATCGTGCGAATGAAATCAACCACCGTCTCCTGCGTTGTTAAATGCTCGGGCGTGGGAGTAGTACCCGGCACATGGAATGGGGTATGTGGAGATAGCTGTGAGTCTCGGGCCATGTGATGGCGGTGGGGAGGGTGGAGTCCAAGGCAAGGTACGCCGTGGGAGCTTGAAGGAGAGTGATTAAACCAAGATCTAACATGACCATAGCAATTCCAATGTTGAGGGGGATTAAACCAAGGGCCATCGTGCCTATGACAATGCCAAGGTGTATAAGAACTAAACCAAATGTTCATTAAGGGATAAAATGATAAGAAGAGACATTGTTTAGAGTTACATGCCCCAAATCTAACTTGACTCCTTTGTTGGCGAGAGTGTCGGCATAGCCGTTGAGATCCCTTAGCACATGGAAGTAGAGTGTATCTTTTGGGAGGGTGAGGCGTTTTATTCTTTTCTGTATTCTCCGATTTTTGTCTTTAATGGGGCGCCATTGATCATTGCCTGTATAACATGCTTGGAGTCCCCAAAAACTTGAAGACGATTCATGTTGAAGGTGACTGCTAGTTCTAGGGAGTAGAACAAGGCAAGCCATTCAGCTTGGTTGTTGGTGCCGATTCCAAGACCCCAAGAGAAATCCACTAGTTTATTTCCTCCGGGATCATAGATGACCCCCCCCGCACCTGCCGCCCCCGGATTTTTACTACCACACTTACAGAAAAGAATGAAAGGCTTTCTTACTGTTACAGGGCCCAGAACTGCTTAGAATATTCATAAAGTAGCCGAGACCTAATATTCTTCACATATAGGTTAACCAGGATTCCTCATGAAAACACAAGTGGACACCCTACGCAAAAAGGGGGTAACACACAGCATGAAGAGAACTAGGCCAAATGTAGACAAGGAAAAAATCTTGGTTTAAGGAAGCTTTTGAACATTGGTGTTTTACTATGTAAGCCTTGGAGTACTCACTATATCTAGCAAAAACACCCTTCGAATTGGAGGATTTCAATTCAGTCCTTTTATCCTCGAGAATATGAATATATACAAAGCAACCAAAAAAATAGTAGTGTGACACCTAGGGTTTATCACTAAAAAAATCTTCTTATAGTGTTTTGTTCTTCAATACCCTATGAAGATACCTATTCATATATGCTCCCACATCTCGAAAACTTGGTGGAACATTGAAAAATAATCGAAGAATATAACCCTATCATACACAGATAAAATGAATTGATGCATTAACAAAAATCCATGTTGAATAACTATCTTTAACTTCCCATTATCCATGCAATTCAATAAAAGTTTCATTAACTGACTTTAAAGCCAACAACTTTCAATGTAGGATCAGGTAAAGCTATATTGCATGAAAACCTGCAACCTTCTATACATATTTATTTCAGAATTTTGGTAGGGTAGAGGTTGGATATAAGAGCATTTAGAGGAGACACTTTTCAAAACTTCCTATTGGGCATAGGTCAAAAGGAGAAAGATCAAATGATGGAATTTCATGTGTATTATGAATAGAAATATAGAATGTATTAAAGGTAACTCTATTATGTTATGGAATATAAACCGAGTAGAGAGGAGTGATACATTTACCTGCAGTATGTGTGCAAGTGCATCCCGAAACTTTTCAAAGGGCAGGTCAACAAGTTTAGGAAAAATGGGCAGCACCTGAGGAAGAATATGTATTAGTAGATATAATTCATAATATAAAAACTAAAATTATTATAACATAAAATTTGCACTCAAAATTCATACTAATTCTCATATTTGATGGATGTACTATCCTATAACTGTTTGCAGCAGTAAAACAATTACAAAATACAAAAATGAGGGATTTCTCATAACCATGGTCTCCATTAATTGAAGGGAATTTAATCCCACCATATTTATTCATGTAGGGAGATTTTATATTTCAAGAAACTAAATCAATTCAGGTCGCTTGGTAGAGAAATTGCATTCACCTTGGATCATCCCAAAATGAACTGTTGTCCAGAATTGGTATAACAAGTACTACATTCATAATATTTGCAATGGCAACAACATCACAAATCTGCAGGACAATTTTTTTTTATAAATAAACAAGACAACATGTTGGAACCAACATTTATAAAGCATGCAAACTACAGGTAACTAGAGGATATTACCATCACAGATGGATACAATTTCGGTACCTATGAGTGAGGATCCATCCATCATAATTACAAGAAAAAACATTCAATGATTTTATCCATATTAAGACTCGAGTCATTTTTCTCCTCATCTAGAGGACATTACCATCAAGTATCAATTCAATAGGGTTAAACATGAACATAGATTTACCCATAACTAATATCCCTAAACTTCTCAAACATATGGTAAAAATATCCATATTAAGAATGAGACATTTTGGTCCGCAAGAAAAATCACAGTATTTTTGTCTTGCCATCTAAAAGACATTAGCATCAAAGATGTAACAAGTTCTGCCAGGAAATATCAGGTATCAATTCAAGTTAAGAGGTTTAAGAAGCATAAACATAGTTTTACCTCTCAGTAATATCCATTATCTTCTCAAACATACGGTAAAGGTTTACAGGACTGAAATGGAAAAAATGATTTCATAACCCATTCTTAATGTCATCAAACATGTAAGATCCTCCATAACTTGGCTATATAAAACTGATATTACTTTTTTGCAATACCTGCACTAACGGAGCATATTACCCAGCATGGCTGGATGCAAATCCAATAGTAGGCACAACCCTATGTTTTTGGAAGATTGGCCATCGCACATTGTGTAAGGCTCTATAATTTCTTCCCACACTGTCAATGTCACAAAACTGTCGTTCCCAACTTCCCTAGGCAAATTACATCCTTTCAAGATTATTATTTTGGAATCAATGTATGCAATCATCATATATTGAAACACTTTAACAACAAGAACATGTCATTTGAACAGAGCCCAAAAATGGTCAAATTTTCCTGATAATAAGCACCAATCGCATATACATGATTATTATTTGATCCTAGATCCAATGGCAATTTTAAAATAGCATAAAAAGGCTAGGCTTATGATGCCCAAACTATTTTGCAAAATAACATGTGCAGATGCATGACTTATCAAGAATCTCTGAATTGATGTCGTATTGAGGGACAGCCAACCAATACCCTCATCAAGAGTTTAAACATATATAAAGGAAGAAAAAGATAACCAGGTTTATCAAGTAGAAAAGCATCCAATTTGTGCAAAATGCTTCTCGGTTTCTTACTGTATGGTACTTACTCGTTCCCATCAAAGAAATCCTCTTGATTTTGAGGAAGAATAAACAACCTATATCAAACCATGTTGAATGCACTAAATATTTGGAATATTTTAATATTTCTCTGAACTCACCAAGTAATCTTCATTCATAAGTGGACTAAAAGGTTATTGTTCATTGATCATGAAAGGAAATCAACAAGGCTGGAAATAGTTCGTCTGGAATTCAAAATAAGATCAATCAACCCTGTTGACATTTCTAACTTTAGGAAGAATGAATAGGGTCCTTCACCCGAAAACATAACAAGGCCTGCACTCTGAAATAAAGGAGAAATTTAAAAAATCAGAGAAGGGAACCTTTCCACATTTATTCTTCCAAAAATAAAAACACAAATTAGAGGGTTCTATCATAATGAAAAAGCTAATGGACTTTCTGTTGATTCTTCCATCAATGTGTAGATATCATACCATATGTAAATGAAAGATCGTTAACCATACGTCAAAATTGTATGGATGATTGCTTGTCTGGAGGAGCAACACACTGCCATAGTGAGGCATAGACGGAGATTTCAGCTACAATGACTCGGAGGGAAGCAAGCCGGCTTCCATATTCCTGAGATCACATGAATGTGATAATATATAATGAAGAAAAACATTAAAGGAGATTTGTTCCAAAAAAAGGAAAAAAATGAATATATCATGAACCTTTTCATATCAACTCTGGATTTCTATGAAATGAACTATACAAATAAATATGATTAATTTTAGATCACAATTTGAATAAATAATTACCTCAATAGTGGAAAAATTAAATTATAGTCAAATAAAGTGTTTTGGAGTTCCCAACTATCAAAGAAACGCCACTTGATAAGACAAAACTAAGAAAAAACTTAGATCAAACAGAATGAAAGAAACAAAAATTGACTTTTGCTCTATATCATGAACAAATGTGAAAACAAATATAATCAATAAAAAAAATGATTAGTCTATTTGCAAAAATCATCCAAACAAGTATTTAGTCTTAAAAATGACAAGTTAGCTCCAGAAAGAAAAACCATGGATGGAGATCCAACCATTGAATAAAGTACACTCAATTGATATAGACAACTAAGAAACCTATAGTTTCCAACACCACAGAAGCAAAACAAGATTGAACTTCACTCTCTAATGTAAGAAAGGATAACTCTTCTTACATTGACATGAGGGAATGCCTGTAAGCATGCATAGGGCCTAGTATTCACCTACATATGTAACTGATACAATGTTAAATTAAACAGTGTCATTTTGGAAAGGTTTTGATGCTAATAATGATACCATTCTCCTTAATATATCCAATTATTTTATTAAATATTCCCCCTCACTAAAAACTATGCAATATTCTCATTAGAAGCAGGGTTCCTTCCATTTAAAAGATCTCTTGTTTCGTCGAGCAAAACAAATTTGAAGCAATGTGGTAAAATTGTGGCCAAATACCAAATTGAAAACTTATGATAAAATTGAAGTGTGTTTCCATACTAACATTTTGCATTCATACTATCCCACACATTTGGCCATCTCCAGAGTCCAGTTCTTATTCATTTTGAATCTTCCAAGGGTTGATTTCCGAGCATGAACTACTTACATTGTACAATAATTTCACTCCAATGAATTTAAATCTATCTCACCAGGGAAAATAATAGTAATTAATCATGTCCCTTTCTCAATTTCCTTTGCTTCTATACTTACAACTCTGACTGCATCTGTGTGGCATATATAACAATGCATTTCTCTTTCAATATGGCATGCATGTATAGAAGAAAAATTATTTGGAGGAAAGTAACATAGAAAACCTACATGGGACAGTTTAATTTTTGACTTGTCAAATCCTGGCAAGAAAAGGATCACCGTCTTCTTGGTTTGATCAAATGTCACTGGTGATATGTTTCTCCCACTCTCAGTGTTTATTGCAAGTAACGTCTGTGCATCTGCATTCATGCAAGAAATAAAAAGTTAAAAACACCATGTTCCAAAATAAATAAAAAATTAATTCGATTCAATCATCCTCGACCTCTCCAAATCAAATTCCTTCAACAATTTTGTGCTTTTAAAAAAAATGGGTTTAACAATTTGTCTCCAAATACACTATGTTTCAAATTTTCTTGTTTATGATCAAACCTCACTATGGTTTCAATCAATGTTTCTAGGTTTCCTTTTGGTGTTGCAGATCATTTAAAAGCTAACCCAATATTTACTCAGAGGTATACTATACAAAAAATTCATAAATTTGGAAACCGTATTCTACAGGAAATTGTTTTTTCATTTTTTTCTTTTACCACTGGAATTTCCAGCAAAAGGTTACCGAAATTTACACAACGTTAACACAATCAATATGGACATCATTTTGAGTTAGTACCTTTTCCACTGTGTTTGATAATGCAAAATCAAGCACGATCAACCTATCAAACATTACCAAAGGTGTTGCCTTCAAGTCTGGGAGACTCCATTTTAACATTAACATGATCCAAGGAAAACAGGGGAAAGCTTGTTGCAGCGTACCCTTGATTTGAACAGAGATGTTCTCTCTCTCTTTCAAAGTCTCAACACCATGACTTACATACCATAGACCTCTAGTCGCTTTGGAAATTACACAGAGCATATTCCTGCCATCATACATTGTGGAACTTGGAAATAGTATGCAGAAATTTGATCATAACCAAAATGAACTAAGCAACGAGAAAAAGAGAACAAGTAATGAAAAATAGATATTGAATGAAGGCTTCCACCACATCCAGACACTATACCCATTCCATGTTCTTTAATCTTTATGTTCAACCGCTATTGTGTATCAATTTGTGGGTAAGGCTCATCACTCATAGAGGTTAAGAGATTCCTTACATCTCTCGAGTCTGGCATACCCACTTATCATAACAATCCAAGAGTATACATTCAGCTTCGGCATTTTGTCAAACACTCTTCATGCATCCTCCATATTTTGGCACTCAACACACTAGAAGATCTAAAATCATGGTAGAGGAAGTAGATACTGTTGGTTTTGCTGTGGAAATGGAATTGGCCACAGATAGTTATAGGCGACTTAGGTCCCTATCCAAGATAGAAGGTCCACAATATCAGGATTAGGCAGGTCACTCCTCAAACCTACAAAATCTAATCTTGCATCACTATGATTTTTCCATTGCGTTGGTGTGTGTGGACCTTGGAACGAGGTTTGACGTGAAATCTTTTGTGTTGCAAGGTTGCAGCGGTGCAATAGAAGGCCGAGTTCTTCTATAGTAGGGAAAACACAGCAATTGCATTTTACCTAGTTGACTTTATTGATTGGGTTGACTCAATTGATCCAGTAGAAAATTCGAGAATGTATGATTGCAATTTCAGCAATTTTCCTCACGATTCATCTATTTCATTCCTATCCAAATAAAGGGCTTTCAACGATGGGAGGAATAATGTACCGATGTCTCGTGATTCCGAAGCAACCGTCAACTAACCTATTCTAGATGCAGATCCACCAACCAGTTATTCCCATGTGATGAAACGTTCTCTCCTAAGCTCAGTAAAGTGACTTGCGTTCCTCTACCGTTAGTGGTTTTATCTAGATCGCCTAGCCGAACAATACAATGCTCTAGTCCGACGAAGTAGTTGCTTTTTTCCCTTATGTGTTGGATTCTCTTTCGGATGTAGAGTTGGTTAGTTAGCTCAGAGCATAGGGGAAAGTAATTTGATGGTCTTCCCATTACACTGTTCCAAGAGGGACCAGCAGTTGACAGAGGCTCTAGCACCGAGGAGTGGGGCCGAAAAATTGCACTCCACAGGGCTGAGAGGCGGGTCGAAGGGTGTTGGGGATCTCCTTTGTTGAAGCGCCATGGATCCAATGGGCTTGAGCATGGGAGCGTGGCCCAAGAAAATTTAAAGGCCGAAGCACCCAGTTCGAAGGTTGCATAATATTGGGGCCTAGCTCTAAAGAAAATAAAGGGCATATGCTAGCCCGTGGAGCCGAGGGCCTTTTCCACCATGGCACCTAGGGCTTGTCTAGTTGAAGCACCATGTCACTTGGAACAATGCCAAAAATTGAGGGTGGATGGGTTTGAATCTCAATGTTGACCGTGGTCATATGGGCCACAACACATCTCCAGGGACCAAGTTTCTAAATTCCGAAGCACAAGCTCTCTATGGTCATGTATTCAAGATTTATCGTCGAGAAACAAGGTTCAATGTATGTGAATTTTATACATATAAATGGATTATTAAACCATAGCTTTTTAAGCCATTTTTAAATTCATAATATGCCACATAATATGTGTTTTGATTATTTACACGAGGTCAGGTCTTACATATATTGATGAGGTAGCCAATATGCACAAGATACCACCTTTCCAAAGTTGTGACAAGTTCATCCTTTATATGAACTCAAGGATGTAAATGAAGATATTAATCAAATAAAACAAGAAATAAAGGGAAGCCTTACATATGTTGATGAGGTATCCAATGTGCACATGATAACACCTTTCCAAAGTTGTGACAAGTCCATCCTTTACATGAACTCATCTCTACCGAAATTAATGGAGAAGGACAAAGACAGAATTATGGGGATATTATACATTACTTAGGAAGTCATTTGAGAATACATAGAAGGTCGCGTGACTACAAAAGTATTTTTAATCAATTATGGTTTGAGGATGGGTCACATTTTGAAAGTCTCCTAGGCATACCATAAAACCTTTGACTTGCAATTAGCTTACGTATGTGAAAGATAAAGGGGGATTTGATGAGTCATTGTTTGCAACTCCCCATTTCACTTCCACATAATAAATGAAATGACACAATATCAAAATAGAAAATCAAACAACCAAAAAACATACTAATGGGCTAGGACATGTCACTGATCACCTTGCAAGTTCAAAATCCGCGCTCAATGTGTCTCAACTATAGAAAATGTGTAAATAATGGTTAGAGTATGTAGTATATATAGCTCGACCTTCGTCTCTATTGAAACGAAAATTGCAACTTTGAAATTTCGTGGATATAGGAACGAAATTTCATGGATATAGAGACGAAATTAAACATCGTCGCTATTGCCACGGTTTTTCCGCCATGTAATTTATTTTTTAAACAATAAAAATTCATTTCATGGACCCAAGAATGTTGAAAACGTGGAAATATTGTGTGGAACAATCCACCCCTATGTACTAGTGTAGGAGGGGTTCGTCCCAAAACGAACCCTTCGATATCATATTTTAACAAGTCCAAAGAAGGTAAACTCGGTGTCATTTCATGTTTAGAGAGTCTGAAAAGAACTAAAGAAGAATCCAAAGGTTTTTTTTCGCAAAGGTTAGTCTCTTCACACGAAAAAGGATAAAACAACGTGGGAGATAACTCTTCCATCCATGATTGATTGGAGTGCTCCTTTTTCGTAAATAGTACCTCCTGGCCCGAAAAATGGGTAAACTATCACCAGAAAGATGATCATTCAAATACTTTTACAAGCGTGAAAGCATCAAGTTCGCTTGGTGATCTTTTCACATTTAAGGAGTCTGAAAAGAGCTTAAAGAGGAACTCCGAGGGGTTCCTTTTTCATGGGAGTTTAATGAGCCCGAAAAGTGATAAAATACAACTTGGTGACTTATTCTCATCGTTTTACGAGCACGAGAAGGAACAAAAAGTAAGCTCGGTTCCATTAATTCTTAATTTTAATGATCGGCATAATAGCACAAAACCGCTCGAAGAGTTGTTCACACTTGGCGATAAGCGTGAAATGACCACGATAATGACCGAACAACTAATATGCCACTTTACTGCACCTGTAGACTCCAAAAACTAGGTCAAAACGATAAATTAAGTGTTCAGATGTAAAAATATTTCCAACTATAGCAAAAATGACCCATAAAAGAATAAATTAAAAAGAGAATATTCGTTTTTTTTATATAAAAAAGGGCCAAATAGTAAAAAATAGTTACCATTGTTTTTTACCAAATTTGGAAGAGTGAAAACACCATTTGGAGCCGATTTTCAAGCGCCGATTGTGGGAGTTTCAACCAGCCATTTACGACACCGTCAATGTCAAGTAGGCCTAAACCTTATCCTCTTCATTTGTAGTGGATTAGAATTGCGTTTTATTTCCATTTTTTGGTTTTTTGAGCTTGTAGAATGGGAATTGCGCGCCCTCTGGGAGACGCACTTTCCCCTTATGGTAAGTGCATCGAGGGCTCTATGATGCACTTCGCGTATGGGTAGAGTGCGTCATCGACGCACTGTCTGAACTGACGGGGTGTGTCGGCGCAATTAGACCCACTAAACTAATAAATAAGCTCAAGAAATCTGGTCCCAAAGCAATAGCAAGGTTCTAATACATGTTTGAATGTTGTTTGGACAGGTTTGGGCAACTGCAATGGTTCATTGGAGGGAAAGAGAACACGAGATGGTGGATGCCTGAGTGGAAAATGATCCTCATTCCATGAATGCGCTCCAATGATGTGGTTTGCTCAGATACTTTCACATCCAGGGCATGAGAGCCCAAGTACCTCTACTGGACTATTTGATCAGGTCTTGGGACCCAGACCAGCAGTACTTCCGAGTTGGTGTTCATACGCTGAACATAGATGTAGAGGATATCTATTTTTTAATGGGGTTGTCCAGGTGGGGTGCCCCAGTATCATTTTCAGGGCCACGAGGGAGTGACCAATCCACTAAGATCCTAGTGGCTCAGTTTTTCACTCCTGGTACTTAGATGCTTGGTGGGAAAATCCCCATCAAGAATGTAAGGGATTGACCACTACACATGGTTCTCTTCACTATAGAGAAGGTAGCGGGGAGCAAGGATCCTCATCAATCCACCAAGGTACATATGTTATACGACGTGGAGTGCATGGCCCCTACTGTATTCAACTAGTGCGAGGAACTCCTCGCGAATCTCGAAGATCAACTCACCAAATGCCATAGAGGTGATATGAAACAGTTTGGTTATCGATCAATAGTGGTCTCGTTCTTTATGGAGCGGGTTCCGTTGTTACAACCACGGGTAGATATTGATGACCTGGATCCGAGGGATCCACAGATGGTTCGTTGGTTTGAGGTTATGGCCCGCCACAGAGGTGGGGGCCCCATCATCAGTTATGGTCCTACCTTCTTCAGGTGGTTACGGGGACAGCTCCTCATGGTGGAGGATTACCCTTTTGCGAGAATTGACTTCAAGGGCGACCCAAACTTAGCTCTTCCCAAGGATACGCAGTGGGGATACCTAGGTAAGAACGAAAACTCAGTCATGTTTTTCCATTTTATAGTTTTTTAAATGTTTTTGTAGTAGTACTGATAATTGATGCAAATGTTGGTCTGTCATTTCCCAAATTTGGCATTGGTTCACAATAGCCTAAGCAAATTGGCCACACTCATTAGAGTTTGTCAAATTGATTCTAAAGGTCAAATAATTGCCAAGGAGGAAAATTACTAGTTTCCTAGGTTTGGGGTGGAAGCTTTGGGATTTGGAATAAGGGGGATAATAAATGATGTTTGAACATTAGAATGGCATAAATATTTAATAAAGGAGATAAATAAATATATACAAGTGAAAATCAAAGTGGCATTTGATCATGAAGACACATGGAGGAAGTAGGACCCACATATGGCTAGATTTCCCCCACTACACTTGGCATCATTTTCTCACCAATTCGAATTCAAGGTGAATGGTAACATACTTGGGGGAGTTCAAAGGGTATTATTCATGGCATGACTCATCCAAGGTTGAAATATAGAGGAAGAGTAACTCCCATGGAAGAGGAAGAGGCAATTTGGAGCTAGTGGGACACTTGGGCTAGATTCCCTAGCTCTATGACAACAATGATGAAGATGCTATGACACCTAATGAAGATGCTATGACACCTATGACACAAATCAGACCTGAAGGATGACATATGACATATATGACATGTCAGGGCTAAAAATAGCCTCCAATAGGGCGCTCAAGGGAGTTAGGGCAGCTAAGATGCTTCCACATGTGATTTGGTGGAAATGGGAAACTAGAAATTGTTGTACAAGTGGCATTCTTTGGAATCTCTTCCCAACTTGAGTTGGCATGAGTATCTTGGAAGGAATTCAACCCATGGAGGACATTAGAAGTTTATAAATGTCAATAACAAAGAATTAAACCATCTTTTGATCATTTGTAGAATTTGCAATTGCATTTGTGAAGAGGGAGAGCTAGTGGATGACTAGTTTCTTGCCTTAGCTAATTTCGAGGGTGAAAGATTCCCATCCAAGTTGGTAATTGGAAAGGCCATTGAGAAATTTTATTTGGAGCTTTAAAGGAGTCTTTATTTTCAGGTGTAAGCTACAAGGCAGCTCATGGTTTCTTCTATTGTAGCTCACTCCTTCAACCATTTCCAGTTTTGATGGCATATTCTTGATCCTTGAGGGAGGGCATTTTTGGTGAGCTATTGTACTATTTGGGGGATCTTCTAATGCCCCATTTATTTTGTAATATGGATTAAATACTTTTTTATTCATCTCCAGAAAGTTTCAGGTCTAAATTCCAAGTAGAAATGTATAAATCTCATTTTTAATGAAAGAACAGTGCCATTTCCCCACTACCTGGATGTATGCCAATGTATTGATGATGATTTTGAATGGAAGAATGTTTCTATGATATATTTATGATGTAAGGACTTCCATTGATGATTTTTACAATTTTAATGTTCAACACTTAAGCATTTGAAGCCATCTTGCTCAGTTTATTTTCATTTGGAAGAGATTTGGTGCCATTTCCCCAAGGGTCGAATTAATGATTTTTGCTGCTATTTGGGAGAAGGTTAGAACAGACTTAATAACTAATTAATGGTGCACATGAGACATAAATAATCTACTTTAGACATCACCTACCTCTTTTCATAATTTTGAGTGGGTTTGGAGGCATTTGGAGAGCCATTTTCAAAACTTGCCCTATGGGGATTTGAACCTCAAATTGCTAGTTAAATTCTATACTTTGTCCAGAATATTAAACAAGTTTGTAGAAGTATTTTTATGGTCATAAATCATCCATGAACATCATAATCAAGTACAAATATCATCCATACACCTTCACTGAATATTTGGTAGCATTTGGAGCCAATTGGAGACCTAGAGACCAATACTAGTCAAAGGGAAATTGCTAGTAAAGTTCCCTACATTGGTCAGAATTGAAAGTGGATTTGAAGAAGTATTGGAAGGTTCCAAAAGCATCCCTGAAACACATATTTATGTTCTAAAATCATCCATACACCTTCTCAGAAGATTCGGGAGCATTTGGAGCAATTTGGAGACCTAGAGCCAAAAACTAGTCAAAGGTCGAATAAGGGGAAAAAGTGGAAAATTGGTCATTTTAATAAAATTATTAAAAAGGGATATTACAGTGGTATCAAAGCATGATCTTGGCACCTGATGTGGTTTAATATTCATGAGGACAAGAATTGAGGTACCACCATTAGATATTGAAACCAAAAGTGCTTTTGTTGAAGAAGGAAAAAAAAGTAGGAGAAGAAGAGCAAATTTTTTGAGGAAACTATGACTAGGGATGAAAAGGGAACCTCATATGATGGTGAGGAGCATATAAAAATCATGAAAACAATCGTTGAATATATGACCAAGCAACTTAAGGAAGGATTCGAATTGTTGTCTATCGAACTTGAGAGAAAAATTATTGATTTTAAGAAAACCAAGGGGAAAAATGCATCAGTTTGCTTGGAGGAGAAAAAGGAGGAGACCCATGAACCACCTAGTTCTAAAATAGGTGAAGTAGAAGAAGCAGTACATGAAGAGGATCGAAAGTCACTCCCAAGTGACTCTGAAAATGATGAGGAGACATCACATGAGCATGAAGAAGATTCTATTGAAAATATTGAAGATCATTTAGATATCCAAACACTTGATGTGGTGGAAGAGGAACTTGAATTGTCTCTTGATGAAGGTTATGCAATTTTTAAAGAAGAGCATGATTCATCTACATTGGAACCAATCTATGACAAAGGTTTCACACCTTTGAAGGAGCTGCATGATACTACCCATATGGATCCTTCCCATGATGAAACTTCTACACTTTTTGATCATTTGGGTGAGTTAGTTCATTCTCCTACATCCTACAATTCCATGTTTTGCAGCATTAGTCTCAATGAAGTATGGGTGAAAGGGTTTTTTTTATGGTGCCACATGAGGAGTATGGAACTCCTAGATTTCCTTTTTATGATGACATGTTTGGAGCACATTCTTATTCACATTTGCAGTAGCATCCTTTGTTACTTTATGATGATGCACATCTACATGGATGCACCTATGATATGCATTCGAGTCACTTGAAGACTCATGGTTTTTCTCGCTCAACACTTGGTTCAGTTGATGTTGGAGGAACTTCATCCAAAACCAGGGTGAATAGATTTATGCTTGAAGAATATTTTTGTTGGTTGCCACATACTTTGTTATATCTTTATGATTCTCACATTCATGGATGTATGGGTGAAACTTCTTTGAGTCCTTTAGTGGAGATTCTTCATTCACTTCTTGGATGAAAGAATACATGGCTGACTATTTTGATGCATATCACATCCTTTTGGAGCAACATTATTGGACATGGGATCCTCACCTATGTCATTGGAGCAGATTTGATTGGACACTTGAAGATTGTATGCACTTGGAAAATGGTGGTCTACTTGCTTGGAGGTATAAGCACTTTCATGACTCTTTGAAGAAGCATCTCCTTGATGTACATTTTCATTATGTTGTTATGTACTTTGATGATATATATTTTGTACTCATGATGTTTGGAAGAATGCATACAAGAAAATGGGATCCAGGAATCCTCTTATCTGATGGTATGGGTTGGAGAGCACTCTTGATTGTTGGGGTGCAATACAAGCAATGGGACACTGGAATAATTTTTGTCTCATTGGTTTCATTTTTTGGGGGGGAAACAAGCAGTATGGGAGATGTATTTCCCACTTAATAAAGTAATTTTTATCAAAGTAGTGCAGCAGCAAGCAAGGTGGTTCCTCTCTAAAATCTTCATGGAAACTCAAAGACCCAAGGTTGGGCAATTCAATGACAACTTCAAAGAATTATACAGAAAGCAGGTTCTTCAACACCCATGTTTGAAATTGCTTGAGGACAAGCAATATTGGGAAGGGAGGATTTGTCATGTCCCAAATTTGGCATTGGGTCACAATGGCCTAAGCAAATTGGTCATATTCATTAGAGTTTGTCAAATTGATGCTAAAGGTCAAATAATTGCCAAGGAGGAAAATTACTAGTTTCCTAGGTTTGGGGTGGAAGCTTTGGGATTTGGAATAAGGGGAATAATAAATGATGTTTGAACATTAGAATGGCATAAATATTTAATAAAGGAGATAAATAAATATATACAAGTGAAAATCAAGGTGGAATTTGATCATGAATACACATGGAGGAAGTGGGGCCCACATATGGCTAGATTTCCCCCAATACACTTGGCATCATTTTCTCACCAATTCGAATTCAAGATGAATGGTAACATACTTGGGGGAGTTAAAAGGGTATTATTCATGGCTTGACTAATCCAAGGTCGAAATATAGAGGAAGAGTAACTCCCATGGAAGAGGAAGAGACAATTTGGAGCTAGTGGGACACTTGGGCTAGATTCCCTAGCTCTATGACAACAATGATGAAGATGTTATGACACCTATGACACAAATTAGACCTGAAGGCTGACATATGACATATATGACATGTCAGGGCTAAAAATAACCTCCAAGAGGGTTCTCATGGGAGTTAGGGCAGCTAAGATGCTTCCACGTGTGATTTGGTGGAAGTGGGAGACTAGGAATTGTTGTACAAGTGGCGTTCTTTGGAATCTCTTCCCAACTTGAGTTGGCATGAGTCTCTTGGAAGGAATTAGACCCATGGAGGACATTAGAAGTTTATAAATCTCAATAACAAATAATTAAACCAGCTTTTGATCATTTGTAGAATTTGCAATTGCATTTGTGAAGAGGGAGAGCTAGTGGATGACTAGTTTCTTGCCTTAGCCAATTGCGAGGGTGAAAGATTCCCATCCAAGTTGGTAATTGGAAAGGCCATTCAGAACTTTGATTTGGAGCTTTAATGGAATCTTTATTTTCAGGTGTAAGCTACAGGGCAACTCATGGTTTCTTCTATTGCAACTCACTCCTTCAACCATTTCCAATTTTGATGGCATATTCTTGATCCTTGAGGGATGGCGTTTTTGGTGAGCTATTGTACTCTTTGGGGGATATTATAATTCCCCATTTATTTTTTAATATGAATTAAATACTCTGATATTCATCTCCAGAAATTTTCAGGTCGAAATTCCAAGTAGAAATGCATAAATCTTATTTTTAATGAAAGAACAATGTCATTTCCCCACTACCTGGATGTATGCCAATGTATTGATGATGATTTCGAATGGAAGAATGTTTCTCTGATATATTTATGATGTATGGACTTCCATTGATTATTTTTACAAGTTTCATGTTCAGCACTTAAGCATTTGAAGCCATATTTCTCAGTTTATTTTCATTTGGAAGAGATTTGGTGCCATTTCCCCAAGGGTGGAATTAGTGATTTTTGTTGTTGTTTGGGAGAAGGTTAGAACATACTTAATAAATAATTAATGGTGAAAATGAGACATAAATAATCTACTTTAGACATCCCTTACCTCTGTTTAGAATTTCGAGTGGTTTTGGAGGCATTTGTAGAGCCATTTTCAGAACTTACCCTATGGGGATTTGAACCTCAAATTGCTAGTTAAATTCCATACTTTGTACAGAATATGAAACAACTTTGCAGAAGTATTTTGATGGTCATAAATCATCCCTGAACATTACAATCAAGTACAAATATCATCCATACACCTTCACTGAATATTTGGTAGCATTTGGAGCCAATTGGAGACCTAGAGACCAATACTAGTCAAAGGGAAATTGCTAGTAAAGTTCCCTACATTGGTCAGAATATAAAGTGGATTTGAAGAAGTATTGGAAGTTTCCAAAAGCATCCCTGAAACACATATTTATGTTCTAACATCATCCATACACCTTCTCAGAATATTCGGGAGCATTTGGAGCAATTTAGAGACCTAGAGCCAAAAACTAGTCAAAGGTCGAATAAGGGGAAAAAGTGGAAAATTGGTCATTTTAATAAAATTACTAAAAAGGGATATTACATGGTCCCTCTCGTATAGTCAGTGCTTCCCCGATCGAGCAGAGAGGGGTGGTGCGAAAGATAGTAGTTGGGCATCAAGATGCAACAGAGGAGCTAGGTGAGCTGGAGGAGAACCTCTAGAGGTTGAATTTGGGTATACCTTATGCATCCATAGATGAGCTACCTCGTTGTTATCAGCGATAGACTGCACGAGTGCCAGCACGCTTTGGTCCACTGCTCTGTAGAGTAGCTAGGTCCATCATATGTTATCATGATCGTCCTAAGGATTAGCTCATATATGATATGTATGTATTGAAAGCCACGGGATTAAGACTTTTTGTAGCGAGGAATTTACTGAAAGCTCATGTGATTCAGATTTTGTACCAGTACCACATTTTTGTACTATACCGACATGATATATGTATATACAAAACACTATTTACGGCTTTATATACTGTGTTTCATTGATGATTATGGGATCTTGTGCATGTTTAGCTTACACATTATGGATAATTTACATGTTATGTCATTTTCACATATTTTCAGTAAAATGTTTTATGAATGTGCAATGTACCAATCCAATATGAAATTGGCCATGGAGTCAGCAACATTGTTCATGTCTCTTGAAATATGCAGGTATTGGATGGATTCAAAGGACCTATCCAAGAGATGCACTTGTCGGAAAATACGGAGTAATGTGGAGTCGCGGATAGCGTAGACACAGTTGAGATGAGATACCACTAATTGTGAGTCAAGATGGATGACAATGTGGTCCATAGCCAGGGTAAGAGCATCGGTCCACAATCCAATCACCGCATGATACTCAGCAATGTTGTTGGTTGCATATCCTTGATAACTTCCACCTAAACTAATGAGCTCGCCAGTAGGGGAATAAAGTACCCATGCTACCAAAGCGAGGTTACAGGTATGTCGGCTGGTGTCGTCCGCAAATCCAAAACACGTTTCCATCTGGACATCCAGGAAGAACATGGTATAAGCGTAAAACCAAGATCCTAACACACTAAAAGTAAAGCGTCACACCACACAAAACACACACCATGTACAGTATATACAGAGTACTAACGCATAAAAGAATTAGGCATAGTACCGCTTCTGTTAGAGCCCATTGCGCGGCTCCTGAAAGATATCCCATCATAATCTTCAAGTTCATATGCTCCCTTCTCCAAGACACGTTTAACAACATATGGACAGTGCCACATGGACTCAAATTTTCCTGACCCCGGCTTATCATGCTTTTGGTCGTAGGTGAGGACCGAATCTCCCTCGTTAAACATACGAGGTTTGACCGAGTTGTTGTACTGGGCTTTGATGCGCTTTTTATGTGCTTCATTAGCAAGAGCAGCATCGCAACGGGTTTCATCGAGTTTCTCCAAGTGTAGAAAGTGTTCTTCCTCAGCGGTGGTGTTTGGTAGAAGTTCGACTGCAAGGTTTAGTGATGGAATCTCACACTCAATAGGTAGGACTCCCTCTAGTCCGTAAACCAGTTGGAAAGGTGTGAACCCGGTGGCAGTTTTGATGGAAGTCCTATACACCCATAGGGATGAAAAATTCACGTGGTTCCAGTTAAACCTGTGTGTACCCACCATGGGTTGAATCATGGTTTTCAAGACCTTATTGATGGCATCTACTTGTCCATTAGATTGTGGGTAATAAGGGGTTGATTTCTCATGACGAAAGCCCAATCTCGCGCTCAATTCATCCACCATCTTGTTTGGAAATGTGATCCCTGGTCAATGGCAATGGCTTAAGGAACTCTGAATCTTGCAATGACATGGTTAAACATAAAGAGTGCGGCAGTTTTGTCATCTTCATTGTACATAGGCATAGCCTCGGCCCACTTGGTAAAATAGTCAACAACAACGATGACATAACCATGCCCCCCAGCCGAGGTAGGCTTACAATGCATGAAGTCGATACCCCATTTGGTAAAGGGACCGACGACAATAACTGGGTGTAATGGGGTTGGGTGAGAGCGCTATTTATGATGAGAAAAATGGCAAGAAGGACACTTCTTGACAGCATCAATACAATATTTAAAGATGGAAGGCCAATAGTATCCAGCGCATTGTATTTTCTGAGTTGTAGCCATCCCAAAAAGATGACCACCACATGCTCTTGAGTGACAATCATTCAGAACGTGTTCATCCCCCTCACGAGTTAAGCATCATTGGAGGATAGAATCAACACCACAACGATATAAGGTATCACCAATGATTAAGTAGTACTTTGCGTGGTGATGCACACGACGACGGTCGTCACGAGATAGTTGAGGACTAAAACGTTGGGTTTGGAGATAAAAAGTAATGTCTCCATACCATGGGTCAGACGTACTGATGAGAAACAAAGACTCGTCGAGGAGGGAGTCAATGGGCTCAGTTCCCTTATCAGTACGGGGAAGATCACATATAAGCTCCACAAAAACCAAAGATTTCTTCGATTTGGCCTTCTGAAATTGGAGGTCGAATTCCTTAAGTATTACGACCCAACGGGAATATTTTCCCCCTAGTACCTGGTGTGTAAGAACATGGTACATGGGGTTAGAGTCGAAGATGATGGTAGTAGTGCAGAGGAGAATGCAATGACGAAACTTCTGGACAACAATTAATGTTGCAAGAGCTAACTTCTCGACATGCGAATAACGGGTTTCAGAGTCAATAAGACATTTACTCAGGTAGTATATCACATGTTCCTGGGCGTTCCTATCTTCCTGAACCAAAACCATAGTGATCGTGGTAGTGGAAGCGACAAGATAAAGGATATAATCCTTAGTGTAATTAGGCAGTTGTAACATGGGTGCATGAGTGATAGCATGTTTGAGATTGTCAAAGGATTGTTGGGCATATTCATCCTAGATGAATGGGCATCCTTCTTTAACAATCGCATATATCCTACGAAATTACACATGAAACGTCGTAAGTAGGTTTCCTTCCCTTGCAAACTTTGAAGTTCTGTAATATCTGTGGGAATTGGTAGAGTGACGATGGCTTCTACCTTGAGGGGATCAATGCGGATCCCATCTTTTGAAACAATGAATCCTAAGTGGCGTCCAGACTCGACACAGAATATGCACTTGTGAGGGTTATGACGGATGTTACACCGTCTACATCTGAGGAATACGACCCTCAGATGATCAATGCGTGGAACCCACGGTGATTCGAATGAGCAGGGAGATCGTCGAGATATGGTTCTACAAAGCCCTTCACATCATGAAAAGCATACAATATGGCCCACTGGAATGTAGCACCAGCATTTTTGAGACCAAAGGGGAGTTTGCGATACACAAACATACCCCATGGGCAGATAAAATCAATTTTGTGTTGATCAGCCGGGTGGATCTCGATCTGATTATAATAAAAAAATCCATCCATAAATGAGAAGATGACACTTCTAGCACAATTGTTGATGATTTGGTCGATGAACGGGGTAGGGTAATTGTCCTCGCGACAAGCCTTATTCAGATCCTTGTAGTCGAAAAAAACCCTAATGGTACCCTACTTTTTGGTAATAGGGACGACATTAGAGACCCAATATGTTAAGGGAAAAGGATAAATGAATCCAGCCTTCAACAACTTTTCAATCTCAACCTTAATAGCCGCAGTTTTCCTAGGGTGCACTGGACGTAATTTTTTTCGGATAGGTTTTGCATCAAGATATGTTTGAATCTCATGCACAACAATGGCAGGATCAATCTCGGGCATTTCCTCATAGCTCCATGCAAAGACATTGCGGAATTTCTTAAACAAGGTTGTATATGTTCTGATCTTTTCAGGAGAACAGTTTTGGCCTATGCGGATATGTTCCACGACTCCGGGTGTGACCGAGATGTCGATCAGAATAGTGGGTGTGATGTTCGCCAAGTTTCCCTTGGTGTCCGTATCATAAGTAAGGATCGGAGATTAGGGGCAAGGAAAGACATCTAGTGGCAAAATAGTTGCAATATTGTTCTCTACAGAATCCAAGGGTGGAAGGAAATACGATTGATGATGGAGGTCTTCCCATGGAGGTTCATCTGCGCTCATAATCTCCATGATGGACTCGTCCGAATGAAAAGTCTGAAGTAGAGGCTCTGGTAGGGATGAAGTCCACTATAGAGAACGAGACGTAGATGCCACTAAAGAGTGGTCATCAGGTGCTGATTGGATAGCCTCATATGCAGCTTCGGGTGGTGATAGAGGCATAGTATCTCCAATCAAGTCTAATTTATCAGGATCGGGCACGAGCCATTGGTCAGTGGGGTTAGATGACGATGGGATCATGGAGGAAATCATGTTTACTGTGGCAACATGGGAAGGGAGATCCGGGGTTGGAAAGACTCCCATAAGGGATGAATATTTAAGGAGTATGACCCCCACACTCTCATATATCTGCGAAGAGTGTCCTAACAAAGGGACATTATCCACGGGATGAGTAGTGGTGTCCGGTGTACATAAATCCAATTGGTCGATGGTGACAATTCATCCTTGATGAGGGAATTGCACGATGCAGAAGACAGGTGATGCGACTGCAGTCATGGCATAAAACCAGTTAGGAACAAGTAATAGGTTATAATCCAATGGGGCGGTGACTACTTCCACGTTAATGGTAACAGTCTTTCCCCCCGTCTCTAATTCCAAGGCTTGTACCATCCCATGGGGTTGGAATCCACGACCGTCGAATGCTTTCAAAGTGGCATGGGAACGGTTCAACTCAGGAGAGTCGATGGCTTTCCAACAAGATAACGACATGACCGAGGTGGAGGCTCCTTCATATAAAACAATACGATGGATGCTTTTCCTAGGGACATTGGTAACGATTTGGAATGTCAGTTGGTGGGAAATCCTCGGCTTGAAATACTCAAGTTTGAACATGATTGTATTTGAGGAATCAGTGTCTACAGCGCCGATGGCAGCGAGGAGAGTCTTATGCTAATTTGGACAGTTTTGTAAGACTTCCAGCGTCGACATGGCACAAGGATCTTGTGCCAAGTCCTCTACAATGTTGTAGTTCTGAGCAGCCCAAGCATTAGGATTGAAAACAACTTTTCAAATCGTGCTCTTAGGTGGATGCAACACTGAATCTAGTGAAGGTTTCTCAATGACGAGAGGACCTTGAGGCAAGGGGATGTCCGATGTAGATGCGGAATATTTTTCAGTATTACTTCTGTTAGATTCCTTATTGGGGACTGAGTCATATGATTATGATCGAGTATTTAAGATGATAGTTTCACTACGCATCATGAGAACATGAGCGGTGGAGGATGGTTATCCTTGAGAAGGAGGGGGTTGTGTGATCATTTGTTGGTTTTGGTGGGGAAGGGATCATTGAGAACTACGGGTGTGGGGTTTCCCTTGAGAAACTTCCGCACTTCGTCATGGTGTGGGAACTCTTTGGTGAAATTATCACCACCGCACAGTAAACAAGGATATTTGACCTTCTGCTTCTATTTGGCGTCGTCGGGAGGATTTTTGGGTTCCTGTTGGTTATAAGACTTCTTGGATTTTCGTTTGTTCTTCTTTTTACCACTAGATTTTTTAGGTGAAGCAGATTGTACTGAATTCACTTATTCGGTGACAGTAGGATTGGGTGATCTGGTGGTGTTTCTCCCAGCCTGTGATGAGGGTGGAGTGGAGCCATGGTGGTTCGATGATCCATCGGTTTGAGTAGGAGGCTGGGTGTGAACGGAACAAATAATGCCATCGACATGAGGTACAGTAGGTGGTTTTTCTAGATCGTAGGTAGGGCGGGGGGCGTCAAGAACAATATCGTATAATGTGTCAGATTGAGCATAGACGAGGTCTAAGTACTGGGCACGAGCTATGGCTTGTTCCTCTGTGACCGTTCCACCCATAGCTACGTCTTTAGCTATGATGGGAAAAAGTGACTTCGTAAACTAGTCGGCCAAAAGTTGGTCTAGAATGGGAGCTTTGATAAGACATCTTCTCCTCCGCCATTCATGAATATGATCAGAGATATGAGTGGTGGTGGTTTGGCAGAGAGAATTCAAAAGATCCATACCAGTTTCATAGCAAATTGGTAACTGGAATTGAGTAAAAAATGACATAACCAAAGAATGAAAATCGGGAAACTAGTGTGGTGGTAATTCAATGTACCACTTTGTGGCTATGCCAATAAGGGTCCTCTGAAATAACCTCAAACGGATGGAATCATCCATTAAGAAATTGGGCAAACACCACAAATGATATGTCATCACGTGGTTCTTAGGGTCCTCACCTGGTTTGTCATCAAACTTCAGGATATCAAATGGTAACTTCACTGGAATAGCTGGCAAATTGTAACCATGATAAATAGGATTATCGGTTATACGAGATAGGTCTGGCAGATCCAATGTAGCCAGAAAGGGTAACTGTTGGTTTGCCTGCGGATACTGGTATTACTAATAAGGCATCGACGTGCCAGTGGGACCATGGATGGATTGATCATAAGGTCCTCCTATGGGGAATTGTCCATATGGGGGTGGGCCTCATGGGTTTGGGGGTGGACCTGATGGGGGTCCTCCTCCATAATAGGGTGGTCCTCCACCCGAAGGTGGGGGTCCTCCACCTTCGGAATGAGGTGGTCCTCCGCCAAAAGGTGGGATCCTCCTCCTGAATGAGGTGTTCCTCCACGAAAAGGTGGGGGTCCTCCTCCTCTAGAATGAGGTGGTCCTCTGCGAGAAGGTGGGGGTCTGCCTCCTCCAAAATAAGGTGGACCTCCACCGGGAGGTGGGGGTCCTCCTCCGCTGGAATGGGGTGGTCCTCCGCCAAAATGAGGAGGTCCTCCCCCTCCGGAATAAGGTGGGGGTCCTCCTCCTCCAGAGGGAGGTGGTGGTGGAACTGATGGTGGTGGAGGTGGTGGGACATGTGGTGGGAATGGTGGGGGAGGTCCGTTGGCTAGAGGTCCAATCGACGGAACATTATGATGCTCCCATGGAGTGTTTTTGTTTATGGGATAAGATAATCTGGGGAAAAGGTTCCATGGATAGTTTTGTCCTGGAATAGGGTTAAGATTACCTGGATACATGTAACTCCATGATGGTTGGATTGAAATGGATGGTCCCCCAACATGATGTGTTCCCATGGTTTGTCCCATGGCTGGTAGAGAGTTGCCAACCATATTATAGTTTGGATATCCTCCACTCAGATTGTGGCAAATAACTAGGGGTTTCCCCCCAGTCAATAATTGTCCAGATATAGGGGTATGCCCAGTAACCATGTATTGACCACTAATCGAAGGTTGACTCGCAGTTAATTGGTGACTACTGACTAAGGGAGGAGCGCGACTCGCAATGTAACTAACAGGTAAGTTATTTCCTCCCCTCGAATTTTGAGGTGGGGGGGTGGGGGGGTGGGGGTAGCATTTCAGTAGTAGAATTAGGGGTGGTTGAAGGTTGCCCTTCATCCGTTGGAGTCAAATGGGGTGTAGAACCGGTATCTTGATTATAAGGTGTACTCATAGGAAACGAGGGTTGACCATGTTCATAAGTGGTCACGTTGGGTAAAGGTGTTTCTGGTGAAGAAAAAGATACAGAACGAATGGGGGTATGTCGAAATATGGGTACTTTCAAACCTTCTCTCCTCCGTGAGAGACTTTGGCACCTAAATCGTTCGCCAGCCAGTTGCAAATGGTTGATCTGCTCATAGATTGGAGCAAGGATCTCGTCATTAGAAATCCATCGATGAGGTGTAGTTTGTACCATTGTAAGAGACCTCAACTTGGAAACATGACGACCTAAAGAAGTATCCCAAAAGGATGTTGTTGGACCAAATATTTTTGATACAGGGTCATCCTAGGGTTGGTTGAAAACCCAATCTGTAGCCCCAGGTTCTCCTTCCACCGAATGATGGAAGGATGTGTCAGATGAGGTAGATGGTTCTATAGTTACCGATCTTGGAGGATTAATAATTGGTGAACATATGGGAGGTGAATAATTCATTCCCGAATCCATGGTAGAGTTTTCTTCTTCATGTGACACCGACGTAGTAGGTTGATCCATGTTTGTACCCGAGGTCTCCTCCGGATTAAGGGGATATTCAGGTGACAAGCTTAAGATCCGATGGGATATTCTCAAAGGTCTCTCAGCCAGAGTGACTGAAGTAAAATTTCTCCTAAATGTTTTCTATACAAAAAGAAAAAATGCAATCCAAAATCTACACCAGCTAAAGCCGCAAGCAAACTTATGTGGTAGGTGTGGATTCAACAATCTGGAACCTCACAAGATTGTCAAGGCAGTGCAACTCGCGATATACCATAGGTTCCAACAGTTATACTCGGCCCAATATTTCAGAGCACTAACCAGGGAGGATTAGGGCCATACCCTTGACTGTATAACTCGACTACCTAATAGCACATGCGTAGTAGCTCCCAAGTGTTGTTCTCGGGGTATTCCCACACCAAGACGACCAATAGGTTAACTCAGTTGGTATAGGAATCCTATAAGGGTCTCCCAATATACACAAGGTATGTGGGAGATCAAATCCATAGTGGTGTTGTCTAATGCACAACCGTACGAAAGGAGCCTTCCGATATACTACTAAGTACGTGAAGTACCTTTCTATATATCCAAGGGTACGTGAAAGGCCGTTAGATATACCGGTTGGTACATGGAAGAACTATAAGCCTCCAGGATTTAGTGCAGGAAGATAACGACAACTTCCACGCTTAACAACACTGGAACATGTCACTAACTTATCACACAAGTTACTATACAGTTTTAACCTAATGCTACCGGTAAATTTTATCTGAGCAGTTAGGTGAATGCATGAGGTGTAGACATGAATTTAAAAAGAATGCAAGCCTTAACTACATGAAGATGCACATATTTTCTTTTTATTTTGATTAAAACTATCTAAGGTGAGGAGAAATTTTCTTATTTCCGATAGTAAAAAATGCACAAATACCCCCACAGTTCAAAATCAACCAAAAGATAAATGAAACATTGTTTCACTAATCCAACAAAAACAAAAAATAACACATCAAATCTAAGTATTTTTCCTTTTTCTTTTTTCTTTTCAAACTTAAACGAATCTACGTAATAATGAAAAGAAGAATTTCTCTATAGAATGTGATAACTCTAACTCTCCACAGCAAGGATCCAAGAAATAATGAAAAAATAAAAATAAAAATGAACGAATCTTTCAATTTTTGGAATGCCTTGTAAAAGTTTGAATTTACTTGAACTTTTCAAAGAAATGATAGATCAATTTTCACAACTAAGAAAACACAAGGAAATGTTTATCTTTTCAAACTTTCCAAATATCTACAACAATTTCCAAGAAATGAAACTTGAAACGAGGATAATGAGTCACTCTGATTTCCACTAAATGTATCAAAAGAAATCTGATAACTATGATAATTTCCAGATCTACGAGCATAAATCAAGAGAATATGCTACCGCACTCTACTCAGTCAGAAATTCTGAAAGAAAAAAAATAATCACCCAAGAATCTCAAAAAACACTCAAAGTCACTCAAAACCAATCAAAGTCGCAACAACTGAAAGTAGGAAGGTTCGGGAGTCAGATTTGACAAGTCGAACATCTGGTAAGGAGATTGTGGGTCACAAGACTAGGCGGATCAATGGGGGATTGAAATTTCCCACCATGAACAAGTTGCTCACTTGACTAACTAAGGACCCCAATCAACACAATCAAGCCAAGAATATAGACAAGTTGGGTCTAGGGGTTTTGTGACTGTAAGGTGTAGTACACAGAGCTCTAAAAATCAGACCAAAAAATCGAATGGAGAAAATTTTGACACTGGGTACCAAGGAATAGAGGGTGACACGCCCTACTATGGTGCACTAGAGCGTTGGGAGTTCCAACGACGCACTCTGCACACCGGTATGTGCGTCAGAGACGTAGGTTTCCAAAGGCCAGAAAGCGTCAGCGACGCAGTCTGCTCATAAAATAGGTGCGTCAAAAACACAATGACGTAGGTGAGAAACATCCCAGATGCGTCGGGTGGGGATCAAGCAACAAAAATAAAAAGTTCTCCAAAAGCAAAAAAAGAATAGGCCCAATACTGATCTCAAACAGAGTCTGGATAACCTAGAAGCTCTCTAATGGTCAGATCCAATGGTGGGAGGCACTTAAGAGGCTAAAAAATTGATTAAGAGGAAATTAATAAAACCAAAAGACAAAACAAAATTAAAGCTATGGATATGGTTCCCCAATATGATCTCCAGATTTGTTTATGGACAATCTACTTGAGTGGACTCAAACAGATCTCACTAGTCCAGGTGGATCTAGAACAAATAAATACACGAAACCAGTTACCTTCCTAGATCAATAGAATCACAGAATAGACGAATAAATGGTTTACCTCAAGTCTGCAGTTCCTTTATCCTTGTTGCTCCAAGCTCCAAGGACTTCATATCTTCAACTGCAAAACCGTGTTAAGCAAGTGGAAACATACAAGCAGTGAAAGCATATAAACATGAATTGATCTAGATTAACAGTTAAGGAGGAAAATACTAAGTATTGGCAATGCGACAACACTTATGGAAAGAACTTGTATTAGTGTAATAAGAAGAAGTACATAGGGAAGAAATCTCACAACCCAAGCCTTAACGTTGTAACTTCCATCCAACAATCCTAGCCTCCAAAGTAGAATGCTTGCCTCTAAAGGATGAGTGAGGATCACCTAGAGAAATTTCACCAACACAAGAGTATTATAATCGTTCCTCCCTTACAATGGAGAGAGGGTCCATATTTATAAGGCTGAATGGATAGGATAGGTTGAGGATTTAAGGGATAGGTCTAAGGGATCATCCCACCAGGTTAGGGGATCGAGTTCCAGGTTTCCTAGCACCTAGGGATAGGCCTCCATGTCACCAAGCTTCGAGAAGTCACTCGAAGCTTCCTTTTATCCACTTTAACCAAATTCGACGCACCTTGCATGAAGGAAACCTACGTCATAACTGGATCAACGCCTCTTGTACAAAGGCAGAATGCATCACTGATGCGCTCTGATAAGGTGCAGAGTGTGTCACTAGAGGTTCGACGCTCCTTGCTGGAAAGCAAGGTGCGTCGGGGTGACTACAACTGGTGGAAAGGGAAGGACAATAACCTTTCTCTTGATGGTTTAGCCAAGGGACTTTAGGGAACAAGGCATGGAGCTGATACATGACTCATGATGACAAGATTTTGGTGTAACAGTCCCTCTCTTTACTTAGTGTGTTCCATCTTGTGTATTGGTTATCATTCTTTCCCAAAGGGTAATATTGTTCCTTAACATCATATATAAAAGAGGCCCAAGTGGGATCGACCAAAAAAAATTTAGACTCCACTTTTAAGTTTTGCTCACAATAAGTTTCCCACCAATTTTTGACATGGGGAACAACCTTAAGGAGCACAAAGGTGATCTTTTCCCTATCGAAAAAATTGTGGACAAAGAAATACCTTTCTAACAGACTCAATGATTTATTTAGGGAATCAACATCGATTTGACTTCAAATAAAGGAATATCAAAGTTAACTTGTACCTTGAAAGGTGTGGTTCCTTCGAAGTGACTACTTGATGATCCCTCCATTGTTGTTGGCATCCGTCAAAGGATTTGGGCGAAATTGTCCATCATCTCGTTCCTGTGTCGCGCAAGGGCTTCCTCGAGCAACAACTTGACCTGATCTCTTGCTCTGCCTTCTCTCTTTTCCTCGGCCAAGGGAGGCAGTTTGGGATTCTTAGGGTAGTCTTTCTTAAGCTCAACTAGTTCAAGACCCAACTTTCTATATTCCGACCTCGTTAGGGATGTGCACGAAGAAATAACAAAAGAGCAAGTTGCTTTGATACCACTGAGCCAGGTTTATTTGAGAAACAAAATGAAAGAGTATATATAACACCAACATACATAGATATATTGCAAAGAACGTAGATATATTGCAAGGAACACAATGATACAACAAACTCAAATTCTATTAATTGAATGAAACAAAACAAACTGTAAAATAAAATCAATTAGAATGGTGATAGATTTATCTTTGAGAAGAGATGTGGTGTCTACACTCATTCGTCACAAGATGATTACAAAAGGAGGTCAAAGGGCCTTTTTATCATAAGCATGAATAAAAAAACCCTAACATCCAAAAACATAACCCTATGAGATGAACCGTAAAAAGGTTTGCGGGCCCCAAGGTGGTTAGTTGAGGTGTCAAGTTCTCAGGGGCATAACTTTTGCATACGATCTTTGTTTAGGGTGCTTGGTATCCCGTTGGAAATATTTAGTTGATAAGTACACTTTTCGCCTATCCAGTCTTGCCTTTAGCAATGGGTGGACTATGGCATCACCAAAAAACGTCGTTTAGGGCCTCAAAATAGCCCCGAAAGCTTTGGACACGAAAATCCGTAAAAAACTACCAAACTGGAAAAAAATTGTTTTGAGCTAGTGGAATAGGTGGTTGGCCACCGATATCCACCTGGATCATGATCCTCATTGTCATCTTCATCACCATCGTTATCATCGTCGTCATTGTCATAGAGATTGACATTATCACCATAGTCATCATCATTGTCATTATCATATATCAACATAGTCATTGTCATGATCATCATCATCATCATCATTATTGTGATGATGAAAAAGGCATCCAACTACCTAATTACATGAGTTTCATAAAATGATTTGGCCTTTGAGTGGGAATGTAGGCATCATGAGCACGTTATCAGCACCATGGATGCATGGGTCCTAATTAATTAGTAATTTTCATTGTCATTGTCCTCATCATCGATGTAGTGTTCATTGTCATTGTTATCATCTTATAATCAAATCATCATCAACGCCATCATCATTCACCCAAGTCCCATTAGGGCCACTCAAATGTTGTTAGGGACAATAAGATGTCATTAGGGTCATTTAGGTTCCATTAGGATCACTAAGACACCATTAGGGTCATTTTAGGTGCCACTAGGATCAATCAAGATCAAATATGCTATAATCACATGCATCATCATTAATATCATCGTTGTCATCAATATCGTCGCTGTCATCATCGTCGTCAACATCATATAAATCAACAATATCATCATCGTCGTAATCATCGTCATCACAATTCTAATGATGAAAAAGGAATCCTAATACCTTACATGAATTTCGTATAGGATATTTGGCATCTGACTTGGATGGGTCCTGATTACTAATTATCATCGTCATTTTCATCATCATCATTATCAACATCACATATATATCATCATAGTCATTCTCACCATCAATGTCATCATAATCATTGTGATGATGGAAAGAGCATCTAACTACTTAATTATAACATCAATTTGGTAAAGGATCTTTGTCCTTTGAGCAGGAATGTATGCACCATTAGCATGTTCCAGTAACTATGGATGTGTATTAATTAGTAATTGTCCTCATCATTGACATGTTCACTGTAGTCATCGTTATCATCTTATAATCAAATCATCGTTAATGTCATATTTGTCATTATCAAGATGCATTGTCATCATCATCATGTAGTTAGGGTGACTTAGATGTCATTAGGGACACTCGAATGCCATTAGGGTCATTTAGGTGCCATTGGGGACTCTCATATGAGAAAAGGGTCATCTAGGTGCAATTAGGGTCATTCAGTGTCAAATAGTGTTTTAACATGCATAATCATCATCATTGACATTGTCATAATCATCCTCGTCCTTATTATCATCGTTATCATCAGAGACATCAATATTAACATCTCACATAACCCTCCCAAATGTAACCCTCAACTCCTATAACCAATAGTCTCTATGCCATTTATTAACTAACTCATATGCTAAACTAGGCTCAATTCTAGGAGCAAAACTTGACGCTATTTTGGGAGAAAATCTAGGAGCAAAACAAGGTGCAATACTAGGAGAAAAATGCGGTGCTGCTTTGGGAGCAAAACTAGATGCTACACTTGGCACTATTGTAGACAAAAAACTTGGTGCTAAACCTATTGAAAATGAGGAAGCTAAACATGGTGCTAATCCTGGCTTAAATCTGAGCGCAACCTAGGGTGCCAAACTAGGCGCAATTCTTGGCTTAAAACCTTGCGCTATTCCTGGCACAAAAAAGGAAGCAAAAGTAGGCACTAATCTTAGTGCTAAAGGGAGCAAAAGTATGTGTTAAAACTGGAGCATTTAACGATGCTAAATCAGGTGCTAAACTAGGCACAAAACTGGACGATAATTAGCATCCATTTTAGCGCCCTTAATAGCACCATCTTTAGTGCTTACTTTTGCTCCCTTTAGTGCTAGGAATAACGCCTTAAATAGTGTCAGGATGTCCAATTTAGCTCCTAGCTTTAAAAAAAAAGCGCATAATGCTAGAAAAGTGTCATCCTGTGAAATATCATTGACTTTGCCTAGAAAATGAAGAAAATTACACTAAAAGTGTTGGTAGACGCAAAAAAGGGAGCTAAAAGGGATGTTAGTCACATGGTTTTGTTATAGTGCATACATACAAGAAAAAAATGATAAAATTGCCAAACATTTGAGGAAAAGGAAATTTCCTATGGTTTTCTTACCACCAAACAACATTAAAAAACCCCTAAGATCAGTGAAAGATCTAGTTGACTCGTGATCATGAAACCGAGTTTAGCAAATTTTATGCACGTGCGACAAATATTATCGATGAAATAGGGAGGTCCATGAACAAGAATAAAATAACATAGTGCAAACATATTGTATGACAAGCATCATAAATCAACATTGGCATAACACTCACAATACTAAAATTCCCATAAAAATAGAAGAAAGAAAATTCTTGGCCAAAGTCGATGGCTGATAAAGAAAGGAGAATTAGAGAGGCAACAAAGATAGTATAAAACTCAAATTGTCTAAATCATGATGATGGCTTGACAATTAGTTAAGCATCACTGCCAATTCTCATTAATAAAAGGTACCGTGTCGTTGGATCGCTTGCAAAATTGATGTATGAGTTTAGGAGGTTGGCTTGGTAGTAATATAGTGTTGTTTATATATTTACTAGATGAACTTGAAAGATTAATAACTTAACATCACTTTTGTCTTGATGATGAGCCTAATAGGAGGCTTGATACATTGAAAACAAAATGGAACACATAAAATGTTTTCTTGAAAACAAATAGTGTTATGAAAATCCTAGGGGTGCCACAATTGATTAGTGAAGGAAAATTACTAAGGAGGAATTTGAGGCCAAAGTTGAAAAAGCAAAAGCTAACCTAAGAATGAGTTTTGTCAACTTAAAACAAATATCAGAAATTAAAAAAAGGGAATGGCTAATTAAGTTTGTTATTAACAGCGTGCAAAATAATGATGGTTAAAGAACAACTGATTGTATTTAAGGGGGTTGATGAAGAATTGCTTAAAGTAAAGGTTGAGGGAGAGAACAATGTTGTCACAATATGAGAAATTATAAAGTATTAGATTAATCAACTCCATGTGTTTTAGTTATTGATCCAAAACATGCTTAAAACTTCTCTAAATTAGTGAAGGCTATGAGGATATCTCGACTAACTCCATTAAGCACAAATAAAATCTCAATGACGACGAAAGCATTCTTCCAAGAATTTCCTACCTCCGAAGTTTTAAAAGTTTTGAGACAATCTTCACTTTCATTTATATTTCATCTAACTTGGTTTGTTGATTGCATCGTTTCCTCCATTTACAATCAAGAATCCTTGTGCTCACTCCAAGTACTCTTGTGCTCACTCCAAATCCAAGTCCTCTCTTGTGCTCATTTCTATATCCTCTAACTTGGTTTGTTGATTGCATTGTTTCCTCTATTTAAAATCAAGAAACCTTGTGATCACTCCACGTCCTCTCTCTTGTCTTCTTCTAAGTTTTCCTTTATATTATTTAATTTACAAGAGCCCCATCCTAACGTTCAAAGGCAAATGCATTTCATGTTATAAATTTGTTATTTATATGTATTTAGACTTTCTTGGAATGCATCAAAGCAAACAAATATCTTTGGCCTTTTATAATTAGATTTTTTCATTTGAATATAATTTAAAGCTCAAGCGTGATTTTTGAATCTTTTTGTTCTACCTTGTTACATGGAAAGAAGTTTTGACTATGTTTCTTCTGTACTTTTAGATTTAACAGAGAAAGTTTTTCAAAATTTTATAGATAATTAAAAGATGAAATCTTTTTTCTTTATATATATGAATAAGTCTTTCTTTTGGTGGCATATGTAAATGAGTTTCTCAACTTTGCATAAGTTTTTGGAAGGATATACTTTCTATTAAAGTAGAATGAGTAAATGAGTTTCTCAACTTTGCATAAGTTTTTGGAGGAATATACTTTCTATTAAAGTAGAATGAGTTGTAAATTTAATAATAATCTTCATAATTTTTAGTCCCTGCTGGAGGTAGGAGACTATATGTTTCGCCTTGCTGTAATAATTTGTAGGATAACATAAAATGACTATATAGTTGGCTAATGTTTCAGAAAAATAATCATTTGTTGTTTTTTTTAATAATAATTATTTTCAGATGTGTTTGACTTCTATTGGATTAGAGAGCGTGATTTGACTAATTTTATCATTGCCGACTATTAGTAGAAATTATAAATATAAAAAAAAATACTCCACAACCTTAGTTACCTTAGTTACCGACTTTAATTTTATCATTGTCATTCTGTCAGAATTTCTGACAATGTGTTATCATTTAGTCTTTTCTTAAAGAGGAAGCTATCTCAGAATTTAGATCACGCCATTTGATGTCATTAAATCTTTTCTTAATCTCATCAATTTGATGCTCCCAAAAATTGCCTAATTAATTTGGGGTTCAGCATCGTGAAGCCAAAAAATCAAATGTCGACATGTAAGGCTTCTCATTGTAGAGTACAACATTAACACGCAGTATTTTGCTCCAGTATTTTTTA
This sequence comes from Larix kaempferi, assembly GCA_027924585.1. Classification (NCBI taxonomy): domain Eukaryota; kingdom Viridiplantae; phylum Streptophyta; class Pinopsida; order Pinales; family Pinaceae; genus Larix; species Larix kaempferi. The sequence continues at coordinate 1,175,255 of BSBM01000861.1, read as the reverse complement.
AATTATTGTTTCAGCTTGGAACTAAAGCAATTGTTGTTCCTTCATCAAAGGCTAAAGCAATTGTTGTTCCTTCATCAAAGGCCGAACACAAAAGGACCCAAAGAACCAGAAGGCGAAGGAGAAAGACATGTGCAGTAAGTATCTTGCATAGCCAAAGGGATGAGGGTATGATATCGGCTCCATCAATATGCTTTCGGTGGTGATGGCAGCCCAGTTGCTATGTATGTTGTCTACACAGGTTTTGTGTACCCGTTGAAAGGGTGAATGCTCAAAGAAAAACATATGATCCCGAAATAATGGCTACCAAGTTTATAAACAACACTGTTGTCCGTGGAATGAACAATGCAGATGAATCAAATGTGAAGTCACCCTCATTACACACATCCTCGTCCCCAGATGCCTTCGGAGTCAACACGAAAACTGTTTCAGATACTCCTATTAACTTCATCAAAACATCGAACATGGAAAATATCCATGGAGATAAGCACTGGATCAACCACATCCTTTGGTTATTCCACCATTCTCTAATGAAACAATCAATGCGAAGAAATTCCCACAGTCTTGCAACTTCTCCAAAGTTTGAAGTTGATGCTGGTGTTGTCTCAAACTGGGATCTTCTGGGATGGTGTCTGGAAGCTATCGAAATACCTTCAGCAGTTAAACTAGGTTAAGATTCATTTTACTTATCGCACAAAGAAATTGTAATGTGGGGGAATCCATTTGGTAATAGTAATCTTGGAACCCTGTTTATGCCAGAGTCATTTTTCAACTAAAAAAAGATATTTGCGTTAGGGTCCCTGACGGACTGATAAATTTTCCCAGGGATATATTCTAAGAACTTCTAAAACAAATTTTGAACAATGGAAAACTTGGGACAACTAGGAATTGACCCTTGAGTTATTTGCTTAAAAAATATTTATACTGAATGTCACAATGATCAATTTGATAAGATGATACTAAACAGTTGACCAACCACCATGCAAAGCAGCATTGAAACTGTCTTTATTGAGATGATGTTGATCTATAATCTCTAGAGCACAGTTCCACCAAACCTGTAGCAAATTGGTGTTTTAAAGTAATTTATTCATTTTGACATTGCTCTTAATTTGCTGTATTTAAGGTAGAAAATTGTTGTCTGTGTAGAATGAATGGGATGCCTGTTCAGCTGTGGTGCTTCATCAAATTATATCCTGCTATGTATCAAACGGTCCAACTACTCTTCAGGAAGCCCCTATGAAATTCCTCCTGAAGCTATTTGCAAAGCCATGTTTTGCAAGAAGGTTCCTTGATCCAATTACACTTTGTCCTGATTTTCGCAACAGTTGTGCAGAAAGAGGTGGTAAGATAATTTCGATCTTTGCTTGTTGTTGAATAATTAATGTGTCAGTAACCTCAAGAGTTCAATTAGGCGTTTCTCAATGAGGCTGTGAATCTCTACCTATAGATCCTCGGTTCTATTCACCACCATCATAAGTTGCAATCGTTTTTTTCCTTCTTGTATAAAGGTAGAGCTTTGTAATGCACTTGTGCTCTAATATATATGCTTTCATCCATTTGGTGGCCTTTTTGTCTAAGGTTAATGTGGAGTTTCCAAGTATTTGATTCTTTAATTTCAACAGGAAGTATCTGACAGGAATTTTTTTTCATGCAACCCTAAATGCAACATTGCAAATATTTGAAGCAGCCTATAGGTCAAGTCCTCTAGTAATCGTCACTAGCTGTGCATCAAAGATTGTAGATATTCATACTGATTTGGCTTTCTTAAGGCTTGAATGCTAAGCTTGTAAGTTATTGACTAACAATTTGTTCATTTTGCTTCTGTCATGGTTGTTATGAAGTAAAATCTTCGGTTTCATTAATACTCACAAATGCAAAGATGGCAATCTGGAGGTGTTTGATGGTAGTGAATACTATTTTTTTCTGTTGGAAAATTTATATGTAAAGAAGTTATCTTTGTCACAGTGTTGGGGAAACTTCGATCACTTATGGAAAACAATATGAGAGGACATGATGCCCTGCAACTGTGGCCCCTAGAAGCCATTCATGATGTAATAACCAGCGTCCTTAAGGACTCAAGTGTCCGAGTCAAACGATCTGCTTTTCAGCTGTTACTGCAAATTCAGCCCCTCAAGCAGATGAAAAAGGTGGAATAATTTTTTTTATTTTCTATTTGCTTCACTAAACCGGGGTTTGAGTCTTTGAACCTGATGGTATTTTCAAAAGCACATGCAGACGATTAATGTTGGAGAAGATACAAGAGCACAATCTGAATCTGTTCAGTGATTGTTCCAAATACAATTGAAACCAATATTATAATAAATTTAATTATAATAGCATTTTCATGGGATTCAAAATGCATTCTTTGATTGCAATTGCAATTTTTGTCTTAAATGGTCCATAACATAGTAGAAACACTTTACTGAGGTCTTCACTTATACGCTCAAGCTGTAAATTGTGATGAATCTTATCTGAAGTAAGACATGTCTCGTTGTACATACTCTTATTCTTTTTGTATTTTGTAGCAGAGTTACTGTATACAGTGTTTATGAAGATCCGTGATGAAGATGAGAAGGTCAAGCTCTTGGCTTTTCAGAGGCTACTGAGGTTTCCCATGAAGCTGCTACATTTGAATTTCAGAACAAGAGATTGGAAACTCATATTCCACCATGCAATGGCACACGAAGGATCACACATTTACCGCATTGCAAAGGTATTGATAAAGATTTTGTAGGATTTAACTTTGCAGTATTAAATTTTCACAATAACCACCTCCAACTCCTATGTGGGCATTGTTTGCATGGGATTGATGTGTGACCTTTGTTTCAAGGATTTGTTGCTCAAACATTTTTCTTCGGATTCAGTGCCTCCTTCTAGGAGGCTGAAGATGCTGGATTTTGCAAAGAATGATAATTACCAAAAGTATGGGAAGCTTATTGGCAACCACATAGCTGAAATTTTTGAAATAGAAGTAAAGTTTATAGACGCGTAGTATTGTTATGATGATGAAGATGATCAAAATACAGTGGGTAGCTAAATGTGGAATGTAAATAAGATTATGGGTCATGGTTTCTGCTTCGTCAAGTAAGAATTGTGGTCTCTGGTATATTGCACATATTTGTGTCCTTTTATTTCCTTGCAATAGGTTGCATTGTTTTTTCTATGAAGGAAATGGAGAATAATTTGAATTTCTATTTCTCATACTAGTGCAAATGTAATAGCCCTCAAAACACACTACAATATATTGGGATGTCGAAACTAAGATGTCTACTTTTTATTGGAGTTTAGTTTATTGAAATGTGACACAACTCTTCTACTTTAATGATTCAATGCTAGTCTAAGCACATTTCTCACAAATGAGACCCAGTCAATGTTTCTATCCAAACGATTTGTCTCTCACAGCATTTCATAGTAAACACTTTTATGTTACTTACATTTTGCATCTCTTAGTTTTATCTAATTATCTAAATGAATGGTAATAAAAAACAATAGTTTGATTCCTTCAAAAGCATACACAGTGAATTTCCTATTTTACCTTCTTCAATATTAATTATTCTCTTACCTCAATCTAGCTTTTAGTGGTTGAATGACTATTGCCTTGGTGGTTGAATGTCTATTGCTCTAATGGTTTTCTTCTTCAACCTTGGTGGATAGTTATGATATATGATGTTCAGCTGGCAATTAAACTGGGTGGTGAATTGCATCAAAATTTTCAGATGATTTCTTTTCTCCTGCTACCTACTCTATTTATTAAATAATTTATAATGTACTCATAAAAAAATTAAACCTGACAAAAATATTTAAATATATGGGTCTGCATACTTCGAATTGTGATCCAATTTCAGAATCCTTAGAATTATGATGATAGATTATAAATGACTGTCAGTAAAATCAACTGTAAAAGTATCATTCCCATTGCAGCCAAATTTAGCCTCCACTTGCATGCTTGTACAGGATGTGCCCTCTATGACACCCTATTTCTCCCACTTTAGAACACCTTTTTAAACTCCTGCACTTACTGTTGCTTTTCTTCCACAAAGGCATAGCCTCCCTAAGATGCAACCTCTCTGTTCCATAGACCATTTGGTCTCTTGAATGTTTATTCTATTCTATTATATTCCAAACCAACTATATCTCCTCACACCTCACTCTCCACTGTGTATTTCCCCAGTTTAACAAGGAAATTATCTGCCATGTACTGTACTAGAATGCATAAAGCATAGGAGTCTGACCAGTTCACACCTTGCTTGTTTTAATGCTATATATATGAAACACTAGGAGTCTGAGTCCATACATTTGCACCACACCTTGTAAGTGTACATGATTCTATATGATTTAATTTCGATTAAAATATGGCATTCAATGATACATCCAACTGTCCATCCTACTTCTCACAGCACTGCACAGAGAGAAAATAAAAGGTTCAACCCATCCATCACGTCTGATTCAATTCCTTTGCAACCTAGTCACCCTCCCCTACTCATTATCCATTAAAGTCCTAAATGTCACTACTTCCACCTCAGACAGTTGTGTGCATTCTTCAGGTTATCATGTCACTTGTTCTATCTTGTTTGTTGTTTTACCTATTATATGTGTTAATTGCTACTCCACTTATTTATTTTTCTATATGTAGTCTTGACTTGATGGAATTTTTGAAGAAAACATATCTATAAACAAAGTACCGTAATACTTGAACTGGGAGAAGTGTAGCGTGTAAGCTAAAGTCTAGACAATTTGCACCCACTATCTGGCGAATTTTCTAGTCAAAACCTGGCGAAAATTGTTGAAATGGCAATTTTCAGTTGTTGCAATTGCATAATCAGGGTACCCCCAGGGTAATCAAGGGCGTTGAATCCATTTCTGCAATCAAAATTGCAATTTCAACAATGAAAATTGCAATTTCAGCAACAAATTGTGCTGCTGGATTCTGGTCAAACTTGTCGGAGAAGATGCAAATCGTCTAGACTTTAGCTCACTCTGAAGTATAGGCATATTAGAGTGCTTCATTTGTTTCACTTGATGGCCTTATAAAAAGTTTACAATTTAAAACAGTCTTGTAATAGCTCTTCCTTCAATTTTTATATGTACAAGTTACAACATAGTTTGACAATATTCCAATGTGCAGTTCTCTTGTTTGGCTTCCATATTTTGTTAGTGCTTTCTGTTGATGTTAGGAGACTTTTCTTGTTAATTTTGATCTTTACTTTCTAAACGAAAATATAATCCAAATGGAATGGCTGCCAAACTTGTAAAGAAAGCTTTATTGGTGCGAGTTGCACGTTATGATGGAGATGGTGCAGATATGAAGTGGAGAACTAGGGTTCCATCTGAATCTATCGAACAGACTGTGAGTAAATTAATGGTCATTGAAATAATCAAGTGACTTAGTCCATTCAGCTTGTAAGTTTAATAATAATAAAAATTATTATTATTATTATTTTTTTTTTTTTTTTTTTTTTTTTATTTTAGCCGATACTCTGCTCCAAGTGGATCGATGTAGAACACTTCAGTAGAACACTTTCTCAAAATATAAGCTTCCCATGGCTCGATAAGATGATAATGAAGAAGTGAGGGGGTAGGGTTTGGTACAGGCATGCGGCAATCCAGGGCTACCAGTCATGGCAGGGGGGTGGGTCTTTCTGACCGTACCTCCCCCTGTCTCAATCACCATGACAGTGCATGGACTTCTCTGGACGGGGGTTTTCTTCGGATGGTTTTTATGGTCATAAGAATGTTTTCTATTAATCTAGGGTTTGTTTGTCAGCTAGTGGCTTGGGATTGTAGATGAACTATTTTTTACTGTCAGGGTTTGTATCAGACTTCAAGGTTAACGGCCTCGATGTAGGAAGTGGAAATGGTAGATTACTCAAGCGACCAGCTGGAGGCACAGGATGTATGGGGGGTGCCAGGTGGAGGGCAGTTGGAGGGTTTGGAGGAACTCCCAATGCTGGGGCTTGAAGGAATTGTTTCGACCGGTTTTGGGCAGGTGAGGCCGATAACAGACCTTTCGCCCTCAGATTACTTTTCTTTCTCTCCACAAAGAAGGTTACCGGATGATTCTTTGGACTGCGATGGGTTGCCGGTAGATCTTTTGGGCAGTACTAGCTGGAGGGACGCCGAGGATTTCTTTTCCAAAAATTTAGGGTTTTCGGTGTCTGGGTTGCAGGGGGGTTTTGAAGTGGTGGACGGTTTTGACCAGGTAGCAGAAGAGGGAGTGGCTAGGCAGGTACAGCAAGTTTGTGGGATTGGAAGTGGCGGTGTTGGGGAGGATCTGAGAGTGTCGTTGGGGGTTTCTGAACACCGAGGCTGTGAAAGCCCTATAATTGTTCTTGGGCCCTCGAAGGTGACGGAAGTGGTTTCGTTGGGGGAAGGGGAGATTACTAGAGGGCCTGCTAAGAGGCGCAAGAGGAGTTGGGTAAAATCTAGAGTAGTGGGTAGTTATGTTGTTGGTGAAGACATTGCTTGGGATCGGGTTCTAGAGATGTCACGCCTGACGCTCGTGGGCAGGGTCATGGGCAGAAATTTTGCTCGTAAAACGGTGGTGGACTGGGTGGACGAACAGTGGCGAGAGATGTTGGGATATACTCCGGAGGTGGACATGTTGCTTCGCGGATGGTTTGCGGTGGTGGTCAGATCAGAGGCTGATCTGAGAAGGATTCTTAACAGGAATTGGCACCTGAACCACACACCGGTTTTACTGAAGCCCTGGCATCCTCTTTTTGATGCTAGTCGGGAGAGAATCGATATGATTCCTATTTGGGTTCGGCTCCCTGGTTTGCCTCTACATTTATGGGATCCTCGTCATTTTCGAAAGATTGGGGATATTTGGGGAACTTTTCTGGAGGTGGATCTCTCTTATCTAGAGACGCATTACAAACAGATTGCCCGTATCTTGGTTAACATAAATATCAGAGAGGGTCTTCCTGAGACCATTAATATGGAATGGGGGCCTGATATTATTTCTCAGATCCTGGATTATGAGAATGTGCCTTTTCGGTGCAGGAGGTGTCATGCATATGGTCATCTGGCGTCCGATTGTCGACTCCCGGTTCACACTTTAAATGGGGGGAAGAGAAAATCACTTAAAATGGATACAACGGGAGAACCAAAGGATTTGGTGTCCACTGATCCCATGCCAGTGACAGAGGATTCAAGCAGCGAACGGGTATTTGAGGATTCTGATCCTTATAGTCAAGACTCTGACGCGGCTCCGGGCGTTCGAACTGATATTCCTCTCATTCCAGTTGATGAAGCTATATACTCTGCACCTGTGGCAGAAGCCGATCCTCCGGGGCCTTCTATCACGGGTATTCATTCTTTCTCCCTTTCTCCCTCAGTAAATTTATTATTAAATCATTGCACTTTGGTTGGTCTAGATTGGGTGGAGGGACTGAAAAAATTGTCCCTGTCGGGTCCTATTGATGATACTCCCTTGCCCTTAGTATCTACTCCGATTGGGGTTAAAACTTTCACGGTGGTCGATATTACTGAACAGAACCCTGATTTGTCCACTGTTTCCACACTTCTTTTGGAGGATACTCCGGTTATTCTTGAGCCCGATCCTGGGAAGGTGGCAGAGTCTTCATGTCATTCCTCACCTGAGTCTACAGAATCGGGGTATTTCCTCCGCTCTTGCAAAAAGACCTCTGGGGGGGTTTGGGGAAAGATCAGATACCGGTTCAAAAGGGTAGAGGCAGAAAATTGAATTTTTCTAAGGCACAGACTAGGGCCATGACTGATCTGCGGGAAGGGAAACAACTCTCTATTGAGAGGGCACTTAGAGCGGTGAATGCCCGGAAGATTGTTCGGACATGAAGATTATGTCCTTTAATTGTTGGGGCCTAGCTGGGCCTAAAAAGAAATCAGCCTTCAAAAGGGTGCTTACTCTTGAACACCCTGATGTGATCTTGCTACAAGAGACTTTAGGTTTAGGGGTTATCATTAAGGAAAGACTGGAGAGCTGGCTGGCAGGTTGGTCCTTTGTGACCCTAGATGTTAGGGGTCGTTCTGGGGGGTTGGCAGTGGGATGGAAGAACTGTGCGTTAAAACTTATAAATTCTTGGGGGATGGTTTCAGTGCTGGGAGCTGATTTTCTTTCAGTTGACCTGGGTACTCGAATTTCTGTGATTAATGTTTATGGGCCCTATGTGAATCGAGTTCCATTATGGGACTCTCTTTTGCAGGATCCACTCCTTGGAGGTGATTTGGTTGTGGTGGGGGGAGATTTAAATTTTACCTTGGGGCATTCAGAAATTTGGGGTCCTCAAGCACATGTGGATCCGCAGGCTGGGTATTTTCTACAGAAGTTGGTGGAAAAGAATTTACCGGATATAGAGCCTATTAAGTTGAAACCCACCTGGAGGAATAACAGGGGTGGGGAGGCTAGGGTGGCAAAAAGACTGGATCGATTCCTGGTGGCTGAACAGTTGGTGGATAGGTTCTTCCAAGTCAGGCAGTGGGTAGGAAGTGGTGGTAATTCTGATCACTTTCCTATCTTTTTCGAGATTAAAAAAGGACCTAACAATCCGCCTAGTCCCCTTAAGTACAACAAAACTTGGTTACTAGATGATTCTTTCAAAAGTCTCTTTATGGACCTTTGGAGGGCGTTTGATGTGGACCACGATCGCACAGCGGCCTTTCAATTTGCTAAGAACATTAAGAGATTAAAAGGGGCAGTTAAAGAATGGGTTATTGCTAAGAGACTGAGGGAGGATGCTGAACTGAAGCAGGTAGAGGTTGAACTTCTACAGATCTATGAAGGGGATGGAGGGGGTCTCAACTCTCTGGAATCAAAAGAAGCTCTGTTTAGGCTGGAAGGGAGAAGGAACACAATATTGTTGGAAAAAGAGGAAGCTTGGAGACTTAAGAGCAGAGCGATCTGGCTGGAGTGTGGGGACGAGAATACAAAAAATTTTCATGTTTATACTAGGGGGAGGAAGGCGGCAAATACTATTTGGAGCCTGAAAGATGAAGAAGGATTAGAACATTTTGATTTTGAGGGGAAAGCCAGATGTGGGGTGAGTTAGTTTCAGAACTTGTTTAGGGCTCCAGCCCAGGCTTCTATTGCAGAAGTAATTAGGGTTGCTCAAATGTTACCGAGGTTTGCAGAGGAGGAGGACAACAGGAGGCTGATGAGAGCTGTGACCGAAGAGGAATTAAAGGAAGTCCTTGGAAGTTTTCAGAAAGACAAGAGCCCATTCCTGGATCGGTGGTCGATTGAATTCTTTTTGGCTCTTTATGAAGTTGTGGGCATGGATCTTCTACAAGTGGTTGAAGATACTCGCATCACTGGGAGGATACCAGCTAGTTTCAACTCTACTTTTATAGCCCTCATTCCAAAGACTGACAATCCAACTACACTCACTGAATTTAGACCCATTTCTTTATGCAATTGTATCTATAAGAATGTATCGAAATTTATTGCTCGTAGATTAAAGGTAATACTATCTGCGCATATATCAGCTGAATAATTCGGGTTTTTGGAAGGTCGACAAATTCATGAGGCCATAGGGGTGGCACAGGAGGGACTACAGTTTGAAGACCAGGAATATCAAAGGGGCTATTCTAAAAATAGACCTGTCTAAGGCATACGATAAGGTGAGTTGGATATATCTCTAGTTGCTTTTAACTCATCTGGGTTTTGGTATAAATTTCATCACATGGATCATGTCTTGTATAACTACTGTGTCTTTCTCTGTGTTATTAAATGGAGCAGCCTCTTCTTTCTTCCATGCTGAAAGGGGCCTTAGGCAAGGCTGCCCACTTTCTCCTCTTCTTTTTCTGCTGGTGGCTGAAGGATTAAGCAGGGCTATACATGAGGCTAAGTTTCTGGGGTGTTTTAATGGAGTCGGCATTGGTGAACATTTATCTATTACTCATCTACTATTTGTGGATGATGTACTCATCTTCTACTCTGGATATAGAAGGGAAACTCGGGTTCTGAAGGAGATATTGGAACTTTTCTCTAAAGCTACGGGGATGGATATAAATGTTGAAAAATCAACACTCACAACACATTTGCTGCGACCGGATGAAGAGTTGGAACTCATTGATAACTTCCCCTACAACACTACAGGATTAGATGTGGGCCTGAAATATCTGGGTTTCTCCCTCAAAGCAAACTTATATCTGAAAAAGGACTGGAGATGGCTGATAGGTAAGGTGGAGAAAAGATTGCACGTTTGGAGTCATAAGTGGTTGTTGAGAGCTGGGAGGTTGGTTTTGGTTAAGGTCGTTTTGGAAGCCATTCCAGTATACTGGATGTCTCTGTCATGGATTCCAATAGGAATTCTTGAACACATTAGGTGGATTTGCTTCGGATTTCTCTGGAGTGGTAAGAAGGAGGGACAGGTGACACCATGGGTAAACTGGAAGAGAATAGCTGTCCTAAAGGGGCTTGGGGGTTGGGGTTTAAAAAACATATTTTTGTTTGCTCAAGCACTGGCTGCAAAGGGAGGTTGGAGGCTGATCAAAACAACAAGTTTATGGACACATGTTATCAAACAGAAATATCTACCAAATGAGAGTATTGAGGAATGGATTAGGAGCTCCAGGAAGACGCATAAAGGGGGATCTATGATCTGGAAGGCAGTGGTGAAATCCTTTTCCTTGGTGGAGTCAAATCTGGCTTAGGATGTGGGCAATGGAGAAAAGGTGAAAGTTGGTAGGGATCCTTGGCTCGGGAGTGAACAGCATCATTTGTTACCTGATGAAGTTATCAATGCATTGGTTAATAGGGGGATCACCACTTTAAACCAGCTGGCTGATCAGAGACCTGATGATCCTTGGATACAACACTAGAAAAGTGCATATATGTTGGGTTTTGGGGCTCCAGAGTCAATTTTTGTAGATAACTATATCAGAGGGTTGAATATGGCTCATATACAGATCACGGATCAGGAGGATGTTCTGATTTGGGATTTGGATCCGGAGGGGGTATATACACCAAAGGCGGGTTACTTAAAGTTGAGTGCAGAAGTTGGGATGAGGGAGGAGGCTTGGTGGTGGAGATCATTGTGGAAGCTAAAATGCCCATCAAAAACTAGACTGTTCATGTGGTGTGCATTAGAGAATAGGGTTCCGACCTGGGACATTCTTCATAAGAGAAATTTTCAAGGCCCTGGTTGGTTTGTTTTGTGCAAGAAGGAGTTGGAATCCATAACACACCTTTTCATTACCTGTCCTTTTTCAATTGCAGTATGGAAAGAGTGCACAAGTCTGGTTGGTTTTGATTGTAGGTGGGAAGGAAACTCGGTGGGAATTGCTTGGGAGAATTGGTGGAGAAATGTACCACATCATAAACAGAAATCCTTACCATTGTTGGTTATATGGGGGATTTGGTTGGTAAGGAATGGGGCAATTTTTCAGGAAAAAACAAGTATCCCAGAAATCACATGTGCTCAATCTGTGGGCATATATAAATCTCTTCCAGAACATGTTAGGGCTGATAATCAGAGAAGGATCCTGGAAGTTGAGATTGACAAAACTCACCCATGGGGGTATTTTGATGGAGCGGCACAAAACAATATATGTGGAGGGGGGGCGTTCTTGTATCTTTCAGATACACATTTCTTTGAACTCACCATGGGCCTGGGAGCGGGAACAAATAACTATGCAAAGCTCATGAGCCTAAAACTCCTATTTATTTTTGCATCCGAGAGGGGAATCAATAGACTGGCAGTGTTTGGAGATTCTATGAATGTTATCAACTGGACCAATCAAACACAAGCATGCAGGAATATTAAACTTGCAAATATTCTTACTTCTATTCAGATGGTCATACAGCTCTTCGACTTATACACATGCCGGCATGTTTACAAGGAAAATAACCAAAAAGCTGACTAGGCATCCAAAGAAGGGTTGCTCATGGACTTTGGCATTTGGAAAGTAACTGAAGAAAGGGATGGACATCGATTTGAATACTACCACAGACCCTTCATTGACTGATTCACAATATATATTTTTACAGCAAAGGATATTACAAATTATGTATAAACTATAGACTTTTTTCTGGCAATATGTTTTTTGTATAAACTGTCGATGATGTAACAACAATGTAGTCCGGTGGGACAGAAAATCTTACTTTTGGAAAAATAGAAATGTTTACTATTTTGCATTTTGAAAGTAGACGTAATAGTCTCATCAAAGGAACCAAAGTTTTTTGGACTTGGACAATTCACTGATACAATGAACCTACAGAATGTAATTCTGATCTCAGATGATGAATGGAATTACGCTTTTTTCTTTTGGAAAAAAGCTTGTAAGTTTAATAAGTTTAGTCAAAAGTTATTTGATGTGTAAATGCATTTTAACTTTCTAAGTAATGTTTTTTTTTTAAATTATATGTAATTTAATTTTTAAAAAATTGATACATTTCATATTTTCCAAATAGGGTATTTTCACGCTAAAGTATTTTTTAAGGATTCAAATAGTATACCTAAGGATAGTATTCTATGCTATGCTATGACCAATACGGTTAGCGAAGTATTGCCACACCCATTCTTGAAGAAATCATCATTCAAGTTTGTAGTCTCAACCATATTTTTTTTACATTGTGTTTTGGGTTGTTTGTTTTGAGTTTCTGTATTAACAATCTTGAAATGCAGGACTTGTGGCGAACTAATTCCATTTCTATGACAATCTGAATTACTAGAATTAAACCATGTTGCAGGGATGCTATGTTTTCTTGTGGAATGTAATTATTGACTTATCTCTTTGTTGTTTAATGAGAGTGATAACGATGCTTGTCCTATGGAACACAACCATGTGAATTCAGGGATGCCTTCTGGTAACAAGATCTATAATCAAGCATTGGTGAAATTGGTTATGGTTGGAACTGGATGTATAGATGTTGTTAGAGTGTGCGAGGTCAGGGTCCTTGACCATGCAAGGATGTTTTCTGTAATCGTGGTGAGAAATCACCATCCACTCAACATCACTGGGATAATTGCATACCATCCAGGCCTTTTGAAATCACTATCCACTGGACATCACTAGGGATAATTGCATACCTTCCAGGTCTTTCTGCCAAGACCTAATCATTTTCATGCTTAGTGGTTTTAATTTCTCCATTGGGCATCTCTCTCGGAGGCTGTTTTTCCAATCGATGGATTCATTCTGATCAAGCCCATCTTCACCGAGTGGGGTAAGTTGCTTTTTTCACTGATGAACGTTACTAGGATTTTGAAAATACCTGTAATGTTGATCATTTTAACATATGTTTTACTTGCATTGTTGCCCATTTGTGTACCTGTAATGCTAATCATTTGAGGATGTTAAAGTATAAAATATAACATATGAGTTACAATTATGTTGAAAATTAACTTTTTCCCATAATTATGCATTTTAATAAATAATCATCTTATAATTTTTTATAATCAATTTATTATTTACTATAAATAAAAATTTAATGATTTCTTTTCTTTAATGTTAGAATACAAGTTTATATTTATCATTATAAATTATAATGTTAGTTTATACAATATCTCTTATATAAAAAAAATAAAAAATTCCTTAAATTATATTTTCTAACTAAAGATTCTTTTTATGTACAATTATTTATTTTGGGGTCTCATTTTTAATCTTTGATCTTTGCTGTTTGATTAACTAGTTACAACTATGATTAGTCAAATTTATGTTTTAAGCTTATTGTTTTACATTTTTTAAAGACATGCTTTCTACATTTGCTCAACATTTATAGACTTTATAACCCTTTTTCCCTTTTAGCTCTAATGGCTTTCCACAACAAAGTGGACATTTATAGACTTTATAACCCTTTTTAGTCCCTGCCGTATGCCGTAGCCAGGAGACTATATGTTCCGCCTTGCTGTAATAATTTGTAGGATAACATAAAATGACTATATAGTTGGCTAATGTTTCATAAAAATAATCATTTGTTGTTTTTTTTAATAATAATTATTTTCAGATGTGTTTGACTTCTATTGGATTAGAAAGCGTGATTTGACTAATTTTATCATTGCCGACTATTAGTAGAAATTATAGATATAAAAAAAATACTCCACAACCTTAGTTACCTTAGTTACCGACTTTAATTTTTATCATTGTCATTCCGTCAGAATTTCTGACAATGTGTTATCATTTAGTCTTTTCTTAAAGAGGAAGCTATCTCAGAATTCATATCACACCATTTGATGTCATTAAATCTTTTCTTAATCTCATCAATTTGATGCTCCCAAAAATTGCCTAATTAATTTGGGGTTCAGCATCGTGAAGCCAAAAAATCAAATGTCAATATGTAAGGCTTCTCATTGTAGAGTACAACATTAACAAGCAGTATTTTGCTCCAGTATTTTTGAAATTGTTGTTCCAGCTTGGAACTAAAGCAATTGTTGTTCCTTCATCAAAGGCTGAAGCAATTGTTGTTCCTTCATCAAAGGTTGGACACAGAAGGACCCAAAGAACCAGAAGGCGAAGGAGAAAGACCTGTGTAGTAAGTATCTTGCATAGCCGAAGGGATGAGGGTATGATATCAGCTCCATCAATAGCCTTTCGGTGGTGATGGCAGCCCAATTGTTGTGTATGTTGTATACACAGGTTTTGTGTACCCGTCGAAAGGGTGAATGCTCAAATAAATCACTATATGTGGCTAAGGTCTACGACAATGGTATTCAACTCAATTGGGTCAGGTATCTCACTAATGAAATATTGCAAAATGTGTTGGATGCACAGGATTGAAACTAGGATTTCTAGTTTGGCATTTGTATAAGTTGGTTTCACCCAGTAGGCTCAAGGATCTTTGAAACTTGGAGGAAATTTAAGTTTTCAAAGCCTATTCATGCCCTCATTCGACAACGGTGTTTGATTGCAAGGGGGGCCGCTTCTTGCAGGATATGTACTCGTGAGTATTGGGTTACTCCACAAGTTTCTGTTGGCAAAAATGCTACTGGTGCATTTCTGGCCTTGAAAACCTGTAGGAAAATATCGTTTTCCAGTGCACGTTTTAGGAAATTTACTGGAATTGCATGCTTTCTGTAAGAATTTGCTAGAAACACTTATTTTTGCATGCTCTCTAAGACTCTATGGCTTGAAACGTATCTGCATATTGTAACTTATTAGTACATCTTTATATTCTTCATCTGAAATTCCTTATATGTAAATATTTTCATTGTTTTGTGGTTCATACTTCTACTGACATGCACAAATTTATAGGAAATTATTATTAGCAGTAACATAACATTAAGTTGCATTACGAGGTCATCTAGCTGGAAATATATAGACAAACTAGTTTTGGATGTCAACAGGAATTCCATGAACAATTTTGATTGTAAAGCAACACTAGTTATGAGATAATGATCTATCTTATCTAATCTTAATGGTCCCAACTGGACAGAAATAGGGCATGCTTTTTGTTAGGGGCATAGTTTGGTTGTGTTAATGAGCTTGCAATTCGGCAAATGCAAATTATTTGAAAGACCTTATTATGCAATGCTCATCCGTGTCTTACTTCACTTCATTACTACTTTAAGAGTTTTGTTGCAATTCAATGTGGATATCTTATTTACAAGATCTTTGATGTATATGGTGACTCAGGAGCATTCTTTGGCTCATACCTAGTTGCTTTTGGCATGCTTTAATGCAGGTGGGAAGCTGCTCAGTTCCCAAAAGTGAGAGTGGCAAACTTGGACAGAAAGAAGTTGATTAAACAACAGACTTCTTACATGCCAAATATCCCATCTGTTCCAGTCTGCTCAAAAGATCTCATGCCTTCGAAAGACTGGGAGAGAGAATTTCTTGTAGACTTTTCTGACTTGAGAATGGTAAATCTCCTTACTAGCCTATATCATGAGTTTTCTTGAACATCTTTATTTGGCTCTGGAAAAGAAAAAAGTATAGCTACTTCATTGTTTTATTTGTTTATTTCAGGTGACAAGCAGTCTTTTACTATGCATATTGCTTTTCAGGCCCTTTCAAATGTTGAATTGTCAAAGGACCATCAATTAAAGTCATTCCCATCTTATAAAAATAAAGTTATATGGGCAAAGTTTTGTTTTGGCTCTATATGTAGCATATCAAGCGGTGAAGAATACTACCCCCTAGCAATGGAAAAAGAGGGGGATGAAAATGATATTTTGGAAGACTTGGATTTTGAGTTGACTGAAATAAACAAAGAACTTCAAACAAATGATAAACTTAACTCTGTTGTTAAAGAACCTATGGAGGATCCCCTAGGGGAGATCAGATCTACAGCCAGCCCTCTGCTTCCAATTGTGTTGAGTTTGGATGAAATTAAACGGGCCACAGTTTTCAAATATCACGTGACTTGGCTTGAAAATATAAGCTCTTTGTCAAATGATCGGGAAGTTTGGCTGTTTGCTCTTTGTGCAGTTTTGGATAAGCTACTAGATGCATAGACATGTGCAGCAGCAAGAGCTTTGCTAAGAAAATGTTCAAGTTTGAGGGCCAGCAAGACCAGAGATGATGAAGAACTTGCTATGTTAAACATACTTATAACAAGAACAGGCAAATATTTTGGTCAGGCCGAGGATCTGACAACATGAGACACTTTTTTATATTTATTGAACTGACTACGGGAAGATGTTGTATTTATTGTGGATATACATCTTTCCTGTATGGTCATATTGTTTACCTACCCTTGCAACATTGTAGTTCAAGACATCCTATGCATCTTATCAGAATGGATGTCCTATCTGCTTTGCTGATGAGTATTTAACCCCAAAAATTTTGGTCAAGATTTATAAACATCTTCAGATTCCTTGCTAACGCAGCAAGACAGGATAAACAATTGAACATAAAAAGGATCTTAATTTCAAGTGAAATTTACTACTAGAGAGTCTTTAAATCTTGTATCAATAGGGGACTTTTGTCTTAAAATTGAAGGGCACCTTGCTGCCAGTTCTAATTGTCAAGTGCATGTATGGGGTGCCTTGTGTTTCTTCCGTTGTACATGTTCTTTGTGGGCCTGTTGCAGAAGCCCTGAGTATAGATGTTAAATTTGACTATTGCTGGTATTTGTATTCTTCGTGGATATTTTAATAAGTAGCTTGAATTTAGTATAATGAACCATTCTTAAATTGATAAGTAAATCATTCCAAGCTCTAGATAAATTTGTTCATCAATTTGGGCATTTCCCTTGTGTTGCTTTCGAGGAAGATGCCAGTAGATTCATTGATATAGCCAGGGCTTTAAATGATAGTGACACCTGATTAAGATGAAAATGTAAATGTATTCGAGCATTTCGCAAGTGGTTTCTGTGCAGTGTTGAATCCCATGGAAGCTATGTTTGGTGGAATCGTTGGGCAGGAGGTTGTGAAAGCCTGTTCTGGCAAGTTTCATCCAAGTTTCCAGGTTTTATTTCTTTCTCACCATAACCTGTTAATGCTTTTCATAATCTGTCTTAAATAATGGAATTGCCCCTTCATTATTTAGATTTTATATAGGCAATGCAGCATAGCATCCAATTATTGTATAATAGTAATAACAATTCCTATATTGATGTGCAGTTCTTCTATTTCGACTCACTGGAATCTCTTCCTATAGAAGCCCTTGGGCCAGAGGACATGGTGCCTTTGATTTGTCGTTATGATGCCCAAATTTCTGTGTTTGGAAAAGAGATGCAGAAAAGGTTGCAAGATGGGAAATTATTTGCTGTGGGGACTAGTGCTCTGGGATGTGAGCTTCTAAAGAACTTAGCCCTCATGGGAGCCTCTTGTGGAAGTCCGAGAAAGTTGACTATAACAGATGATGACGTTATTGAGAAGAGTAATCTTAGCAGACAATTCCTCTTTCGGGATTGGAATATTGGTCAGGAAAATTCAAGTATGGCAGCAGCAGCTGCCACCGTAATCAACCCATATTTGCATCGTGAATCTATTGCTGCAAAACTTGTGGCAAACTTGATTACTGAATCTGGTGCCAACCGTGTACTTGCTTGTGACTTGCATTCTGGGAAATCGATGGGCTACTTTGACATTCTAGTGGATCATGTCTATGGACAACCAGTGATCCTGGATTATCTTGCCAGCAAAATTATTTCCTCAAAGGATCTAGTAGTTGTGTCTCCAGATGTTGGTGGTGTTGCTCGAGCTCGTGTGTTTGCACAAAATAAATAAATAAATATATCAGATGCTCCTCTTGCAATAGTTGATAATAGAAGACAAAGGCATAATACCTGAGAGGTATTCATATCAAGCACATTTCAAGTTTCAACCCTTTTCCCAAGTGCAATAATTATGTTTCTTCTTCAATTTTAACTGTTTCCCTTCCCTTTTGTTTTTCCTTTTAATGGTCTGTAGATTTATGTGTGTGCAGAATATACAGTGAAATTGTGGTCATGTATTTGAGATGAGTAGCACAATGTATGTCCATTTGTATAGGGTTAGGTAACAATAATTGTGTACTATCTGTTACAGGCCTGCATCCATGCCTACAATTACAACAGTGGATATAAATATACTTAGCATCAAAGTGAATTGTATTGAAGTGTTTGTCTGTCTGTGTAAAATCCATGTATTGTCTTAAGCCAATTTAACCAATTTTTTTTCCAAATAACATAAGTGATAATCAGAATGATTTAAGGTGTAGGGAATTAAGTGATAATCGGAATGGTTTAGGGTTTAGGGCATTAAGTGATAATCGGAATGGTTTAGGGTTTAGGGCATTAAGGGAACCACGAAAAGCCGAGCTCGTTTAGAATTGAGGGGCAATTATGATCATCTTTCCAGAGCAAGCAAGCTGGGGCAGTTACGTGGAGACAAATTCCTCTCCCCTAATGTACTGTAAATAAAAAGGTGTGACCTCTGCATCTTGAATGTGCATGCTCTTCTCTCCAAACAAACTAGTCCTAGTCGTGGTATTAACCTTCACTACTATGTGTAAAATGTACAAATGCATATCTCTTATGTGTAGACTCTTATGCTCCCCTTCGTAACGGACGTGCACTCAGTGCTTATTTCCTGGAGTGTTACATACCTGGAGCGTTACCTGGAGTGTTACATATACTTAGTTAACCTCTGAACATTCAGTTTTCCCACTCTAAAAACAAATTTACGATCATATTTAAGCCAAAAATAATTTATTTTAATTAAGAAATTTACAATCATAATTAAGCCAAAAAAATATTTTATTAATGTTTGGATTGCCTTTTCCTAGGTCATAGTCACATGAAAATATTTTCAAAATCGTGTGAGCCTAGATACCCAACATGTCTTTGACGAATCCTTCTGGAGCAGTGAGGTCGACGTTGTTTTAAATGCTCTGGACAATGTCAATGCCAGGCTGTATGTAGGTTCAAGGTGTGTTTACTTCCAGAAGCCATTGCTAGAGTCTGGAAACTCTGGGAACCAAGTACAACACCCAAATGGTTATCCCTCACTTGACTGAGAACTATGGAGCATCACGAGATCCTCCTGAAAAGCAGGCACCCATGTGCACTCTTGACTCGTTTCCACATAATATTCATTGTCTCACATGGGCAATGTCCGAATTTGAAGGTCTCTTAGACAAAACTCTGGCTGAAGCAAATGCTTTTCTTTCCAAACCACAAGAATACATAGCAACAATCAAGTCTGCAGGGGATGCTCAGGCCCGACAACTTCTGGAGTCTGTTGTCGATTGTTCAGTTCTGTAATGGTTAAGCCATGTCTAGTACCGAGTTCGTGGAGTACTGAAGTTAGTTTTAGAGTTGAGGTAGAAAGATCCATTTCAATTTCAAATAATATATTCTGTTATCTAGTCCAAGTTTGTATGTCCAGTTCAATGAATTTCAACGACTCTAAAATAATTGCTATGTTCGAGTTATATGTTGGAGATGTGTCTAGACTTATGTTTGCGTTTATATGTACAGACGTTTAGGTTTTAAATTCATATGGGTAGATTGACAAGTTCAAAATATATGTAAAAATTTCAGTAGTTCATTTGGATAACAACCGTTACCATTCCATGCTTGACTTAATAGTCAGATCGACTGAACATTGTATATTGCATACTATTTACTAACTGTCTGGCAATGAGGTTTTGCATACAAAGACTGTTCTCTTATTTTCTAATTAATAATGGATGTCGATTTCTGTTTGCATGGAAAAGAAAATCACAAAAATAGCTTTAATGTTCTTTGAAATGTCAAAAGTCATTTAATCATTTTTTTCAAAGGCTTTTTTTTAAGAGACAATTAAACACGTCGTAAAAATAATAAGAAAATATTATTTAATTTTTAATTTGTGAAGTTGTTTAATTTTTTTAATTTGTTTATTTATTAAATTACTATTTTTTATTATTTTTATAATATTATTTCAATTATAAAATCTAAATAATATCTTTATTTCAAAATCTTCAAATTTTATTTAATAAATTACTCATTTTAAGTGTACTAGCTTAATAACAACAACAACAACAACAAAATAGATTGTCCATTTGGATAGCTCACTCAGTTAGTCAAATCACAATTGAAGTGTGAATCTTTCACTCGGTTAAGGTGTGGGTCTGATCAAATTACAATTGAAATATGAATCTTTGATTAACTAACAGAAGCACCCCAAAATGAGATGTAAAACACAATAATTAAATTCCAAAACGAGACCATCTACGACCCTACTGGGCATAGTAGTAACTAAGTAGAGGGGGAGGAGGACACTTCTCTTCACTAAATGTATGCCTTTGGTCTTTATATTGAGAATATATGATTAATTAAAAAAGAATTCACCTCGTGGTAATTTAAAATTATATTTTTGTTATAAAAGTCTTTTTTTTATACTAGAATGTAGCATTAGAGAGAACGAATGGATGGGCAGTTAACTTAGGTGTCTCTCTTGTAGATTCTCATGAGAATATTGAATGAAACATTTTAATTTTTTAACAATGTTTTGAGATTTATTGATGATTAGTATTACGGTTAATGTGTATTTGTTCATACATATGAGCGCACTACATATTTGCAAAAAATGCAATGAAGATTAATATTGGTTTATATGTAACATGTTGTGTGAATTGTTGCAATGTCATTTGATGGATCAGAAAATGACCATTGCAGTTATGTCATTTATTTGTTTTGTATTTTTAAATTTGTAATAAGAGTCAATATTTTTGGTTGGAAATAGGAGACACCTTACCTTTCCACAACTACTGAATTTAAAAATAAATCCCTTGAATAAGCTTAAAACCGATATCCAAGTCTCCAACTAAGGATGACCTTAGCGTATTGCAAACAGAATGATTTTGCAATATGTTGTAATGATTATTCCGAGGATCTTAGCATTAAAACATTAAGGAATATAGAGGAATTTATGATTGCTAATTTAGTGGGTTATTTTAATAATAATTAAGTCTTTTTTTAAAATTAATTCAAGTTTTTTTATTTTATCTCAAGATTGAGAAATATAATTTTTTTATAATAAAAAAATATAGATGTTAATGGAATACAATTAATATAATTTTTTCATAATAAAAAAATATAGATGTTAATGGAATACACTTAATATAATTTTTTTATAATAAAAAAAATATAGATGTTAATGGAATACACTTTATATGGTAAAAGAAAGAGTTACCATTTAAGTGAATTAATTACCTATAATGTTTTTTACATAAGGATATATATTTTTCTTTTTAAAATTATTATAAAATTAAAATTAATTTTACATTTTCTACTAAAACAAAAAAAACTATATTTATTATATTAATTTTTTACATAATATATGTAAATACTCGAAGGACATCTAAATTTAGGTGTTAATGTGTATCTATGTGAAGTGTTGTGACACATTTTTTTGTGTTAATGTTGTGCAGGGTTCAATAATTAAGTGGTGGTGTCACGATGCATGATAAAGGTGGTGTTAGTTAAGTGGTGGTGCAATGATACTTGAGTTTAGAAGGTATACCTTCAACACAAGTAATTTAATCACAAGGATTGGTCCATAACCATTTTAACATTGGTGTAGAATTATCTGCTCAAGTTTCAGTATAGATTAATTACTGTAGCTAGTTTCCTTTTTGGAGAAAGTTCTCAAATACCCACCTTATATGGTGTTGGCCAGTAGCAAGAGACTCTTTTTCTTTTGGAGAAAAAAAACTCTATATCTCAACTTTGAATGGATCATATAAATATAGGGTTAGGATGGGTCGAGAGGTATAAAAAAGCTCGAGAGTACCAATTTCAATGTTTTATGTGTTAAATTTTCTGAATTTACTTCAATATGATCTAGGATCTTAACTGAGAGAACAACATGTACAGCATATCTACAGCATATCAATCATGGAGACAATAATGCAAGCACACAAGAGACACAAAGATTTACTTGGGGAAAACCATAAAGGTGAAAAACCCCAATAACTTCCTCAGAGATAGATAGAGCAATGATACAACCAACCAAGAGAGATAGCCATAACCTAGCAGCAGATCCTCCTCCTCCATAAGTGCGCCACTCCTCCTTGAGTGCATGTGTGAGAAGTGAGTGTATAAATAGAGTGCCTCCCACACTCTATTTATACTTGACTTGACTTGCCTTTTTACCTAACTCATGTAGGCTCGAACTTAACCACATAACATAATGCTGAGTGGGCCGACCCCCAATAGGGTGGTCTAATAACCCTTTGACCCACATGGCCGACCCCCAATAGGGTAGTCTAATAACCCTTTGACCCACATGACTTATACAGGGCCGACCCCAAACAAGGTGGTCTAATAACCCATCAAGTATAAGTTACGACACTTACAATATAAATGACGACACTTCCTTATAGAGGAATAATACCATCTCTATAGGAATACAATATACATATATGTGAAATACATTCCGAAGTTACATATACATCAACACTCCCTCTTAACTAGGAAGGTATTTCTCAGCACAGTTCTTCTAGCACAAGTCATCTTCTCTGGATCATCGTCACTGGATAATCGTCATCGAGTCATCGCCACTGCTGCTGCTATCTCAATCAATCTCTGAATCTACTCGTCATAGGAAGTTCTACAGAGCCAGTCCTTTTTCATACTGGATGTAGGCCCACCACCTGCAGGTCTTCATCATCACTGGCCATACTGTGGAATCCTCAGGACTTATTACGTGCGTCACAAAACCTGGCTGCAGCATCCCAGGCTATTACAAGCACATAGCTCTACCTGTAGGATCTCCCAGGAGCACATTACATGTGACCCATCACAAAACCTGGCTGAAGCATCCCAGGCTGTTACGAGCACGCGGCTCTACCTGTCGGATCTCCCAGGAGCACATTACATGTGATCTCACCACAAAACCTGGCTGAAGCATCCCAGGCTGTTACGAGCACACAGCTCTACCTGTCGGATCTCCCAGGAGCACATTACATGTGGTCCACCACAAAACCTGGCTGAAGCATCTGAGGCCTTTTTCATCCTGTCCAGATCTCCTAGGAGCAAATTACATGTGGTCATGGCAAAACCTGGCTGAAGCATCTGAGGCCTTTTTCATCCTGTCGAGATCTCCCAGGAGCAAATTACATGCCATAGGACAAAACCTCGCAAGAGCATCTCAGGATGTTACGGGTACACAACTCCGACCTGAAATCTCCCAGGGCACAAATTACATGTCCTCCCAAGCAAAACCTCGCAAGAGCATTTGCCAGATGTCCCAGGGCACCGAATTACATGCCATAGGCAAAACCTCGAAAGACCATCTGCAAATCTCCCAGGGCACAAATTACATGCTTTCCTGCACAACCTGATCCACGGCCACAAAGTATCATCTGATACTCATCAAACATCATCCTGATGTACACATGATCATCCTGATCATCATCACTGCAACATCCTGCTGCATGTCATCTGGAGAAGCTCGTCATCCACGATCATCCAAGTATACATAGATACATGATCCACACAATGTATCCATCGGCATACATGATCTACCTGATCATACAAAGATACATGATCCACACAATGTATCCATCAACATATATGATCTACCTAATCATCATCACTGCAACATCCTGCTGCATGTCATTTGGAGAAGCTTGTCATCCACGATCATCCAAGTATCCACCTGATACATACATAGATACATGATCCACACAATGTATCCGTCAGCATACATGATCTACCTGATCATACAAAGGTACATGATCCAACCGATCATATCCAGCATCCAGCATGATGCATACATACATAAATGATCCAACTGATCATATCCAGCATCCAACATGATGCGTACATACATAAATGATCCAACTGATCATATCCAGCATCCAACATGATGCGTACATACATAAATGATCCAACTGATCATATCCAGCATCCAACATGATGCGTACATACATAAATGATCCAACTGATCATATCCAAGCAGAAACCAGAACATCATCCTGATGCCCATTATCCAGCGCTTACATCCACAGCCATGTGAAGGATCCTCCTTCCAACATGCTTGGAATGGCTTCAGCAAATGTGTCCATCACTTCTTCCTCGAAGTGTCCTCAATCTGAAGAACGCCAAGCCTCTCTCTGAAGTACTCGAACTTCACTCTGGCTAGCGGATTCGTCAGCACATCTGTAATCTGCTCGTCTGTCGCAACATATAGGAGCTTCACAGCTCCTCTCTGCACCATATCCCTGATATAGTGATATTTGATCTCTATGTGTTTCGACCTGTCATGAAACATTGGGTTCTCGGACAGCTTCACACAACTCTGGTTATCACAGAAGATACCAGTAGCCTCCAATGGGAGATCAAATAACCCAGACAGTAGCTTCCGTAGCCATACTGTCTCACAACTAGCTGAACAGGCTGCAACATACTCTGCCTCAGCTGTACTCAGTGCTATGCAGGACTGCTTCCTGCTAAACCAAGAGATCACACCTGATCCCATACTGAAGCAACACCCAGATGTGCTCTTCCTGTCTGCAGCACTGCCAGCCCAATCTGAATCAACATAACCCTGCAGGTTAAACTTTTGATTCTCCTCATACCTGAGCCCATAATCCACTGTACCCTTCAGGTACCTCAGAACATGCTTTACAGCAACCAGGTGAACACTCCTCGGATCCATCAGGAACTGGCTCAATGTGTTCATAGCAAAGCAAATGTCTGGTCTCGTGTTCGTCAGGTACATCAAGGACCCAATCATCTGACGATACAAAGAGACATCAACCGGCTCAGATGAAGCATCACATAGAAGCTTCAGATTCGATGCCATAGGTGTGGCCATATCCTTGCAGTCCATCATCCCGAACCTCTTCAGGATCTCTACTACATACTTCCCTTATCTAAGGAAGATTCCATATGCATTCTGCCACACCTCCATGCCAAAAAACAAATAGTGCATCATCCCCAAGTTCTTCATCTCGAACTCGGTAGTAAGCTTCCGCTGCGTGTCGGCAATCAATCTATCTTCACCATACCAAGTTCTGCACATATATGATTTCCTATCATGTGTCTCAGAACCAAGTGGCTGCTCTACATACACTTCTTCTTCAACTACACCATTCAAGGAAGCTGTCTTGAATCCATATGGTGTATCACTTTTATATTTTTCAATGCTGCCATCTGCAACATGCTTGATCTGATAGTTCCATTTGGAAGTCATAACAAACTTCCCTTCACATCTTGGGACTACATCCCAAACATCGTTCTTCATGATCGACAGATCATGGTATTTCATTTCTTCATCCCAGATCCTGAGAACTTCAATATCTTCAATATCTTCAATAGATATCTTTGTTGCTGGAACAAAATGTTGTAGTTCTTCTTTTGTAGGAGATGGCATACGATCTTTCCTACACAACAAGTTAAATTGCATGATTAGAAAACATCTCATAGTTTTCAGAACAAATTCTTACACATAAAGAAATATGCCATACAGTCATGCAATTATCTTAGCCAATGCTTCAATACAACATTTATCCATATTCCGTAACTTTCTAGATGCCTTCCAATCTCTACCAGAACATTGTTAAGAGTGTGCACAACTCCCAACATGTCAGCAAAAAGGTTTCATTCTAGATAAGTAGCAATGGAATGTTGTACAGTGCCATAGGCCACTTACCCATGCATATTAGGAGTATACTGTTCATCAATGCAATTAATATAATATGCATAATACACAACCTAATTCTAGGAACATCAGTATATACATTATTGAACAGTATTATTTAAGAAATGACAATTCAAATACTTATCTTTGTTTGTTCGTTGGGTGGACTCCCTCTGAGTCTTCGCTTCCTTGCAGGAGCTGCTGGAGTCCTAATCTGAAGTAGCTTCTTCTACACCTTTCTGTTGTGGGATGTAGAGAGATGGTCAACTCCCTCTGAATATCTGCATCCTTGCATAAACCACTGGAGTGTACTCCCTCTTGATCTTTGCTTCCTGGATTACCTGTTCTTGAATCTCATATTCATCCTTGGTCCCTATGCATGCTTATTAGTATCATGAATGTGTTATCCTTGTGATCTCATATAAAATCATACATTCATTAGTATACTATTAAAACACAATAATCTCAAGCATGTATAGTCATGATCATTTCAAACATAAATAATAAGCATTAGCATTCAAGGTTTATGTAGGATTCTTGTGGTTAGTCAAATCATAATAAACATAACATGTCTAAACCTGTAATTACTCAAACCTATGACTCTTCAGGTTCGTTGAATCATCAATCAAGATAAGAGATATAAAATGCATAAAACCTGTGATTATTCAAACCTATACCTTCATGATTCTTCTGGTTAGTCATATCATCAATTATGGTAAGAAACATAATATGCATACAACCATGATTATTAACTTCAATGAATAATCATAATCAATCATGCCAATTATACTTAAATAAAGGATCTTATCACAAGGTGAGATTCTAACTTGATATGGTAAAAACATACCTGGATTAGCATGCTAGCTAATTATGTCTAACATACTCACATGATGTCTTCTTTTTCTTCTTCAATGACTTGTGCTAGTAACCTGTATATCTCATAGGTTAACCATTATAAAACCAAGTTATACATACCTCGTAAATGGATCTTTTATGAGATCCATGACAATGGATGAATCTTTGTCCTCATGTTATCATGATCATATGTTCTTGGACCAGAACATGATTTGTCTTTCTAGGTGTACCTTTCATGTTAGTAGACAACATAAACCTCATACAACACCATAATGCATTAGTACAATCATAAGTGTCAACACCCTAACCAGTGAATATCTTCTATCATGCATTCATAATTTTGTTAAGGTTATACGACAAATCTAAAATCAAAATTGTACTAACCGTAATAACATGAAGACAAACATACCATAAACTTAATCATGGACAAATATCGAAACATACCTCGATGAGTCATACCTGTCGAGATCGCTTGTAATCTTCTTATGTAAGGCCTTATCCTCATCTCCCTCTGAGACAGGAACTTCTTCACTTATGCAGGTGATCAATCCATCTTCTTCTAGGATTAACCCAATCCACTTGATTTGCAAGAACTGGACCTTGAGCTGGATATGGGTTTGTCAGAGAAACCCCAAAAATTCAAACTTTGAATTTCAAACTTCTGACAGGATAGAAATAAGTGCCTTGATGAGCTGATCAAGTTGGTATATTCAGAATTTGAAAACTGCAAAGTTTCACTCCTCAATTTTGCATTTGAAACTTCTGGATTCACTGGACGTGACCCTGAACTGGGGTTTGATGAAGCTCACTCTTCTTCCCAATCAAAATGTTTGATCCAAAGCTCTAAGCTTCTATTTTTCTGAGGAGCTTCCAGCCGTGGTCACAGATTTCAAAAATTCTCATTTTTACAGAAGCCCTAATTTTCCACTTTTCTGATCAAAGTCCCGAACTAGGGTCTAATCAAGCCCGGCCTTCTGCCCAACCAAAAATTCTGATCTTGGTCTCTAAATTTCTATTTTGATGAGTAGCATCCAGCCGTGGTCTCCGATTACAAAAATTCCAACTTTCTCCAAAGCCCTAAATTCCGGAAGCCATGAATGAAGGTACCAAAAAATAATTCTGTTTTGACATAAATATGTACCTGATTGTTTCTGGTGTAACTCTGAAATTTTTTATCCAAAGGGTCTAAAAAAGTTTTCTGAGATAGCCTGACCTGTTATCTTTCCAGCCTGACCTCAATTGGATTCTCTGAGAGAGAGATATGCCAAATGTCGCAACGTGACCTGTTTTGGGATAAAACAGAAGAGCGAACTTGTACGGCGTGCCACGTGTCCCTGTTTTAACTTCGGCCTCTGAAAAAGTTTCCTGAGATAGCTGGGCCTGTTACCTTTCCATCCTGACAGGTCTGACCTCAATTGGACTCTCTGAGAGAGAGTTATGCCAAATGTCGCAACATGACCTGTTTATGGGATAATACAGGAGAGCGAACTTGTACAGAGTGCCACGTGTCACTGGTTCAACTTCGGCCTCTGAAAAAGTTTTATGAGATAGTACAGAATGTGTACTACCTGTCACTTTTTACGAAATTTCATTTGGAGCTTCCTAGCCCAAGATATGACCTTTTTCCCAAGGTCACCTGATTTTGACTCAGATCTAGAAGAGTCAGAAACCCTATATTGTACAGATCATAAATCACAAAGTGCAACGAATTAGAGGTTGTCCTTTGGACACAAGGTACCTGGAGATTTAATCTTCGTCCTGTAACAATTTCAGATCCGAAAACTTTTCCAAAACGGATTTATAGCGAAAGTGCTACGATGACTGGTTTTTGCTATATCAAGCCCTAGCATCGTAAGTGCAACAAGTGTCAT
The DNA here is from genome assembly GCA_027924585.1 of Larix kaempferi. Classification (NCBI taxonomy): domain Eukaryota; kingdom Viridiplantae; phylum Streptophyta; class Pinopsida; order Pinales; family Pinaceae; genus Larix; species Larix kaempferi. The sequence continues at coordinate 1,146,556 of BSBM01000861.1, read as the reverse complement.
ACATGCCATATCATGCCTTCTTTCAGGCTAGCTCTGATACCATGTTAAATTTTCTGAATTTACTTCAATATGATCTAGGATCTTAACTGAGAGAACAACATGTACAGCATATCTACAGCATATCAATCATGGAGACAATAATGCAAGCACACAAGAGACACAAAGATTTACTTGGGGAAAACCATAAAGGTGAAAAACCCCAATAACTTCCTCAGAGATAGATAGAGCAATGATACAATCAACCAAGAGAGATAGCCATAACCTAGCAGCAGATCCTCCTCCTCCATAAGTGCGCCACTCCTCCTTGAGTGCATGTGTGAGAAGTGAGTGTATAAATAGAGTGCCTCCCACACTCTATTTATACTTGACTTGACTTGCCTTTTTACCTAACTCATGTAGGCTCGAACTTAATCACATAACATAATGCTGAGTGGGCCGACCCCCAATAGGGTGGTCTAATAACCCTTTGACCCACATGGCCGACCCCCAATAGGGTAGTCTAATAACCCTTTGACCCACATGACTTATACAGGGCCGACCCCAAACAAGGTGGTCTAATAACCCATCAAGTATAAGTTACGACACTTACAATATAAATGACGACACTTCCTTATAGAGGAATAATACCATCTCTATAGGAATACAATATACATATATGTGAAATACATTCCGAAGTTACATATACATCAACATTATGTACTTAGAATGTTAGTGTTAAGAAAATTGATATTTGCATCTCAAATTTTGCTATACCTTTTAACACAATAAAATATATGGAGTTAAAATGGTTATGAGCCAATCTTTGTGATTAAATGAATTTGTTTTTCATGTCTCCTCTATATTTTAGCTTGAATGACTTGATTCACTTGTTTCAATTTATAAATTCAAATGGCAGGGACTAAGCTGCTTGCAGCTCTTGTTTTGGTTTATCCCTATCAGTTCCATTTCATAAGGATTTATTCCCTATAAAAGAAGATAACACATTCCCGGTAAAAGAAGATAACAATGTATTGCATTGATTCAATGTTTTACCATATTATTTAAATTTCAGTTATTGTAAGTATTTGGGGATTGATACCTGTCTTCTAAGTATCGCATATTCTAGTTTACGAATATTTTGTTTTAGTTTACTAATATTTATTAGCAAATATTTGGAAATACAATGTTAGTTTAACATGTTCTAGTTTACTAATATTTATTGGTAAATATTTGGAAACACAATGTTAGTTTAACAATATTTTTATGGATCGGAAGAGAACCAATTCCTTAAAAGGAGTGAGTGTTTTCTATCCCCAAAATAAATCTAATTCCTAATAGTTGACATGTTCTAATTGCCCCGGTCAAGGAACTGACACCAACATGGGGTGAATAGAAAGTGTATAATGGATGATTACATGGGGAGTATGTTTACGATTACCACATCAAATAACATTGGCAAATCCATATGGCATTAATCTATGATGGATGTTAATGATGTGGCAATCACAAGACAATGCCGCCTCCCATTATTTGTGTATTCATAGTCACTAACCTACTTGCAGGTCAAGCAAAGATTACGACTCCACTTAACGACCTCTATCCTCACCCCAAAAAATTTCACATCACTTCCACTAGAGGTCAATAGAAATTATAATGAACAATCAATATAAGCAACCTTAAAAATTAGGAATAAACATAGTGCCACTTATCTCGAGAGTAAACCAACATAGGTCCATCTTAATCCTAGATATCGGAGAGATGTAAAATGCATTGATGCACAAACTTCTCAATAACTACAAGGTCAAGAGTGATGAATCTTTGATAGTTTATTTTATTATTGTTAGCTAAAAATTCCCTGAAGATGGAACACAACTCTATAGATCACAACAAATAAGTGACACACTTTGGGGAGGAGACCTTATGTTTATGGAACACTCAACATTGCTACACATGACATACTCAACAAGTTCCGGGTTGGCAGGTGTGGGAGGAGTCCTTCTGGACTCCGAAGGAAACAAGGTGAAAGACTTTGCTTGAGGAATCAGCAGGAGGACCAATAACGATACAGAATGGCTCGCATTAATCAAAGGTATGGAGGTCGCAAGGAACGTAGATGTCAAAGATCTCGTAGCCATTGGAGATTCAATGATGGTTATCAGGGAAGCCAGGGCTCTAGACAAGAATCGTCGAAATCCTATCTCCCAGCTCCAACATCACTTCATCTACTTGACTAAGGATTTCAACTCTCTCCTTTCTCCACATCTTGAGACACAACAATCAAAAAGCTGACACCATGGCCAACATAGGCGTTGGCTTGGATTGTGGGTTAGTGATCAGTAATGGAAAAAACCTTCTTAACAATTGGGTCTCGTAACCCTCCTCTCTTCTCTGGGTTTTCTATGAATCTCATGACCACGCCTCCTAAGTGCTCGACTTGGGATCTAACTTCCCACTATCCATCAAACTTCGGTCTCATCCCTTTTATGAATGTGATTAATGTCAAGATCTTCTCGGGATCCCCCTGCCCTTTTCGATCCTTTCACGCGTCCTCTCGGCTCAATTGGCAAACTCTCCTGGCTGTCTCCACCTGGCTCGCATGCAGGAATTCATTGCGACCAGGCTCCAAGAAATACTATGCATATAACATGCTCAAGGGTGTCATTCCTGGCATTTTGCAAGACCTTTTGCACCGTGTGTTGTTTTTGTGTCTACAGGAAATCATGGAGGACGATAACAATAATGCTAGTCAAAATCTCCCTGTGCTGCAGTGTAGAAATTGTAGAAAACACCTCTAGGATCAATCAGGGGGGGTTGGCATAAAAAGATACCTGTTTTCTCTAGATGTGGTGCAGGGGCAGGGCAATGGCGGTTCCGAGCAGCAAGCCTCTCATGGTGGTCTGACGCAGCAAGCTTTACGTGGACATGAGCCAGGCAGTGGCAGAAACTGGGCTCTCGACGTGGGGAAGGGACAGAGCAACTGGGGTTCAGCGCAGCATGTTGTTTGTGGTCACACAAGCAAGCCTGGTAGTAGCAGGAACTGGGCTCTTCTCGATGTGGGGCAGAGCCAAAACTTTGGTGGTTCTGCGCAACAGTTTGTTCGTGGCAACTTCGGCGAGCCGGGCAGTGGCAGGAATTGGATGCACCCTGCTGGTGACAACAGTGGCTTCGTTAACTTGGAATCCCCTCAAGGACCAGACAGTCCGTCCTCTGAGGTCCTTTCGCATGTTCAGGATTTGGAAACCTAGGTTCGTTGGCTCAGAGGTGAAAACTCTAACCTGAAAAAATCCATTTCTCACCTCTCCAACTTTTTTCAAATCTTGAACTCTGTAGTTCGTAGTAGCAGCCGTAAGATGAAGGATTATTTTGACAGTATTGCTGGCAAGTTTGAGTCCCTTCATAGTTGTCTCAGAATTGTCGAAGCAAAGGTCGACTCCATCAGGACCAACAACAGGAATAGCCCCACGGTTCATCATGGCATCGATGACGATAACGTCGATGCTGCGGCTGGGAGCAAGGAGAAGAGTCAACCAGCATCATGTCAACTGATAATTCCTTTTTCAACTCGTCCATGTTTTTTCATAACTTTTTTGATATGGCCTTCTCCTTTTTTTGCTTAAGCTTGTAGAAGCTGGTTCATTGGTTCTCCTCTTATTATGTATTTCTTCTGTAGTTTTCTTCTTGGGAAGTTTGTAAGAATTTTCAGTTATCGCAGTTTAGAGGTTATGTACGACATACCAAGACTGAAATGTGATGAGCTTGTCTTGACAACTCTCCATTTTTGGGATCAGTCTTCCCATCTTTTTGTAAACTTGTCTTTTTTTTAATATAAAAGCTCGTTACCCGTTGTTGTAAAAAAAAAAACAACTCAACAAGTGGAAAGGATTAAACAAGGCCGTGTGTCACACATAATGGAAAGCGTGTGGTCGATTACATATTGATCTTAGAAAGTGGGATATGGCAAGGTATTAACATTCATCATGATCAATGCTTATCACAGGATGTTGTCATTGGATCACAACTTGCGCTTTGTAGAAATGAGGTGGACAAAAGAGAGACCCAAGACACAACAAAACAACACAAAATGGGGTGGAAGTTACTAGAGAAAACATATAAATTTTTAGCAAAACAATTTAAAGAATCACTTCCCAATTGGGGTTCACGAGCAAAGATAGAGACATGAATGACCAATGCGAAGGGGTGATGGAGGAAATTCAAACAACTTTAGGAAGTGTAAGCCTAAGTAGCAAGGGAGAGGGAGGGTACTATCCAACAACTTCCCAATGAACCCATGGTTAAGGAAATTCAAACAAATTTAGGAAGTGTAATCCTAAGTAGCAAGGGAGAGAGAGGATACTATCCAACAACTTCCCAATGAAACCATGGTTCAACATAATGTAAGAAGACAATGACTAAATACAAAATATAAGAGCAAGGCAAACCTCAACCAATGCAAGATGATGGTAAAATGTCAAAAGAGCTTTTTTGTTATGATGAGACAACGAGAAAGGTTGAAGATAGCCAAGGAAAACTTGTAAGCATTTGGGAAACAATTGTCAACTTGAAAGCATGTTTTGGAGAATGGCATTACACTCAAGCAATGGTTGTCCCATGTGAGAAACCTTTACAAAATAATGTCAGTGAGACAACAAAACTAAAATCAATGTACTTGAGGTTGTTTTCACTTAAGAGGACATATGGACATGCATAAAAAACATGGGTGAGGGACATCAGAGGGTGGCAAGTGGAATTCTTGAAGTTGGGGGGGGGGGTTTCTCCCTCAATTGCCACATTGCAACGCTCCTTAACAAAGTGGTTATTTTTGGTGTTGTACCATTGGTCAACAAGCTTGATCTTAAACATATTTAAAGGAGGATACAAGAACAACCCAATGAATCACATAACTATTATGATTAACATGGTGTTTGCCACACTGATAGGTGAGATTATGGAAAAGAAAGTTAGTGGGTAGGTAAGGATAAGGACAAAAGAGCTAAAGGTCAAGTAAGGTTTTGTTGGAAGCACTCTTTCATAAACCATTGCATCATACTCAAATATATAATAGAGACAACTTGAGATGTTAAAGGCAAATATTTATGGCATTGTTTTGTTAATTTCAAGAAAGTCTTTGACATTGCCTTGAGAGAGAAAATGCTAGTGAGGCTTAGAAATGGGAGTCCATGAGACAATGAAAAGGAAACAATACACTAACTATACAAATAAGGGAAGGGTGAAAGCAAAAACAAAAAAGGGTTATCTGTGAACTTCAATAGTGATATCGGGGTGAAGCAAGGTTGTCCTCTCTCTCTCTCACACTATTTAACCTCTACATATACAAACTATATGACTAGAAAAACATGAAAGGTAGGGTAACATGGATTATAATCATGATCTTTGTAATACTCCATTTTTCCCTTGATGTTTATTGGATTCAATGTAAATACTGTGTATATGCAGTGTGTGTATTTGCCTTAGTGTGGAGCTCAAGGCCAAGGCCCCACTAGTGGATGTTTAAAGTTATTCCATAGGCAAGTATTTTACAGTTTGATTATTCATGGGATGTTAAGCCATGAAGAAATGTAAATGATGTAATTATTATTAATGAATCAAATAACCAAGAAGCTGGCTAAGGAGGCAACTAATGAGAAGGGGCCACATGTATCCACTAAGGAGAGGTGAGGGGGTTGTGGGATTGGTGCCCATGTTGCCACATGTCCGATTGTGAACCCGTTTGAACTCCTTGCTAACATTAATAAGGTTGCAGAGGGTGGTTGAGAACCCTGTTGATGAAGCCGATGGAGTATGGAGCATGCCTGGAATTTCGTATGGCAGTGCATGGCTCTGGTTTCTTTTCTAAGAAGGCACTCAACACCTGGAAACTCGCAGAACCGTTTTGACTACCCGTTGGGGAGGAAAACATGGGAGCATTATGCATTCACGAACCATTCACTCCTTGAGACTTCCACAATCCATCGACCCGTCAGGAGAGAGCTTGTTCATACATTCCTACATATGCAGAGCCAACCGGGGGAGAAGCTTGAAGATAATCGTGTTTCCCTGTGTAATAAAGAATACCAGAGAGTTGTTAGTCACAAAAACTGTGTGTGCGAACCCAGTCTACCAGTGACAGAGTGGCAAGAACCCGTGAGGAAATTTCAAGCTTGAACAGTGCAGAGAAACCGTGAGAACCTGAGATTGGATCGCAGCGAGTAGATTGCGGAACAGAGCCCTGTCCGCAAGTCTGAAAGGAGTCAGCTTGTTGAACTGTGGTAGAAGGTTGGGTTGCTTGATAAACCCGGTGAAGGCTGAAATCTCATAGAACTAGCGACTGGAACTTTCTATGCCCATCCTGGAATAGCACTGGAAGGGAAGAGGCCTTGAGGGACTGTGCAACAAAGAAGAGGGTCTTCCTTATGTTGGATGTGGTAGGTAATGTGGGTGCCAGGTCTGCTGAGTGTTGAGATGCCTACAACTCTGTGGTTGATCTCACTGGATTAGCAATGCCTCCCTTGATATCCCTGTTTGCCTGATAAACCCACTACAGATTGGCTTAGCATGATCAACTTGCCTGATATGCTTGATAAACCCAACTGTATGCTGCCTTGGCATGATTATATTGCTTGGTTTGCTTGATAAACCCACTGCAGATTGGATTAGCATGATTAGTTTGTCTGGTATGCTTGATAAACCCAACTATATGCTGGCTTGGCATGATTGTATTGCTTGGTATGCCTGATAAACCCACTGTAGGTTGGCTTAGCATGATCAACTAGTATGGTATGCTTGATAAACCCAACTATAGGCTGGCTTGGCATGACCCTATTGTTTGGTATGCTTGATAAACCCAACTGGAATTTGGCTTAGCATGACCAGTATATCTCTATATGCTTGATAAACCCACTGTAGGTTGGCTTAGCATGGGTAGGTTCCCTGGAATGCTTGATAAACTCAACTACAAATTGGCTTAGCATTGGGATGGAACCTTGATTGTGAGAGAACCTGATAGCCCTCCTTAGTGGATACACAGCCCATCTCGGGGGTGATCTCTCAGCTGAAAGAATACAGGCTGGACAGAGATCTAAGGTTGGGTGGAACGTTGCTCTCACTTAGCCAGTTGCTTGGCAGCTTTAGAAGTTGAAAGATAAGTACTTCTTGTTATGTTAAATGATGGTGTTTCATTGTTATGAAATGATTGCTTATGTTCAATTGTGGAATACATGTTTATATGAATTTGATTGACAAGGAGTCATGTGCAGGCTTGAGTAAAGGATGAATTCATTGTTATATGTATATTATGGTATTGCATGAGTTTAATGCATTATAATTCTTACATGTGATAGATGTATTTGTTAGATCTAACTTTATGCACTTTACATGTTGGGGCTTGTTTGATAAACTTGGAAATGAGTTGTATGATTACATTTGATCCCTGGGAAGGAGGGGAAAGCCCTCGAAATGTTTCAGAACCTCTTTGTGGGTCAAGTGGAAGGGAAGGTCATGGCAGGAAGGAGGTTTAAGTCATTTAAGTTGAGTTATGGACAAAACTTCAGTGGGGAGTTTGACATGGTAGGAGTGATCAGATGGGGCAGGGATTTCGCCATTGGATAGACCTCTCGAAGATCTTTCCAATGGTATCGACCTTGTCTCATTTGGACCAAGGATGAGGAAGTTACGCCCCTCAGAAGTTGTGTGGGAAGTTACCATTGCAGGGGTATGGTTCCGCATGCCCGCATCCGCAATGTGGATTGCGGATTGCGGAAACATAGAAGTCGAAGTTACGTTTTGGACTTCCACACTTCCGCATCCGCAATTGCGGATGGCGCAAGTGACTTTTTTGGAGGTTGAAATTTGACGTTCCACACTTCCACATCCGCAGATTGCGTATTGCGGATTGCAGAAAAGGTAAGTTTCCAGTTGTGAGGTGTCACGTTTCCGCATCCGCAAATGCGAATTGCAGATTTGGATCCGTGGGTGCGAATCACAGATTGCAGAAAGGTAGGCCCTTCCGTTGTGAAGTTTTGCACTTCCACATCTGCAATTGCGGATTGCAGATCTTAGCCATTTGAATTGTGTGTGTGTATTCCGTCAAACTTGGAGAAAAAAATGTATTAGGGTCTCCCGTGGCGTAAGGAGGTCAATGGGGACGTGACAGAGTGGTATCAGAGCTTCAGTTGCAACACTGAGAGTTGTTTGGGCCGGACAGTGAGTGAATTTTTGGTCAAGAGATGCGCCCATGGTTTGGTTTTGATGAACTTATTTGATTAACTGATTGATTCAAATGAATAGTTCCAAGTTTGATTGGGTATAGTAGGATTTAATTGCATGCTTGCGATGTCTAATAGATGGCTTTGATATGCACAGTGATAGCAGCAGCTGTGAGACGAATCGTATCATAGGACAACGCAAAGAAAGGTGTAAGAATGGTTACCATAAATGATGCGCAGGATTTGTTTGAACCAGAAGATGAGGTGTTGGGTAGGAATGTGCAAGAAGTGCATACAAAGACCAAATCTAATGGAAGAAGGGAGCAAGTAACGCCCCCAAATTTGGCTGAGACTATGGTAAGATTTAACGAGCAGATGATGAAAGCACAAGAAGAGCAACATCAGCTCAATGCGGCCATTTTGCAGAGTCTCGCAGACATACAACAAAGAATAAATGGTGGTTCTAGAGGCTGTTCTAAGAGAAGAACTCCAAGCCCTAAAAGAGGTTCTGTGAGCAGAAGGAACAAGACACCCTCTCCTAAGTTTTCTTCTAGCAGATCAGACGATGCTGAGGGTTCTCAGGGGAGCCCAAGATGCACCTCCAACAAGAGTAAAGGCAGAAAGAAGCACAAAGGTATTCCGCAGGGTGAATTTAGGAAGGCAAAGCCTCCCACTTTTGATGGTGAAAGCAAAGAAGGTCAAGAAGCAGAGGCATGGCTTCTTGCAATCAAGAAGTACTTCAGGATGCATGAGTATTCAGAGAATGAAAAGGCTATAGTTGTCATCTACAACCTTAGTGGAAGAACTTCAATTTGGTGGGAACACCTCATGCAATTGAAGGGAATCAGTGAAAGAAGAGTTAATTGGGAAAGGTTTAAAAGATACTTCTAGGAGAAGTACCTATCAGCTAGGTATTATGATAGCAAAAGAAAAGAGTTCAATGAACTCAAATTAGGACAAAATACCATGGATGAGCATGTCCACCAGTTTCTAAAGCTGCTGAGGTTTGTAGACTACATCAAGGATGAAAGAGTGAAGATCCAATGCTTCCTTGGTAGTCTGCCACAAAACTACAGAGATAAAATAGAGTTTGTAAATCCACCAAGCTTGGATGAAGCCATTAAGATGGCAGAGCATTGCCATGAGCAGAGTAAAGGTAAAGCAGAGGCGCAACCAGCGGGGAAAGGTAAACCCAAGGGAAGGTTTGATCAAAAGAAAGGTGAATTCAAACCACCATTCATAAATCAACCCAGAAGATTTCCACGGGGACAACAAGCAAGAAGGGAATTCAAGTCAGCTGTAGCAGCAGATAGAACGTCAAAGGGGCCACTTCAGTGTTGGGGTTGTGGGGAAAACCACATGCTTAGAGATTGACCAACTGCAAGGAAGAACGCCATGAGCTTGCACAACATTAAAGGAGCAAGTACAATAGGGGATATCGAAAGAACAACACCTAGGATTTATGCATCACTAGATGATCATCAAGCAGACCATCAATCAGCAGTGGTGGAGGTTGCAGGTAAGATTGTTGAGCAGCCTATTTCCGTTTTGATTGATCTAGGGTCTACCCATAGTTATGTATCTCCTAAGGTAGTTGAAAGTTTTTCTCTTGGTAACATAAAGCATGATAATGTTTGGTTACTTCAATTAGGCACCGGTACCAAGATGAAGGTTAGTGAAGTAGTGAAGGAGTGTCCTATAGAATTGAATGGACTCCTCACACATGCAGAATTAAATGTCTTACCATTGGGATCATATGATGCCTTAATTGGCATGGATTGGTTGGAAAGACATAAAGCCAAGGTGGACTGTTACGAGAAAGCGTTGGAATGTCTTAATGATGAAGGGGGGCCAAGGTTGGTTAAAGGGATTCCAAAGCATGTTTCGGTGAGGCAGATTTCAACTCTGCAATTGATGACATTTTAAAAAAAGGGTTGTCAATTATATGTTGTGCATATATCAGATTCAACAGAAGATAAAGGACATAGGATAAAAGACTTCCAGATATTGCAAGAGTTTCAGGATGTATTTCCGGATGAGTTTCCAGGACTGCCACCCAAGAGGGACATTGACTTTTCTATTAATCTTGTTCCAGGGGCAGCATCCATCTCCAAAGATCCTTATAGAATGAGCACACCGGAATTGGTAGAATTGAAGATGCAGCAGCAGGAATTAATGAGTAAGGAATATATCAGACCGAGTGTATCCCCATGGGGTGCACTAGTGTTATTTGTTAAGAAGAAGGATGGAACATTGAGGTTGTGTATTGATTATAGGCAGCTCAATAAAGTGACAATTAAGAACAAGTATCCCTTGCCAAGGATTGATGACTTGTTTGACCAAATGAAGGAAGCTAGAGTGTTCTCAAATATTGACTTGAGGTCTGGGTACCATCAAGTGAGGATAAAGGAAGAAGGCATTCATAAGACAACTTTTAGGACTAGGTATGGTCATTATGAATTTACAGTGGTGCCATTTGGTCTTAACAATGCACCTGCTACATTCACGTGTCTCATGAATAGTGTCTTCAACAAATATTTGGATAAGTTTGTGATTGTGTTCTTGGATGGCATCCTTGTGTATTCCAAGAATGAAGAAGAGCATGATGAACATTTGAGGACGGTATTGCAAGTCCTTAGGGAGAACCAGTTGTATGTTAATTTGAGTAAATGTAACTTCTATCAAGAGAAGGTGCAGTATTTGGGTCATATTATATCAGCAGAAGGTATTGCAGTTGATCCAGAGAAGATTGAGGCCATCATGGGTTGGTCTACTCCAAGGAATGTAGCAGATGTTAGATATTTTATGGGCCTTGTTGGTTACTACATGAGGTTCATTGGAGGCTTCTCCATGATAGCTCATCCAATCACTTCCTTACAGAGGAAGGACATCAAATTCACATGGTCTGAGAAATGTGAAAGGAGTTTCCAACAGTTAAAGGAATTGCTTACCAGCGCTCCTATTTTGAAGATTGCAGATCCGAGTAAGGATTTTGTGGTATGCACTGATGCTTGCATTGAGGGACTCGATGGAGTGCTAATGCAAGAATGATTTGTAATTTGTTATGAGTCAAGGAAGCTGAAGGAGCATGAAATAAACTATGTCATCCATGACTTGGAGCTAGCAGCCATAGTTCATGCTCTCAAGAGATAGAGGCATTATCTCTTGGGAAGGAGATTTGAGCTCAGGACTAATCATATGAGTTTAAAATACTTGTTTGACTAGCCAAATCTGAATGCAAGGCAAACCAGAAGGATGGAGCTTCTTTGCGAGTTTGATTTGGAAATTAAGCATGTCAAGGGTAGGGAGAATAAGGTTGTTGATGCACTCAACAAGAAATTTCATATTGCAACAATAAGTACGTGTGAGTCAGACTTGAAGGAAAGGATTTTAGAGGCTCAAAAGAGTGATGAAATCTACCTTCAGATCAAGGAGAAATTGTAGCAGCCTATTGTGGATGAAAAACATGTAAGATATCAGCTGGGTGAGGATAATTTTCTCATTTATTAGAATACCAGACTGTACATTCCAAACAATGCAGATTTGAAGAAGTTGGTGATGGATGAGATACATCAAATACCATACTCAGGACATACAGGATATCAAAAGACTATAACAACAACAAGGAAATAGTACTTTTGGCATGGTATGAAGAAAGACATAGCTGAGTACATTGTTAAATGTCAGAAGTGTCAACAGGTCAAGGCAAAGCATCAATATCCAACAGGATTGTTGCAGCCATTTCCTGTTCTAGAATGGAAGTGGGAAGTGATCTCTATGGATTTTATAACAGGTTTGCCAATGACAGTGAAGAAACATGATGCAATCATGGTGGTGGTGGACAAGCTATCAAAGGTAGCTCATTTCATTCCAATCAAGTCCACCCATAAGTCTAATGACATTGCAGGTATCCTCATGAGAGAGATATTCAGATTGCATGGATTTCCCAAGGCAATAGTTTCAGACCGTGACACAAAGTTCACATCCAATTTTTAGAAATGATTGTTCCAGGAGTTGGGAACTCAGTTGAAGTTTAACACAACTTATCATCCTCAAACGGATAGTCAGAATGAGAGAGTAAATCATATCCTTGAAGATATGTTAAGGATGTATGTGATGGATAAACCATCCAAATGGGAAGACTATTTACACTTGGTAGAATTTGCTTACAACAATGGACATCAAGCATCATTGAAGATGAGTCCTTTTGAAGTGTTGTATGGCAAAGGGTGCAGAACTCCAGTGAGCTGGGACAACCCAGTGAATAGGGTAGTGCTTGGACCTGAAATGATTGAGGAGATGGAGCAAGAGAATGTGAAGATCAGGCAGAATTTGAAGGTAGCACAGGACAATCAGAAGAGTTATGCAGATATGAAAAGAATGCATAAGGAATTTCAGATTGGGGATTATGCCTACTTAAGAGTGAAACTGAGAAAGAGTTCCACAAAGTTGGGAAGTTGTGTCAAGTTGGCACCAAGATATTGTGGGCCATTTGAAGTACTTGATAGGATAGGGCCAGTTGCATATAGGATTGCATTGCCTGCTAACATGAAAGCTCATAATGTTTTCCATGTATCTTTGCTTAAGAAATATGTACATGATCCTAATCATATCATTGATTGGCATGTGATATAGGTGGAACGAGAGGGAGAGTTCCAGGTGGAGCCTACATGCATCCTCGACAGGAAGGTTACCTTGCTTCGGAACAGGGCCATAGGGCAGGTAAGGGTGCAATGGAGACACGTGGGAGCTGGAGGGTGCCATGAAAGAGGCATTCTCATTTTTGTTCAGTTTTGAGAACATCGAGGACGGTGTTATTTTAATGGAGAGGGAGTTGTAATACCCCATTTTTTCCTTGATGTTTATTGGCTTCAATGTAAATACTGTGTATATACAGTGTGTGTATTTTCCCTAGTGTGGAGCTCAAGGCCAAGGCCCCACTAGTGTATATTTAAAGTTATTGCATAGGCAAGTATTTGACAGTTTGATTATTCGTGGGTTGTTAAGCCATGAAGAAATGTAAATGATGTAATTATTATTAATGAATAAAATAACCAAGAAGCTGGCTAAGGAGGCAACTAATGAAAAGGGGCCACGTCTATCCATTAGGGAGAGGTGAGGGGGTTATGGGATTGGTGCCCATGTTGCCACATGTCTGACTGTGAACCCGTTTGAACTCCCCGCTAACATTAATTCGGTTGCAGATGGTGGTTGAGAACCCTGTTGCCGAAGCCGATGGAGTATGGAGCATGCCTGCGATTTCGTATGGCAGGGCATGGCTCTGGTTTCTTGTCTGAGAAGGCACTCAACGCCTGGAAACTCGCATAACCGTTTTGACTACCCGTTGGGGAGGAAAACATGGGGGCATTATGCATTCACAAACCATTCACTCCCTGAGAATTCCACGATCCATCGACCCGTTAGGAGAGAGCTTGCTCATACATTCTTGCATACGTAGAGCCAACCGGGGGGGAAGCCTGAAGATAATCGTGTTTCCCTGTGTAATAGAGAATACCAGAGAGTTGTTAGTCATGAAAACTGTGTCTGCGAAAGCCTTGGAAATGTTTCAAAACCCCTCTGTGGGTCAAGTGGAAGGGAAGGTCATGGCATGAAGGAGGTTTAAGTCATTTAAGTGGAGTTATGGACATAAATTCAGTGGAGAATTTGACATGGTAGGAGTGCTCAGATGGGGTAGGGATTTCACCATTGAATAGAGCTATCCAAGAGTTTTTCAACGGTACCGACCTTGTCTCATTTGGCCCAAGGATGAGGAAGTTACACCCCTCATAAATTGTGTGGAAATTTACCATTGCAGGGGTATGGTTCCGCATGCCCCCATTCACAATGCAGATTGCGGAAACATAGAAGTCGAAGTTACGTTTTGGACTTCCGCACTTCCGCATCCACAATTGCGGATGGCGAAAGTGACTTGTTTTGGAGGTTGAAATTTGACGTTCCGCACTTCCGCATCCGCAGATTGCGGAAAAGGTAAGTTTCCAGTTGTGAGGTGTCACGTTTCCGCATCCGTAGATGCGGATTGCGTATTTGTGGGTGCAGATTGCGGATTGCGGAAAGGTAGGTTCTTCCGTTGTGAAGTTTTGCACTTCCGCATCTGCAATTGCGGATCCAAGCCATTTCAACTGTGTGTGTGTATTCCATAGAAATTGGAGAAAAAAAAAATGTATCAGGGTCTCCCGTGGCCTAAGGAGGTCAATGGAGACGTGACAACCTTGCTTTATGCAGATGTCCTCACAATCATAGCCAAGCCAATATGCAACATGCAAGCACATCTTAGAGCTTTAGAGACTCTTTGCACATAGGTAGGGATGTGCGTGAACACAAAGAAAACCAAGGTAGTAAAGTTCTTGCTTAAAAGAAAAAGAAAAAACACAATGTCAAATTAAGTTTGGTAGGGAATCACTCTACCCCAGACTACCTATACTCTAGGATGGATTTCACTCAAAACCATAAAAGAAAAAGAAAAAACACAATGTCAAATTAAGTTTGGTAGGGAATCACTCTACCCAAGACTACCTATACTCTAGGATGGATTTCACTCAAAAGTTGTGTTGGGATATGTGCACAAGGAAGGTTGGAGAGTTCTATTTATACTCCAAAACATATGAAGCCTAACAAAAATATGGGATTGACAAACCCTCACAATGTCGATGCAACGCAACAAAGATACGAGATTGGATGATGTGACATTCCCTTTGTCCAAACCCTCACAAGGCCAATGCTACGAATGTGAAGTCTGGGACAATTATACCCAAATACAAGTGGAAGAAAGATTGAAACTGATAAAACAGATAAAAAACACAATACTAAAACAACCTAAAAAACAACTCCCGGTACGGGCTCCTGGAAGCGTAGTAGAAGCCTCGGCTTATTTAACCGGAGAAGTCATACATTTGTTACGAGGTTCTGGGTTTTGTATAAAGCATAAGATTGCAGTACGCGAGAAAAGAACAAGATGTCTGTACAAAGAGCGGTGTCCAGATTAGCAGCGTTAGCCGTGAGCGTTGGAACAGGAGTCGGCCTCCTGAACGCGTCGCTATATACCGTGGATGGAGGGCACAGAGCGGTCATTTTCGACAGATTCAGGGGCGTCCTGGACACCACCGTGGGGGAAGGCACCCACTTTCTCATCCCAGGGCTTCAGAAGCCCTACATATTCGAGATCAGAACGAAGCCTCGCTCCATCAGCACCATCACTGGCACCAAGGACCTCCAGATGGTGAACATCTCCCTGAGGATTCTTTCCAGGCCCAATGAGGACACGTTGCCCGACATATTTCAGAGGCTCGGCCTCGACTACGATGAGAGGGTGTTGCCTTCCATTGGCAACGAGGTCTTGAAGGCCGTCGTGGCTCAGTTCAACGCGGACCAGCTCTTGACCGATAGGCCGGCCGTGTCTGCGCTGGTCAGGGAGGCTCTGCTGCGTCGCGCCAAGGATTTTAACCTCCTGCTGGACGACGTGGCCATCACCCATCTTTCCTATGGCCCCGAGTTCTCGAAAGCAGTCGAGCAGAAGCAGGTGGCGCAGCAGGAAGCCGAGAGGTCGAAGTTCGTGGTTGCCAAGGCTGAGCAAGAGAGGAGGGCGGCCGTTGTTAGAGCAGAGGGGGAGAGCGAGGCTGCTAAGCTTATTTCCCTGGCCACGTCTGCTGCGGGACTAGGTCTAATCGAGCTCAGGCGCATCGAGGCTGCCAAGGAAATTGCTTCCACTCTTTCTCGGAGCTCTAATGTGGTCTACTTGCCCTCTGGCAACAACATGCTCTTGGGCTTGAACCCTTCACGCTGAACAAGAGGTACGACACTGTACATCAAACATAAATATACAACTTGGTTAAATACCTTTATTTTTGGTTCTTTCTGTTAATACATTTAAACTGGACTCCCTGTGGGATACACAACGATGATAATCTCTTTCACACAAACAATGCCCCAAACTTTGCTCCAGTGGCACCTGGGCTCGTCTCACAGCCCTTCAACACTCCTCCCCGCTCAATCTGGCCACCAGCATGCATATCTTTCCATGTAGGTGAACCCTAATAGCGTTTGGGGCTGGGGCTGCCTGGGTGAGAGTGAGGTTGGTGCCTTTCCTCTTACCTCTCGCTCCATCCCTCTAAAAATGATCGAACTGTTGATTAAGATTTCATCAATAAATTTTTCCCCGGGATGGATTGAATTTGGGCTGTAAGATCTCACACCGTTGCATTTATAACTTTATTTACTTGTTTCACTTTTTCTCACTTTTACGATTGCATTTTGGTTTTAGTGTCTGAAATGAAACGTTAGATTCATTATTACTACCAGCATATTGTTTTGAGGTCAAATTTCATGCTTATGAATCTGCCGATGGATCTGTATTATATGTTCTATATTACACTGTAATTACTTTCGGTAAGCTTTTTAGTGTAAGACATCGACTTGAAAAGGCAGTTGTCTCTGCAACATGTTTGGGTTTCACATTTCGAGTACTGCATATTTTTATTTTCACATGTACTGTGGTTTAAGACCGATAGAATTTTCCCTCATTCAAAACAAAAACATTGAAGTTGATGGAATTGTCAATACTCATGGGTAATGATATTGCAGTGACGGTATTCAATGTATGTTACTTTTTAGGTAAAAGTTTGACCTATCCAAGCGTTTGTACATAGTTTACAGTTTACTCTCCAAGAGTTTTGCATCCAACTATGGGATGAATTTCTTTCTTCAAGAATAATGTCAGCATCAGATGTAGACATTGGCTTCAACCTCATCCCTTATATAGACTTTTCAACACAGATAATAGCTGCTTTGGAAAGCTTATTTTTGTAAAATCCTAGAGTTATGGCTGGAGTTCAATAGGCTTCATCTTTAGGAAAAATTAAATATTGTTCATCTTGCCCTTGGAGCTGTGTGATTTCTACTTGTACTCTGTGCTGTTCAAATGAACAGGTCCCTTCTTTGTGGATGCCACATGGCATAATGCTGACATGCCATGTGGATCTTGTCCCTACCTCTCTGTGTTATTCCACTGCCACATGGCTGTTGTACACTTGATAACGTTAGAATGTCAACATGATTGCTTAAAATGTGCACAACTTAAGTGCCAACTGAACGATATTTATTTGTGTCCTCCATTTTTCCTTACAAAAATGAATTTCTTTCAAAAAATATTTACTTAGAGTTGTAAGAAACAAAAAATAGTTCAATCAAGCTGGACTCGGAATATGAAATCTTAAGAATAAGAAAGTATATTGTTCTTGATCCACATGATAGCTGGTGTTATTTCATTTATTAAATGACATGCTTGCTTTGAATTGTAATAATATAGTTTCTATGACATTTTTAGAAGTCCAATTCTCTCAAGAGGATTGGGAACACGGTGTAGTTGCCGAAAGAGACCCTTATGAATGGAGGAAGAGCATAGGTGGGGGAGATTGTAATGAACCTAACTTATAGGCTACTATTGTTAATTTGCCATTTTTGTCTAATAATTGTGGATAGATTAGAATCACATTATTCCTAGAAGATGTTGTCAGTGTGAATTTCGTTAATTAGTGATTTCCTTTTTCATAGGTATTTTTTGGTGTTTGCTAGTTGCTTTGAAATGATCGAGCATCTCTTTCAGACAGACATCATCTCATCTTATCTATGGAGTAGAAGTATATGTTACAGGGATTGCATGTATATTGAGATGTTTGATACATTCTAATTTAAGTGGGAATCATATTGCCAAGTAGCATGGTACAAATTTATGATTGTAAGACTTTTTAATAGTGGCTGTATAGTGCTAGGATATGGAGACAATTTCTTATAACATGTTTAGATTTGACATTGGTCTCTGTCCAATGAACAAGTCACAATTCTTTACTTTTGGTATAGAAATTAGGTAGGTTGAATGACTAGAGAAATGATACTCTTTTGTGGTTAGAATAATGGTACTAAGATTGGGTCTTGACAATGACTTGGCAAATTGAAAATGGTGAGTCAACCTGGCAATAACTGGAGAAAACTTGGCAATAACTTGACATATTAAAAAATAAAATAACTCCATATATTAACTCAACAACAACTTGGTCATACTTGACAAAACTCATTATAATTGGGCATTAGCTTAGAATCTATTTTTTTGCCAAGGTTGAAAGATGTGGGATAGGGGGACAAAACTTCGGGGATTGCTACAGACCTCCAAAATTTAAGGGACAACAGAGTGGATCATTCCCTCCAATCCCCCTAAATATAATTTTATTAATGTCCGACAAATGACCACAAAAGTAGGTCAATGGGACTAGAAGGGTACAACCAGTATGAGTACAATGTGGGAGTGCAAACGCAACTCCTAAGAAAAATATATTTTTTGTTAATTATTAATTATTAGTAATACTAATCATAAATAAATACAATGCAACTTCTAAATAAACAATTTGGAAATCAAACAGGTGAATTATTACTTTTCTCATTAGCAAATCAAAATCGAAATTTGATGATACATCCATACATCCATTCATAATTTCAAATTTGCAATTTATAGTCTAGATACATTCTACAAAATAAAAACACAAGGAAGAAGCCTCTTGCTAGGGTTAAATAACCCATGTTTGGTCTTTTGCTTCCATGCACTAGAAAAAGTGTCTTAACAACAATAGTGAGGGTGGCATTGCCACTTATGTTACTAAAGAATTTTGACTGGGATGACCATAAGCACCATTAATGAGACAGAGTGTCCAACAACAACAGTGAGGGTGGCATTACCATCGATGATACCATAGAATCATGGTTGCGATGCCCATAAGTGTCATTAATGAGCCAGAAGTGATTTGAGACGTGTGAGAAACTGGCCTTGTCCTCCACCTGGGTATTGGTTTCCTCCAACCTATCAACCCACTCCTTAAGTCTTCCATTTTCTATCTGCAACAGAGTAACAGTAACTTGTAAAGAGACAGTAGCATCCTAAAAATAGACAACTTCAACTTCATTATGAAGTTGAGAAACATGTGCATTCAACTTAGCAATGGCTTTTTCCTGGAAGATAAGCTTCCACCTCCTTTCTTTCTCTGCATGGAATCTCTGAAGAGCCAATTCTTTTTTCATCAAGTCCATCCTTTCCCTTCAGACAGTCTTCAAGTCCACTTTCAGTGGATTTTCAGAGAACTCCACTCACTATTGGTCGGTTTTTGACTTGGTCCAAAAACTCTCTGGTAGGGAAAATTTTAAGGGCGAAATTTAGCCCATGGGCTATTTTTTGACCTTTTTCTCCAAAAAAATATTCGCTATTTTTCCTTTTTTTTCAAAAATGATCTGCCCAAGAGTTAGCTCAATTGGTAAGAAGTGCGCACACTCTCTCAGTCCAGGGAGAGGTCACGAATTCGAGCCTTGAGTCCTTCGGGGTCAGGCCTTCTGCTAGGAAGGCCGACGGTTTACCACCCTTACCATCCATGAAACATGGGGAAGTATTAGTGGGTTTCCCGGTCAATTTCATTGAAAAAAAGAAAAAAAAATGATTCGCCGAAATTCCATGGGATAATTTTTTTTATTCTAAAAATCGCCAAAATTGTCCAAAAACTATATAAAGACCTTATAAACTTGAATATTTTTACAAAAAATTCACCAAACATTTTATGGTTGCAAGTTTAAGGATTAGTAAAATTCTCCAAGGTTTCTACACTTTGAGAAAACTATGGCTCAATAAAATTTCCCCTGCTCTCTGGCTCTTCATTACTTGCTTCACAATCCAAAAAGTATCAACTTGCTCAAAATTCAATCAACAGAATAATGCACCAAGGAGGTTTGAACCCTGGTCTATTGCTCCAATCCCAACAGTTTTACCAGCTCTCCTACTCAAGCATTTGGTAGAAATTAGAAGCAAAATTAAGGCAATAACAAAATCAAGCCAAGTTTTTATAGAGGATTGATTCATCACTGGTTGATACACTTGTGCTTCGGAGATTCTTCGACTGCAGGTGGAGATCGCTCACTGGGCACGATCCAAGCATCACACACTCCCTGGTCTAGCTGTAGTTCACAACAAGATCGTGTTTCAACAACTTCAGGTCATGCCAGTTCATTGACTACACTTATATTACTTGAGTTTTGTGCTAGGGTACTACTCAATTCATTGCAGCAGTTTTCAATCAGAAAGATGTTTGCTCAGCTATACAAACTACCATTGCAGTGTCGAAAATGTTTACAAAATTCAAATAGAGGTTTTCTTCAGGTCATCCACTCATTTACCTTGGGCTCGGTTTGGTGGATTTGTTCATAGTCGCGCAATTGATTGTTCTCCAATGCTTGGTTTAAGTCAATTGCACTCACTCAATCAACTTCACCAGAGTCTGATTGCCCTGGCTGTATATCCATAACTCAGTCTCCACATAAATAATGCTACCTCCCTCCCTCCCTTCTAGTTGATCAGACTTTATTCAAGTCTATCCAGAAATTTAACTCCAGTTAGTGAATCAAGTAATCTTCAAATTTGTGAAATGTCAAAGTCGCCTTCTCCACACAGTTTCTATCCACAGTCTAATCACAATAGAGATCTGCTAGTTCAGTGTAGCTACAGGCAAGTTGATACTCCAGTTTGACTCTTTTCTGTCCTATACTTAACAGCAGTGAAGGTTCCACAGTCAAAGACACGTCATGATCTTGGCCACATGCAAACATGAAATTCCACCTCAGTTCAAGAAATCCACATACATTAGTCCTCTCTTTGAACTTCATGCCAAACACCAGATGGCTACATATCACATTGTTATTTACTGAACCAATACAATTCCATCATGGTCACAGTGACACATAGCACTTCAAGGTAGTGAAACAAACTTCTTCAACGGTCACGACATACCCTTCAATTCACTTGCCTTCACAATACACAAGCAACTCACTTCACATAAGATAGCAAATTCGAGCCAGACTAGGGCACAATCAACATTTGCTGAAAATTTTTTATACACAACAATATTCACCAGATCCCCAATCATCAATCGATTTGCCACATAGTGTAATGCACATGGGCTTGATCGGTGCTTCACACAACATGATTCAAACAACCATCACACGGACTAAACACATACAGTCCATGGCATCACATCTCAAATCTGAATCACAAGCTAATGTTTTAATTCTCATGCAATGTATCTCTGATACCATAATCTTCTTAATTGTATGATTAAGAAGAGGTTCTGATGTAGTTGCAATGGATTTTTTGATCGGTTGATTGCTTGTTTCTTCCCAATGCTGTCATTTTTTGTACTTTCTTATGCAGAGCTCTAAAGGTTTTATCTGGCCGTTGGCTTCTTGGAGTAATTATGCTTCACTTTGGCTTCATCAGGAATCTTGTAAATAGCCTATACTGACCTGGGGTTTATGAAAGTGATTCTGCAACTGAGGGTGCATTTTTATTAATTAAACACCAGAAAAATAAAAAATAACTAAAATTTTTGGTGGAGACTATAAAATGTCCAGTTCGATTCCTTCCAAGTATTGAGTTTAAAAGCTGCCTTCTTATCTGCATGCTTAATACTCATACTACTTAATCTCTTTGAAGCTGAAGAAGTTTATAGCATATACATTCTTTTGAGGTATTGTCGTACCAATGGTTCTTTCAAGGGAATAATTACTCCCTGGCACAATAATAATGTAAAGGTTCTATTATTCTAGAGTTGGTGTGCATTTGAAATCATCTGCTGCTATAGGGAGATAAGGTGATGGCATGTTTAGAACCTGAACGCCCTTGGGTTGTTCATTGTAAAACATGTACTGTAATGCTGTTGTTGCTTTGTGCTAATTTGCAGCTACTTACGACGGCAAAGTTGTGGATATTACTGTTGTATCACTTACACCAGCAGAACATTGTTTGTGAGGATTTTGTGCTGCATTATTGTTTGTGCACTCATCTAATCCACATATCCAAGTCCAATAGAATCTGTTGGAAATTATGCTGCAGAAAAATGGATCATGGTACCTGGCCTCAACGATGTGGTTTGGGTTTAATTAATCATTAAATGAGAATATCCCAAACTAGTTTCACATTGGCAATGATGACAAGTGGAAATATGGCAAAATGAAGGATTAACATGAGTTGAAACTTAGGGAAATGTATTCAAAATGTGTCTGCACCCTCTAGGAAAGGGAAAGTGTAAGTGTAATATGGATTTCACCTAGGTAAAAGTGAAAATATGATGAAATAAGCAAATTACCTAGGTAAAATGATAGAAATGTACGTGATACTGGGAAAAATCTAGGCAAATGCATCACCATGCTAGAGGACACTAACAACTGAGAACAAGACATGAACTAACAATGCAACAACCAAGTGAAAGTAGTGACTAGAGCATGAGGAAATAACTAGGTGATTTTTCTAACACTGATCCAACATGAAGAATGCCTTCATCAAAATTTAAGGAACATGATGCACAACTGAAGCAACCTCCATGAAATGAACAAACATGATCATCAAGAAAAAGTGAGTCTCCTCCACCAAAGATCCTCGTCAAATGCCAAGAGCAGTAAGGCCCCATGAAGAAGTATACCCTTGAGTCAATCCAATGCTCCAAAGGTACTAGCTTCAAATGCCCATTAATGTGACAAAAATCACAAGTTTACTCCTCATACAATATGATGGTTAACACGATGCAAACTAACTATGGTTTCTACCCCTTGTTATATTTTTTTGACATTTTGGTAGGTTGCCCCCACACCATCAAGCACCTCTTTGGCGCCCCTAAACTTGACCTCTGCCCCATGAACCTCTGGTATGATCAGCGTAAACTCCTCTAAAGACACTTTTGTATCTCTCTTTCATAGTACCCCTTGTCCTCATTTCTAGAAAGTACCAGAGTTCCTTCGGTTGTAAAAAGAAAAAAATCCTTTCCACCAGGAGACATGAGCTTTGTGAAGCCCTCTTCCATTGGTCGAAATCCTTTTGGCACACTCTTTTCTCTAGACAAAATGTTCTTCCTCCTGATTTAGATCCTCAATCCATGTTCTCACATACTGCTTCCCTTTATGATGTCCCTAGGCAACTTCTAGTCCACATTGCCTCTCTCCCTCCTCTTTTCATATATTTTCTCATGGCAACAACAAAAGAGTTGTTTCTCATGGCAACATTGCCTCTCTCCCTCTTGTCATATATTTGCTGATGAGAAATGCTTTCAGGGGGAGTTCCTCAAGCATGGTTTTCACTCTGTTGGCTTCCACATTGTTGATTATTATAATCATGTTATTTGTTTAGGTTCACCTCAGTCATGGTCCCACCATATCATCCGCTAGATTTTCTAACTAGGAGTTGTTAAGATTCAAACAATTATAGCATGATCATGATTCGAAACACCTTCACCAAGCTTTATGCTACAGTTCTTCACTTGTGGTTTTGAGATGAGTTTGTGTGTGGGTACCTTAGGGCCAAAGGATATGCATGATTATGCTTGAAGTATCGGGCCATTGATTATATTGTTACACCTATGCCATTATTGAGGAAGCATGTCATCACTTTTAAAGTCTTTAGTTCTCTTGTGGACTTTTGAAAGGCACTTGACTTGATCTCGAGAAAGGCCTTGTTCTAGAACCCAGGATAGACACCACCAGATTGATAGACATCAGCCCTTGTCAGTGCTAGAATTGGACTCTCTCAGTGCAGGTTGCTACTCTTTAGATTCTATTGAGCAACATGTCCTCCATTAAGAGATTCTCCCCTCATTTAGCCATGGCTTCTAGTTCCAAGTTCTAGTTTTGTTTCTGCGCTCATTTTGTATCTCTTTTAGCTATGCACGTGGTTTTTATGCTTTTGATAGAGTAGCATTAGGTGTTGCTTTTGTTATCTCACATTAGATGTACTTTTGAGCCCTGTTAAACTGCTTAGTGTGATCATTCATTGGACATTAATGTAAAAATTTTCACTGTTTTCCCAACCCGGTTTCAAGTTTGTCTCAGAACATCAAAGTTTAATGCCCAACCCCATTTATTTCATCACTGCTGCAAATGGAATTTTCTCTCATAAACAATTCTGGCTTGAAACACTATAAGAAAATTTACAAATTATTTGGAACAGAAATTACCACACACTCGTAAAAAATCAGACTCAGAATTATAGGCAAAAAGCCTCAGGAAAACCCCCCTAAGGGGAAAACCTGTGAGAGAGAGTTCTTTTATTTTCTTCTTCAAAAATAAATGTACAGCAGTCTTATTCAGCATTTGATAACAAACTTTCTCATAACCTGTGCCAACTTCCAGCTTAGAAATTTGTGCCATTCTGCCTGTGCAAGTACAGTATGGCCTTCTCAATTCTGTGCAAGACAGGTTACAGTTTGCCTTGGTTTATGTGCAAATGACAGCCTGGAAATTTGTGCCTCTACTAATTTCTGACCTCGAATTCTGTGCAGCTAATGCCTTGAAATTCATGCCACAGTACAGACTGCTCACTGTACGGACTGCTCAGAAAATAACAGTATTGCCTTCACATATACTGAATCTGCTCCCTTGAAAAACGTGCCAGTCACCTTGAGATTTGTGTTCAATCCTCCTCCTTGTAATGTGTGCCAGCTACCTTGATTTTCGTGTTGCTGAACAATGTTGTAGGTTGTCTCGAAAATCATGCCCATAGTCTTCTTCTCTCTCCCTGCTCTCTTCTCTTGCTCAAGAAGTTGAGTTCTCTCCAATTGCTCATGGAATGGATGTATGCCCTTTCTCTTACCCCAACCTTTTTGTTTGGTTAATGAGGGTTAATGAAAGGTCACAAGATCCAAGGGCCCACATTGGATCTTGTGATGTGAAATCAATGGATGAGAATAAATGCACTTTTTCTCTCCATAATTAATTTCTCTCCAATTGCTCATGGAATGGATGTATGCCCTTTCTCTTACCCCAACCTTTTTGTTTGGTTAATGAGGGTTAATGAAAGGTCACAAGATCCAAGGGCCCACATTGGATCTTGTGATGTGAAATCAATGTTGAGAATAAATGCACTTTTTCTCTCCATAATTAATTTATCTCTCAACTCCCATTAAATAATTCAAAAAGTTACTTTAAGTCTTTAAAGTGAAATTAATTTCACATTTCGTGAAATTAATGCTAAGGGTCATGTCACTTTTTCCCCTTTGGTGACTTAGGCACAAAGTCACTAGGGGAACACCTCTAAGGTACAAAAAAATCAACACTCCCTCTTACCGAGGAAGGTGTTCCTCACAACTGCCAACTTGTCTCTGAAGAAGACAAACTTGCCCCTCCCCAAAGATTTTGTAAGGAGATCTGCAACCTGCTCATCAGTGGAAAGGTACTTCAACTCAACAACTCCTCTTTGGACATACTAACATAGTCTCGGATGAAATGGTATCTGATCTCAATGTGCTTTGACTTGTCGTGAAACATTCAATTCTTAGAGAGTTTGATGCAACTCCAATTGTCACAGTAAATCACTGTAGGTCTAACCTCCTGACCAAACAATCCCACCAATAACTTGCGAAGCCACAAGGCCTCACAACTAGCTTGACTGTCTGCCATGTACTCTGCCTCAGTAGAACTCAGTGCAATTGACTTTTTTTTCTGATTGAACCACGACACTGTTGTCGAGTCCAAATTGAAACAACACCCAGAAGTGCTCTTTCGGTTTGTCACACATCCTGACCAATCTGAGTCTGTGTAGCCAACCAAATTAACTCTATCCGCTCTCCTATAGTCCAAACCATAATCCATCATACCACACGTGTTTTGCAGCTACCTAGTGCATTCTCCTCGTCTCAACCATGTACTGAATGAGAGTGTTCACTGCAAAACACAAATCTGGTCTGGTGTTGACTAGATACACAATGAGCCTATGAGCTGATGATACAAAGTAGGATCCACCAACTCACTCTTAGAAGCATTCGACTTCTTCCAGTTGGTGATCATCGGTGTGGCCATATGCTTGCAACCCTCCATCTAAAATCTCTTCAAGATGTCCACTGCATACTTTCCTTGCCCTAGGAAAATATGACCAGGCTCCTACCAAACCTCCAATACCAGAAAATAATGCATCATCTCAATATCCTTCATTTCTTTCATATTCTGAAGCAAGATCTCGCTTGCACCTTGCAATGAGTCTCTCTGTATCTGTAATGAACAAATCATCAACATAGAGCAGAAGAATGAGCGGATCATCACCCACCACCATGAAGTATAGGTTTGGATTTGCCTCACTCTTCTGAAATCCCATCTGCAACAAGTAAGAATCTATCCTGGAGTACCATGCTATGGGAGCTTGCTTCAGTCCATATAATGCTTTCTTCAGCCTGTAAACATGAGACTCTCTCCCATGAATCTCAAAGCCTTGCGACTGCTCAACATACACCTCCTCCTTGAATAAGCCCATTGAAAAGTGCAGTCTTCACATCCATCTGGTGGATCTTCCAACCCATCTCCCCTGCAATACAGATCACTGCTTTGATCGAAGAGTAATGAGCAACCAGTGCAAAGGTCTTGTCATAGTCAACTCCCTCTCTCTCTGAGAACCCGTGCGCCACAAATCGAACTTTGTATTTCTCGATGTTGCCATCCGCAGCATGGTTGATCTTGTAAATCCATCGAGAAGTCACAATTGACTTCCCCTCCGGTCTTGGAACCACCTCCCACACATCATACTTCATGATGGAATGGTACTCTTCCATCATGGGATCTCTCCATACTTGATGCTCTACAGCCTCCTCAAAAGTGGAAGGCTCTGACTCACGAAGACTAATCACCATAGCCATGTAACTACAAAATCTCTCTGGAACTCTGCTCTCCCAAACCTGTCTCTTGTGATTCCCCATTGACTCTTGAGCTTTCCTCAAGGTGTCCTGAAGCCATTTAGGCTTCCTCTTCCCTAAAGTGGGCTCATGTGGGGGGACTC
Organism: Larix kaempferi; assembly: GCA_027924585.1. Lineage (NCBI taxonomy): Eukaryota > Viridiplantae > Streptophyta > Pinopsida > Pinales > Pinaceae > Larix > Larix kaempferi. The sequence goes on along the minus strand of BSBM01000861.1, from coordinate 1,119,526 downwards.
CTCTTGCTTAACCCCATCTGTTGACTGTCCTGAAGAAGTAGACCCAGTAATCTGTGAACCTGTGGCCGGTGAACTAGTAACCGGTGAACCAAGTGAATTAGAAACATGTGATGGAACTGGTGAACCTGTAACTCAAGAACCTGAACCTGTACCCGGTGAACCGGTAGACTGTGTCCCTTGTTACGTGGTACCAGTACCAATGCACCTTCAGATGTGTCCCTAGGGGGAGGGTCATTTTTTTTGGACCATGAGGGGTGTTATCCAACATTTTTCAGTGGTGGTCATGGCCCAACCCTTTGGTCCTTCTCTTAGGGATACTATGGCTTAGTGGCATTGCTGACTGCCTCATTAAAGGGCTTGTAGCCCTGAGGTTGGTGTCTGGGGCTCCTAGGGGTGGGTCATTGGGTCACATGACCCCCCACCTGTTTCATTACTCTAATGACATTTCTCTCAGTTGTGAGGCTCTTGCCTCTCTTCTAGGTCACGTTAGGCACCTTCCTGGTCCCTCTGTAGCCCAACACCCTCTCTCCTTGGGCCTTTTCCATCGATGATGTCATCATCTCCACTAGGCCGTACTGCTTGTTTTGGGGGGGGCGTTGAGGGATTATCAACATTGTTAGGGATAGATGGGGCATGACGCCTCCCCTGCCTACTCCAGCCTTCTGTTTGTAGTATTTTGCTCATTTTTAGCTATTTTAGTCATTTTTGGGTGAACTCTGGGGAAAATGCCCCAAGTTACCCACATATTTGATTATTTTATATTATTTTATGTTATAATTTTTAGTTGACATGTTATAATTTTAAATTGACATTTTAAGGCATGCAGGTCTAGTTATTTTGTATTAGTGAGTGTGAGAACATATAAATAAAGCCTCCTCACTTCATTTGTAAGACACAACTTATGGGATAAAATTCATTATGCTACTCTTTTACCCTAGAAGGGCCTTATGAAGTGATGCGCACCTCTCGAAGGGATGATTTTTCTTCCTCTTAGATGAAGTTGGATGTTTTCTTTGTCTTGCTAATGCATTGTGGATGCTAGAATGGTTGGAATAACTCATGCTCAAGTAAGTTTTTTACATTTTTAAGGTTTGTTTGATGAATTGTAGGTGAATTTTGCATCTTGAATGATTGAATGGTATCCCTAGGGCCACATTCTCTTTGAATATGACTTTTTTCTGCTGTTCTATTCTCGTTGCATAGTAAAAAACGCTCCCAAGAGGAACTTTTTACAAAGTTTAGCCTTGGAGCTCCAACTTTGCCCTAGTTTAAGCTCTTGAAACGAACCCTAGGGGTTGTTTCAAGAGGCCCTAACCTAGTTGACAAGGAGAATTACCTCCAAGAGAAAGGCTGGTCACCTTCCTCTAAGGCTGGGGGTTTGGGGTAACATCCATTAAAACTCTAAGTTATCAACTTTTACTAAATTTCACTTGCATTTTCATGGTAGAAATAGGGTTAGAATTAGGTCTGCAATTTTATGTTAAAAACTCTAGAATATCAAAAAATTAATTTTTGAGATTTTTTGGCCTTCCTAAAATTTCGGTCCTCTCTCCCACAATTTCGCCTTGCCTTCCTAGGCCCTAAAAACTCTAGGGCGAAATTTTAGGAAGCCCTACAAATTTAAAAATATCAAAAAATTCCTAAAAACCCTAATTGTACATGTGTAAATATTATTTTTAGGTTAATTTTTGTATTTTATTGTAAATTAGGTTTGATGTTTCTTGATTTTTGTACATAAATTCTTAAAAGAAAAACCTAAAACCCTAAATCTTGAGTGCTAAACCCTAGTTGTGGCTCTCTAACCTGCCCTAGCGGCCTCGTCTAGCTTCATCCCTAAGATTCGATCTAGGCCCTAGAGGCCTCGCCCTCCTTTCTTTCCCCCCTTCCTACCTTCGCTCCATCCTTATCCTTTCTTGTTGCCCTTTCTTCATCCCCTTTTCTCCTTCGCTGCCTTCCCTTTTTCCTCATCTCCACCTCTCTTCTTCGCTCCCCTTTCTTCTTCATCACCTCTTTCTCCTTCGTCCTCCATCTCCCTTTCCTTTCCATCTCCTCCACCCTTCCATTTCTCCTCCCTTTCTTTCAGACCTCGACCACCAAAACAGGGGCTCGGTCTTCACCTTTAGGACCTCGGTCCTCTCCCCTTGGCTATTATAGCCCTTGACCTTTGGCCAAAAGGCCCTTGGTCCACCATTTGGGCCTCTTTTCCAAGTCTAAGACAACCTTTGTTTAGACTTTACCACTGCTGCCATAAGTCTGCTAGGGCAACAGATTGTGCATCTTTGCAGACCCCCTCCATTTGCACTATCACCTACACAAACAAACACACAAGGTTAGTTCTTGGCTTACATCTTGCAACTGTGATGCTATAATAATAATACAGAGGTCTGAAACATATCACAAGTGCTGTTATAACACTGATAAAGAGGTGTGAAACACACCACTGACAGCTAGAAAGTTTTGTAACTGTACATGAATGAAGTGATTGCAATTTGAATCCGATTTGGCCTCATTCTGTTAACCTTACATCTGTTGTAGTTCTGATTATAAAAGGTGATTGTCATCCTTTGTTAGGACTTATACTCAGTTTGAAATTACATGAATTATATTGTTAAATATTAGATGTTTATGCTATACTATTTACATTGAATTCTTGGAGATACCTATCATACTTTAGACACACTTTTGCATACTAACCTACTGCTATTAACAATAACATGCTGTGTTGATATCATAGACATCATTCTTAGCACATGTTGGTGGTTGCGTTGTTGTGCCATTGAGTATTTCTACTACTGGTTGTTGTTCACATTCACTTGATATTGTTAAACTTTGGCATAGATATCATTCTTTGAATCGATCACTCGATTGATGGTTTATGTATATGGTAATTGGCTAATCATTGATGAATGACTTTATTAAATTGCCATTGATTGTGGATACATTGACACGATATATTTGATATCTAAGTGCTAAATTAAATAGTATGTCTTCTTAATTCGCATGAATACATTGGTTAAGGCACTGGTCATTGACTTGTTGTTTAGAAGAAATAACATCTCAAGTATTTTTGTAGATCACAAAAGTGCTCTCCCCTTGGAGGTTCTGACTCTCCAAAGAAGTTGGAGGAGTGGTCAAGGTGACAGTGGTCGCTTTCTCTTACATTTGTTCATCGTACACTAGCCCTACTAGTTCTTCCGGTAACATCCTTGAACCTGAAGCACCTATAACCTGTGGACCAGTCACCCTAGATACCCGTGAACCCAACACTCTGGGAAGCTGGACTATGTGAATTGCTCACTTGAGGTGTGGAATCCTGTTGCTCCCCCTGCTTTGACTCACGAGACTTTCGGAAGGCTCGTTCCTTCTCAAATCTCACCTCCCCCCTCACAACGACTCTTCTATGTGAAGGAAGATATATGTGGGAGGCATTCGAAGTCTCATCATACCCCACAAAAATGCCCCTTTCTGTTGCGGGCTCCAACTTTGTTTTATTCTCTAAAGGGACGTGAGAGTAAGCCAGACAACCAAATATATGAAAATGGCCAACCTCATGCTTCTTCCCTGAAAAAGCCTCATCAATAGTCATGCACCCCAAGGCTCTGCAGGGACTCCTGTTCTGAATGTATACTGTAGTATTGCAAGCCTTGGCCCAAAGAAAGAAAGGTAAACTCTGATCATGAAGCATCACTCTCACTGCACCCACAATGGCCCTATTCTTCCTTTTTGCAACTCCATTCCGCTGTGGGGTATATGGAACTGTCAGCTGTCTCTTGATCCCCTCCTCTGCACAAAACTCATTGAAAGCAGTGGAGGTATACTCACCCCCATTATTTGATCTTAGCACCCAAATCCTCCTCCCTGTCTGGTTCTCCACAAGAGCTTTGAACTCTTGGAACCTCTGCAAGACTTCTTCCGACTTCTTGCTCTTCAAAAAGTAAATCTAGGGCTTATTGGAGAAGTCATCAATGAATGTGACATAATACTCAAAACCAATCAATTAAACAAAAGACATCGGACCACATAAATCAAAGTGAATCAAATCAAGTACTCCTGCCGATCTACACTCACCACTTGGAAAAACAGTCTTGGTGTACTTTTCAAGAGCACACCCCTTGCACACATCATTGTGCTTTGTGTTGAACTCAAGCAACCTAGTCACCATCATAGTTACATATATCGGTGATATATCACCCATATTGCGATATATTGTGAGTCATTTCCCTTGGCGATATATCACCACTAAAAAATTGCGACATTTACTACATTTTCAATATATCGCGATATATTGAATGTGTCGCGATATATTGGGAATATATCACGATATTTTGGAAAATATTGTCCTGCTAAAAATAATCATGGATTTTGGGAAATAAAGTCGCCGGTTAAGTAAAAGTGACATTCTCCTCATCTTTCATTTTCTATCATTTCACTTAAATTTTTAGCATTACCATTAATTGTTTCAGGATGTTTGAGAGTGGTTCCAACCTCATCGGACTTCATATGCAAAAAGTAGAATTTTAGATCCCATTCAAATTTCAATAGACTTAATAGTTTTCAGGATTTTAGGATTGCAACATTTCCATTGGATTCTATCATGTATGAGGGTATGGGACTGGCATTTAATTAAGCAAATCAACCCCTATATGTACCTTGATGTTTGTGGTGGTGATTGTTGAACTCCTCTAACATGACCTTAGTAAAAATGTACCCTTTACTCAAGCAAAATCACTTATTAAGCTTGGGAAGCCTTTTCTACCTTATTTTAACGTTTGGATTTGGAAGTTTCATCAAATCTGTTGAATGTTGAGTCTGTTGACTAATGTCCTTGGAGGATCAACTTCGAGATTCAAGGCAGATGCAAGGGCAAGAGTCTAGAGGAGGGGGCCATAGGGTGCTATTGATAAGTAGGATCCTGATATCGGCAATGATTTTGATGATATGTAATATGGGAGGAGATAGGTCACATTGGCTTCCACCTGAGTCCCATTACCTTTCACCATAGCCTGAGCAGTTGGAGCTTCCATTTCCACCCCAGGTTCATACAGAGCACCTACAGGACCACCTACTGCTTCTAAAGGAATTTGGTGCCCCTTGCCCGTAAAAATGGTAGAGGGGATCGATGATTCGTATTATTTATCATTGTACTATGTAGTATCTAGATGCCTCATGAGTCATGATGATTCATCTCATGAGATACATTTATTTTTATCATTTGAGGTGATTTTGAATCATTCTATCAGGAACATATTTCGGTATTTTCAGTTTATTGTTGATATGTGATCATGATCCACAATTTGACATCTTATGCATCTTATATATTAGTTGTAATTTCATATTTATGCAGCAAGGTGTTTATTTGATGTTGTTGTTGCTTTAGATGTTAAAAAATTGAAAAAATTGTTATTTTTGTATTTTTTGATGTTTTACGACATTTGTCCATATTTTTGTCAATGTTGCCGATAAGTTACATGCCGGACCGTCGGCGATATATTAGCTGACCCGATATATGTAACTTTGGGCACCATATCTCTCAACATCCTCAGAGCTGGATGATGCAAGTGAGCCATCGTCCTATGCCATAGCTCGCAGAGATCACAATTGCTGCTGCTGTTGTCTGCCAAAGCATGAAGAGGCTGAAACAAGGGCTTGTACAGTTTCCCACATTTGACACTACTTGCAATAAGATGTAGATGGATTCTATCCCTTGGGATAAACATGGACATGTCCATCTAGGAAGTACACTCCAAATCCCTTGTCCTCGATCGTGGAAATTGAAATCAAGTTCTTCTTCAGCCCAGGGACATACAAGACATCCCTTAATGTCATGGGCTCCATGGACTCCCTCTAAAAGGTAACAGTCCCTTGCCTAACTGCCCTGGCAATCGTGTCATCTCCCAACACCACCTCCAGATCCATACCTGTCTCTGTGAACTCTGAAAACATATCCCGCACACTTGCCATATGGCTAGAAGCTCCATTATCAATGTACCAGGTGCATGTGGTGGTGGATGCACTCAAAGAATGGCCAACCAATAGTGAGTACTCTCTCTCATCCTCTACATCTGTGCTGGTAATGGATGCTCTTTCTGAAAGACCAACACATAGAGAAAACTCTTTCTCGAACTGCGCATTCATTTCATCACTGCTGCAAATGGAATTTTCACTCATAAACAATTCTGGCTTGAAACACTATGAGAAAATTTACAAATTATTTAGAACATAAATTACCACACTCATAAAAATCAAATTCGGAATTTTAGGCAAAAAGGCTCAAGAAAAACCCCCCAAGGGGAAAACCCTATGGGAGAGAGTTCTTTTATTTTCTTCTTCAATATTAAATGTACAACAATCTTATTCAACATTTAATAACAAACTTATCTTGTAACCTGTGCCAACTTCTAGCCTAGAAATTCGTGCCATTCTGCTTGTGTAAGTACAATACGACTTTCTCGAATTTTGTGCAAGATATGTTACTGTTTGCCTTGGCTTTTGTGCAAATGATAGCCTGAAAATTCATGCCTCTTTTTGCTAATTTCTGTCCTCGAATTCTGTGCAACTAATGCCTCATTTGTGCCACAGTACAGACTGCTCATTTTACGGACTGCTCAGAAAATAACAATACGACCTTCACAAATACCAAATCTGCTTCCTTGAAAAACATGCCAGTCACATAAGGATTCGTGCTCAATCCTCCTTCTCGGAATGTGTGCTAGCTACCTTGATTTTCGTGCTGTTGAACAATGCTGTAGGTTGCCTTGAAAATCATGCCCACAATCTTCTTCTCTCCTTGCTCTCTTCTCTTGCTCAAGAAGTTGAGTTCTATCCAATTGCTCATGGAATGAATGTATGCCCTTTCTCTTAGCCCAGCCTTTTTGTTTGGTTAATGAGGGTTAATGAAAGGTCACAAGATCTAAGGGCCCACATTGGATCTTGTGTAAGGGCCAACATTAGATCTTGTGATGTGAGATCAATGGACGAGAATAAATACACTTTTTATCCCCATAATTAATTTCTCTCAACTCCCATTAAATAATTCAAAAAGTCACTTTAAGTCTCTAAAGTGAAATTAATTTCGCATCTCATGAAATTAATGCTAAGGGTCATGTTACTTTCCCCCCTTTAGTGACTTAGGCACAAAGTCACTAGGGGAACACTCCAAGGTACAAAAAAATCAACAACTAATACAATTGTTTATTATTGTGATCATATAAAAATTCACTTTTATTATACCAAAGATACAAATATGCAGTGGATCGAATACATTTCCTTTTTATTGGTTTTCATATAATTGTAATTTCAAGTCTTGAAGTTAGAAGATCCGGCTAGATAAGATTTTGAATCTTCCCTCTTACTCTTTAGTCCTTGGTCGTTTATTCATCTCCACATGTCTGTCTATTTAAGGGCCCAAGAAGGAGCATTTGACTTTTGCATTGTGTCCAAATTTGAGGTAGTTTGTATCAATTTGTTTGTTCATAAAGGTCCTTTCAACCTCCAAACCTTTAATTTAGGGTTTCTTTCATCTTTAAAGCCAATAAGAGTTTGTTCAAAAGTAAATTGATCACAAAGAAACTTAGGATGAAGATGTGAAGAAAATAATGATCAAGAAAACCCTAATCAAGAAAATCATTTTTAGTAATTTTAACATTGTAATTAACATCTTGAAAACTTTGAAATCCATACAATCACAAAATTGATAAGTCATTCATGACACTGTGAACACTCCTAATTGCATTCAAGTGTTAAAAACACATCAAGAGTTGGCCTTTGAATTAAAAAAGATTGTTGCAAGTCTCTTTTCAATGAGTTCCCTTGTCATTTCACAACTTAGACTTACGAGTCTTTATTTTTTTGATGATTTTGGTGACCTATTTGGCACTCTTTTGAAGAACCAACTATCTAATGAAGTCATTACATAGTTTGATTGTTCTTCTCATAATATTTCTAATAATTCTTCTTCTTGAACAACTTTTGTCTATTGCATGACACTGCCCTTTGATATTGTTAGAGATGGAATATCAAAATTTATTAGTTGTTTTCATGGAACTTTTGATTTTTATGGGTTCACCTGCATTTCACCTACCTTCTTCTAGACATGAGTATCCACTTTTTTGGCAAGAACAACTTTTGTTTATGGGAGGAAATGTCTTCAACATTGCAAGTAAGCCTACTCCCACTTTTGTTGACAAAAACATTGGTTAATAAAGCAAGGCTATTACATCCATTGGCAAAGTCTACTGTGCAATGGAGGATCAATGCTTTTCTAGATAAGAGGAATTTATGGGGAAAACTAGCACCTTGTAATTAAAATGTTGTCTTGTCATAAAATCAGGTTTATTGTTAATCATAATGTGTCTGTTCCTAAGTGTTTAGTCATAAAATTACACATTAAACTATAAGGGCCATGTCCAAAGTTTAATATGCCCTAATCCTAAGGTCATGTCTTGCTATTAATCATAATATTGTCATGGGGTATACTCCACTTTGCATTACATGGGGTAATTAGAGGAATTATTAATATAACCATGACTTTTGCCTAACATTAAGCATTATCCCCTCACATTTTAATAGGTTGAGGTAGCATGTCTTGAGTGTGTCCTTGCACGTAAAATGTTATTGACCAGCATAGATCCAAATCCTAGGCTCTATTAAGCATTGAGAGGGATCAAATCTCCCGAGGTTCAAACCTCTCCTTGAATAGCTCCTCGAGTGCCTAATCCTGAGCTCTAAAGTCTCTAGTTTAAGTCTCATATTTACTTCTTACTTTGTATTATTCTTTTTTGTTTATGTCCAACATAATATTTATTACTTTTTACTTTGTATTATTCTTTTTTGTTTACTTTGTATTATTTTGTTACTCGACAAACACTCTAAAATCTCATATTTACTTTTTACTTTGTATTAAAAGTAAAAAGTAAAGTCTCTAGTTTAAGTCTCATATTTACTTTTTACTTTGAATTATTCTTTTTTATTTATGACCGACATAATATTTATCACCTAATCCTAAGCTCTAAAGTCTCTAGTTTAAGTCTCATATTTACTTTTTACTTTGTATTATTCTTTTTTGTTTATGGCCGACATTATATTTATTACTTTTTACTTTGTATTATTCTTTTTTGTTTACTTTGTATTATTTTGTTACTAGACAAACACTCGACAAACTCGACAAACACTCACATGTTACAAGATCTCCCTCATACTGGGTTGTAGAGTGCCTCTCGACGCAATCAATCTCCCTTCACCTAACAACCACACCTTCATATATGCATACATTCATACATAAGATTTGCAAGTTAGCATGCAATGCAACCTACTTAGACACTAGGGGAATTTATGATTATTCTTTACGTTGAGAAGCCTTTCGTCCTATTGACACATGTACGGTTCTTGCTACTTGATGTTTATTGCCATTCTTCCCATTGTAGAACACACATGGTCTTAAAGTTACCTAATCTATGACTCTACCTACTTAGCATGCTCATTATAACTTGCTTTTTAAAACGAGATAAAAGTGAAAACAAATGAGAGAATGCATCTTGTACATTTGTTGATCCCATAAGCAAATATCTTGGGCATTGCATGTTAATTAATTATGATTCAAGCATTGAGCCAATTGGAAATATCTAGGGTGACGCTTCTTTATATGGACATTCCAACTGTTGATCCCATTAGTTAATCTCATATGATACGTTGTCAATAATGCATGCATGTGTCATCATGGAAGGTGTCTCTAGCCTTGGGGACTCTCCTCATCCTATTGGACACGTCTCCCATTTTGAGTTTGGTAAGGTGTGTCCTCCACGAAACTCAGGGGAGGTTATGTTGAAACAATCTAAAATTGTGATTTGTATGGTCTAATTTGATGCTTGGTATCCTCTTTTTCAAGTTGTGATTCATGTCCTCCACAACCAATAATCTAATTTAAGGTCTAGTCTACACATTCCATGCCAAGGGAGTTGTTACATGAATGGCAATCCCATTTTGGATCATAGAGAATGTGGGTGACTTTAATGCTTGCACTGGGTCCCTCTAGACATTGATCCATGATTGAGTGGAGAATCTTCTTTTGCTACATAAGCTAGATCCAATTACCTTCGGGGTTCAAAGATTCTTTATTAATGCATCTAGTCTCGTCACAACCTATGGGAGGCAGCGTCTCCAACTTGGTGAATATCATGATCTTATCATTTTCAACGAGCTCCTATACAACCCAGAGTTCGAGTTCGATAGGTACACTTGTTGTCCCCAAGTGGTGGAGCTAGTAATGTAGATTGTCTTGAAAAACCAAACTTTGCTACTTCAGATTCGAGACCTCTTTCACGACTTCCTTGTTGTCAACCACGACTTCCTTGTTTTCACCCTACAAGATTCCCCTTTTTCCCTCGCCACCTTGCCTCCTTGCTTTTGGATACATTTTGATGTTGAGTAGCAAATGCTTACACCATCCATTTCTCCTAGCACATGGGAAGTGGCTTTAGACTCTTATCCCCATATCATTTATCATAGGAAACCTGTCTATGCTTAAGAGAATGCCACATGATTGTCCAATGTCTGGTTTGAAGACAAATGTAAGGTTATGCATATATATCCTCAATTTGTCCTTAATCATGGCCCTTTCTCAAGCAGGTGGAATTATTTTTCTCCTTATATGCAAGAAACATGGTTTTTTTACCTCAAGGAGAGACAAGCTCCTTTCGACACTCCTCACTTCTCCCAAAGGTTTTTGGCATACTCTTTTCCCTAAGAAGGTCTCACTTCCATCCGACATTGACAACCACCCTAGGGTTTGTCATGTTACTTACCTTTACAACCTACTAATTTAGCCCCCTACCATTGTCCTTTTTGTGTCTTGCCCCACCTCTTGCTACTTGTTTTCCTTAGGAGAGATTGAGAGGTATCTTGGTTTTGAATTCGAATAGAGAGCAATTAATGACGATAGCTTAAACATGGTTTTGTTTCTCTTACACCCCATATTGCTGATCTCTTCAACCAAATGGTTTGGTAGGTCTTCTCCCCATTATGTTCTCAACACATCATCCACATGGGTTTAAATTGAGCAAGAGTTTTTATTTGAACAATTATAGGACCATCATGATTGGGCACACTTTTGCCAAACTCTATCCCACAGTTTTCAATGCACGGATATTAGATTATTTCGAGAGGAACAAACTCAGGGATGTAGAGCAAGAAGGTCTCTAGAAAAATGACCATACGATGGATCACATTTTCACACTTGGTGCTATTATTGAGGAGGCTAGGCAATGGTCTTCCAAATTCTTTAGTTGTTTTGTAGACTTGTCAATGTTTGACTCAATTTTGAGGGCATCCCTCTTCCAAAAGTTGTGGCGAATTGGTATTTTTTAATCCCTCATTGTGGTCATCTCGAGGCTCTACGAGATGGTGGTAGCTCGACTTTGCACACAACAAGGCTTTTTTGAATTCATTAGGAGCAACATTAGGGTCAAATGGTTTTGCCCCTATCTCCCACACTATTTGGGATCCACATTAACGTGTTGGAGAAATTCCTTAGGTAGAACACTTATCCATATGATGATTGCATCCTACACCATGTCTTGATTGCTATACTCCTATTTACGAATGCCATGGTCCTTTTGTCTCCCTCCATGATGGCCTTGAAAGATAGTTGGACGCTCTGGTTTTTCAGGGGCAATCAAATGCTTTTGTGATCTAAGCAGATGGTGGTCAACCTTAGCAAAATAAGGTCATGATTTTCAATATCACCAAAATATCCCTGGCAGATTTTCATTGATTTTGTTGGGGGTGAAGTGGAGGTTACCACAGCCTACACATTTTGGGTGTTTCGTTCACAAGTCCTCATTTCACCATGAGGCTTGCTTTCCAACCCCAACTTGGGTATGCTTCCTTGGCCTTGCTTGAGTGCCAACATTTCTACTTGCATTTCCAAGGCATCCTTAAGAAGATGCTCATTTTTGACACCATTATCAAACCCACTATTATTTATGGGGTTTGGGTTGGGGGACCATTTATGTCCTTGATCGATTGGGTGTGTGTGCAATATATCATACCCCAGTGGATGATCCATTGCAAATGGATAGTCCCCTAGGCCATTGTGCAGGTTGAGTTTGGGGCCCATACTTTACGCCCTGAGAACACTTTCAAACACGTTTTTTTCTTTCATAGGGTTTGTATTTTGGGGATCTCTGTGATTGCCCACGGTAGATACCCTTATCTTGCTCTCTACTCTTTGAAGGAGTTTGCCCTTTTCTGGATCTAGACATTGTTGGTTTTTCGAGGCCACATCACTTTTCAGAGCATTGACATTTCTATGGATTTTCTCCCTCCTTTTAGCTACTCTTTAGATAGCCTTGGTAATCTCCTCCCCTAAGGGAGAGATTAACATGGTTGTTAGGGATGAATCTATCAAGCATACATTTAGAGCACCTGGTCCATCCCCCCCTCCCCCATCTACCCTAGATCGTAAGATGGCCTTTATTATGAGCACTTCATGTAGTTGTAGGATGGCCTCATTCTTTGTCTTGATTACAGTTGATGCCACTGGGCTTAGGGCCTTTGGATCCTCCTTGAGTAGTTAATGAGTTTGCTCCAACCATATATGGATCGAGACATATAACCACATCCCATGCTCTGAGAGGATTTACCAGCTTTGCTGTCTCCAAAAGAGACTATTTTCATAAGTCCCATTTACCATGATATTTAGGGATGGTTCCACTAATTGTTGTAGGCCTTGAGGGGTTCCCTTGTAATTTTCTGTTTCTACCTTGATCAAAGATGCTTTGGCACTATACCTCTGTGAAGTGATAGTCCACATATGACAGAGTTTGTTCGACCTCTCTAGACCAGGTACTGCTAGGATCGTCACTTCTTTCTTCCAACATATATTGACTGCTTGTCGCAGTGAGCACTAGTCGGACACTCTGCTTCTTGACCTTTTTAGTTGCAGACCAGTATGAGAACAAACTTCCTCCCAACTTGTAGATGAGCACCCCACCCCTAGGAGACATTAGTGCTAGACCCGCACCATGTAGAGTACTACCCACCAAGCCCACTTGAACAACCAAACTTCTAACAAGAGCTTCTTGTTGTTGCCCTCCAATGTTAGGAGAGACAGTTCTTTTCGCTCTAGAGCTCCTCCCGAGATTGTGTAGATAGGCCGTCTTAGAGCGACATCATCATGGTTTCCATCAATCCCTTTGCATTGATAGACAGATATAGGGATACCTTCTCTCTTTTTCTCTTCTACTTTTACTTATACTTTTATTTCCAATGGTAATGCTGATGTTGTGCTATGGCCTCTCACGCCAGTTAGGGTTTTCCTCTTATGGTTTACCTAGATCTTGCTACTTATCTCTTTTTTGATATCAATCACGTCTTTTTTTTTATATCAATCACGTCTTTCCTTTTTTTCTAGCTTTTTAGCATCTAGTAGTGTTAGTGGACACTACCATAGTTTATTGATCACTGGTTTTACTCTCTAGTCCCATTGACCTATTTCTTGGTCATTTGTTGGATATTGAATAAAATATTTAACTTACCTAGTAATTTTTTAAGTTTGACATGCATATTTCATCACCAACTAGCTGATAGAGAGGGGTTTGTTCTTGTATTTTATGTCCATTATCTGTACAAAATTGAATTTATATTTCCTATTGCCTGGCAACCTATTACAGGGATCCAACTTGTGTGTCCTGTGTTGAAATAAAGATTGTACCTTCTAATTTTCCTCAAGATTGTCCTTCCTACAACTGTGTATCCTTGGAGTTTTCAGGGTCGTACAAATTGCAGCATGCTGATGTTCAATGATATATACAGTTTGATTTTAAATTCAGATGACATGGTTTTATGTTTTAAGCTTTTACTGTTTTACATAAATTCTCGTTCTGTTTTCAAGACATTTCAGTTTTTCCTGTATTTAATACATGCGTGGGTGGTGATGCACCTCCTACACACCTTGATTTTAAAAATGGCATCCCCACACCCGCACCCAAAAACCCTGGCTACACACACACACACACACGCCAGTGTAGATCCTATCCAGGGTTTTTTCCCAGACTGCACCATATGAGATCTCCAATTATAAGGCTAGAACCAAAGCATGCTAATGCAGAAAAATTATAGTGGTACAACAAAATCTAGCACCCCCTAAATGGTGTAGAGTCTCAAGCATCAAGGGGCTAGTTTTGTGCAACTTCAGAAAGGCCACCCAGTGTCACCTCAATGGCTCTTCCTCTCTCTTTTGGTTGGCTCTCCTCCAACTCAAGGGGGTTGCCCCTAAGTAAGATTGCAAAGGCTATGGAGTGTGGGCTCTAGGTGATTTAGGAAGAGTAAGCCTTAAGAAGATGTGAGTAGCTGTAGTATAGTAGAAGGTGGATGAATGGACTAAGAAACAAAGGGCGATGGAAGTCCTTAGACCAATGCCTACCATGTGTTGAGCCAAGTGGAGTCAAAGAAGCATGGATCCAAGAGGGTAAGTGCATGAATGTGTAAGGCAAACAAGAGCTGTTTAACACGCTACAAATTGGCCTTAACTGTGCTGAAAATTATTGCAGCAAATCAACCTTGGAGAGCTGAAGGTGCCACTCTAAAACAATGTTATGAAGGTGATGTTACATTAATTCCAGTAGCAACTTACTTTGTTAGATGCAAAATTAAAAGAACAGCAATAATATAAGAGGGATTTTCCTTGTTATGTAATCCAAATCAATGTTGCACGACTCGGACTCTGCAAAGACTCGACTGGCATATGACTCGTGGACTCGGGAAAAACTCGAGATAGACTCGGCAAATAGGAAAAAAAAACATTGTACGTTTTGGGCAAAAAAAAGAGATTAAAAGCATTTCCAATCCATCTAAGCTATACAACTATAATTTATGCAATAATTCATAACATTGTCTCATAAACTCATAAACAATGACTATACGACATAACTCAATCAATTTTAAAATAATAAAATTAAAAATTATATATACAAAATATATAACAGAAATAAAAAAATATAAAATATAAAAAAATATATATAAAAAACAAAATATAAAACAAAATATAACAATATATATATATAACAAAAAATTGATAAATATAAATTTATAACATAAATACAAATTTAAAATAAAAAATAACACACATTAAATAAAAAAAAATATATATAATAAAAAAAATTATAACAAAAATCTAAATAAACAAAACTATCTAACACACTATGTAATAAAAATATAAATAAAAAAACTACATATATAATATATATTATATATAAAATATATAACAAAAATATTTCATTAAAAATTATATAACAAAAATTATAAATTAAAAAAAACTATATGACATAAAGTTGAAACAACAACCCAACCGTCGAACATGAATGGAACCCGACACTGCACGGAACCCTACACCGCACGTCGAAGACCGGAACTAGACTCGACAAGCATGGACTGAGACGAACTGAACCCTGCATAAATTTTCGTGTCCACCCGCATATAATTTTCACGTCCAGTATTCCGGCGAGTTTGTGGGCGATTACAGCGATTCCAACGATTCCGGCAAGTTGGTAGCGGTTCCGGCAAATTCATTGTTGACGGCGAGTTCCTTGCCGAGTCTGTTGCGGTTACGAGGGAGCAGGAGTCACTCATTGAGACTCGCGGGTCTTAAATGAGTGATGCTTCATTAATCCAAATGGCAGATACTCCATTAAAAGGCCTCTATAACAAGTTACAAGAGTTTTACTACAATAATTAACAACAATATAGAGATTAATGCAACATTAAAAATAAGGCCTCACATAAAAAGAATGCTTTACCTCCAATCTTCCATTAAGCTTCGGAATCCTTCAATCCCCAATCTCTCAACTATCATACACAGAATGGAGGAAAAACTCCTTTATAAAGGAGTTAGTTAGGCCTTGCCAAGTCGGAGGTCTTCATTTCCTCGAGGAGAATTCGCTCCACTAGAAGAAGTAATAAAATATTACAAGGGAATCTCCAAGAGAGAGGGTGCACTAGTAAAATAGGCCCTTTTTACCAAGTCAAAACTTCAAGAAACAATAAAATATGTTCCCTTTTGAGCAAGAAGCTTTGAAATGGTTGAATAAAACAATATTTTTTCTTTCTTTCAAATAACCACCTCCATGAGCTGAGTCAACAAATGATAGAAGATTGAGGTGGTTATAGCCTTCCACATTTGTGGCCTCGAAGAGAGATGGATCTAACCAACTTCGGATAATTTGTCACTGAAACTTTACAAGGTGTGCAAGGTGTGAACAAGCTCATTCTAAGATGCAAGTGGACACCCTAGAGGAGCACACGACTTAATGCCCTATGGAAATGTGCCAATGGATGAAGTCACATGGTGAAAACCCTAGGGTGCATGCATAACCAACCCATCAAATAACACGTCATCAAAATAGATAGGTCAACAAGTGTGAACAAGACTAATATTGGGCACCAACAAATGTGTCAAGGGAGGCAATAATTAAATATTATCATTTGAGTGTATTCCCTCAAAATGTGTGCAAAAAGGGTGAACTCCACCCTCAAGATGTGTAGCATGACACAAAGTTGCATTCCCTAGTGATTAATTGAATTAAAATTTAGGGAATGAGGCTTTAATGCCTAATTACAACATTAGGCCAATTAATGTAGCGCTCGGCCTAAGGTTTGGGTTTGATTAATCATTAAATGAAAATATCCCAAACCAGTTTGATGTGTTCACATTGAAAATGATGAGAAGTGGAAATATGACAAAATGAAGGGCTAATAAGAGATGAATCTTAGGGAAATATAGTAAAAAAATGTGCCATGCCCTCTCTAGGAAAGAGAAAGTAAAGAGTAATACAGATTTTACCTAGGTAAAAAGTGAAGATGTGATGAAATATGCAAATTATCTAGGTAAAGTGAGGGAAATGTGATGAAATGTAAATGATACTAGGGAAATACTAAGCAAATACACCACCATGCCAAAGGACACTAACAACTAAGAACAAGACATGAACTAACTACGCAACAACCAAGTGAAATTATGAATAGTGGAAATATGACAAAATGAAAGGGTTAATAGGATATGAATCTTAGTGAAATATAATCAAAATGTGCATTGCGTCCTCTAGGAAAGGGAAACTGAAGTGTAATATGGATTTTACCTAGATAAAGTAAAGAAGTGATGAAATATGCAAATTACCTAAGTAAAATGATGGAAATATGATGAAATGCAAATGATAATAGGGAAATACTAAAGCAAATACACCACCATGCTAGAGGACATTAACAATTAAGAACAACCAAGTGAAAGTAGTGACTGGAACATCACTAGCAAGGGGAATAATAAGATGTCCTCCACAACAATAAAGAATGCCTCACATCAAACTGAAAAGAACATGATGCACAATTGAAGCAATCTCCATCAAACCACCCAACATGATCATCTACAGAAGTGAGTTTCCTCTACCAAAGATCGCCATTAAATTTCAAGAAGAGAAAGGTTCCATGGAGAAGTATACCCTCCAAGGTACTGGCTGAAAACCCCAATGTGAAACCTCATACAATATGAGGTGTAACGGGAAGCAAGAGAGATTCTGTGCATAATTAGAATTTATAGTATCTGCATTGTAGTTACTTATTGATAACATCCTTTGGAAATGAAATATCTCGATTGAGAAGAGTGACGAAGCAGTAATTTGCCTTCAAAGTTGAGCTGTTATAATATAGTAGGGATGTAACAGAAGTACAAAGTATCTTCATGTAGTAAGATGCCCGAGTGTCTAATTTACCAAAATAATTACCAAGCTTTTTATTTAGTAGTGCACATTTAAAAAGTTAGAATGCTTGATGATCGATGGGGAAATGGCAGCTACCTCCCCTTCATATATTAGTCGGTGATCGTAATTTAGTAGGTTTTTATAGTCACGATTATGGTAGGCTCCATGAATTGCACGTGGTTGCTGCCTTGAATGCAGGCTGACCTTGCAATGATTTTTTTGTTGCAATAAAGCTGTCATCAACAGACTGAAGCTGCATTTTGCTGTTTCATTGTTTAGGTTAATTGTTTTATGTAGGGCTGTAACAAGAAGGCTTGCTTCTCCATGCCTATTACCCCTTATAGTTAAATGTTCTTTTTTCTTAATGTAGTCTAGATTCGGTTGCTTCTCGATAATGCCTCATCCTCTTTTGTCTTGTTTGTGTGTGACAGCTCTTTGCAGATTCTTTGACATAGTTTCATCGTTTTTGACATCCTGGGGTATTGTTATTTGATTTATTTTGGAGAACATGCTGCTGGTCCATCTCAGATGGCAAGGAGTTGATGAGCCGAAGTCGCGTATATGATTAGCATGTTCAGTATTTGACTATTTGTTGATAAATATTCAAGAAATTATTTCTCTCTATTTTTTTGGCGGTGGAGATAATTTTGCTAGGAATATTCATATTGCTGATTTAGAACTCGACAATGCTTCAAATATCAAGATGCAGAGCAATAATAAGTTTTAGTCCTTTTAGGAAAAAAAAAGAAGCTTTCCGAAAAACGGCTTTGTTTGGAAAATATATTCTATGTTATTCATTTATCAAGGTTGTTGGAGCTTTTCAGATATATTGGAAGACGGACCTAATGATGGACCGTTTTAGAGTAGTGAGTTTAATTTCATACACCTGGTTGTATTTTCATTTTCCAATCCTATTGAGAACTACTCATTCAATAGGCAAACTAGTGAGCTAAAGTTTCGTCCTAATCTTCATATTTAGTTGGAAATAGCTTTGCTGCTAAGACTTGCATAACATCTTATCATGATGTCTCGCTTGCAGACGAAAAATATGTTCTAGATGCGTCACATAAAATTTTCCCCTTATTTTAGGTGTGCCATTTTAGGAAAGACTAATTTTACTATATCCGCTAGTGAAAACTCTACGCAAAGTAATGCAAAATTCAACAAAAGTAATCGCAAAATTGTTGCAGCAAATTAAAATATTACTAGGTATAATGCTATTGTACATCACATCGTGGATTACCTGCAACACATGACCTGTTCTTAATTCTGTTTAAGTGATCAAAATCTTGGATGAAATGATAATCACTATATTTTACATTCTAATAGAAGTGTGGTATCAACTAAACCTAGATGCAAATCCCTTGTTTAAAAAATCTGGAGTTAAAGATGATATATGCTAGTTTATTAGTTTATTTGTCTAAGTAATGATAATTAATTAAAATTAATAGAAGTTTGACCATATATAAATTAGATGTTTGAACTTCAGACTGTTTTCATTTCATTCTATTAGTGATCTGAAGCGTCGCTTTGGCTTATTTATGGCTTATTGAATGGGGCCTTTTATAATACATATTAGTTAGAGCTGTATGATTTGAAGTAGATAGTTGAAAGCAGTTAAAGTGGTTTTTTTATAGGAATTATTTTGTTGAATGCTCCTGGAGCATAAAGTATGCCAAAATCCCATTTCATAATAGGATACAAACCAGTTATGCAGATAGGCGTATTTATTTCAAATTAGGGCGAGGGAGGGGTACCCGAATTTCATTCTTTTTAATAGAAATTTAATATCTACGTATAGGATTTAATAAAAGCAGAATATTCTTAGTCGCGTCTCCTAAACAAGGGCTGAGATCTCAGGAACTAACGTCCGAGCATATTTTAATTGAGGGTTAAACATTCAAAAAATTCATGTTATTCCGAACAATTGGTTATTCCAAGCAATTCGCGTCTCTCTGAAGCAAGGACCATTTATTGCAGTGGACGAAGAGGGGTCGGCCGGATTTTAAAATTCATATAGTTGGTGTTGGCCGAAGCAGACGCCATCCCTAGAAGAACTGGTAATGACGAGACAAAGCGGGGCTGAGAAGGTGAGGTGATGTACAGGAACGCTTTGTTTTTTTAAGATTTTCGACGACTTGTTGCATCATTTGAATTCTTTTTACGGCTTTCTGATACGCCATGTTAACTTGCTCAAGCCTTTCTGTAAATTGTGCTTGCATTTGGTCGTGCTTAAGATGTATCGTTTCATTTCTGAAATAAACCCTGACAATCGAGCCTGACCTAAGCCGATTCCTATTGGCGTTCACCAGGCGGGGGTCACGGCTGTGCTAGTTGAGCATAGGAGAATTTAGGGCTTGTCCAATACGACATTCTGCATCAAATATGTTTATGAATATATGATCATATGCAAAGCGGATACTGAGAATTCATAGTATATCAAATGCGTTTTCAATGCATATACTGAGAATTCACAGTATATCAAATGCGTTTATGAAAATATGTTCATATGGCAAGCAGATGTTTCATAATATATGGAAAATTAAAAAGATGCAAACGAGGTTTAATGCGTACGGAGTCTAGGCAACAAAAGATGTTTGTTACATAATGAAGAATTGTTCCGAGGATTTAAGTAA
Source organism: Larix kaempferi (assembly GCA_027924585.1). Lineage (NCBI taxonomy): Eukaryota > Viridiplantae > Streptophyta > Pinopsida > Pinales > Pinaceae > Larix > Larix kaempferi. The sequence goes on along the minus strand of BSBM01000861.1, from coordinate 1,099,146 downwards.
CTTTTGAATTTTATTGCAATAGCTTATATGCTGCTTATAAGCTTGTCGATGGGATGCTGGTTTATTGATGAGATTAAAGAGTGTTAAGTTGCCTACCATATATTAAATTCAAATTAAAAGGTGGAACAGTGATTTTATTGACGTTAAGATCAGTATCATCACCATTGAGATTAGCAAATTTTAAGTAACATTTATTTTCTTAACCGCTATTTCCAATAGTAAGTAACAAATTTATTCTCTTAACTGCTATTTCCAATAGTATATGCTGAGTTCAAAAAAGAGTTAGAGAAGCCAAAAATAAATTGTTTGTCTGTGTACGACTTTGGAGAGATTTCAGGTCAAAATTTTGTTAATTATAATAAAGAGAAAATTTAGGATTTTAAGGGAATCTTTGAAAAACAACTAGGTCTAAACAAGCATGATGAAAAATCAAGGGATTCACTTGGAAGGAAGAGATTATGGGAGTCATTTGGAGGAGATTATTATCACTATTCACTCACTTAGAATTCTAGATAATTTCAATGTAAATTTGGGTTCATCTTGATCTTTGTTGTTCATTTGAGATTGTTTTAAAATTTTAATTTCAAATCTTATCGATTTGGGATAATAGGGATAATAATGATATAATCTTGGATTCATCTTGGTTTCAGTTGTTAGGATCACACGTTGTTAGGATCATGAGGAAGAATATTTTTGTGGATTTAAATAAACCTTGAGTTATGTTTTAATAAAGGATTTAAATAACTTTTGAGTTTAATTGTAATAACTTAGTTGTTGCTTATTGCTTATAAATAAGCTTATAAATTAGAAAACTTGTCAATGGGGTGCTGGTGAGATTAGAGTGTCCAGTTGTCAATCATACGTTAAATTCCAATTATAGAGTGAAACAGTGGTTCTACTGACATTTAGCATCACATTGAGTGTTTTAACAAATTTTTGTTGAATCCACAAATTTATTCTCATAACCATTATTTCCACCAGTATTTTATGAGAAAAAAAAGAATTAGAGAAACAAAAAATAAATTGTTTATCTGTGCACAAAAGAAGTTGGAGAGATTTGAGTTCCACATTTTGTTAATTATAAAAGATAAAATTTAAGATTTTAAGGAAATCTTTAATAAAAAGAGTCATTAGAGTCAAAATGAGAAGAACAAATATTTTAAAATCGAGCAATCACTGGAAAGAAAAGATTATTTTTTATAATTTAAAATCAAGATTTTAAGGAAATGTTTAACAAAAAGAGTCATAGAGTCAAAATGAAAAAAATATGTTTTAAAATCGGGCAAATCACTTGGAAAGAAAATATTATTTTTTTATAATTTAAAATCAAGAGTAATGTGGAGGAGATTATAGGCCCTTATTCACTCATTTGAAATAGATAATTATATTGATTTTAATTTGTCAACACATTACATGTATATTTTAGAAACAAGTATAATTGTAAATTTAAACTTATGTTGAAAGCTTTATGAAGTAAATGGTCTTTGATTGTCTATTGATGATTATGCTTTAAAATTTGTTGAATCCACAAATTTATTCTCATAACCATTATTTCCACCAGTATTTTATGAGAAAAAAAAGAATTAGAGAAACAAAAAATAAATTGTTTATCTGTGCACAAAAGAAGTTGGAGAGATTTGAGTTCCACATTTTGTTGTTAATTATAAAAGATAAAATTTAAGATTTTAAGGAAATCTTTAATAAAAAGAGTCATTAGAGTCAAAATGAGAAGAACAAATATTTTAAAATCGAGCAATCACCGGAAAGAAAAGATTATTTTTTATAATTTAAAATCAAGATTTTAAGGAAATGTTTAACAAAAAGAGTCATAGAGTCAAAATGAAAAAAAATATGTTTTAAAATCGGGCAAATCACTTGGAAAGAAAAGATTATTTTTTTATAATTTAAAATCAAGAGTAATGTGGAGGAGATTATAGGCCCTTATTCACTCATTTGAAATAGATAGTTATATTGATTTTAATTTGTCAACACATTACATGTATATTTTAGAAACAAGTATAATTGTAAATTTAAACTTATGTTGAAAGCTTTATGAAGTAAATGGTCTTTGATTGTCTATTGATGATTATGCTTTAAAATTTTAATTTGAAGCTTTACAATTTTGGATAATTTGGATATAAATTTGTGTTTATCTTGATATTTGATCGATTATGTTTTAAAATTTTAATGTGAAATCATACCGATTTGATATAATATTTGGATTTGATATAATATCGATATAATATTTGGATTTTGAGTTATTAGGATCATTGTTATATAAGAGTTCTAAGGATTAAAACCATCATAGATCCATCTTAAGGGGATCTACCAAGCACCGAGGGGGATCAAATCTCTTTGAGGTGCAAACTCTTCCTCAACATTTGCAGTATAGGCATTATTCAAGTGCGATGTAATGTTTATGGTTTTAATTTATCTAATTTTTGTAGAAACAAATTAAATTTAATTTGAGCCAACATTTTATTTTTTATAATGTTTTATAGTTTTTTAACGTGTTCGTTCTAGTTCTAGGATGAGCACGGAAGGAGTTACACATCCACCCTCTACTAGGCTGTAGAATGCGCTGCTTCGGTGCAATAACTTTTGAGTTTTATTGTAAGAACTTTGGTGCTGCAGATAAATAAAAAACTGGTCAAGGATTCAAGATAACCATTGCAAATCTCCCATTAGATCTATGTTTATTATAGACTCAAGATAAACTCTCTATATAACGAGCCAAGCCCTTAGCAATAAAGGTGTCACCTTGAAGCCAATAATCGAGCTCTGATATCACATGTAATTTTCAAACTTGTGAAATGAAACAATGTATATAGATTCTTAAGCAAAACAAGTATTAAACAATGGAACACACACAATACACATAGATTTACCCAAGAGATCTTTAATGGGAAAAATCAACAAAACTTAAAGCCTCACCTTTATTTTTCCATTGTGTTTCTTAACCAATCATAGTACAATATTTAAGTATTTTGCAACATTTAAAACCCTAATCCATTAACCTAGATTAGATTTAGACCTCAATCCCTTAATCGAGATTGTAAGGTGATGCAACTGACATGCAAAGAATATAACACATACCCAACAATATCTTTGCACCGTCTCTTTTTCTCTCAGTTACACATGTACTTGGGACACCATTTAAAATAATGCTTCTCAACATTACTGCAGACTGTATATGATCCCTTATGGAAGTGTCCTTAGTTTCATTTGTTCAAAGCATTTTGTGATATGTCACCCATGGATTCTTTTTGATACTAGCCTCCCTTAGAGTTGACCTTAACACCTTCATTCTTTTCCTCTATGAGTATCACCATTGCAGTTATGCCCCTCGATTATTCCCCATTGTATCCCTCCCTTTATATCATCACGAGTTTCAGACATGCTGCTAGGTCAACCATTCCATCATGCTTCAAATAAAGGAAGTTCGAGTCCCTCACTTAGTGACCTCCGTATCCCCTTTTGATGTCTCAGTTTTATTCCTATTCATTATCCAGTGACATCCCTCATGCTGCCAACAAGGACGCCTCATTGCCTTGTTGATAGCAGGTCTCCCTTTGTTGAAGTGAACACCCCTATTCCAAAGGATAGACCTAGAGGGATTATGTACTTTGGCCCATAACCATCATTAATGGGTTCCCTTGGATTGACTTAGTGGAGACCTTAGTGCCCCTCAGATCAATTTGGTTCTCACATGCTCGATTGTAGCTCATTATTGCACCATTGAGAATAGTATAATGTGGTGGTTCCCTTATCCAATTTGGTTGAAGACCTTAGACATCCTAGACTTCATCTAGTTCTTGAGTTCATCTTGGAAGCCCTTTAGTCATATTATGCTTCCTATGGTATCCATGTTGTGTTGATGACAATGATCTAATTTCATTTGCAGTTCCTGGACCTATTTGACTCAGTCTTTTAACAGTTTGAGTCACCTACGAAGAGTTACATCACTCTTTACTCCTTCCAGATCTTGGTCCCCTTCAATCTCAACACGGATTTGTTACCGTGATTCAACATTCGACTAGGGATGCCATGGTTACTACTCATGTACTTTAGATCAACCATGGTTGGACCATGATTATGTACTTGAATCAAGTTCCTCTTTAACCCTTGTGATGTATTAAACCCAACAGTTATTCATGTATTGATTAGGACCCTATTGGTCTGGATTCTAGATTCTATTGATACATTGATACGAGCATGGGGATGCCAATGTCATTTTGCGATTATATACACCTCACTCCTTTGAGTGCTTTGTTTGCAGGTATGGGCCTCTATAGTCCCTTGGGTAAATGTGTTCTTTTCTACATAGTCTTGGTCTCTCATCATTTGTACCCTTCCATTCCCTATTGAAATTATGAAATACTTATGATGTATTTTGTCTACAAAAGGAGATCTTGGCCTCACACAGTAGGGGGCAATTTGCTAATAGCCAAAACTTACTCACCCACTTTGTGATCAACTTCATTACCATTATGCATCATAATTGGCAATATTAGCATAATTTTCCATCCCATTTCAACCATATGACCTAAGGAATTGACTAAATGGCCAAAAAACTGAAATTCAAATTCAATAATTGACCATAACTAAAGGGTCATGCCTTTACCTTCAAAGGGCATGAGCTATGTTGCACCTTTTGCCCAAAAACCCATGACTTAGTCCCAAAAATAAAATTTTGATTATCATTTATCATTTTGTAGTTTCCCAAGGTCAATAGTTGCTAAAAGTGGACACATGCATTGACATGGTTGAAACTAACAACATATCTAACTTACAAAACCATAATCTCTACTAAACAATCAATGTAATGGAGAGCATACACATTGGATCTAGATACTATTTTTTACCACTCTTGAGCCTATAAAAGAAGCCCTCATGGTCATCATTCAATATATTTTCTTCCATACAAAAAAGTGTCGTTATGTTGCTAGATTTTCGTTAGAAAAGAGAAAGAGACCACATCCTTCTTTCGACATTCACCATAAGAGGAATCCTTGATCCAGGTGGATATTGGTGGCCACCCACCTTTCCAACTGGCTCAAAACAGTTTTATGGCAACTTTGGTATTGTACTATTTTTAGCAGTTTTTCGGGTCCTGAACTTCCGGGCCATTTTGAGGCCCTAAACGACCTTTTTTGGCAATTCGGGGGGCCAAATGGTTGCCTCCGGCATGCATTTGGCCCCAGTCGAAAGTTGTAAATCTCGGATAGACCTTTCCAACAGGCTACCGAGCGCCCCAAACGGAGATCGTATGCAAAAGTTACGACCCCGGGAAGTTGATGTACTAACTTACCCAAACGGGGCCCACATGACTTTTGGCGCTTCACCTCCTAGGGTTAGGTTTTTGGATGTCTAGGGTTTTTGACATTCCTGTTTATTGTAAAAGGCCTTGAGAGCCTCATTGTAACCATCTTCTTGCGAAATGAGCGCAGCCGTCACATCTCTTCTCAGAGATAAGCCGCCACCATTCCAGCAAGCTTGTTTTCCGCTGCATTTTACAGTTCTAGTTTATTTCCTTATTGAATAGAAAACCAGTTTTACTGTATCTCTGTTATTTTGTGTTAAGCATCTGATAATAATCTGTATTCATTTCGTTCTGCTCATAAAATCCGGATCAATCCCGACCTCACACTTGACTGGAGTTGGGACTACAAAGAGATGAATGAACCTGCCCTTCAATCAGCTGCAGAGGTCCAGTACTCTAAATAGATGTTTCCCAGGTGTTTGTATCATTTGAATTATTTGTTTAATAATAACAATCACATTCTTTCACATGTTCCACTTTGTTTCAATGGTTAGTTTCTTGATCTTTATTTGTAGGTATGTCTGAGAGTGTTTTTCTATAGTTTACTCAAGATTTATTTTCTTTTCCATTTTTGATCTACTACCAAGGATTTCACAACCCCTTGGTAGGTTCATTTTTCATTTGTGTGTGAGAAATCATACACTACACTACCTCAAGAGTATATGTCCTCCTGCCTTCTTTAGTTGGGTGTAGAAAATGTATATAAAGATATGTTTTTTTTAGGGGGGGGCGGGGCGAGGCATCGAGGTTTATTGTTTTGTCCCTATTTCTTTTTAATGTAGCTATACATTCAGATTCTAGAAAGTCGAGTTATACAAAAGTTAACAAATAAAAAAAATAAAATTGATGGATCCTACAAATTAAGGGTGTATATGGAGAGGAGATATCAACCATATTCTAAAGGTCCATTGACATAGTCTAAGATACTTAACTAGTACATATGATGCTACTATGGTTAGCATAATATTTTCATATAAAACTCATAAAATCTTTTCTATAGTTGGACCCATAGGAAGGAATCTTGCAAAGTGGACATAAACCCAATTCGTGATAGTTAAGAAAAGGAAGCTATAAGAAGATGCAATGTTGGAAGCCCAAACGCTAACAATATCAACAACACAAGACCTAATTGATGTATCATAGTAGAGTATACCCAGGAAATCTAGGGGCTATAAATACTTGGAGGACTCCTAGTTTGAGATATGACCAAGGAGTAGTAAAACCCTGAACCAACTCATGGATGAGTTGGAAGGTGTGTTTGGGGAGTTATTGTGTCCAAGTTTTGTCTAAGTACTGGCGCAGAGACAAGTTCAGCTAAATATAGATTCATAGATGACTAGAATCCATGGAGGCTTCAATATATGGATTCCAAGGAGTCATATTATACGTCCTATACAACCAATCTCTCCAATCCTGTGTGCATGTTTCTGAAGTCACATTTCCTTTTCTTTGAGTGGGTTACAACTAGTAGATTCTTTGATATATTCAAGAATATTGTGTAACCACTTCACTTTCCTATATATGTGAGGATTGTAGTGAATCTAAGAGCATTTTGAGTTAGTTATTCATTGTTTAAGTTGTGAGTTATGAATATTTATGAATTTGTCGTGTGTTTTGTGCATGCCCTAGTATATAATGTTTAGTCTTCCAATAAAATGAAGAATGATTTTGCTAATTTATATGTGCTTTTGATGTATCTTGGTGATCTATATGTTGTTGTCTTTATTGTGCATTACATTAGCTCTTGTACCTTGAATGAGTGTGATTAAAGGATAACTAGTGGATTATGCCCCACACTAAATATTTAATACTTTGCACCTTATTAACATGGAAACTATCATACGCGCCTTGGGTGAGGCATCCTTTCTTATGGAAGGTTGAATATGTTGACACAATAGACTATCTTGAGCCTATGTTGGACACCTTCTACATACGTCAGGTCTTTCATAAGACCAATACAAATTGCATATATAAGTGATGAGGCCATATAGTTAATTGATGGAGGTAGGGGAAAGGTACCCATCAAGGAGGAGTCCTTAAACATCCCAACACCTACACTTTCAAATGAAAAATTAGATCCATTAATGAGTGAAACATTCATCCGAGGCCTAGAGATAAGGTCATGTAAACAATAAGAGAACTAGTCTATAGTAACAATTTTTAATTAGCGAGAAAACTTTATTGCTTGAAATACTAAAGATTAGCATGCTTTCCTTCATTGCATACATCTAGCTACATCTCAATAGAATGTTATAATCAATAGCAGTGTCTAGTACTTTGACTTCTATTGACATTGTCTTACCCCCCCAATTCAACTGGGAGACTTGGTATAACTCCATGTAGTTTGAAAGATCTACCATCAAAGGATTTACATGGCATGACCAAGGGAGCAAGTTTAGGAGGGCCAAAATCTCTCCAAAGTAAAAGAGAAATTAGAAAGGTGGAGGTCACTTCATCAACAATGCATCTAACAAAGTTGTCGCAACAAAAAAATTGAATCTCAAAAGCAACATGATGAAGTATTCTAGGCACAACCTGGTCTAAGTCATAAGTCATCAACTGAGCATTAGAAGGATCGATCTTTCTAATAGATTTTAACAATGTATTGTTGATGTACTTGTAGCTTTGGAAGATATTCACTTGTATATTGTATTTGTACTTTATTGTATCCCCAACGGAGATGTATTATTCCTCCGATTGGAAGTGTCGTCATTTGTATTTACCAGTGTCGTAAGTATTATTGTAAGTGTCGCAACTTATATTTGATGGGTTATTAGACCACCTTGCTGGGGTCGGCCTTGTATGAGTTGTGTGGGTCAAAGGGTTATTAGACCACCCTAGTGGGGTCGGCCCAGAGTTAGTTTATGTTAAGTTGTTAAGTTGGGTCGACCTAGTTGAGTAAAGGTCAAGTGAAAGTTAGTGTATAAATAGAGAGTGTATCTCTCTCATTTTACACATTGTCTCATTCACTCACTTTGCATTAGTGAGAGAAGAGAAGGGTGCGCACAAGTGGAGGAGGAGCATGCTGCTGAATATGTCTATCTCTTGGGTTTGATCATGGTGATCCTTGTATTGATGCTTATTCTATCTCCGAGGAAGTTGCGGGGTTTTTCACCTTCTTGGTTTTCCCTGGTGAAATGTTTTGTCTCTTGTCTCTTGTCTCTTATGCTTGATATGTTGTACATGTTGTTCTTTTAGTTAAGATCCTATATCTATTGAATTAAATGATTAAAAACTAACATGGTATCAGAGCTAGCCTGAAGGAAAGCATGCTATGGCATTTATGAGACTTGTTGCACGTGTGACAAATCAGAAGCTAGGGCTTGATATAGCAAAAATCAGTCATCGTAAACTTTCGCTATAAATCCATTTTGGCAAAGGTTCAGGATTTGATACTTTTACAGGTCGAAGGTAACATCCCCATGTACCTTGTGTCCGAAGCACAACATCTAATTCGTTGTACTTTGTGTTTTATGATCAGTACAATCTAGGGTTTCTACCTCTTCCAAATTTCAGTCATAAACATGTGACCTAGGAAAAAAGGTCACAACTTAGGCTAGGAAGCTCCAAATGAAATTATGTAAAAAGTGACAATAAAATCACGGACTGTAGTTTCTCAGGTAAGTTTTTCAGAGGCCGAAATTGAACCAGTGACACGTGGCACTCCATACAAGTTCGCTCTCCTGTTTTATCCCATAAACAGGTCATGTTGCGACACTTGGCACAACTCTCTCTCTCTCAGAGAATCCAATTGAGGTCAGACCTATAGGGTTGGAAAGAAGATAGGTCAGGCTACCATAGGCAGAAGTTTCAGACCCTGTGGATTCGTAATTTCAGAGATGCACCAGAAACAATAAGGTGCATATTTCTGTCAAAACAGAATTGGATTCTGAGCACCTTCATTCTTGTCTTATCACTGTTGCGGGAATTTAGGGATTCAGAGAAAGTTGGAATTTTTGGAATCGGAGTCCACGGCTGAATGCTCCCCATCAAAATCGAAATTTAGAGACCAAGATCGAATTTTTTGGTTGGGCAGAAGGCCGAGCTTGATCAAACCCTAGTTCGGGATTTTGATTGGAAAGGTGGAAAATTAGGGCTTCTACAAAAGTTGGAATTTTTGAAGTCTGTGACCACGGCTGGAAACTCCTCAGAAAAATAGAAGTTTAGAGCTTTGGATTGAACCTTTTGATTAGGCAGAAGGGTGGGCTTTATCAAACCTTAGTTCAGGGTCCTGTCTAGTGAATCTAGAAGTTTCAAAGGCAATTTTGAGGGGTCAAATTTTGCATTTTTCAAAATTGAAGTATACCAGCTTGATCAGCTCAGTAAGCCACATCTTTCCATCCATTCAGAAGTTTGAAATTCAAAGTTTGATTTTTTAGGGTTTCTCTAACAAACCCTAATCCAGCTTCAAATCCAGTTTCAGCGAATCAAAGTGGATTGGGTTAATCCTAGAAAAGAATGAATTGGACACCTGCATAAGTGAAGAAGTTCCAGTTCCAGAGGGAGACGAGGCTGAGGCTTTACATGAGAAGGCTACAAGCAATCCTGGCAAGTATGACTTGAAGAGATACATGTATGTTTTGAAATTTGTTCATGATTGAGTTTATGATATGTTTGTCTTCATATTATTAAGGTTAGTACAATCTTGATTAATCTTAGACTTGTCTCATCACCCTAGTAAAAGTATGAATGCATGTGAGAAGACATTCATTGATTAGGGTTATGATACTTATGATTGTACTAATGCACTGTGGTGTTGTATGAGGTTGATGTTGTCCGCTAACATGAAAGGTACAAATCAAGTTCTAGATCAAGAACATATAACCATGGTGACATGAAGAAAAAGACTCATGGATCACATAGAAGCTCTACTTACGGGGTATGTATAATTTGGTTCTACAATGCTTAACCTATGAGTTATGCAGGTTACTAAGCACAAGTCATTGAAGAGAACAAGAAGACTTTATGCGGGTATGTTAGACATAACTAGCTAACATGATAATCTAGGTATGTTTTTCCTATATCAAGTTAGAATCCTACTTTATGTTAGGATCTTATACCTTTGTATGAATGATAATGATTATTCTTGAAGTTAGAAGTAATCAATGGTTTATGCATATTATGTTTCTTATTTTGATTGATGATATGACTAACCAGAAGAGTCCTATGGTCAAATAAGAATATGCATGAGTAAAAGAAGTCTTCCCTGAAACCTTGAATACTAACGCGTATTACCTGTGTGTGAAATGATCATGACTTTACATAAGATTATTTAGGATCATAATGTTTTGATAGTATTGAGATTATATTAATATATGTATGTATGGTTATCTATGAGATCTTGAGGATAACACAATGATGACACTAATGCACACTCAAGCATGCATAGTGGTCCAGGATGGATATAAGTTCAAGGACAGGTAATCTAGATCAAGAGGGAGCACCATCCAGAAAGCAAAGATCAAGAGGGAGCACACTCCAGTAGCTCCTGCAAGGAAGCAAAGATTGAGAGGGAGTCCACCCAACAAGCAAACAAAGATAAGTATTTGAATTGTCATTACTTAAATGATGTTGTACTTATGTTCCTATATTTAGGATGTATATTATGCATTTTAGAAAAGTTGCATTAATAAACAAGATACTACTAAATGGGTAAGTGGCCTATGGTACTGTACAACACTCCATTACTACTTATCTAGAATGAAACCTTTTTGTTGACATGTTGGGAGTTGTGCACACTCTTAACAATGTTCTGGTAGAGATGGAAGGCATCTAGAAAGTTACGGGATATGGATAAATGTTGTATTGAAGCATTGGTTAAGATAATTGCATGAATGTATGACTTGTATTTTTATCTGTAAGATTTTGTTTTGAAAACTATGAGAAGGTTCTAATCATGCAATTGAACTTGTCTTGTAGGAAAGACCGTGCACCATCACTTATAAAAGAAGGACTACAACATTTGTTCCAACAACGAAGTTCAAAGAAAACTATCTATTGAAGATATTGAAGAATCTGAAGTTCCCAGGATCTGGGATGCAGTAATGGCAGAATGCCATGATCGAGGAATACCAGTCGATCATGAAGAATGATGTTTGGGATGCGGTCCCAAGACCTGAAGGGAAGTCTATTGTGACTTCCAAGTAGATCTATAAGATCAAGCATGCTGCAGATGGTAGCATAGAGAAATACAAGGTGAGTGATGAAGTGGAAGATACACCAGATGGATGTCAAGACAACTTTCTTGAATGGTGTAGTCGAAGAGGAAGTGTATGTGGAGCAACCACTTGGTTTTGAGACACATGACAGGGATTCATATGTGTACAGTTTAAAGAAAGCCTTGTATGGCTTAAAGCAAGCCCTTAGGACTTGGTATGGTAGGATAAACAGTTTTCTATCCAGTTGGGCTTTACTAAGAGTAAAGCGGATTCCAACCTTTACTACAAGGTTGAGGAAGGAAATCCAGTGATACTACTACTGTATGTGGATGACCCGTCTGTTACAGGTGAAGATAGGTTGATTGCCGATATGAAGAGGAAGCTTGCTTCCGAGTTCGAGATGAAGGACTTGGGGATGATGCACTACTTTCTAGGTATGGAGGTGTGGCACAGTGCAGATGGAATCTTCCTTGGACAAGGGAAGTATGCAGTAGAGATCCTGAAGAGGTTCGGGATGATGGACTGCAAGGCCATGGCCACACCTATGGCATCGAACCTGAAGCTTCTGTGTGATGCTTCATCTGAGCCCGTTGATGCCACGATGTATCTTCAGATGATTGGGTCCTTAATGTACCTGACAAATACGAGACTAGATATCTGCTTTGCGGTGAACACCTTGAGCCAGTACTTGATAGATCCGAGACATGTTCACCTGATAGCTGCAAAACATATTTTGAGGTACCTGAAGGGTATAGTTGACTATGGGCTCAAGTATGATGCGAAAAGTTTAACCTGGAGGGTTATGTTGATTCGGATTGGGCAGGCAGTACCATTGATCAGAAGAGCACTTCGGGGTGCTACTTCAGTATGAGATCCGGTATGATCTCTTGGTTTAGTAGGAAGCAGTCCTGTGTGGCATTGAGTACAGCCGAAGCAGAGTATGTCGCAGCTTGTTCGGCTAGTTGTGAGGCAGTATGGCTTAGGAAGCTACTGTCTGATTTGTTTCTCCAGTTGAGTGCTACTTGTATATATTGCGACAACTAGAGTTATGTGAAGTTGTCGGAGAACCTAGTGTTCCATGACAAGTCGAAGCATATTGAGATCAAGTATCACTATATCAGGGATATGGTGTAGAGAGGAGCAGTGAAGCTCCTGTATGTTGCGACGAACGAGCAGATAGCCGATGTGTTGACCAAGCCGTTGGCCAGAGTGAAGTTTGAGTACTTCAGAGAGAGGCTTGGTGTACTTCAGATCGAGATTCCTTCCAAGGGGAAGTGATGAGTCCGGAGACACAGATGCACATGAGCCATTCGGACATGATTGAAGTTTGTCTTACCATGGTCGTTGATGTAAGGGCTGGAGCCATTTCGACATGGTTGAAGTTTGTCTTACCATGGTCGTTGATGTAAGTGCTGGGGCCATTCGAGCATGGTTGAAGTTTGTCTTCCCATGGCTGCGATATAAGTGTTGGGCCATTCGAGCATGGTTGAAGTGTGTCTTCCCATGGCTGCGATATAAGTGTTGTTCCATTCCTAGCATGGTTGAAGTGTGTCTTCCCTTGGCTATGGATATAAGTGTGGTGCCATTCTCGCATGGTTGAAGTGTGTCTTCCCATGGCGTAGATATAAGTGTTGAGCCTTTCACGGATGGTTGAAGTGTGTCTTCCCATGCCAGTGAGTGTAAGTGCTGTGTGATGTGCATCTGGGTTGTGCTCCGTGGACTATGAGGTGATCTGAAGATGATGATGTGACAGTAGGGTACACAGATTTTGCAAAGGCATATAATCAGTCCCGAGATGCTCTTGCAAGTTTTGCGGTGGCATATGATCAGTCCTTAGAGATCTTGCAGGTTTTGCAGAGGCAGTGTAATCAGTCTTGAGGTGTACCTACTTGATGGATTGCTCGCGGAGATGATGAAGACCTACATGGAGGCTAGGCCTACATCTAGCATGAAAAAGAGCTGGCTCTGTAGAACTTCCTATGACGAGAAGAATTGAGAGATAGCACCAGTGATCGAGATAACGAGTACAACAGCGGTGATGATGATGATGCTCCGTGATCCAGTGATGATGATCCAGCTCCAGAATTGAAGACTTGTGCCTAAATGTATTAATGACTTGTGTCAAGAGAATACCTTCCTAATTAAGAGGGAGTGTTGATGTACTTGTAAATTCGAAAGATATTCATTTGTATATTGTATTTGTACTTTATTGTATCCCCAACGGAGATGTATTATTCATCCGATTGGAAGTGTCGTCATTTGTATTTACCAGTGTCATAAGTATTATTGTAAGTGTCGCAACTTATCTTTGATGGGTTATTAGACCACCTTGCTGGGGTTGGCCCTGTATGAGTTGTGTGGGTCAAAGGGTTATTAGACCACCCTAGTGGGGTCGGCCCAGAGTTAGTTTATGTTAAGTTGTTAAGTTGGGGCTGACCTAGTTGAGTAAAGGTCAAGTGAAAGTTAGTGTATAAATAGAGAGTGTGTCTCTCTCATTTTACACATTGTCTCATTCACTCACTTCGCATTAGTGAGAGAAGAGAAGGGTGCGCATAAGTGGAGGAGGAGCATGCTACTGAATATGTCTATCTCTTGGGTTTGATCATGGTGATCCTTGTATTGATGCTTATTCTATCTTTGAGGAAGTTGCGGGGTTTTTCACCTTCTTGGTTTTCCTCGGTGAAATGTTTTGTGTCTCTTGTCTCTTGTCTCTTATGCTTGATATGCTGTACATGTTGTTCTTTCAGTTAAGATCCTATATCTATTGAATTAAATGATGAAAACTAACATGTATTTCACTGTGGAGGGCATATTTGGAGGACCACTAAATCATACATGGTGCACAAAGCCTAGGGTAAATCTTCCACAATACTATAGTAATGAGAATATCAAACATGTCAATTGTTTGTAATCTTGTGAAATATGTCCTTAGGAGGGCATGTCATCACTTCCATTGATAGTTTCTCAATTTGCATAGGTTTGCTTAGTTGTGATGTAGAAGCTTCTTTCTCATTAGATATAAAATATGGAGCATCATAGTTATGAGGCCGTGTCTAGGCATTAATGTCATGATCGTACATTTAAATGTTTGTGACTAATGGATTTTCCCCTTGGGGAGGGGTAGGGTTATTATTTTCAACCATATGTTGATACTAGGGTGAAATGGGTTGTGGGGGATTGCAGGTTGTTTTTTAGTAACAAGTTGAGATAATAGTCTAATCTTCCCTAAGAGAACGACAACAATGCATTAGATGGTAATTTGTGCACAACTTGCAAGGGAATTTTACCTTCTTATTCTTCTATCCCCTGGCATTATCATTGGTACCATTCAATTATTCAATGTATTAGCTCCCTATCCTTGATTATTATTATTGTTTTTCCTTGATTCTTTTTCTTACCATTGGAATTTAGCTAGCTATTTTTATAGTTCGTTGACTCACGACTACATTTGGGGAAAAATTTTTCTGACATTGATGATAAACATGGTTTGCAATGTCAGAATTTTCTTAAAATTATTGAAAAAATGATAATTTTTAGTTTTTTCCCCTAATATGTGTTAATAGTTTGATGACAATTCATGTCATCGAAATTTCGACACTTGGTCATCAAAATTTTGTCGGTAACAATGTTCACATGAGGTAAAAAAAGAATGTTAATAAGTTGTTGACATAGTTAACAAATTTGACTTTGCTAAATAAATGTCAAAATTTTGACATTGTCGTAAAATCTATTTATAGCCCAAAAGATAATGCCACAATTATGTGATACTTTCGACATATGTAATAGTCTTTTTGTCATACATTCGATGATGGCAACAATGTTTTTCTATTTACTTTCAACATCCATTTTTCTACAATGTTTGGATTCTCTACACATTCATAATTATTTTCAAGTAAACAATTTGTAAACAAATTGTGAACTCTATATGTGTTGGGATCTTTGATTAGACTCTTATATTGTACTAATATTGCCTCAGAGGATTTTGTTCTAATAGTTGACAATATTATGAAAAGAGGAAACATTGAGGACCATTGCTAGCTTTAAGGAGAAATATGGTGAAGGTAAATGTTATTCTTGTTGCATAAAATGCAAGGGATTACAAAGTAGAAGAATCCTAAGAGAATCAACTAAAAAACATTGTTACGAGTTTAGGCAATTTGAAGGGGGGAAACTACTGTTGTTAACAACCTAATCTTTCTCACCTACTTTGTCAAGATCAACATCACCATTATACATCACCTTCAACAACATTAGCCCCATTTCAATCACTTCCATCATCATATGACCCCAATATTGTGATCAAATTTGAGCTAAACCTAGAGTTTGACCATAGAAGGTCATTGTGTGCAATTTCCCAAAAGATCGGTGCAATGTCATCGCACTAAAAACTTTAAAAACTACAAAGTGGCCCAAAAATAGAATTCAATCACCCATAAATTTATTCACCCATCACCAAACCGTTATTACAAAATGCTAGTTCTAAGAGATGTCCACATCCTTTCTTATAAATGAATCCCTCACGGTCATTCAAAAAATATATCCATCCATCACAAGTAAGGTGCAATTTCCCAAAAGATCGGTGCAATGCCATCGCACTAAAAACTTTAAAAACTACAAAGTGACCCCAAAAATAGAATTCAATCACCCATAAATTTATTCACCCATCACCAAACCGTTATTACAAAATGCTAGTTCTAAGAGATGTCCACATCCTTTCTTATAAATGAATCCCTCACGGTCATTCAAAAAATATATCCATCCATCACAAGTAAGGTTATGTTGTTGGATTTCCTATAGATGAAGAGATTTCCCTTTTTGTTCTTTTATTTCCATCTTTGGATTCCAAATTACATAATTTGATGGGAGTGGAACACTAGAGGAACAAAAGAACCCTCCCTTGGGTTGGCTATGGAGATCTCATCTAATACATCTAATACCAAGGTTGTATTATTATCTCCATTCTTTTATTAATACAACATACATTGTTTCTCCTATGCTTTGTGTATTTTTATCTATTCTTGATTATTTTGCATTGCATAGAGTATTTTAAGAGTGTTGTTGGTTCTATTAATTTTTCTCCATATACTCCGATCTAGTACTCTAGTTATACAACCCTTGAGTATGTTCCTTTTGGTAAGAGTTGGTGCTAGAAAACCAATACTAGATTTGGTGGCTCCAATAGGGATGAAACATATAGTTCATCCTCAATTTTGTGTGCCCTATTTCCAACCCCTTCTTTGATGGTGTTTTCATTTCCTTGATTTTATTCTTCTTTTATGTCTATTGTAACCTTCCCATAAATAGGTGACCTAAGATAAAATCCCTACCTTTTTCCTTGACTCAAAATTTTTTGCTTCTTGTTCGCTTTGCACATCTTCATAGAGAAAGTGTGTCCCAATATTGAGTAATTTCCTAATAAAATTGCGAATTCAACAAAAACCTTAATTTTTCTACGAACTGGGTTGATTCTTACTTTTTCTCTTTTGATTCAATTCTAGAATATATTATAGTTTGAACTCTTGACTTAGTTGTTTGGTTGATGTTCATTACAAGATGTATTGGCTGATTGTTATCTTGATTTGGGCATTGTAGGTAAATAAAGGGTTGAAAAGCTTTAGTATTTGCTACCTTTAGGGTCTGTAGTAGGATATTTTTCAGTCTATTTCTATTTGAACATTATAATTCTAAAATTCATTTGAATTAGTTCCTGTATAGATTAGTTAAAAGTTTCACCTCTTTTCTTTGCAAACATAAAATAATTAACTTGCATTCTTATATTTGCTAGGAATAATTTAGTTGAGAAAAGAACAATTTGCA
Source organism: Larix kaempferi (assembly GCA_027924585.1). Classification (NCBI taxonomy): domain Eukaryota; kingdom Viridiplantae; phylum Streptophyta; class Pinopsida; order Pinales; family Pinaceae; genus Larix; species Larix kaempferi. Next base: position 1,081,848 of record BSBM01000861.1, on the reverse strand, counting down.
TTCTTAGTATTGGCTATTAGTACTTATTGCATATCATTTTCATAATACACTAGTTCACCTCTATATTTTGTTTGAATTGTTTTTGTTGAAACAGGCTTCAAAAGTGCCTTTTTACATGCTTAGAAAAGTGTTTGTTTTTGTTTAAGAAAATTAATCACTAGTTTATGAGTATTGAAAATTGTAATTCTTTTATTTCTTTGCACTTTTTCATTTTTTTCATTTACTTTTCAAACCAATCTTATTTTTTGTACACACTACATGCACACACATCTCACTCCTTAAATCAAATAACACTTGGTTCATGACGCCAAGTTGAACCCTAAAATCAACACTTAAGCTAACTAACTAAAATCCTCACTTGAGGACTCAAAATAATATTTTGGTTAAGTTAGGATTGTGTAGATATGCATCCAATTAACTCACCATAATCATTCACATCTGAAACTTAGTTGTTGACTTTTAGGGAGATTAAAATAATTTCTATCATGTGTGGTTCAAAACCTGTTCGATAAAAGGTGCACTCTTTAGAGTGGATAATTTGGGACTAGAATTGTGATTGAGACTCCTAGCTCCTTCATACAGAAAGTCCCCTACCCATTTGATTTTAGCTTTAAGGTAAGCTAAACAACTGCACATACTAAAGAGGTAGCTTAATGGCCAATTTGTTTAGGTATCTACCAAGGTGGATTTCATAGGAGGGAGGGCACTAGAGATAGATAGTTGTCAAAAAGCTAGAGTTGCTCCCAAGTCCTTCACTCAGTTCATTGGTGGACTTGACATCCCATCAATTGGAGTGTTTGAAAGGCCCTTATTTGACTTCCTACTTTTTCCCAATTAGTGGATCTTTTTGTACCACTTGTTGAGAAAGGTTTGAGAAAGTTTTTATTTATTCACATTATTTTGAATATCTCTTGTCCTAGGATTAGTGAGCCTTTTATTTTCTAGGGTGTTTATTTTTACATTAGTTATTTACTTAATTAAATCACATCTTGCACCCACACTACATTTGACTTAGCTTATGTATATCATAGAATTAGTGGTAATTAATTTGAACTCCCCTCATGAGTCTAACATATAGCTATTATTTAAGTTAGTGGATATATAATCCACAATCAATATTGTGCCTCCCGTACCTCTTAGAAATTCTCGACGACTTCAAGGTTTACCTCCCACACTTGGAATTCATGGATGTGTTATTAGTCCTCCTCAACATGTGAGAATAGAAAACCATCCTAATCCCTCCCCACCTAGTTACCCATCGAGATCATTAGATTCATACCCCTCCCAACCAATATTTCCACCTTCACCTAACACCACTACTCCATTAGTAACTCCAGTATCCAACATATCTAAAATTACTCCATCCATATTTCTCAATCAACCCAATGCAAATACCAACCTGAATGTGAACACAAACATCATTGCAAATGTGCCTAGGACATCGATCCTTCCTTTTATGACTAGTCTGAATCTACGTAACTTGAATCATTTAACCAATAACACCTTCAACATGATGCCACATGACTTGCTATTCCTACCAAATTACGTTCAATCATTCTAAAGTTTGAATGTAAGTCCAGACAGGATACATCCAACTATACCATGTATTTCCATCTATGGTGTTCCTCCAATAGCATTGTAGATGATTCCATTAATTTGTGGTTATTCCAAAGAACCCTCATTAGAGTTGAAATGAAGTGGTACATAGAAAAACCTTTTGCAATACACCCCAACTTTATGTTGTCGAACCCCTTTTGTTCTTATGTTCTTCCAATTACCTACTCGATATGGCAAGGGAGTGGAAATTATTTTATTATGCCATCCTAATACGACTACCTACATCAACGACCACATACATGAGTGACTTAGAAGAAGAATTCTATGTAAGATCAAGCTAAATGACAACCTATTTCTAGATTAGTTCTAAAAATATCTCACCCATCACAAGCAAGGACATCACTTCTAAACAATGTCAAATTGAAGAGGAAACCATCGTGAAGTCTAAAAAATATGATTTGATCTACACTTAATAGATGCATTTGTATTGCAACATCCTCGACATCCCATGAGGTGACTCCTCACAAAGATATCATTTGAGGCATCCCATTCTACAGATGAAGTGATTGGTGCAGTTGCATCTACCTCACATCCATACAACTAAATAACACCTCCTCTTGGAACTAACTAGAATGGAAATACCTATAGCAGTGAGTGCCTTAATTTGGGGAAACCACATGTTCCCTACTTTTCCCATTACCCCTCATATCGATCCTCACATGCACGAATTATTACCTCCTACTCATTTCCTCTTATTTTGTCCAATATCCATGGTCCTTATCAAAGATTCTACCACATATGTGGCTCCAATAGCCCATAACCCTTACTATCTTTTGCCTCATCCAACTCCTCCATTACAACAACATCATATTCCCCAACCTCAACCTTCCTCTTTTTTGCAAGAGATGGTCTATGCTTAGCAAAACACACTGCACCAATAGCTTGCACCCAAAAATTAAAATGTGTAGCCTAACACTAGCAAAAAGAAGAATAAGGGGAACAATAAAGGGAATAACCAAAACTAGAAAGGTGGGGGGAATCTCCCTAATCCCCCTTCTAATACGAAGGTAATGCTAGATTTTCAAATTAGGATCCTAACAAACCCCTAATAAGTGTAAGAATCCTCAACAACAAACTAACCATTTGTGTTCTTTTTTCATAGTTTATGGGCATTGTACCCACCATTTCTCGCATCTTATTACATCCTGTTAGCTATGGGATGAGGCCAATAGGTGTAAGGCTATTGAAATGCATCAAGGTCAACCTAGTACTCACCCAAATCCTCCTCCAGCTACCACCCACTATGGTATTGTAAAACCCCTTTCCCCCAAAAGGATTAGTAACAACCCAACTAATGGTTCCTCCATCCAATCACCATATATGTTAGCCAATCATTACAATCCTTCTTTCTATAACATCTTGACCTCCACTGATGTCAATATACAAAATCACCAAGGTCAATATGGTGTGTCATATGAATCTATCATTTCCAACCTTTTCATATCCAACAACCCAATATCAACCCTACTCCAAAGGCACCCAAAATCCCTTTACATCGACACAACCCAAATGCTACAATTGCACATAACTATAGTGTTATGGATGATTTGGCCCAGTGTGTTAGATTTTTAACTTTTAATCAATATTTTGTAGGATCTTAACTGAAAGAATAACATGCATAACATAACACAATAGACATAGAGAATTTCCTCGGGGAAACCATAAAGGAGAAAACCCCGCAACTTCCTCAGAGATAGAATGATCACCAATACAATGTCACAAAAGTAAAACCCCAAAACAAAGATGGTCTTCTGCAGCTCCTTCCTTCTTCTCCTATGCGAACTTGTCTTCTCTCTCTCACTAATGCAAACTTGAGTGAGTGAGTGATGTGTCCAAATGAGAGAGCCCAACTCTCTATTTATACTTTACTTTTGGGGTGACCTTTTTACCCAACTGGGCCGACTTTTCTAGGAGACCTAGTAAACCCTTACAAATTAATCTTTTGGGGAACTATTGCCACGACTTAAAAGGGAGGCTTATACCTCAATGACCTACGATGACTAAGCATCGTAATGACATCCCCGAGCGGAGGAAAAACATCTATGACGGAGGTACAAATAAAATACAATATAAATTACAAATATAATATCTTTCGAAGTTACAATTACATCAACACAGTCCCCTACAATCATATCTACCTTGGAATTTCTATAGAATTTTCCTATCCAATGCAAGTCCCTTATGTCTGCATTGGGTGTAGTTCATTCTTCTAATGCTAGTCCGATCCCTTTCAATTTAAGAGTAGAACCTCGACTTCCTTCTTTGATTGCATTTCAGGTTTATGTCACTATTAAGACTTTGATTATTTGTCGGTATATTATTAATGAAGGTTCTTACACTTGAAATGTTATGTCGACGCACATATCGAAGAAACTAGGATCCCCCGAATTGAATCTAGACCTAACAGATTTATGTGCTTAATAATGATGATATCCCTTCATAATGGCAATGCCTCCTCCAAAATGTTCCCATTAAAATAGTAAGAAAAATTGTCCTCGTAGATATTGAAGTTGTAGATGCCCAATTAGACTACAACATCCCCCTTGATTGTAGCTATATGTTGTTGATGTATTTGTAACTTCGGAAGATATTCTTCTATGTATTACACTTGTACTTTATTGTATTCCTGTTGGAGATGTATTATTCCTCCATTCAGAAGTGTTGTCATTTGTATTTGTAAGTGTTGCAAGTGTCACATGTATTATTTGATGGGTTATTAGACCACCTTAGTGGGGTCGGCCCTGCATGTGTCATGTGGATGGGTTATTAGGCTTCCTTAGGAAGTCGGCCCAGTTAGGGATAAAGGCAAGTTAAGTTGTTGTATAAATAAAGAGTGTGTTTCTCTCTATTTGCTCATTCAATCACTCATCCAACTCACATAGTTGAGAGAGAGGAGTGCACACAAGTGGAGGAGGAGTAGCTGCTGAAGACATCTATCTTTTGGGGATTGATATTTGTGATCTTTGTATTGGTGCTCATTCTATCTCTGAGGAATTTGCAGGGTTTTTCACCTTCTTGGTTTTCCCCGAGGAAACTCTGTGTCTCTTGTGTTTATGATTGTTATGTTGTGCATGTTATTCTCTTAGTAGGATCCTAGATAATGTTTGAATGAAATTATCGAAAAATTAACATGGTATTAGAGCGGGACTAAGAAGAAGACACTGTGCAGCTGCAGAAGCTAGGGATTCTTAATTTTTGGGTTTCTCTCCTCAGATCATCAAAGGAAGGAGGCTAGGTTGACTCTCCTAGCAAGGGCGCATCTTTCTGTCGAGACAAAATTCAATTCTGAGCATTTTCAATTTTTGGCCTGTCACCGCTGCAGGAAATTAGGGTTTTGGAGAAAGTTGGAATTTTTGGAATCCAAGTCCACGGCTGGATGATCCTCAACAAAATCAAAATTTAGAGACCAAGATAGAACTTTTTGGTTGGGCAGAACCCCGGGCTCCATCAAACCCTAGTTCGAGATTTTGATAAGAAAGGTGGGAAATTAGGGTTTCGACAAAAGTTGGAATTTTTGAAATCTGAGACCATGGCTAGATGATCCTCAGAAAAATCGAAGTTTAGAGACCAAGATCAAACTTTTTGGCTGGGTAGAAACCCAGGCATTATCAAACCCTAGTTCGGGATTTTGTCTAGAAAACCAGAAAACCAGAAACTGCAGATCTGAAAGTTTCAAAGTCAATTTTGAGGGGTCAAATTTTGCAGATTTCAAAATTGAAATATACCAGCTTGATCAAATCAGCAAGGCGCATCTTTCCATCCATTCAAAAGTTTGGAATTCAAAGTTTGAATTTTTAGGGTTTCTCTGACAAACCCTAATCCAACTCCAGATCCAGTTTCAACAAATCAAGTGGTAAGACCTAAATATTTTATTTCCATTTGAGTTTCTCATTAAGATGTCTCACCACACCAAGCTTGAGGATAAGCTTGAAGGGGCTGATAATTTTCGAGCATGGAAGTATAGGATTGGGTTAATCCTAGAAGAGAATGAATTGGACACCTACATAAGAGAAGAGGTTCCAGTTCCAGAGGGAGATGAGGCTAAGGCCTTACACAAGAAGGACTTGGTCAAGGCCAAGAGAATCATTGCTGATTCTATAAAAGACCATCTCATACCCCATGTGTCTTCCCTAAAGACACCTAAGGAGATGTTTGACTCATTGACCAAGTTGTTTGAAGGAAAGAATTGATGACTCTGTGAAACCAATTGAAAGGGGTAAAGATCCAGAATGGAGAGACCATCCAATCCTACTTTACTAAGGCCTCTCAAATCAAAGAACAACTTGAAGCTGTGGATGAAGTGGTGGAGAATGGAGAAATTATTATGACCACATTGAATGGCCTACCTAGGTCATGGGATTCCTTCATCCAAGGAATCTGTGCAAGAAAGAAATTGATCTCTTTTAGTAGACCGTGGGAGGAATGCTCACAAGAAGAAGCTAGGCTTGTAGCTCGAAAAGAAAATATGGGAAGTGAAGACTAAGCTCTCGCAGCTCACACCAAGAGAAGAAAGTTCAAGAGGGAGCAACCTCATCACAATAAATCTTCTCACCACCATCAAAGGGAGAAGAAAGATATGAGATGCTTCACATGTGATGAGAAGGGACACTTTGCCCGAGATTGTCCCAAGAGTAAGAAAAACTCTATCAACAACAAGAAGAAGAAGACCAAGAAGAGGTATCATGCTCATGCTGCAGAAGATGATGAACCTCCCAAGAAGAAGTCTAGAGTGGAAAGTGATGACTCTTCAAGTGACGAAGAGTATATTCTAATCTTTGCTCTCACTGGTACTGTTACACATGGGTGTAATGATTGGCTTATTGATAGTGGGGCTTCCAAACATATGACGAGATTTAAAGAATCTCTTGTGGACCTATCTGAACATGAGTCACCTCATAAGGTGAAACTTGGGGATGACTATCAATACCCAATAAAAGGAAGTGGTGAAGCCTCTTACAAATTAGAATCTAGGAAGTCTTTAAAAATGCAAGATGTTCTATATGTACATGGACTTAAGAAGAATCTTCTCTCCACATCGTCTTTGGATGAAAAAGGGATGAGAGTTGCATTTGTGGATGGCCAAGTACTTATGTGGCCAAAAGGTAAGACCATTGATGATGCAGTAGTGATTGGAGAGAAAGAGGGAGGATTATACAAATTGAAGGGACAACTTGAACATGCCATGGTACATGAATCCATGGAGCCAAGTGAACTTTGGCATAGAAGGCTTGCACATGTACATTATAGAGCACTACCAATTGCAAACAAAGCAGTAGAAGGTCTTCCTGAAATCCAGTCAAAGCATGAATGTGTTTGCAAAGGATGTGCAAAAGGAAACAACACAAAGAAGGCATTTCCAAGTAGTGAAAGCAAAGCAAAAGGAATCTTGAAGATTATCCACTCCGATGTATGCGGTCCGATGTCATCCAGTTCTCTGAGTGGGTATGTATATTATTTTTCTTCCATTGATGATTTCTCTAGGAAGACTTGGGTTTATTTCTTGAAGAATAAATATGAAGTGTTTGATAAGTTCAAGGAATTCAAAGCCTTGATAGAAAACCAAACTGATAAGAAGATCAAGACCTTTAGATTCGACAATGGCGAAGAATTCACTTTAGGGGACTTTAAGAAGTTATGCAGTGATTTGGGGATTAAGAGGGAGTTGACCACTCCACACAATCCACAACAGAATAGAGTTGCAGAAAAGAAGAATAGTTTTATCATGGAAGCAGCACGGGCAATGTTTCATGACCAAGATCTACCTATGCATCTATGGGCAGAAGCAACAAGGACAACTGTATATGTTCAAAACAGAACACCACACAAGATACTTGACAACAAGACACCAGAAGAAGTTTTCTCTGGTAAGAAACCATAAGTTAGCCATCTCAGGATATTTGGCTGTCCAGTATACACACACATTCCAAAAGAAAAGAGGACAAAGCTAGATCCTTCATGAAAGAAGGGTATATTTGTGGGTTACAGTGAAAGTTCGAAGGCATACATAATCTACTTTCCAGGGTTCAAGAAGATTGACATCAACAGGGAGGTGACTTTTGATGAAAACTCAATATACATCAAATCGAGGAAGACACCTGTTGAAGACAATGAAGAACCAAGAATACCCAGGATACAAGACACCACCATGAACGAAGCAATTCTAGAAGAAGATCGTGAAATAGAAGATCCACAAGAACCTGTAGATCCACCTCGTGAGAAGAACTCTCACAAGAGGAAACCAACATGGGCTAGAGAGCTCATCCAAGATGCAAAAATATATGGTATTCTAGAAGAAGAACATAGAGAAAGGAAAAGGACAAGGTCACACACTAGCTATGTTGCCTTACTCTGTGACATAATGAACAAAGAACCTTCCAGTTATGAAGAAGCCACAGAAAAGAAAGAATGGAAGGATGCGATGGTCGAGGAATATCAGTTGATCATGAAGAATGATGTTTGGGATGTGGTCCCAAGACTAGAAGGGAAGTCTGTTGTGACTTCCAAGTGGATCTACAAGATCAAACATCTTGCAGATAGTAGCATAGAGAAATACAAGGCAAGGTTTGTGGCTCGTGGCTTCTCCCAGAAAGAGCGGATAGATTATGAAGAGACTTTTGCACCTGTAGCCAGATACACTTCCATCATAACAGTACTTGCTCTGGCTGCAGTAACGAAGTGGAAGATACACTAGATGGATGTCAAGACAACTTTCTTGAATGGTGTAGTTGAATAGGAAGTGTATGTGGAGTAGCCACTCAATTTTGAGACACAGGATAGGGAGTCATGTGTGCAAGTTAAAGAAAACCTTGTATGGCTTGAAGCAAGTACCCATGACATGGTACGACAGAATAGACAGCTTCCTGTTCAGCTTGGGCTTTACTAAGAGTAAAGTGGGTTCCAACCTTTACTGCAAGGTCAAGGAAGGCAATCCAGTGATACTCCTATTGTATGTGGATGACATGTTTGTGACAGGTGAGGATAGGTTGATTTCCGACACGAAGAGGAAGCTTGCTTCCGAGTTCGAGATGAAGGACTTGGGTATGATGCATTACTTTCTAGGTATGGAGGTGTGGCAGAGTGCGGATGGAATATTCCTTAGACAAGGGAAGTATGCAGTAGAGATCCTGAAGCGATTTGGGATAATGGACTACAAGGCCATGGCCACACCTATGGCATCGAACCTGAAGCTATTGAGTGATGCTTCATCAGAGTCAGTTGATGCCACAATGTATCGTTAGATGATTGGGTCCTTGATGTACCTGACGAACACGAGACCCGATATTTTCTTTTTGGTGAACACCTTGAGCCCGTTCCTGATGGATCCTAGACATGTTCACCTGATTGTTGTAAAGCATATTTTGAGGTACCTAAAGGCTACGATTGATTGTGGGCTAAAGTATGATGCGAATCAAAAGTTTAACCTGGAGGGTTATGTTGATTCAGATTGGGCAGGCAGTGCTGCAGATAGGAAGAGCACTTCGGGGTGCTGCTTCAGTATGGGATCAGGTGTGATCTCTTGGTTTAGCAGGAAGCAATCCTGCATAGCACTGAGTACAGCTGAAGTAGAGCATGTCGCAGCTTGTTCGACCAGTTGTGAGGCAATGGCTGAGGAAGCTACTGTCTGATTTATTTGATCTCCAGTTGGATGCTACTTGTATCTATTGTGACAACCAGAGTTGTGTGAAGTTGTCAGAGAACCCGGTGTTCCATGACAAGTCGAAGCATATCGAGATCAAATATCACTATATCCGAGATATGGTGCAGAGAGGAGCATTGAAGCTCCTGTATGTTGCGACAGACGAGCAGATAGCAGATGTGTTGACCAAGCCATAATGAAGTTCGAGTACTTCAGAGAGAGGCTTGGTGTCCTATAGATTCAAGATACTTCTAGGAGGAAGTGATGGAACACATTTGCAGGAGCCATTCCAAGCATCGTGGCAGGCGGGTCCTCCCATGGTTGTGGATGTAAGTGCTGAGTGATGAGCATCCGGGTGATGCTTTGCATGATGAACATCCAGACGATTTTCTAGATGAGTGATAGGACACATATGCTGAATCCATTCCTAGCATGGTGGCAGAAGGGTCCTCCCATGGATGAGGATATAAGGGCTGCATAATACGATGTTCCAGATGATGATCCGTATGATCATGAGTAGTGGTGATCCATATGATCATGAGTAGCCGGATGGTGCTTCGTGGCCGTGAATATTGTGCAGGTTGTGCTGGTTGGACGTGTAATGGATCCCAAGAGATCCCATAGGTTGTGCTGGGCACGTAAATAAGTCTTGGGATGCTCTTCCGAGGTCTTGTCTGTAGGCATGTAATCCGTCCTGGAGATATCATAGGTTGTGCTGGGCACGTAATGAGTCTTGGAGATTCTCTTTAGAGATCTTGCTGGGAAAGATGCTCTTTTAAGGTTTTTCATGTTCACATGTAATCTGTCCTAGAGATCCGATAGGTTGCGCTGGGCATGTAATGAGTCTTGGGATGCTCTTTAGAGATCTTGCTGGGCAATATGCTCTTTTACGGTTTTGTGAGTTCACATGTAATCAGTCCTAGAGATACGATAGGTTGTGTTGGGCACGTAAAAGTCCTGGGATGCTCTTTAGAGATCTTGCCGGTTGTGCTAGGCACATAAACGTTCCTGGGATGCTCTTTTAAGGTTTTGTGAAGGTTGCATGCAATCAGTCCCGGGAGATCTTGTCGGTCGTGCTGGGCACATAAAGGATCTTGGTATGCTCTTGTCAGGTTTTGCAACGAAGCACATAATTAGTCCTGAGGTTCCACCAGTTGCCACGTGCAGAGATGATGAAGACCTACAGGAGGCTAGGCGTACATCCAATATGAAAAAGGGATGGCTCTGTATAACTTCCTATGACGAGAAGAATTGAGAGATAACACCATTTTTCGAGATGACGAGTACAACAGCAGTGATGATGATGCTCCGTGATCCAGTGACAATGATCCAGCTCCAGAATTGAAGACTTGTGCCTATATGTATTGATGACTTGTGTCTAGAGAATACATTCCTAGTTAAGAGGGAGTGTTGATGTATTTGTAACTTCGGAAGATATTCTTCTATGTATTACACTTGTACTTTATTGGATTCCTGTTGGAGGTGTATTATTCCTCCATTCGTAAGTGTCGTCATTTGTATTTGTAAGTGTTGCAAATTTTATTGTAAGTGTCGCAAGTATTATTTGATGGGTTATTAGACCACCTTGGTGGGGTCAGCCCTGCATGTGTCATGTGGATGGGTTATTAAGCTTCCTTAGGAAGTCGACCTAGTTAGGGATAAAGGCAAGTTAAGTTGTATAAATAGAGAGTGTTCCTCTCTCTATTTGCTCATTCACTCACTCATCCAACTCGCATAGTTGAGAGAGAGGAGTGCGCACAAGTGGAGGAGGAGTAGCTACTGAAGACATCTATCTTTTGGGGATTGATCTTTGTGATCTTTGTATTGGTGCTCATTCTATCTCTGAGGAAGTTGCGGGGTTTTTCACCTTCTTGGTTTTCCCCGAGGAAACTTTGTGTTTCTTGTGTTTATGATTGTTATGCTGTGCATGTTATTCTCTTAGTAGGATCCTAGATAATGTTTGAATGAAATTATTGAAAAATTAACATATGTATGCTATGAAAGCAATCACTTCTATGGTTTTTGGTCTTTTGATGTTCCCTCACAATAATAAGATCATCACACTTTATCATGATCCCAAGTTTGATTCCAACCCAAAGAATGTTTTACCTTTGTTGAAGGTATCCTATCAATGCCCTCATTCACTGGAGTTGGCCTGAGAATATTCTGCGACCCTTCATCAATTGGAACCATTTGTGGGCCTCCCCATCATATCATTCAAAAGGGGAGTTCATAGTTGCGCACAATCACATTTGAAACTACTTCTTTTGGAAACTACACAATTCATCTAACCTTGCTCAAATAATGGTTCACCCATGGGTAAAAGAACCTTTTTCATCAAGTTTCATTCCTCTTCTCCCCCGAGAATGATAGGAATGCTTAACCTCCAAGGATCACTTTATGACTCCTAGTTTGGTACCTTACACCATTGAACCCTCCTCCCACCCCTCAAGTGGTGTTAACATGCAGCCAATCAATTCGTACTTCTATTGTCCCACTTCCTGTGGTTAGTAAGGAATCCACTTCTTCCACCCAACCTACCAAGAAAAAAAAAGGGTTGGGGGAAAGAACAAGAATATGACGGATAGTTCCACCCTAGATACAACTATCACCATCACCTCTACAACACCAAAGAAGGATCCAATGCCTTTTTTCATTGCTGATATCCTTAGTCACCCCACCCATCATTTTCAAGGGTTTCCTATATTGCATAGTCACATCCATGTTCAAGAGGATAGTGGTGATTCAAGTATTCCTATAGCCTAGATTAATTTCCCTATTGCTACCAAGTAGTGTAATAAGACATTGTGTACCAACCACCCTTGTGCATTATGCGTTATTTATGGCTACTATTCACATCATTGCATGGACCTCTAAAAGTTTCATGCAACATTGGTTGAACTTCACCTGTGGTCCTAAGAACCACATGTCTCCATTATTGAAGAGATACTTCCACTTGGACCAAGTGAAGGAATTGTATCCATTTACTATGTTTATTCCTTAAGGTAACCACTCTCTTCAACACCATCCTTATCCTCATCACCTCCACTGATGATCACTACAACAAATCCTTGTGATTAGCTTCCTTTTTAGCACCCTCTTTTGCTTCTACTGATTGTTTCAATGTATTTTTCTCCATTTTTTTGAAAAAGTCTGTGCTATTCATTAGGATGGAACTATTTGTGGCGTTTTTTGCGCCGACTAGCCCAGATTGGCACTAAAGTCAATGATAAATAGCACCGACTGTAGCGCCGAAATTAGCTTCTAGTTTTGCTTATTTTTTGGCTTCCTTTGTTGCTCATACTTTAACGTCTAATTTAGCGCCCACTATAGCTTCCTCTTTAGCTTCATATTTTACGCTTGTTTTAGCTTTCTTTTTAGATTCTAGTTTAACTTCCTTATTTGATCCTATTTAAGCTTCCTTGTTAACTTCTAATTTAGCACCGTGTTTAGCTTCTAGTTTTGCATCATATTTAACTTTCAATTATGTGTTGGAGAAAACTCACTATGGCTTGGGAGACCACTACAGACAGCTGACTACTAGAAATTAACTCAATTCTCAGAACTATGCTATAATAAATGACAATGCTAAGATAATGGAGAATGTAACCAATCTCGATCCAAATATTTGATGTAGATCCCCGTTGGAGCTTTCCCAATCCATGCACTTGAATATGCAAATTAGCCTTGATAGCCAATATACAACAAGTACATCATATATATAAACGACATTAACATCATCAATAGAAATGGTCCATGATATAACACGTAAATGCAACCCAATGTAAGATAAACAACATTTACAACATTAATGGACGAGAATATGAGTATTTCTATTAATAAACAAGAAGAAGTACAATGTGATACGACCTCTTGCCGGCACCAATCTGAACCAAGATCTGGATCAATCCACTTGTGCCTCCACCACTTCAATCCTCCATGAATGGAAAACTCAAACTATGGTAGGAGTTTGGAAGGTGAACATAAAGGGGTTCACAACTACAAGGATCAATGAGTGTAGACTCAAGATAGGGAAAAAATCCACTAGAGTTCTCTTGCTCTTCTTTCTCCTCCCGTCCATAAGCCATATGTGCTCAATATATGGTCCTCCCAAAGGTAGGTGAAAGGACACATCGAGGCGTTACTTGGGCAGATGGAGGGTCAAAGGTCACCCAATAACCGCTTTTTGGGAGTAAAAAGTAATTTAACTAGTGATTTTACCATTTTACATGCTACCCACGGGTTATAGTGATACAACTCGCGGGTACGCTTGCTATAGTGATGCAACAAACGGGTAAGAGGAAAAATGAGGAAATAGTATGTCTGAAGGATATAAAGTGGATCTGAGTCAGTGAAATGGATCCTACAGGCCAAAGAATGTTGATGCTCACAAGGTGGAAGATTACGTTGTAACAAATTAAATGCCGGTTGTGCCTAAATAGTTAAGTTGTTGAGGTCTTGGGGGTTATGGGGATAGGGGATTTAGGGATTTGGCGCTTTGGGGATTAGGGGTTTTATGGATTAGAGGATTTAGGGATTAGATTTTTATGGTTTAAGGGTTAAGGGATTAGGGATTAGGGGTTAAGGTATTAAAGGTCAAGGGCTAAGGGGTTAAGGGATTAGGGGTTCAATAGTTTAATTGTTAATGGCTTAGGGATTATGGGTTAAGTGGTTAATGTTTAAGGGATTCATGGTCGAACATAAATTCCAATAAAAACTTATTACTATATTCGCTACTTAGAAAAAGATATCTTGTCATTCAGATCACATTGATACACTTTTATGACATTAAGTACACAAAGTTACATTGTCAAGCATTTGTTTCTAATGCTCTTCATCTATTTACGCAAAATATAAATACATTACAAGGATGGATAAATGATTCTTCTGACTATATTTATGTATGAAACACACTAATGATCATGACAACCTATAGTTTTGTGTCTTCACAAACATGTTGATACAAAATGAATGTCAGAATCATATGAAATTGAAAATCAGGGTTAGGTAGTTTAATGGTTAATGACTTAGGGATTATATTGGGTTAATGGCTTAATGTTATCCACCAACCCTACACAACAAGCAATGAATGGGCCTAATGTTGAGATTTCTTCAAACTGTGACTGTATGCATTGAAATTTGACCATGGGTTAGACTGGATGCATGCCTTGAAGGTATGGGAGGGTTTCAAGACTCGTGGATTACTCATGTCCCCACCTATTCTTTGACATCATCCACGTTTCCATCAACGTTCATCATCCACGTCTCATTTCCATCATTCGACATTCCCATATATAGAACATTTATAGGTACTCTCTTGAAATGTCATGGAACTTCCAACATGCCCACCACAAATGTCATCCATCGACCCCACACAGTGAGCAATGAAGGGGTCCAACATTGAAATTTCTTCAAAATGTGCATGTATGGATTGAAAATTTACATGGTTAGACTAGGTGCATGCCTTATGGTATGGGAGGGTTTTAACACTCAATGAAATCATTGTCATCATCATCGTCGCTAGCATGGTTTTCATTTCCATTGTCATCATCACCCAATTTTTCCATCCATGCCAACAAAGATCAAACCTGACATTCCGAACTTTGTAGTGAAACCTAATAAAGATGCCAATTTCCATGTCTTTTCCTTTTTCTTGTGGCATTATTCGAGATGATTAAACCATGATTTTATTAAGTTAATACATCCCCAAATAATTTTATAGGGTCCAACATGCAAGTGGTTTAATGGTTAATTGCTTAGGGATTATATTGGGTTAAGGGATTAATGTCATCCATCGACCCTACACAATGAGTAGTGAATGGGGACAACGTTGATATTTATTCAAATTGTGACTGTATGCATTGACATTTGACATGGTTAGACTAGTCACATGCCTTGAGGGTATGAGAGGGTTTCAAGACTCAAGGATGTCTGATGTCCCCACATAATCTAAAATATCGTCCATGTTTCCATCAACGTTTATCATGCACATCTCATTGTTATCATTCGTCATTCCCACATAAAGAATATTTTTCATAAATCTCTTTTAATGTCATGGGACTTCCAACACGCCCATCACCAATGTCATCTATCCACCCTACATAGTGAGTAGTGAATGAGGCCAATGTTGAAATTTCTTCAAAATGTGCCTGTATGCGTTGAAATTTTACATGGTTAGAATAGGTGCATGCCTTGATGGTATGTGAGGGTTTTAAGAATCAAGGAAATCATCATAATCATCATCACCACCATCATGATTTCCATTTCCATCATCATCATATTCATCATGACCCAATTTTTCCATCCATGCCAACAAAGATCAAACCCGGCATACCGAACTAGTGAAGCCCAATGAAGATGTCAATTTCCATGTCTTTGCCTTTTTCTTATGGCATTATTCTAGACGATTAAACCATGATTTTACTAAGTTAAGACCTCCCCAAATAATTTTATAGGGTCCAACATGCAAGTGGTTTAATGGTTAATTTCCTAGGGATTATATTGGGTTAAGGGATTAATGTCATCCATCAACCCTACACAGTGAGCAATGAATGGAGCTAATGTTGATATTTCTTCAAACGGTGACTGTATGCAATGACATTTGACATGGTCAGACTAGACACATGCCTTGATGGTATGTGAGGGTTTCAATACTCAAGGATGTCTGATGTCCCCACATAATCTAAAAGATCGTCCATGTTTCCATCAACGTTCATCATGCACATCTCGTTGTCATCATTCGTCATTCCCACATATAGAATATTTGTCATAACTCTCTTTTAATGTCATGGGACTTCCAACACGCCCATCATCAATGTCATACATCCACCCTACATAGTGAGTAGTGAATGGGGCCAATGTTGAAATTTCTTCAAAATGTGCCTGTATGCGTTGCAATTTTACATGGTTAGACTATGCACATGCCTTGATGGTATGGGAGGGTTTTAAGACTCAAGGAAATCATCATAATCATCATCACCACCATCATGGTTTTCATTTACATCATCATCATCATCATCATCATATTCATCATGACCCAATTTTTCCATGCATGCCAACAAAGATCAAACCCGACGTACCAAACTTTGCAGCGAAATGTAATGAAGATGTCATTTTCCATGTCTTTTCCTTTTTCTTGTGGCCTTATTCGAGAAGATTAAACCATGATTTTATTTAAGTTAATACATCCACAAAGAATTTTATAGGGTCCAACAAGCAAGTGGTTTAATGGTTAATTGCTTAGGGATTATATTGGGTTAAGGGATTAATGTCATCCATCAACCTTGTACATCGAGCAGTGAAGGGGGCCAACGTTGAGATTTCTTCAAACTGTGACTGTATGCATTGACATTTGACATGGTCAGACTAGACATATTCCTTAAGGGTATGGGAAGGTTTCAAGGCTCAAGGATGTCTAATGTCCCCACATAATCTTAAAAGATCGTCCAAGCTTCCTTCAATGTTCATCATGCACCTCTTGTTGTCATCATTCGTCATTCCCACATATAGAATCTTTGTCATAAATATCTTTTAATGTCATGGGACTTCCAACATGCCCATCACCAATGTCATCCATCCACCCTACACAGTGAGTAGTGAATGGGGCCAACGTTGAAATTTCTTCAAAATATGCCTATTTTCATTGAAATTTTACATGGTTAGACTATGCACATGCCTTGATGGTATTGGAGAGTTTTTAGACTCAAGGAAATCATCATAATCATCATCACCCCCATCATGGTTGTCATTTCGATCATCATCATCATCATATTCATCATGACCCAATTTTTCCATCTATGCCAACAAAGATCAAACCCTACATACCCAACTTTCTAGCGAAACCTAATCAAGATTCCAATTTCCATGTCTTTTCCCTTTTCGTGTGGAATTATTTGAGATGATTAAACCACGATTCTATTAATTTAACACATCCCAGAATAATTTTACATGGTCCAACATTCAAGTGGTTTAATGTTTAATTGGTTAGTCATTATTTTGGGTTAAGTGCTTAATGTTATCCATCGACACTGCACAACGAGCAATGAATGGGGCCAACGTTGATATTTCTTCAAACTGTGTCTGTATGCATTGAAATTTGACATGGTCAGAGTAGACACATTCCTTGAGGGTATGGGATGGTTTCAAGACTCAAGGATGTCTGATGTCCCCACATAATCTTTGAGATTGTCCACATTTCCATCAATGTTCAACATGCACATCTCATTGTCATCATTCGACATTCCCGTCTATAGAATGTTTGTTAGAATTCTATTAAAATTCCATGTAACTTCTAATGCGCCCATGAACAATGTCATCCATCGATCCCACACAATGAGCACTGAACGGGGCCAACGTTGAAATTTCTTCAAATTATGAATGTATGCGTTGAATTTTTACATCGTTAAACTAGGCGCATGCCTTGACGGTATGGGAGGGTTTTAAGGCTCAAGGACATCATTCTCATCATCATGGTTGTAATTTCCATCGTTATCGTAATCATATTCATCATGACCCATTTGTCTATCCATGGCATCAAAGATTAAACCCCACATACCCATCTTTGCAACGAAACTGCTAATGAAGATGCCAATTTCCATGTCTTTTCCTTTTTCTTGTGGCATTATTCGAGATGATTAAACCATGATTATATTAAGCTAAGGCATCCCAAAAGAAGTTTCTAGGGTCCAACATGCAAGTGGGTTAATGGTTAATTTCTTAGGGATTATATTGGGTGAAGGGCTTACTGAAATATTTCAATAAGTTTTATAATATAAATTAATGAACAAACTTTGCATACATTTTTCCTATCGGTTTGGATTTACATTTTGCATAATGCAAAATCCAATATTCAACTTTGCGTACATTTTGCCTAATGGTTTGAATTTACATTGTTTTACATATACACTATAGGTAATTATATTTTTTGTATATTACATATTTAATGTATTGTTATTCAATAGGGTCTTTGTCCTAGTTTAGTCATAGTCTAACCAATAAGCTAACAACATCTCAAAACCATCACCAACCAATATATGACCACTAACCACGCCAACTCTTAATTTCCAAGTAATCCTAATATTTTCTGCTAACAATTCATACCAAAGTTTGAACACTTTAAGGATGTTGCAATAGGTAATTTTTATCGACACAAATAATGTTGAAGCATTTCAAAGTGTGGACCATAAAAATAATCATTTTTAAAACATGAATTACAAATAATTCTGAAAATTTAGAAGTCTTCCTCATTAAAATTATTGTCTGCAACAATGTCATCCAGTGTATCATTGCCAATGTTCATATAGTCTTTCAAGTAATTAATATTTTTCTTCCTACACCATCTCGCTAAATTGGTATTTTCTGTAATGTCCCTTGTTAGGAATTTTATTAAAATTGCAATTTTCCACTTTTTTCCTTGGTTCGACCTTTGACTAGTTTCGATCTCTAGGTCCCAAATTTGCCCCAAATGATCCCAAATATTCTGAGAAGGTATATGAATGATATTAGAACATAAATATGTGTTTCAGGGATGCCTTTGTACCTTTAAAACACTTCTGCAAATACTCTTTCAATTCTGGTCAATGTAGGTAACTTTACTAGTGATTTCCCTTTGACTAGTATTGGTCTCTAGGTCTCAAATTGACTCCAAATGCCTTCAAATATTCAAGGAAGGTGTATGAATGATATTAGGAATTGAATATGATGTTCAGGGATAACATATGGCCACCAAAAGACCTCTGCAAACTCTCTTAATATTTTGGAACAAGTATGCAATTTTACTAGTAATTTGGGGTTCAAATCCCCCTAAGGTAAGTACTGAAAATGGCTTCCCAAATGCCTCCAAACCCACTCAAATTTATGAACAGAGGTATGTAATGTGTTAATTATGTTATTAAGGTCTCATATGCACCATTAATGGTTTATTACAACTGTTCTCACCCTCTCCCATTCAACTGCAAAAATCACCAATTCGACCCTTGGGGAAATGGCACTATTTCTTCTCCCAATGCAATTAAACTGAGTAAAAATACTTCAAATGCTCAAGTATAGTACATGAAACTTGTAAAATACATCCATGGCAGTCCATTAATCACAAATGCATCAGATAATCATCCATTCATTCGAAATCATCATCAATACATTAATTCACAATAAGGTAGTGGGGAAATGGCATTGTTCTTCCATTAAAAATGAGATTTATACATTTCTACTTGGAATTTCGACCTGAAACTTTCTGGAGATGAAGAACAGAGTATTTACTTCATATTACAAAAGAAATGGGGCATGAAAAGCTCCCCCAAAGAGTACAATAGCTCACCGAAAACGCCCTCCCTCAAGGATCAAGAATATGCCATCAAAATTAGAAATGGTTGAGAGAATGTGCTGCAATAGAAGAAACCATGAGCTGCCCTGTAGCTTACACCTGCAAATAAAGACTCCATTAAAGCTCCAAATGAAAGGTCTGAATGGCCTTTCCAATTACCAACTTGGATGGGAATCTTTCACCCTCGAAATTGGCTAAGGCAAGAAACTAGTCATCCACTAGCTCTCCCTCTACACAAATGCAAATGCAAATTCTACAAATGATCAAAATCCATTCTCATACTTCATTTCTACATTTTATAACCAACGTTAGCCTTCTAAGGGTCGAAATCCTCTCAATAGATTCAATAGATTTCCATTTAGGAAATATTCCACATTTGCCACTTGTCTCCTAGTTCCAACCTTCCATCTTCTCCCAAATTCGATTTTGAGTCTCTTTGGCTTCTCCAACTCCCAAATTCGCCTTCTTTGAGCCTATTTTTGGGGCTGACATGTCATAGTGGTCAGATGTCAGAGGTCAGGTCTGCAATTTGTCATAGTTGTCATAGATGCTCCATCATTGGTGTCACGGGGGCTAGGGAATCTAGCCCAAGTGTCCACAAACTTCCACTTTGACTTTTTATCTTCCATGGAGGTTACCAATCCTTCCCAATTCGACCTAAGATTCTCAATGACATCTTTTATGACTTACCAACTCACCCAAGAGTGTTCGCATTCCCATTAATTCGAATTTGCAAAAGAGAGATACCATGTATTATGAAAAATCAAGCTAGTGTGGGTCCCACATCCTACATATGTCTCCAAAACCATTTGTGACCTAGGATTTATCTTGAATTTCTTTATTCACTCTATTTATTAAATACTTGAACCCTTCCAATGTCTAAACATCATTTATTATCCCCCTTATTCCAAATCCCAAAGCTTCCACCCCAAACCTAGGAAACTAGTAATTTTCATCCTTGGCAATTATTTGACCCTTAACATCAATTTTACAAACTCTAATGAATATGGCTAATGTGATTAGGCCATTGTGACCCAATTCCAAATTTGGGACATGACATTTTCATCATCCTCATCTTCACTTTCATCATCTTCATCATCATTGAAACTTGACTGTAGACCATATATATTGGGATCATCATTTTCTGTACCATCCACATCGTTGTCTTCTACAAGATCATTTGAGTTTGGAATGTTTCCTTCTTTTGCCTGAACATAACCATCTTCAACATCATCATGGATGTCAATTTCTTCAATGTTCTCTAATCCCCCTCTCTCATTTTGTTGGCTATCATTGTTCTGTTTAGTATCCACCGAGGAATCATCAAATACATGGCTTAGTCTTGGATCATAATGTATGACAAATACCCATTTCGGGTCCAAGATATATTCATAGAAAAATATCTGCACATGAACGACATACATATATTAGACATATGTTATAACAAATTTATTGATTAATAAACACACACACACACACATTCACAATAAACTATTAATTAATAGATTAATGATCACTAGTACCGCTTCTTGTTTGAGTTAAAGAAATACTTGCTCACAATGAATTGGTAGAACATAAAGCTCCTTATCCTCTGGTAGGAACCCTGATGAATATATAGAAAACAATCCACTGTGGGTATCATGTCTTTGTGTCCTCTCAAATGCTTCATACCATCTACACTTAAAAATACAACATTTAAAAGAGCGGTAATCCAACTCAATAATTTCTTGGATTTTCCCAACATATTGTAGATTCCTTTCAATGATATTCTTATCTTTTGAGCTTGCTCGACTGGATTGCTTGAAATCAACCATGATACCACAATCAAAGGATCGCCTCTTTACATCTACCCTTTCTACACGATAATGTCGACCATATGCCCATATTGCAAGATATTTCCTCCCCTATGAAAGACCATTTATTTCAGTTAAAACAAATATAATGATGAATATTTAAATACTTAATAGTGTCAGAACTGATTTGAAACAACATTTTCTAAAATTCCAATTGTACATTTCTTTCACATCCTTTAGACATGTTGATTTCATCTTCTGTTATGTTTGAATCAATACTTGTGTCTTCTATTTGATTTTGAATTTGTTCAGTAACCCATTTTAGTGTGCAATCTTTGCCCCATTCCCCAAGCAGATCATGGGAAGTGGAGTATTACTTGGATTCGATCTCTTAAATTGTCTCCTTGCTTATAACACTTCTTCTATCTTTTTATCATATAAATCAGTCCATTTGTTCATAAAGTTGATGTGGTACAGAATGAACTTGTCGAGTGTAGCACTTTCATCTACACCTATTACATGTCAATATGTTTATTTCAAACTCCAAATGTCATGCTGTTAATTGGAAAATAAAGCAATATAGAGTAAATTAATGATTGCAATAAATACGACCACAATGATCATGAATTTACTTACCAATTTCTACTTGAACACGATTAGATTGTGTTTTTTCTCCATCAATAATATTTGATGCTCGTTCTTCATCCCAGGCGCGTGGACCATCTTCAAAATCCTTACCAAGGAATTCACATAGGAAGAAAATTGATTCATTCAATACATACCCTTCATCCATGCAACCCTCGGGATGTGAATTTCGTCGGACATATCTTTTTAGAGTTTTCATATACCTCTCAAAGAAAAACATTCACCTCGTTGATACAACACCCGCCAATTCAATGTCATCGACTAGGTGTATAAGTAAATGGACTTCTAGGGATCTCTTTCTCAAATAAACATACATTTTCTACAATTTCCTTCTTCCATTTTGGCACTTCACATTCATGGATCTCCATGGAGGTCACCCACGTAATATAAGAATAGTAAATTAGTATCAACCTTTAGTCAAGAATAAAAATGTAGTATAATATCTCTATGTCTCTCACGCATGAACATTTCGTAACACAGACCTTGTAAATCTTGACAATCGATTTATGATGGTCCTTAAGTCAACGATAAGACATTAATCCCCCCTAATTTCCATTGGCATTATATGCTATCGAACACATTTATCAAATGCCATTAGTATTTTTTCTCATACAATAGAATATCAAAATATATTTAGTACTTAATTAATGTTATCGGTAAAATTTAAGCGATGATAATACCTTCATAAAATTATGAAAATCAAGTGTTTTAAATCTTGTGATATGTCCAAGCTTTTTCCAATGATGACCCATAGCCAGTAGGTGTCCTTATTGAATGAATGACTTTTTTTAGTTGGTCTAGCTCTTTTTTTTTTTCAAAATCGATGGAGCTTTTGCATATGTTTCGTTTTCCATGTTTGGCACAAATGTCTTCTATCAAAATTGGTAGGCGAAAGAGCGATATCTCTCCTTGAAGACAAGGTGTCCTTGTCTTTTCCCGATATATGTCAAAATATAGAATCTAGCATGTTTTTGAAGATGTGCATAGGATCTAATAGGTGAGATATTAATAGATCCTTCCAGTAAGGGAGCTCGTAAAATATGGATTTCCTTTTCATTCCTTCTGGCATATCAACTACAACTTGTTCTAGTTCTTCAATTGAATCACCCTGATAAAAAAATCCTCCCAAGCTTTCAATTCAACATCTTCATATTTCTTAAGCTAATCACCTAGACCCATAATCATGGGAGGGATTCTATTTTCAACTTTTCCATCAAATTAATTCTTCCGACGATTTCTAAACTTATTATTTGGTGGTAGAAAAACCATGTTTTTTGTGTAAATAAATTTATGTAGATCTTTATAATACCGCCCTTGAAATTGTTCTGCACATTTTGGACATGCAAATTTCCCCTCTGTTTGAACCCTTGTAGCTCAATAAGTAATTTTAATAACATCAAAATAATATTATAAAAGTAAGTATGAAAGTATCGATGAAAATAAAACATGAGTGTAAATACGTAAATATTTTATCTTAATAGAACAAACACTAAGTTCCGGGAAATCATGGATAGTCCAACATAGCACACCATACAACATGAATGACCTATTTGATGGAGGACGTGATATGTCATACATTCTTATGCCTTTCCATAACAGTTGCATTTCATCAATAAAATGCGCAAGATAAACATCCATGTTTTTAACTTGATGCTTTCATGGAACAATGAGACTCAACATAAGGTGCTCCTTTCTAACACTCATCCATGGGGGAATATAGTATACTATCAATCCGACTGACCAAACAATATTATTTGCGCTCATGAAAGATAATGGACACACTCCATCTATTGCAAGCCCAAACCTGATACTACGGAGCTCATCTTTGAATTTTCTTGGCCATTTTTCTTCCGTGTTTCATTGCTTTGCAGTCTGTTGGAATTTGCATGAATCCATATTTACTCCTATTCTTTGCATGTCCATCAATTGTGCAAGTGACTTGCAATGAAACATTTGTTGAAGTATAGGTATAATTAGCATGCGCCATAAAGCCTTAGTTAGTATTGTAGGACCTTGTGCATCTGTACGATATCTCTTCTCTTTGCATACATGGAATTCTACCTTGTTTTGATATTTATCTCTGTATAGAATGCAATCATTTATACATCAAAGAATTTTATAAGATTCAATCCCCAACTCAACCAACAACTGATGTGCTTCTCTGCAATTTGATGGCAACACATTCTCTTCAAGGAATATTTTAGTTTTTAGTGCCCTGTAAGATTTTGCAAGAGATTAAATCAATTGAATGTTTGACTTATGATGAACATGTTTGATATGTCAATCTATAATATGACTGTTTATATACAATACATGGTATTAAAATCCCCTTAAAGAAATATAAATGAATTTGATGAATGTTTACGAATTACATACACAATCGACAATGCAAAGTAAGAAATAGATTTGAACTCACTTCAGTAGGGTAGTGAATCCTTTGTCTAACCAACTAAATAGTGAATTGATTTCCAATAATATTAATGTGCATGCCAGTTTTGAGGTTCTACTTGCACCTGATTTGAACACAAGTGTCTTGGATGCTTGCTTGATTGAATCTTTCAGGTTGTTGTAATCAAGATTACCTTGGTGGTAATTACCCCTACTATCATCATTAGTGTCAATCACATGATCATTATTGTCATCATTGTTTCCATCCCCAAAGAATGATGTAAGCATTTCATTCAATCCTTCTTCATGCACTGCATTTTCACTGTCATCATCATCATTAAGGCTAGGTGGCATGCCATCAATGTATGCAAATCTCATTAGCTCTTCAAATTTATCATCTGTTAGTATTCTCTTCAATGTTGCTCTTTTCACCCTGGTATGGTTTAAAGGATGGTTTGGATCATCCCGTCCAAATCTTAATAACCCAGTTTGTTCTTGGGTATTGGTAGGTGTATCATCAATATATTCCACCTATCGAAAAACACAAGGCTACATAATTTAATGTTTGGCAACAATTGGGTAAATCATAAATGTATCAATTTCAAAGAAATATAATAAAATATGTCCTAAGAAATAAAAAATATAGAATATATGAATATATACATCAATTGAATTATGCAACATTATTTTATGGACTACTTTTTTTACACAATAATTTAAAATAAAACACAATTTTGACAACATAGATTATAAACATTAGCCCACACTCATTGATTATTCTTTGGTTTTCTGCCATTAAGAACATCCTTAGGGAGACCTTGTTCTTCCCTTTTCTTTCATGCAAGAGTGCATTTTAAGAAGGGGTAATCAATCAATAACTCATCCCCAATGTTAAGGTCTATAATATCCTCAACCATTATCAATATATCAACATCTCTTTCCATATCTCCATCTTTATCATTTATAACCCCAACAAATTGACAATTCGGTCTTACAGTAGGGTCCCTTCCCTTACTACTATTTATAAATCTTGCAATATTTTTGTGTGTATGTACGTCCATCTATATACATAATATTACCTCTATTCATTTCTTTTCCATTTTCAAGTTGTAGACGATGTGTATACATATTCGAATTTAGACCATACGCTAACATCGGAGGCTTATATTCTGCTAGCCTTCTCCATTCAGCACTGTAATATGGCAGACCATAATATGGCATTAATATCCTAGTTGTTTGTTGTGAATTGTTTCTATGTGTAGATCCCACATGTACATTTTGGACAATAAAGAGGCCTATATTCAATCCATGAATATTGGAGGGTCGTATCATGTAGCTGTATCCCCCGAATTGAAACACCTCGTACACTCTAGGTAGTTGTTGATCACTAGTCCAAGCACAATATAGTCGACGGTCAAATGTATCTTTGTAAATTGATCTCAAAGTCAGGGGAAAGCCATCATCTCCATCACATTCATTCTCATAGGGTATGTACTCCACCTTCCCCTTGTCTTTATGCAAATTATGCATCTTTAAACCGGTTCTTGTTCTAGTGTTACTTGTTTTCATCAATTCCTCATCTTCTGAGCTGGTATATGTGCACATATTTTTTTGGATGTATCATTTGATAAATAATCATCACCCTCTAGGCTGGAAGTCGGTGCACCGAGAAACTTTAAACCAAGAACTTTATCTTGCAAGTATTCATTAAGAAAAAAATTAATTATTTAAATAATGTAAAACAATTTTTAAAAGAATTAAACATATTATTTATATCAAATTGAAAAATTCCTTACCATAATTCCTATTGAATTTGAATTGATTGTAGGAGGCATACTACGCATTGGAATCTCATCATCTATGTACGGTCTTTGTACAATTGCTCGTTTGAATTGTTTCTTTCCACGACACATAGAACATCCACAAATAACAATTTTCCCAAAGTATTCATCCCATGTACTATAGTCTTGACCAACCTCTTCTTCGGTGCAATCATTTGTTGTGTCTGCAGGATCAATTGTCATATCCTCTTCCATCCATTTTCCTCTATGTGATTTAACAGTTTTAGGGTCACGTCCATGTACATATATTTTTCTTTTGCTAGTTGAACGCTCATGCTCTGTATTTTCTCCAATCTCCATCTAACATAATCAAATACATGCATTATTTTATGTCACGATTGGATAAAACACTAAATTATAATAATATTGTGAAAAGAGATGGACGTATCACATAAATATGCCATCAAATCAATTTTTTCAAATTTAAGTCAAAATTTGAGTACTTGATGTCCCAGGTTAAGCGTTGTGTCCTCATTAGATATGGCACGATCTGTTTCCATGGTCTCGTTGGGCCCCTGTAATACACAACATAGTCAATAATGTTTAGTACACTAATTATGTAATTTCAACTAATATTCTATCCAACACAAAAACCTCACTTTAATCATATATATTGACATATTGATATCATGTTTTGGATTTGAAAAAAAAAAACAATTTTATGACCCTGGGTATATACATCGAGCCCAAACTTCAACAAGAAAAGTATCCAACATCCCTATCCCACATGGCCATCCTAAATTTCAAACTTTTCTCTTGGTCATAGAATCACATTTAATCACTATTTCTATGCATTTGAAACCAATAAGTTTGACCTCAAAGGCCTCATGGACAAAAAAATGACTCTATCTCCTCTATGTTGTAGAATTTGTGAATTCATAAACACCTTCCTCCTTTGATTTAGGTTGCTTTGTCTTCTTACCTTTATTGTATCTGTAGATTTCGTTGTCATATCTATTTCCACCCACTTTCCTTTAGTCGATTTAGTAGTTCTACGCCGTCCATGTCCTCTGTCCATGGCCTCCTCTGGATCATGCGATACACAACAATGAGAATAGTCACATAAAAGTTGTGCACCAAGAGAATATAGTTGAAATTATCTTGGCCCTAGTGTGTGCACATTTAGGGCCCAAACTCGGCGCAATTGACACTGACTTTGGCACCCAAATAGGGTTACAGTTAGGACCAAAAATCGACGCAAAATGGGCCACAGTTTGTGTCAAATTTGGCACCCCAACAAGGTTACATTTAGGGCAAAAAATCGACGTTGTAATCGACGATAATTGTGCCGACTATAGTTCCGACTGATGAAACAAAAAAAAATTCACGTGGGACAAAACATTTAAACATAAAACATATGTTTTATATACAACATACCACCATTGGAGCTCCACTAGCTGAACTTAAGAGCGCCTAAGGAAATATCGGGCTAATTCCCAACACAGACCCATGATTTGAGCTTCAGGCAGACCACCGTGGAGCAAATAAAAAGATTGCGACCCAATAGAAGCTCGTTAGCACACGTGAATTTCAACTCTCAGCCCTGGAGCTCCATTAATGGAACTTGGAAGTGCTTGAGGCAATATCAGGCTAATTCCCATCACAGACCCATGATTTGAGCTTCCGGGAAGACCACCATGGAGCAAATAACAGGATTGCGACCCAAATAGAAGCTCGTTAGCATGGGAATTTCAACCCTCCGCCCCAGAGCTCCACTAGTTGAAATTGGGAGTATCGGGCTCATTCCCAGCACAGACTCACGATTCAAGCTTCCGGGCAAACCACTGTTGATCAAATAACAAGATTGCGACCCCAAAAAAGCTCCTTAGTCCCACCATTGTTGTTTAAATTTGACTTGTTTTGTCAAAAATGTGAAAGCTAGGGTAGAGACTCGCCCTCTACTTCCCTAGCAGTGTCTCCTTCATTTGCCTCCACAGAATGGATGCAAATAATTTTCCCTAGGTTGCCTCAGAATTTCAAGTAACATCAAGGGAGCCTACATTGGCCACAATGAGGTAAGTCTATCAATTTATTGATTTCTAATTGTTTCAAATATTTAGTTTTTAGTTGTTTTCCCAAAATTTAAAATGAAATATTTATTTTATATATATAGGAAAATGAGATTGACCAAGAGAAAGAGGCATTGGCTTCCATATTGGGGATGGAGGCAGTGAACAAGCTAGATGGTGTGGAATTCAAAACACTTGCTAGATACATAGAAAAACGATCTAGTAAAACCCCTGAAACATTACAACCAAAACAACCGTGTCAAAGGGAATCAATTGATTCCTCATCCACTCTTGGATCGACCAGAAGATCCAGGAGGAAATCAATAACAATAAACTCTCAAAATGAGGAATAGGTAGCAAATACCTCCACTATCCCAGCCACTCCTGGGACACAAACTTCTTCCACTATGGCATCTTTTTCATCTTGCATTGGAAGCTATGATACAAAGATAGAATATGACGTGGTTTCGGGGGAAATCTGAATGTTGGATACTGGAAATTTTTTTATGAACAGGTTGAAGGAGTCATTCCTTCAATGGTTCAAAGACCATCTACATTTTCTATTCTCAAAGAATCATATCGATGCACCTACAAAAAGAATTTATCCATGACATGGAGATGAATTTGGCATAGCTTGGTCTATAAAGAAGGAAAAAAAACAAATGTATCAAAATTGCAAGAGATTCCGGTGCAACCAAACAAAGAAGATAAAAAAATCCCGCCCAAGCAAAGGATAAAAAAAGGTCAGTTGATGCAAGTCTTAAAGTATGGAAAGAACTTGTAAAAGCATATGAAAATTCGGATGAATTGAGGAAGTCTGGTGAGGAGAGTACCCAGGTAATTGAATTTTCTCATAATATTATATCAAACTTATTAAACGATTTTTATATTTGATTTGTGCATAGTTAAACCGATTTTGTATATGTTTCAGGACAAGGCCTCCAAGTCTAGGCTTGCCAAACTTCGTGCCACGCATCACAGTGGCCAAAAAGTCTATAGGCCTTGATTTGTACTTTTGTAAGTATATTTATTATGTGAAATACTATTTTTTTAATTCCTAGAAAAAGTAAATGATTTCATAATAATTAGTTTAACTAGTCCATGTGCCATGTTTTTGACATGAGGAGAAATATGGCCGACATCCAACACCATATGAAAAAGAAATTTTACAAAGCAAAAAGTGGACCGACTTTGTAATTTGGATGGAGAATGGGGTATCAATATTTGACTAGTAACTCTTGTTGAGAACTTTTACTACATTGCTCATTCTTTCTTTAGGAAGCTATAATATTAGGTGGTTTATCACATTCATTAGATTTTAAATTAAGCACACTGTACCCTCCCAAATGTGGTTTCCGAAAAATTGCAACAAATTATCATATGTATGTTGCCATAAGGTCATTATTAGTACTTTCATGGGACTACTCTCACAAAAATTGACCTCACAAAATTGTCAAGAAAAAAAAACTTCGGCAATAACCTCACAAGATAATATATTGCCATGCATTAAAAATATTGGTGCTTGATTGGGTTTCATTGATGGTAAAATCCTTCTCTCTTCTTCACATAAACTATGGGTCGTTACTCTGCTTTCCACAAAGGTTGTAATGGAGGTATGTAAATGATCTTCTTGATTCATGATGACTATTGTAGGCCAAATTCAAACAAGTCTCCATATGCTAGTAGAAAAATCCCTTTCAAATCCCAAATATCCTCTTGGAAACTTCCTTATATAATGTTGAAGGTGACTACTAAATGGATTGTGAGTTGTTTGCTGATACACTTCATGGATGCTATTATATGGACACCAAAACTAATAAAAAATCACTGTAACTAATATTTTTTTTATTTTTTATTTTTTATTTTTTATTTTTTTATTTTTATTTTTATTATTGTTATTATTATTATTATTATTTTTTTATTTTTTTATTTTTTTATTTTTTATGTAATCCTTGGAGGAGCCATCACTACTACCTTATAACATTATCTTCTCAATCAATGGGCACAGCTTGTATTATTGGCATTTAGACAAGGGGTTTCATACCATATGAACCAATTTTAGGGAATCAAAAGAAGATTTCCATCTTGAAAATATGCCAATCCTATAGCATGAACACCCATAAACACCTTGGTTTGTCTTTACCATAGCCATAAAAACACTTTGAATAATGTAACGCCTTCATGAAACATTAGTTTCTCCAAATTTAAAAAATGTTCCATCAAGATATGCATTTTTGTGTAGAAAGAGTCCATGTCATTCTACCAACAAATTTCAAAGTTGAACCAAAGGAATTTAAACCTAAAAATTCTCATCCAACGTTATATATTAACATATTATCATGCCAACTGAAATTATTCTCCACAAGTGCACATATGAGTCTTGAGATAGGGTTATTTTCAAATGGATCTTCCCTAATCAATTAAATATGGGATCGTTAAGGATCCTTTGATGGTTACAATCCATGTCAAGAGGTATAGGAATATTGGACAAGGCATGGAGACCACTATTGTTGAGGGTATACCTTGTTGGTATAAATATCCATAGAAGAACTAAAATCAAGAATTTTAAGGCCAACTCTCAAACTTGGTCACATATTTCCATAGGGTCATATTAATTGTTGTTTACAAGCATTTCAAACTTCTTTAAAATTATGAAATTATAAAAACTATGAGTCATTTTCCTCATGCCCTATAACACTACATATGATAATGTTATCAAAATAAGGGCTAGTTTACCATCCATTTCTACTAGAATAACATTCATTGTTGTTATAGAATGTTTCCGACGTTATGAAAAACGTTGTTCTAGGATTGATCATAAAATATTGGTGCTTTGTCACAGGTCACCATATTGGTAGGACAACACACTATTAACATTTGACACAAAGATTCTCCACAGAAAACCATCCCAATCCTCTCCAATATTCCATGCTGCTAATCCATCACAAAGGATCTCTAGGAAATCCTTAATTGTTATCAACATATGCCTAGAAAGACACCATTTATGGTCAGCGGCTTTTCCTCGATCCATATGATTATTTGGTTTTGTGGGATCACAGTGTATTGTGCAACCCATGGTATTTTGTTTCAGAGTTTCTTTATAAATTTGAATCCTTTTACAATCAACCAATAGTTTAAGACCAAGACAAGATAGTATAACACTAATTCATAACAGTGAAAGGGTGAACTCGTAGGGGAAAATAGTTTATGTTTTTGTCCCAAATTTTGTGAACGACAATATACTACCCCACAGTAGTCCTTGGATAGTATCTTGGCATGGAATTTGAAAGCATGAACTAGCAATAAAAGGAGTATGTCCATCCTATAGCAAACCCAAAAAGCACTTAAGGTCATTGCTAGTAGACATGAATTCCTTAGTTTGGGTCACAGTCATCATTTCAGTACCTAGCTTGGAATAAATTTGTCACACCAACTTAGGGAAGCATATCATAGTGACATATTGAGGCTACCTTAAACTTTTCTTGTCTCTTGTGCCTAAGTATTTGATATAGATTATAGTGGATGAAACGAGGGTTATCTCAGGATTTCATGGCACGAAACAACTGTATTCATGAACAATAAAAGACAGTAGCACACAATCATTTCAATCACCAATTCTATGTTTTTCTTTCCAATAGGTATGTGGCAGTGTTTGGCATGGTTTTATGATTGATGATAGGGGTGTAATTGGAATGATTTTGTGTAGTAGTATCGAATCTCTTAATTAGGAGAAAACCCTATGTATGCAAAGCCCTCGATAGGATTGATATGGAAACCTTTGAAGTGATATTTTCAAGACCTAAGTAAATCAATTGACTATAAACTGGGAATGGTGTTTTGGAGGATATTTTCTAGGGGTAGGGTATTGATGTTACTTGCCTGCAAAACATATATGACCTGCTCATATTCAGTTCTAGTTGAAACATTTGAGAAGTCTAAAATGTGCCATGAAGATAACTAAGAGATATGAAGTTCACCCTTATACTGAGGCATCTGCCTTAGTGTAGAAAGGGGTTACCTTCATACATTTGTGGCATTTCTTTGCACATTGTGCTTCCCATCGCTCCAAAGTAGTTGTCCATATATTAGGATTTTGATTTCCTAGGAGAATTTTCACAAGTTTGGTGTTGACGCTCAACATGCAATTCAATTTCTCATTTTTTCTTTGTAAAATTATGCTTCCTTGGTTTCATTGTCACATAGACACCTCCTGGAGCAATCGCAGTGGCCTTGTAAATTAATGTGCATTATGTACAACACCTATTAAACTCTGCGTGAAAATTTTTAAGCTCTTCTTCCAAGGATAGATTACATGCATTATCCATAGGACCTAGATGTGTTATCTTCCATGTGATCTTTTCTTCAAAAAATTGTATGGCTCTTGTTAAATATTAGTAGAATTTTGACCTTTAACCTAGAACTTGAGCATTTGTGTCAATATCATGGTCATATGCTTGGATCTTTAATAAATTATTAGTAGTCCATTCAACTCTTGACCATGGAAACCAATGACGAATTTACTTTGTGATCCTTTCTAACCAACCATATAAGTTTACTAGGAATTCAACCCAAACAATCTCATATAAGTGTTCAAACAAGTACTTATCCTTGAACTTTATGGATGAATGAACATGCACCTCATCCAAGCACTTATCATGCAAAGATGCAATTTCCTGGTAGGTGTATGTCACATCCCCTCCCGTCGATCCGATGCAAGGGAGGAAACATGACCAACATTCCAGGGCTTATTTGGGAAACTCAGCCCTGCACATTGCTTACAAATTCATAATAAATAAAAACTTATGTGTGCAGATTCATATTTTAAATAAACACAACGGAATGATACACTCTCCACACACAATTGGATCATACATTCAACATATAATCATAACAGTCATCAAATTAAACATTGCAGAACACATAATGAATATAATTTAAACCACAGAGAATACTTATCTTCAAAATGAACTCTCCAAGCAACTGGGTATGTGAGAGCAACATTCCACCCAACCATAGGTCTCTTTCCATCCTGTATTCTTTTAGCTGAGAGACCACCCCCGAGTTGGGATGTGTATCCACTAAGGAGGAACTAAACATGCTCACTCACAACCATGGTCTCACACAAACAATCATGCTAATCCAACACTCAGTTGGGTTTATCAAGCAGAAAAGAGACAAAGGAGGAGGATGCTAAGCCAGTGAGCTCAACCACAGAGCTACAGGCATCTCAATTAAACTCAAACAGTCACAACATCCACAATACCTACCACACCCAATAAGGAAGGTCCCCTTCTCTGTTGCACAGTCCCTCAGGCGCCCCTTCCCTCCAGTGCTATTCAAGGTGGGAATAGAAAGGTCCAACTGCTAATTCCTTGAGATTCTAGCCTTCACTAGGTTTATCAAGCAATCCCAACCTCTGTTCAAACATTCACACTTGGATTTTCTCAATTTGGTGGCCAAATAACTCAATCCCGTAATTGGATTTTCGGGCTATCAAATCTGGGTTTTTCTATGGATTTCGGACAATCTAACACTCTCAAATTCACCTCAATGTTCATGTCTATGCATCCCCCATCGGATTTCACTCTCCACACAAAATTCTGAGCGTTTATGGCACTTCAAAACGTGGGTTAATGCAAAGTTGCGATTTCTATTTTTTCTCATTGTTTTTGGTATGTGTAATGGATGGAAACTGAAGCTTAAATGATCCACAATGGAATGGAAATGAGGAAGAACGAATTCAAATGAGGTAGAGTGACTTGTGGGTCAAGGAAATAGATCCCATACCTGCCATACAAATTTCTGGGTTGCCCATGCTCCATTGAAGCCATGGATTGATTCTTCAACCACTTCCTTACAATTGAATTAAATGTCAGCAAGGAAAGTCAAATGGGTTCTCAAGATGACATTTGTAAACATATGGTTCAACCTCACAACCCCCTCACCACTCCCTAGTGGAATACACATGCCCCCCTATGATTAGTTGCTTCCATAGCCAGTTTTGGTATTTTATTGCAATATTAAATATTTACATCATTTTACAATATTCCATGGCTTAATAGCACATGGATAGCATAATATCAAATATTTGTCCATTTTAAATAAATTCCGAACATACACTAGCAGGGCCTTGGTCTTGAGATTCACGCTAGGGAAACATACATCGCATGTATACAATATTTACATTAAAAGCCAATATTTCCTAAGGGTTAAAATGGGTAATACATTCCCCTCCCCCTTAGAACAACACCGTCCTCGATGTTATCAAAACTAAACAAAAATGGGAATGCCTCTCTCATGGCATCCTCTAGCTCCCATGTAGCCTCATCTGGACTAAGGTGCTCCCATTGGACCTTTACCTGCCCGATGGCTCTGTTCCAGAGTAATGTGACCTTCTTGTCGAGGATGCACATAGGCTCTACTTAGAACTCTCCCTCGGGTTCCACCTGTATCACATTCCAATCAATCATATGATTAGGATCATGTACATACTTCTTAAGTAAAGATACATGGGAAACATTATGAGCTCTTATGTTAGCAGGCAATGCATCTCTATATGCAAGTGGTCCTATTCTATCAAGGACTTCAAATGACACACAATATCTTGGTGTCAGTTTGGCACAACTCTCTAACTTGAGAGAACTTTTCCTTGGTTTCACTCTCAAATAAACATGATCCCCAATGTGAAATTCCTTATGCACTCTTTTCAAATCTGCATAACTCTTTTGCCTGTCCTGAGCTGCCTTTAAATTCTGCTTGATCTTAACAACCTCACGTTCCATTTGCTTGATCATCTCTGGCCCAAGCACTACCATGTTCACCGGACTATCCCAATTCAATGGAGTCCTGCATCC
Source organism: Larix kaempferi (assembly GCA_027924585.1). Lineage (NCBI taxonomy): Eukaryota > Viridiplantae > Streptophyta > Pinopsida > Pinales > Pinaceae > Larix > Larix kaempferi. The sequence goes on along the minus strand of BSBM01000861.1, from coordinate 1,046,744 downwards.
TTTTCCATACAACGCCTCAAATGGACTCATTCCCAATGATGCATGATGCCCATTATTGTATGCAAATTCTACCAAGTGTAGGCAATCTTCCCACTTGGATGGTTGATCCATCACATACATTCTCAGCATGTCTTCAAGAACCTGATTCACCCTCTCAGTTTGACCATCCGTTTGAGAATGATATGCTGTACTGAAATTCAATCTAGTTCTCAATTCTTGAGACAATCCTTTCCAGAAATTGGAGGTGAACTTTGTATCATGATCAGAAATTATTTCCTTGGGCAATCCATGCAATCTGAATATCTCTCTCATGAAGATATTTACAATGTCATTAGCCTTGTGAGTGGACTTGACTGGGATGAAATGAGCTACCTTTGATAGCTTGTCCACCACTACCATGATTGAATCATGCTTCTTCACTGTCATGGGCAGACTTGTTATAAAATCCATAGAGATCACTTCCCACTTCCACTTTGGAATGGGTAAGGGCTGCAACAATCCTGTTGGATGTTGGTGCTCTACTTTGACCTGTTGGCACTTTTGACACCTAGCAATGTACTTAGCTATGTATTTCTTCATACCATTCCAAAGATACTTCCTTCTTGCCGCTGTTATAGTTTTCTGATATCATGGGTTTCTGAAATATGGCATTTGATGTATTTCATCCATCACAAGCTTCTTCAAATTTGCACTATTTGGAATGTACAGTCTGGTACCCTGATAAATGAGAACATCGTTATCACCCAGTTGATATCTTGCACATGCTTCATCCGCATTACCCTGCTGCAATTTTTCTTTAATTTGAAGATAAGTTTCATCACTAGTTTGAGTTTATAGAACTCTTGTCTTCAAATCTGATTTGCACATACTTAATGCTGCAACATGAAATTTTCTGCTAAGAGCATCTGCAACCTTGTTCTCTTTCCCTTTTACATGCTTAATTTCAAAATCAAACTCACAAAGAAATCCCATCCACCTGGATTTCCTAGCATTCAGGTTTGGCTGATCAAACAAATACTTCAAGCTCACGTGGTCTGTCCTAAGCTCGAATATTCTTCCCAACAAATAATGCCTCCACATCTTGAGAGCATGTACTATGGCTGCTAATTCTAAATCATGCGTGGCATAATTATTTTCATGCTCTTTTAATTTTCTTTACTCATAACAAATCCCAAATCCTTCTTGCATGAGCACTACACCTAGCCCTTCAATGCAAGCATCTGTGCACACTACAAAATCCTTCATTGGATATGCTATCTTCAAAACATGAGCACTGGTAAGTAACTCCTTTAACCGCTGAAAGATTTTCTCACATTTTTCAGACCATACAAATTTGATATTCTTCCTCTGTAATGAAGTGATTGGATGTGCTATCTTGGAGCCATCCTTCAATAAACTTTATGTAGTAACCAACAAGACCCATGAAAGATATAACATCTGAAACATTCTTTGGAGTAGACCAATCCATGATGGCATTAATCTTCTCTGGATCCACTGCAATACCTTCTTCGGAAATAACATGACCCAAATATTGCACCTTCTTTTGATAAAATTCACACTTGCTTAACTTGGCATACAACTGGTGTTCTCTAAGGACTTGTAGCACCATCCTTAGATGCTCCTCATGCTCTTCTTCAATCCTTGAATAGACAATGATGTCATCCAAGAACACAATTACAAACTTATCCAAATATTTGCTGAAGACATGATTCATGAGACACATGAATGTGGCAGGTGCATTGGTAAGACTATATGGCACTGCAATGAACTCATAATGACCATATCTAGTTCTGAAATCCATCTTGTGAATCTCTTCCTCCTTAATCCTCACTTGATGGTAGACAGACCTCAAGTCAATCTTTAAAAACACTTTAGCTTCCTTTATTTGATCAAACAGATCATCAATTCTTGGCAATGGATACTTGTTCTTGACTGTCACTTTATTAAGCTGTCTGTAATCAATACACAACCTTAAAGTCCCATATTTTTTCTTGACAAATAACACCGATGCTCCCCAAGGAGACACACTTGGCCTGATATACTTCTTGTCCATTAATTCTTGTAGCTGCATCTTTAACTCTACCAATTTCGGCGTGCTCATTCTATAAGGAGCTTTGGAATTTGTTTCTGCCCTTGGGACAATATCGATGGTAAAATCAATATCTCTCTTTGGTGGTAGTCCTGACACTTCATCTGGAAACACATCTTTGAACTCTTGCAACAAGGGGAAGTCTTCTATCCTTAGTCCTTTGTCCTCTGATGAATCTGACATATGAATTACATATAATGGACAATCGTTCTTATAAAAAAATTTCAACTGTAAGGCTGAAATATGTCTTACTGAAACTTGCTTGGGAATTCCTCTTACCAATCTTGGTCTCCCCTCTTCATCAATGCATACAAGTTCTTTCTCATAACAATCCAACTTAGCTCCATGTCTTTCCAGCCAATCCATGCCAATTAAGGCATCATAAGATCCTAATGGTAGTACATCTAATTCTGCATGTGTGTGGAGTCCATTCAATTCTATGGGGCACTCCACCACTACTTCACTTACTTTTCTCATGGTCCCTGTGGCTAACTGAACTAGCCAAGACTTATTATGCTTCACTTTTCTAAGAGAACAACCTTTAACCACTTTTGGAGAAACATAACTATGAGTAGATCCTGGATCAATCAAAACATAAATAGATTGCTTAGCAATCTTACCTTCAACTTCCACCACTGCTGATTGATGGTTTGCTTGATGATTATCCAATGCTGCATAAATTCGAGGCATTTACCTTGCCATATCCTCCACTGTAGCTTCTCCCTTTAAGTTGTGCAAGCTCCGAGGATTCTCCCTCAAATGTGGACAATATTTAAGCATGTGATTTTGTCCACATCCCCAACACTGAAGTGGTCCTTTTGATGTTTTTTCTGCTGCTACTTCTTGCTTGAGTCCACTCCTTGCTTGCTACCCCTGTGGAAAGGTTCTGGGATGATTTTTGAATGGTGGCTTGAAGCCACTTTTCTTATGATCAAACCTTTCTCTTGGATTTCCTTTCCATGCTGTGTGAACCTCTGATTTTCCTTTTACTCTGCTCATAGCAATGCATTGCCATCCTAATGGATTCATCTAGACTTGGTGGATTAACAAACTCAATCCTATCTCTGAAACTTTGAGGTAAACTCCCAATGAAGCATTGGATATTTACCCTCTCATCTTTGATGTAATCCACATACTTCAACAATTCCAAAAATTTATGGACATGTTCTTCCATAGATTTCTGTCCCAATTTAAGTTCATTGAATTATTTCCTCTTACTGTCATGATGCCTAGCAGAAAGATATTTTTCCTTGAAATACTTCTTAAATCGCTCCTAGCTGATCCTCCTTTCACTGATCCCTTTTACTTGCAAGAGGTGTTCCCACCAAATTGAAGCTCTGCCATTTAGATTGTAAATGGAAATTCTATCCTTTTCATTTCCTGAGTAATCATGAATCCTAAAATATTTCTTCATCCCAAGAAGCCATGCCTCTAACTCTTTGCCAATCTTGTCTTCTCCATCAAATGTGGGAGGCATTTCCTTCCTAAATTCTTCCTGTGGGATTCCCTTGAATTTATTTCTTCCTTCAAGTCTGCTAGAAGTATGTCTTGGAACTCTTTGAGAACCTCTGGAGTCACATGATCTGCTGGAAGAAGATCTAGAGGAATGTGTTCTATGCTTTTTGCTTACAAAACTCTTCCTTGGGGTTGGAGTCATCTTCCTTAAACGACCTCTAGAGCGACTCTCTACATCTCTCCCTTCTTCACCTACATTGCTTGGTTTGGATCCAAGGTTTATCCTCTGCTGCATATCAGTGAGGCTCTGCAAAATAGTAGCATTGAGCTGGTTCTCTTTGTCCCGAGCCTCCATCAATCTTTCATTAAAGCTTACCATGGTCTCAACTAAATTTAGAGGAGTTATTTGCTCCCTTCTCCCATTTGATTCAGTCTCAGTATTCCCTTCTTGCACATTTTCTCCTAGCACATCTTCATCATGTTCATAAGAATCCTGAGCATCATTTATGGTCACCATTTTCCTTTGGAGACCATTTTTCCTGTAGGCTGCCTCTGCTACAACTATTCAAATCTTATGAGCTACAAGCATTGTGCATTATGAAAATATTTATTAGACATCTTAAGAATGCATATAGAAACATAAAAAATCATTATTTAACATAATTAAACTCATGGAATAATTCTCAGAGCTATTATGTATTCTTTCCTTTTGTCCCATTCATGGAATTCCGGAAATTGTCCATATTGTCAAAAATTTGTCAAAACATTCACTGCACTTTTCTGCTCTACATATCTATGATGTATGATAACTTCATTGAAATTATGGTTATGCATCATTGTTCCCTGCTGGATAAGATTTCCAATTCTTATCCATGTGCTTCTTTCCGACTCCGGGTGTGGAAATCCCATTACTTAAAAAATGACAATTTTTACTAAAATTTTGGACTTTTACATTGCTGTATTTTTCTGAAATGCCAACTTAGCCACTTGTAGAAGCAAATCTAGAAAGAATCATGAAATTTTTTCTATCGGGTGAAGTTAATCCATACAACAAGGAACACTCAGAAACTTTTGGATCCTCCTTCCGATGTACCATCCATCTTCTATAAATTTCTGGGTTTGACTATTTCTAACTTTCCACTCTTTCCAAAATTTCAAAATTTTGGGCAAAAAATGGCTATCTTCCAAACTGAGCATTTTTGGAAAATATCTGTCTAACGGAAAATGTCTGTTTTAATGAGAATATGAAATGTTGAGTTCAGTAAATTTCTTGAATCCTAAATATAGGGCCACTTTTATTCATTGCAAGCTTTTCAAAATCGTAAAAACAAGTGGCCCAGAATAGTGCTTTTTGGCCTTCTCGCTCACCCTGAATCCACATCCTTTGGAGTTTGGCTCCAAGCTTCCAAACTTAATATTGTTCCTGCTCCATGGCCGCTCCATATCGATTTCAACCCAAGCTGACCTTCCGTCAAGCTGCGGAACACCGATTTGTAAAAGCCATTAATTCCAATTTCATGCCAAATTAGTGCATAATGGGATTGGGACCCTCTCTGGTTCTTCCGTGGCTTTCGATAATGGCCTCAGAATACCACAGAACTCATCCAATTCTGGTTCCGCATGCTCCTGCTATCCAAAAATCGAGTTTCGAGATCTTTTTTTTTGCTTCCGAAATCCGCAATTTCCGCAATGCGGAAGTCGGAATGCCAATTTTCCAACTCCGAAAAATACCCTTTCGTAATCCGCAATTTGTATTGCGGAACCCGGAAATGCGGAACGTAAAAAACGCAACTTCGATATTTAACGTTTCCGCAATCCGCAATCCGCAATGCGGGTTCAGAAATGCGGAAGTCCAAAACGTAATTTCAAAATTTTTACGTTTTCGCAATCTGCAATCCGCAATGCGGGTTCGGAAATGCAGAAGTCCAAAACGTAATTTCGAAAAATTTACGTTTCCGCAATCCGCAATGCGGGTTCGGAAATGCGGAAGTCCAAAACGTAATTTCAAAAATTTTACGTTTCCACAATCCGCAATGCAGGTTTGGAAATGCGGAAGTCCAAAATGTAATTTCAAAAATTTTATGTTTCCGCAATCTGCTATCCGCAATCCGCAATGCGGGTTCGGAAATGTGGAAGTCCAAAAAGTAATTTCAAAAATTTTACGTTTCCACAATCCGCAATTCGCAATTGCGGAAACACCTCTACTCCGACAAACTTTCAGAGCTCATATCTCCTTCGTCCTTTAACCAAATAAGGCGAGTCCAGTACCGTTGGAAAGCTCTTGGAGATCTCTATGAAACTGTGTGATCCTTTGTCACACCTGCAAACTCTGATCCTATCATTTTTCTAATCAAAATGTCACCCAAACTTCTTCAATACCACATTAAAACATTATGATATCTGCATGTAATTCACAGTTTGGATCAAGCATCCCTAGTGCTGCAACATGGGCTCTGATACCACTCTGTCACGTACCCTCCCGTCTATCCGATGCAAGGGAGAAAACATGACCACCATTCCGAGGCTTATTTGGGAAACTCAACCCCGCACATTGCTTACAAATTCATAATAAATAAAAACTTATGTGTGCAGATTCATACTTTAAATAAACACAACAGAATTATACACTATCCACACAATTTCATCATACATTCAACATATAATCATAAAAGTCATCAAATTAAACATTGCAGAACACATAATGAATATATTTTAAACCACAAAGAATACTTATATTCAAAATGAATTGTCCAAGCAACTGGCTATGTGAGAGCAACATTCCACCCAACCATAGGTCTGTGTCCAACCTGTATTCTTTTATATGAGAGACCACCCCTGAGCTGGGATGCGTATCTACTAAGGAAGAACTAAACAGGCTCACTCACAGCCATGGTCTCACAAAAACAGTCATGCTAAGACAACACACAGCTGGGTTTATCAAGCATGCAAGAGAAAAAGGAGGAGGAGAGCTCAACCACAGAGCTACATGCATCTCAATTAAAATCAAATATTTATGGCACCCACAATACCTACCACACCCAACAAAAGGAAGGTCCCCTTCTCTGCTGCACAGTCCCTCATGCACCCCTTCCCTCCAGTGCTATTTAGGGTGGGCATAGAAAGGTCCAGCTGCTAATTCCTTGAGATTCTATCCTTCACTGGGTTTATCAAGCAATCCCAACCTCTGTTCAAACATTCACAATTGGATTTTCTCAATTCGATGGCCAAATAACTCAATCCCGTAATTGGATTTTCGGGCTATCAAATATGGGTTTTTCTATGGATTTCAAGCAATTTAACACTCTCAAATTCACCCCAAGGTTCATGTCAATGGATCCCCCATCCGACATTATAATAATAAAAATTATAATTGGTTGTGGATGAGGCAGAGCGATGAAAGATCAGGGACTATTCACCGGAGTTAGCAAGGGGGTTAAAATGTCTTAGGTGGGGAAAACTTTGCTATGACCCTTTTATAATCCTAAGTACCTAAAAATACCCAAAGTTTTGGCTAAGTCATAATTCCATAAAAATGACTTAAGACTTAGGTTTAAATATTAATTAAGTGTTTACGTGTTTTAATTAAATGGCTGGGAGAGCCCACGTGTTTTTCTAGGAAGAGACTTATACATGCAAGGAAAGGTGGTTGCGTTCCATTCTACGCGAAGGGGAAGCAAATTGATCTCTGGAAAAATTACTCATGCATGGGCGTGTCTGAGAATACATGGCAGGAAAACTTTATCTGAGAATGAAAATCTGATATGAAATTTTCAACCTGTGAGCCAAATTGTTGATAACTTGCTCTTGAAATGCTATCCATTTTATCTCTGGTCATTCCAGTGAAGTGGAAAAATGGTGTAAGCAACTAACTTGATGGATTTCTGAGCACTGATGGCAGTGATGGGTTTCACTGTTGTGCAGTTAGAAAGAAATCAAGGAGGTTGAGTGCATTGTTTGGCATGGAATTTGATTCAACCCAATTTTCCCAATTGCCAAGTGTTCGTTCTGGAAGATTCTGAGAATTGGAGAGGTTTTTCTTGATGAATGCATGAGTCTCATATTAGGGGTGGAATTTTGTTGAGAGATAGATGAACAAAATTGCCTACGGTTGGGTGGAGCGTGCCTCACACATGGCCATTTTACCATTTCAAGTGTTTTCAGATAAGTTTTTATTTCTCAATTTAGTTTAATTGATGAATGACAAAGAAAATTACATGTTTTAAATTCATGAGTTGTTTGTTTGCATTCCCGTTCATGAAATTGACACAAGTTTATTTCTGTAATTTATTTGCTTGCTGGTTAAGTTTCTGGGTTTTTATTTTCCATAAGGAATTAAATTGCATAGTCCTGAAATTAAAGTTTTTATGGTAAATTATAAATTCAAGGGAAGGGAATTTTTGGTATGTTTAGTTGTGGTATATTTTCCATAGAATGAATTTATTTATCAACACCTGTAAAATTGCTTGTAAGTTAATGTTTGAGTGCACATTGGCCATAATATTTCCTTGGTCCTTTGACATGATGGATGATGGAAGTTCAACCATGAAATGGCTATTTTGTCATGAGCTTTAATAATTGTTGCACACACAAATTGATTGTTTCAGTTTGAGTGTTAAAAATGACCGAATATGAATTAGGGATAAAATTCATGTGTAGCTTAATAAAAATTTCCTATGCATGGAAATGGTGTGAATTTTAATTCCGCCATATACTTGTAAATAATCCCTAATTTGTAGGGTTTAATCTAAATTTCATGAATACCAATCCTTAAGTCAAAGTTAAGACTGAGAAATTTATTGTTTACCGCACAATGCTCAAACTATTACTGTTTAATAATTAAATTGAAATATTCATAAAGTTTAACTATTACTGCACAATAAATAGACTTTTCTTTATTAATGAGTAATTGACTTAGCCATGGAATGGTTTACTGCGCATAGTAAAATTCAATAAGAAAAATGAAAGATTTGTAAAGCAATGGTTTATTGCACATATCTCAATTCATTAAGAAAAACGAAATATTTCTAAAGCAATGGTTTATTATGCATATCTCAATTCATTAAGAAAAATGAAATATTTATAAAGTGATTATTTTCTATGCAATGTTTGAACTAATATTGTTTAATAGATTCATAAGAAGATAATTAACACCTGTTAAATGTTGTTATTTAAGCTTAGCATGAATGATATCATGGTTTTGGAAAACCACGGAGTGAAGTTATAAACCACATGAAAGTAATATGTGGTAATTGCATTAAGATGCACATAATTAACATTTTTACATAATTGGTAAAATGAAAACAAATACCATGTGTTAAGGCTTAATTAATATGCCTCGTAATGAATGGTATTTAAAACCAAAAGCTGATTTGTTTGTTCAAGAAAGGTTAAATTAGCCTTGTATACTTATTCCAGAAGTATTAACCTTTTTCCTAGCACGGTTCTTACTGCGTAGTTTTACTATGCATGTAACTTTTACTGCGCAGTTCTTATTGTGCTTTAAATTTTATTAAGTTGGACTATTGTTGTTGGGTTACATGCAAATAACATAGGTTGAACTATTGCGCACACAATATTTCCTATGAAAGAATTTACTACCTAGAGTTGTGCGGATAGTTCTTATTTCCCATGTCTTAATGTAAAAGTTTCTACTGTGCAATTCTTATAGTGTTTTATTGCTTCTTACTATGCGGTAAGCTTAGATTTATTGCACATTTCCTATAGTATTTTACTATTTCTTACTGCACAATAAGCTTAAATGGATGTTGTTCATAATGATATGGAAATAAAGTTATAATTTCCTTGTTCCATTTATGCACATAGTTCTTAAGATAGATAGGCTAGTTCTTATGATATGTTATTATATCCCTAGTTCTTACTGTGCAAGTTTGATTGCACACTGTGCAGGTCTTAGTGTAAAAGTATTTAGTGCGCAATTGATAATAGTGTTTTATTGGGCGGTTTTACTGTACGGTTTTACTGCGCAATTTTTAATAGAATATTTATTGCGCCATTTTAGTAAATGATTTAGTAGAAAAGTCGGTCCAAGTATTAATTCATCATGGGTCCGTTATAAGGTATTTTTAATGGGAAATATTTATTATGAGAATTAGGGATGAAATAAAAGTAGAATTGATAAATGTGTGACAAATAATTAAATTAATCTTATGCTAAAATATTTATTTAATATGTTTTTGCTATGCATTGTTGCGCATTAGAGTAAATAATGCATATCAATAATATGCATGTAATATATATATATATATATAGCGTGTATTAAGTGAATGTGACACTGGGTGTGTTACAGGTAGATTGTCTTGGCATATTGGTGCATTATTCAAAGTTGATTTTGGGGATAAAATTTATGCATTTGCAGTTATACTTGAGTAGCAAATTCGGAATATTGGTCATGATTATCCCAACATATACTAAATCTATGATTCATAATCACATCCTTAATGTAGTTTGGGATTGGTAGGACTCTAATGGTGTTATCTCGGTTAAGTTGGCATATGATTCCATTGTCGATGTGCAGTCTCCTACGAGGCCCTGTCCTATTGCTAATAAATTATGGCGTTGGAAGCTCCCACTCAAAGTCAGGTGCTTTATTTGGCTGTGTTGGAACAATTTTATTTTAACTTGGGATAACCTGTGCAGGAGGGTATTTGTCGGACCGGGCATATGCATTCTTTGTTTACAGCATGACGAATCAGTCTCACATTTATTTGTAACTTGCCCCTTTTTCGTCTCCGTCCTTGAAGCCTGCCAACAGTTGTTCACCTCTATAATTCTGTGGAGACAAGAGACTTTTGCTGCTACTTTGGAACACTGGGTGAAGGGTAGGTCTGATTATGTGGAACTGCCTCTCTTTGCTATCTGGGAGGTATGGAAACAGAGGAATCGATTGATTTTCCAGTATTCAACTTTGAGTTCTGCCCTGGTGATATCTAAGGTGGTGGCTTGTTTCTCTGACTTTAGACAACTCAAAGTGGTGTGCTGACAACGTTTACTTCTCCCTCCTTATCTGGATTTCTCTAAACTGGTGGTTTTTTTTGATGGTGCACATCTTAATGGTTACTGTGGAGCGAGGATGGTTCTCTTTTTGAGTGTGGGGCACTTTTTTCATCTTAAGTTGCAGGTGGGTATGGGAACCAATACACGTGCCGAGCTTCTGGCACTCTGGGGACTGCTGTATTTTGGCCATTACTGGGGGATTGATATGCTTCAGGTGTTTGGTGACTCGATGGTGATTATCAACTGGGCGGCTGGGATTGCTAGATTGAATGTTATTCAGCTTATGCCCTAGTTGGATTGAGCCCGTGCTCTGATTCTTGGCTTTGCTCATATTAAATTCACCCACATTTATCGTGAATTTAATACTTCGGCTGATACTTTGTCTAAATTAGCCGTCGTCTTGAAGGAGGGTTGTATGTTTTTTGATGAGTTTCAGGGAGGGACATGTGTGGACTCTGGTTCCTTACACTTGTTCTAATCTTTCCAGGAGTGCTCCGCGGATGACCGACTGTGGGACACTTAGTCAATGCACAATGATTTCTGGGCCTATGGAGTGTGTACTCTTGTAACTTTTGTCAAAACACAGTTTTTTGATGTAGACTATCTGAGCATGTTAGTATGATGGAGATGATGATCCACGATAGCATGTTGGAATTTTGAATGTTATTGATACATAAGATGTAACTTTGATTCATATCTTTTGAATAACAAGTTACTTTTTTCGGCATGAAAAAAAAGTCACTTGGTACTATTCTAATATCAAATTTCAAACGAAATTGACGCAGAAATTTGTACTTGAAATTGCAAATTTGAAATAATGTATCTTATTGTCTATTCATGATACGTGAAGCATCCAATGCGATAATAACAAGACAATTACTTGTCTACTCCAAAGGTGTAGTTGCATGAGTACATTTACAATACTATTATCACAATTCCTAATAAGTATTCCATAAGAAACCTTGAACCAAGATTTATGACTCCTTACATGAGAGTTGTGTTTCAATGGATGGGTTTATGTTTTTTTCATTACCAAAACATATCGGAATTTTTTTTATTAAAAAAGAGGATACCACCACAAGATTACAACAAAAAGATCAATGCACGACCCAAAATCAGCCTGTTCAGAAACCATATAGGCAGGTCCTTCCAAAACACAAAATTTTCATCCTTACTTCTAGCATCTACCCTACACTGCCAATATTTGAATTGTCCAATAAAATCACCTAATAACAAAATATAAGTGCAGTACATATCCTCTCTAGAAATGGAAACCCCATGGAACCCAGTCTTCAATTTTCATTTGAGGTGGAATACAAGAGGAACCTTTAGCAACCTCCCTTTCCTTCTGTTGTCGCTGCAAAGCCTCAACAATTTGTTCCAAACTTGCGATTTGATTCATCATTGTCTCCAATTTGTCTTCGTTCCTGTCACAATGATCCTTTAGCAAATCTAGTTGAAGTTGGAAGTCTCGCTTCTCAATATACCTTTGTTGTATGTCTTCCTCTTGCTGCTCGTCCCGACGTCGCTCCCTGTCCCAACGGTCCCTTTCAATTCCCCACAACTTAAGCTTGAGCCTATGCAGACCTCGAGAAATTCAGTGTATTGCATGCCCTGTGCAGCAGAAATCCTCACTATCATTGTCCATACCGTCTACTAGGCCAATGTAATTCTCCACCGCCTCTGCAGGGATCGCCCTCCAACGGATTTTGGGGCTAGGAAAAGAGGGAAAGAAAGATTTTGACATTCGATTTCCTTGCCAAATGAAGCTATAAATGCTATGAGAGATAATATAGAGCATGGTTAAAACACCATCATTTCTAAATCCACTCTTTGGAATTATATCACTTCCCATCTTAGTTCTTCCGTACCTCCCCACAAAGGAATAATGAATTTCCCTAGTACTGCTACTTAAAATTGAAGCCTTCAACGTGTGCGGATGGAAATCAAATAATGTTTTGGATAGTAATTCGTTCTCTCATGACATCATGAACATAACTCTGCGAAACTGCAGAGCCAACCATCCCCCTGATAAATTAATGATTCACTCATATTGCTAGATCTTGGATGACCAGCATTAAGCATGCATCCCCCACATGCATTAAACATGGTATGTGTCTTGATGCTACACCACCTTGAAAAATTTAGATGTTTCTCCTTGCTTTGGTATTTATCCCAACTTAGGTTAGGAACCTTCAATCGCTTAAGGAATTGGATCATATATCTCATCCCCATTCTAGTTTTAAGACAACCTTCATTACAAGACACTAAGGGCTTATCTGCATAGGTGAGGAATTATCTATATGGATGGCTACCAAGTAGATGGATAGTGAAGGTGCTTTCTTTTATTGATTTTTTGGTAAAACGGTTTAGATATTACATATTGATTGACAATTAATAGTGTACAAAAATGAACTACGATCTCCTAGGATAAAACATTGAAATAGTCCAATGGTAGGGTTGTGTACCAGGGATAGGTGAAAGGAATCTTGTTCATTTTTTATAGTGTAACTTATAATTATCTTGTTCTAATTGATTATTACATAGATGATGTGACTTACATATGATCCATGTCCTACCAATGCAGTGCCCTGTACTTCACTCTTATGTGCCTTCTTTTAAATATTTCAAAGCTTTAAAATCCTTAGTACTCCATATAGGTACATATGCATAATGGACTAAACTCAAAGAGTGAAACACTAGATGAACTCCATTAATATTGAAACTGAATATTTTCGATAGTAATATTATTAGTTTTTAAAGGAAATGATTGAGCCAACAATTGGGCCAAATGAATCTCCTATATAATATTTTTACATCTCCTGTATGTATATAACCATATATCACATGCATTATATTGCATACGATATGATTATATTTCATATGATACCCTGTATAGTTATATTTGAAGTAAATTGGGAGTTTAGAGTAAATTGAAAGCACTCCTTGAGGGAACTAGTTTATACCACAAGGTATGCTCTTTCGTTAAACCCTTTTACTGTCCTGAAACATTTGCAATATTTTATTTTTATTATGAGTTTAATATTCCTATGTTTGCTTATATTGAATATGGATTTTCATAGGTACACAACTGTAGACTTAGCATAAGAAGGAGATGGAATTTGTGATGGTTTAGATAGGTAAAATTTTCTATTGACTACCATCTTGTTACTAGTTAGATTCCTAGGTTTTTGAGTTTGATAAAATGCATGAGAGAATCAACTAGGGAAATAAAATCACCACAACCACTGTGAAGTCGTCCCGGTGAGAGGTAAAATGACTAAGCAAAAAGGAATCTAACTTAGTCAAGTAAATTGACAAGAATGATGTAGAGGTTGACCCAACAAATGTAATTGACGAGGATGAAGTAGAATTAAACAACCCAACAAGATATGAATTGCATCGATAAATATTAGAATCAACCAGCTATGAATTAAGTTGACCAGAGAGGAAAATCAAGTAGGTAGAGACAAGACAAATCAGCTAGAAGATCAACCACTAGATTAGAGCAACCGTATGGCATGTGAATGGGTCATACAATATGTGGGTAAAGTTTTTTGACTCAACAAGATTCGAATCTCCATCTGGAGAGGCCATATAACGCACTTGAAGGTGCAACTAACCTTGAATACTAATCAAATTGCAGTCTAAGGGTAGGTATGTTCTTGTGAAGGAGAATTGCTCATCGAACAATGAATCTCAGCTCACAGAGCATGAAGGAAGTTCGTAGAATAGGGAAAATTATCCAACATCCATTAAATCCCAAATTAGGAACTCCAGAAATACTTGAAACAACTCTGTTACCATAACCCTTGATATTCCTTGACAATAGATGGATGGCTTGAATCCTCTGGCGGTTGCAAGTAAACAAACAATCACATTTGTTTGCATAGTCGATAAAGCTATCATGGAGGGTTGTATGTCAGCTCTCTCCTTATTTGATTACTGATTATTTTCATTTTAAATCATGATATTGTTAGTTTTCAATAGATCATATTTGAATACAAACAACTAGTATATCAAATAGTACATTTTTCTTATCTACGTGTTGATATGCAGGGTTAACACCTTAATTCCCTAATTTATGCATATGCTACAATAACTAAGACAACAATCTGCGTTGGTGATCAAATCAAGCTGCATTGAAGCGGGCTCCTTCCTTCTCTTGGCATTGGATCTAGAATTATTTTTGAGATTGATTTCCACTATTGTTGATACCATTCTCCTATGCACATTTGCAAAGTCTTAACATTTTAGTTGGGTGTGTGGCTTCTCAATAGAACAACCCGCTTTTTATTTTATTGGTGGTCACAGTTGGAGAATCTATTTCATATATATTTTATTTCTTATTAATTCCATTTCATATCATATCACTGGATATTAATGTGGTTGCCCTGAAAATATTTTGTATAGTTCCTATATGCATGTTGATATGTAGGGTTAATGCCTTCATTCCCTAATTTATGTGTATGCTACAATGGCTAAGACAATGATAGCTAACCATGAATTTTTTCAAGCTAACCTATTGTTATATGTCTTGGTGCTCCCACAATTGGTCGAACGAGATTGTCAAGAAACCTGCCTTTAGTAGGTTGAGTCAATCTTGAAGGGAAATGCATTAAAAAGCATATTTAGAGTAGCTACATGGGGGCAATGGCTGAACGCTACTATAAGAATTAAGTCTGGCTTACAATGTATGTAATTAACTCAATCTTAGATTTTATTCATATTCCCAAGGGAGATTTATGATGAACAATATTACAAATAGATTGAGAGCCATCATGCCTAGTAAGTTCCAAACTAAGGTTTGGACTTCTTCAACAACACCTAATTTGGAGAGAATTGTATTAAAATTTACATTAACATAGGCATACGCATTTGGCATCTTTCTTATAGTGTACAAGAATTGAGATTTGAATGGTAGGCTGAAGTGTGTTGGATATTGATTATATATCTAATGGTTCTTGTTATGAAGAATGTATTGACTTGTGAATATATTGCATATTGATTGTTCATTTAATTGCTAAGTATTCTACAAGTTCTAGTAATGTATACATAGTCCCTTATTTTTATGGTTGTAGCATTGGCCATCATTTTCCTTGTTTCTGATCATTGTTTACATATAGTTTACATATATATGACTTGGTGCAATGTTCATTCCTAGGTAGAAATAGTGAGAAGTGATGCAGACCTCTCAAAAGAAACTATCTTGATCCCTAAAAGGAGAACTCCAATGATTAGTACTAGGCCAACCAATTTCACTATAGATATATTAGGTCACATCGAGATGCATTGAAGTGGACTCCTTCCTTTTCTTGGAATTGGATTTAGAATTCTTTCTGAGATTGATTTCCACTATTGTTAATACCATTCTCCTCTGCACATTTGTAAAGTCTTAAAATTTTAGTTGGATGCGTGGCTTCTATAACTAATGGTTTTATAATCGGGAAACGTAACTGGGTTCCATCAACTCCCACATGTGCATCTTGCCATTTTGGATGTCTTCACATTGTCCATGGTCGCGCAAGAGCATTCGATTCAAATTTGACCCCCTTGTGCAAAATTGACAAGGCCTTCATTGAGTAGAACCTTAGTTCCGGAGACAACAAACTAGGACTGTTTCCGTGCAAGTGAGTCATGGTATGTGGGGTCCCACAATTGAAACCTGACATCCCGAATGCATCGGAATTGACAGATTCACAACCATAGACATGGTTTTAGTTATGAGGCCAATTTTTCAAGGCACCCCGGGCCCATTCAGGGACACTTTGAGAACTTGCTACGGGTGCATGGACTAAATGATTTTAAAGATATATGTCATGCATATACTGTTTCACGTGAGAATGAAATATCAAGGGGACATTTGGTGTGATTTGAGAAAAATGTATAGTTACAGAAGCTTATTGATTGCCTTCACATAAACTTAATTGGTGAACACTGCAGAAGACATAGTTGAATCCATCGTGGCATCGTTGGAAGGATTTTTTCCTGAGATTGTGGACAGGGATGACGATGCAAACTGGAGTAGGAGCATGAAAATTGAGAAAAAAACAACCAAGATTATTCTTTAAAATAAGAGCATGTAAATTGATGTGTGGTTAAATTATTCTCTGTTTCACTGCATTGTAATATTTTTGGTGTTATTCAATTTATTAAACAACGGTAAAAATATGTTTCTACGATAATATGATAAGTATAATTGAGTATAACTGACATCCCTTGTTCCACTTATTTAGGATTTTCAAGGAGTATTCTCCACACTGTTCAAGGAGTATGTCTTACCCCTGGATTCATAGGATATTTATCGATATGGGTGGTATCTAGACTGTGGTGCCACATGCCATATGACAAGGGAGTATGATCTATTCCAACCACCTGGATCAATGGCTACTAGATGCTTGGTGAGATGTGGGATCCAAACATAAGGAGTAGTTAGTAGAAGAGAGGGTTCTGTTATATTTGAGTTAGAGTCAGTATGGAGTCTATCCTTTCATCATGTTCTATATGTTCCTCGCCTAAGAGCGAATGTGCTCTCAGTTTCAGCCTTGGAGGATCAAGGTTAAATAGTTGAGTTCAGAGGACACTTAATACAATTATGGCTAGAGGAAGTTGTGTATGTTGAGGACTCCATCATATTGGGGATCATAGAGGGACAATTGTACAAAGTATGGGGTTGACCTCTTCACAAATTTATTGGAGGACATAGGGCTATTTATGCAACATTTTTGAGGTGACAGGAGGATCGCCTTAGCAGACCCACTTAGTGGGAGTGGAACTAGATGGAAGATATGGGATACTCAGATGACTTCAGCAGAGCTTTAGGAGGTAGCCACAACAAATATGAACTCGAGTTTCCAGAATTTACAGTTGATAGTTAAATTGTATAACAATTTTGTTTTTAATAATCTTTACTAATGTTTATTATAATTGTTGCATGTTTTACATCATTGCAATGACATCTTAGCTGTAACTTATTTGAAATTTTATTATGGTATGTGCACTTTGATATTGATGTAATATGATTATGGTATTGTTTCATATGTTGTAATATTAGAAATATAACAGAAAATTTAATTATTACATGAAATAAATAATAACTTTTTATTTTTAATGTTTTTTTTGCAGAACACGGGTCTTGTAGAAGATCCAGTTGATCCAGATGATGATATAGATCCATATTATGTTGGTTCTAGTACCGATGTAGTAGATGATTATGATGAGGCCGATATAGGAGACACCGAGGCAGA
Source organism: Larix kaempferi (assembly GCA_027924585.1). Lineage (NCBI taxonomy): Eukaryota > Viridiplantae > Streptophyta > Pinopsida > Pinales > Pinaceae > Larix > Larix kaempferi. Next base: position 1,028,939 of record BSBM01000861.1, on the reverse strand, counting down.
TGATGATGATGATGTTGTTGTTGATGATGATGATGATGATGATGATGATCACGATGGTGATGATGATGATTAGGTAGTTGTTGTTATTAGCCAGTGCCATATTTGATCATATAGATTGCATCATGGATCATTGTTGATATATCATTATGATGCCTCTTTTATGTTTACTATTATATGTATCAATTTCACCAACAATACCATATTATTGAGTTGTATCATTTTCACATACATAATTTTGACTCGTATCGTTTGGACATGTATCATCTTGACTTGTATCATTTTGACATGTATCGGTTTGAGTTACATCACTTATCATTTTGAATTATGTCATTTGGACATGAATCATTTTGACTTATGTCAACTGTTGGGCATGTATCATTTTGACATGTTATTGATCTACTGACATATTTGACTTTCACTTGTTTTAGTTATATATGACGATGATCTTATCAGTATTGAATTGTAAATTTATATATATTTGAAGTGGTTGACAATTTTTGGATGGATATTTATTACGTATGATGATTTTAATTTACTGCCGAGGATGGATGTTGACAAATTCAATTAAATTATAGATATTTGACTCACTTGTTTTAATTAAAAATGATGATCATGTTATAATAGTTATCTTGTTATTTTATATATATTGGTTGTTGTAGATTTTATTTTGATGGATATTTAATAAGTGTAAGGACGTTGTTTGCTTGTATGGATGTCTGTTTCCCTAGAAATTGTTTGTAAATGTTAACTTATAAAATATTTCAAATACAATATGACTTACTCTATAATCATATAAGTTATTTAAGAGGCATGATATATTTAACTAATAAAATTGAAATAAAAATTATTAAATCAATAAATTGAAGCAAAAAAAGAAGCATTGTTGGAAGCAAAAACATAACCAACAATGGAAGCCAAACTAGATAGAAACCAAAAGCAATATCGGAAGGAAAACCTGGTGCTACACAACAAGCAAAAAATAGAAGCAATTTAGGTAGAAAACAAAGAAGTAATAATGGAAGCAATTTTAGAAGCAACAAAAGACGTCATAATAGAATCCATATTAGAAACAACAAAAGATGTAAAAATGGAAGCATAATCATAAGCAAAACTAGAAGCAAAAGTGGGAGCAAACCTGGAAGCAAAATTAGAAACAAAACTTGAAGCAAACCAAGAAGTAAAAGGAGAAGCAAAACTGGAAGCAAAGTTAGAAGCCAAACTTGAAGCAAAAGTGGAAGTAAAACTAGAAGCAAAGTTGGAAGCAAAACTGGAAGCAAATCCAAAAGCAAAGAAAGAAAGCAAAACTAGAAGCAACAAGAGACGTCATAATGGAAGTAAAACTTGGCATCATTTAGGAAGCCAAAAAAGAATCTATTTTTGATGCATTACCATAAGCAAAACATGAAGCAATACAAGAAGCAAAACATGAAGCACGACTAGGAGCAAAACTAGAAGTATAAATGGAAGCAAATTTGGAAGCCATCTTTGGTGTTATTTTCGGTGCCATTCTAGATGCTTAAGTAGAAGCTAATCTAGGCGCAAAATATGGCATTGTTTTAGACGCCACATTTCCGACGCAATATCCGGCGTTGTACTAGGAATTACATCCAGCTCTATTTCTGAAACTGAAGTGAACATGCACTATGCCGCCGTGTTTTGTGCCAACAAAAGTGCCCAATTCATTAATTAAAATAAACTAAATTCCAGTGCTATTTTAGGCACTAATTGCTTGTTTTGTTGTAGTGGATGGACCTCCCTATGTCTGAAACCCTACTTTTAAAATAAATGAAGATATTATTAAAGATATAACCAACCTCGATTACCCTTGGGATGATATGCACCATCATCCATACTTCTTACCCCAGGATGCCTCTACATCCTTTGTGTATTTAGAACAATTCTCCATTGATTTGAAAGACTATATTCCCTTGGGACATGTTGCTTCGTTAAAAAACCTGATTCTTGATCCATATGAATTTGCGGAGGGGAATATATCCAACATATAAACATCCACTATTCAAGTGCACATTTTGGTTAATCATCGTGTCACCAAAAACATTTTTTTTTGTGATTCCTGCACCTTTGAAGAGTTTGTAGCTTATAGTGTTCTCTTTCAAGTATTTTGTGGTGTTTCTTCCTAGTCTTACTCTAACATTTTAGGACTTGACCTGGCCATCATGGAACATCACATTGACACATGGTTCAAAATTTATTATGTGCAGCAAAAACAACAACCTATTCATCCTTCCAAAGATTTGGTCATTAAATCTAAAATTGACAAAATTCAAAATGCAAGATTCATCTATATGTTTTCCTATACCACATAAGGTCCTAGTTCAAGAAGGTGAAGATTATATGGAACATGTCATTTACAATGTGAGTAAGAACATGTCTAGACCTTGATTATCATATACCCACGAGGAGAAACTTGCCTTAATTGTCATATTTTTCACTTAGAAGTTGCACCATTACATCCTTAAAAGTAAAACCAAATTCGTAGAAAACTCGAATTCCACACTCTATATCTTGAGTAGGTGTGTCGTCAATGGAAAATTTGTTTGTTGGATCATTATCCTCCAAGAATATGATCTTGAATTTTTCTACTCCGAAGAGTAAACACTATTTGGCATGATCAGAGTTTATTCTGCCCACAAGCGTAATGGATCCCCTTATCAATGATGACATTCCATATGAACACTTGTTCACCATATATTTTAGTGATCCTTAGTATGGGGATATCCTTGTTTATTTATGTACTCAGAAGTTCAGTCCTCATCTTATTGAGATGATTGATGATGGATTTGTAACTTGGCTCCCTTTTACCTCCTTATTGGTGATGTTCTATATCAACGAGGGGTCGACACAATCCTTTGAAAATGCCTAACTTTCGAAGAGGTTGAAAAGGTCTTCAATGACTGTCATATTGGGGCATGCAAAGGCTACCTCTTTGGTATGGACTGCATAGAAGGTCATTTATGCAAGTTATTTTTTGGCCCATCTTGTTTTCTGATTGTATTAAAGCATTGAGTCATTGCCGAAACTACAAACTATTTGTCCCAAAGGCATGGGAACCACTTGCCCCATTACACCGTGTTATCCGATTCCATCCATTTTGAAAATGGGCCATAGGATTCATAAAGTATAATCCCATGTCGACCGGTGAACACAGATACATCATTGTGGTTTTTGGCTATTTCACTAGATGGGTCAAGACCATGTTGACATATAATTATACACTACCACCAAAGTGACACTTTTTTTCTTCAACCATGTTATCATAAAATTTGGTGTTCTAAAACAACTATTATATGATCATGGAACTCACTTTGAAGACATCATTTTGGAAGATCTTTCCTACCTTTTGAAATTTGAGCATTAGTTGTTATCCTCTTATTACATGTAGGGGAATGGCCAAGTTGAGGCTATCAATAAATATTTTAAAACAATGTTATAGCAGATGGTTGATAAGGATAGACCCAATTGGAATCTCATGCTTTTTCTCACCTTATGTGACTATTAGACATCAACTAAATATTCTACTAGGTTTACCCCTTCCCACCTTGTCCATGGTGTCAAATCAATTTTACCTATCGAGTGTTGATTCCCCTCCTTGGATTTAGAAATCAAACTTTTTCTAGACATCACCTAAAAATTGCTTGAAATCCATGATAGCTGAAATATTTCTTTTGGGGTGTCCCACGATCCTAGGAAGCCCTAAACTAAAAAAATAAAGAGAAGGGAGATACCACCAACCTGCAACTGACGTAATCAAAAACTAACTTATGGAATGGAAGATATGAGAATTTAAAATATTGTGTCCCATGAGCTCCTTGAATGATAAATAATGACAATGATTCCCAGTTTCATGGGACCCACCTTACTTATAGGATTTATTTGAAATTTTTTTCACTTCGTATAGGTTCTTACGACCTTCATTTTATGTGCCATACATCATGTTGGGTTCCTTGTCTCGTTCTATTCCTGGGTGCATCATCATCATCTTCTAATTGATATTATTTTCTGGAATCCCATGTTCTCTTGTTGTCACTCCAATGCATGTAATTAGTCCTTATTTCTATTTTATACGGTACTTGTAATATTGATTTTATTTCCAAATGCACTTTTATGCTTTGGTATTGTTTCCATTTGTGCAAGTTTGGTTTATGTCAGGATCACAATGTTTCTCCACAGGTGACCATCCCTTCAGGTATAATTATTCAAACAATAATATAGGTAATTTACCTTTGCAAACATATTATTCACTGAAGATTTTTTTTGACCCCATGTATTCCTATAACACCCCCCCATGTTCAGGAAAGTGGCATATCCCAACCATCCTTGCATTCACCCTTGCTTGACAATAGAGCCTAATTTTCTCCACAGGTTACCACTTATTTGTACCCAAAGTTCATTTCGATACCCATGCATTTATTCTTCCATAGGGATGGGAGTCCATGTAGTCCATGACAACGAATTTAACCTCACATGCTTCTTCACTTCCCTAATTAACTTGCCCCCAAACTCCTACATCATGGCATTGTTTATTTTATTTTACATATAATAAGCCCATTGTTTCATCCATACTATTGAAGTTACATCCTATTGTCGCCATTCATCTACAACCAAGGAGATTAACACTAGTGTCCCACCCCTTATTTCTTCCATTTTCTATCACATGCACAACTGATTCATTTGGTCACTTCTTGGACACTTATCTTTTTGAGTTTAATTTTTTCTCAAGTATCTCTATTTGGGAAACAATTCAAAAGTGTTCTATGGTATGGTGACAAACTATATAATGATCTCTTATGCTAGTGTCCCTAATTGCATTTTCTTAGATAATTTTGCGATGATTCATCCATCAAACCCCCTTGATGTTAGTCTCCAAATACCCCTTAACCTCAATATTCCCGTGTCCTTCCATGAGTATTATCCATTTCCTTTATTTCCCATGATTACTCATTTGTATCCCTCATCTAATATCATCATGAGTCATACATATGCTACTAGCTTAGCCATGCCTTCATACTCTAAAAAAAGGAAGCATTGAACCCATCACTTTCTAAACCTCCATTCCCCCTTATACAAGGTGGTATCTACGACAACTAAAGTAGATTCCACCTTGTACCAGTAGTTAGTTGGTAGTCTTTATTACTTGACTCATACCCATCCTGATATTTTCTTTGTTCTTGGCCTTGTTTCCAAGTATATGCAAATGCCCCATGAAATTCATTGGAAAGTAGCAAACATGATACTCCTATATATGATGGGTACAATTTAGTTTGGGATCCATTACAATTCAAGGGGGACTCCTTCATTGATTGGTTTCACTAGTTCTGATTGGGCTGGTGACCCTAATGATTGGATGCCTACTATATATTATGTTTTTATGCTTGGTTCTAGACATGTCACTTGGGCTTGTAAGAAACAACAAGATCTCGGTCTTTCTTCAACAAAAGAAAAGTATTGATCGACCATTAATTTAAGTCAAGAATCCTTATGTCTTCAACAAATCCTTCAGAGTTTGGATTCTAGCAACATCTGACTACCCTTGGGTGTGACAATCAAAGTGACATCAATATGACCAGAGATCCAATTCAACATCAATGTATCAAACACATTGAGTTATAGATGTGCTTCATCAGAAAGCTTATCCAGGATCGCATTATGATCAAAGTGCTATTTTACCTACAGATGATGAATTTACAGACATCTTCACAATCTATTACAAAAGAGAAGTTTTCTGAATTTCAATCTATGTTAGGATTTCAAGAATTTTCCATTAAAGGGGGATAGGCTCTAATGCTTCCTTCCTTCTCCTATTATGTCACCTTTGTAAATCCTTCAATCCTATCCCAAGTTGTTCTTAAGGCGAGGATGTTAGGATATCTAGACACTTAGGAGTTAGTTAAGATCAACTTGGTCTAATGCATCTTTAGGTAAAGTGTCTTTCTTTAGTATGCATTTGTACTTTCGTACTCCAATGGCCATGATATGTTCTAGACGTAAAGCTACTTGATGATTCATATTCACCTCGATCTTAACGACTATTGATCCATGGATTAACAATTGATTGATCCATGATGTCTATTTAAAGAGCATAGAGGATCATTTGCTTACTAATCAATTGTGAGAAAATAATATGTAAATTAATTTCCTTTTGCATTAATATATTGCATCAAGTAGTTGTTTGGATGGCGCCATGGATTGTTTCCATCAATAGGGGTTTTAACCACATAAAACATTAGTGTATCAATATGTGATCTATTTGTGTGAGTGGTTTCTTAAGGTGTTCGAGTTGTGTGGAAATTCCATAGGTGGGGGACATAGATGGGTTCTTTGTCTCCCCTAATGGTTAGCTTATCTAGTATATATTGCAACTTTATTGTTGCCTCCCCATCATCAAATATTCTCATAAATAGGTGGAAGAGTTCTTGAATCAATTCTAGTGGGGGGGATTCTTCCTTGATCCCCTATCTGTTACCTATGTTTTTCTCCCCGCTTGCTCAAGGGGGTTCCATGGAGATTAACTGTTGTTGATTGGAGCTTCAATGATAGTTGTTGCTTCCTCTATTACTTCCACAACTTCTCTGTAATATGTCATATGCTGGTCACATTGAAGATGATATTTGCAAGGGTTTCCTTCCTTCTCTGTGGGATATATGTGGTTATACATCATTAGTCATGGTCCATGTCCCACCACACATTACCACATCAATCCTTAGATCCCATGGATCTGCTAAGTAATGGGGCTTCTAACTCATGAGGTTTGTGTTTCTCTACCTTGCTCTAGTATTCCAATCAACTATTAGGCCAGGCCAATATTTTGTAGCATGTTTGATTATATCCCTATAGTGGTTACAAGACAACATCTTAGGATAAGAATAGTATTGGGATATGTGGTCGATCTTATTACAATTATAGCATTTGACGGGGCCTGGGTGGCCACCATTTATTCCTCCCTAGTAGCCACCTTTGTAGCTGCATTTTCCTATAATGTCACCTTTGTAAATCATTCAATCGTATCCCAAGTTGTTCTTAAGGGGAGAAGTTAGGATATTTAGACACTTAGGAGTTAGTTAAGATTAACTTGGTCTAATGTGTCTTTAGGTAAAGAGTGTTTCTTTAGAATGCATTTGTACTTTTGTAATACAACAATCATGATATGTTCTAGACATAAATTGATGTGACGATTCTTCCTCACCTCGATATTAACAAGTATTGAACCATGGATTAACACCTGATTGGTCCATAATCAATATTTAAAGAGCATGAAGATTCATTTGCTTAATGATCAAGTGTGAGAAACTCATATGTAAATTATTTTCCTTTTGCATTAATATATTGCCTCAAGTAGTTGTTTGGTTGGCGCCATGGAATGTTTTCCTCTATAGGGGTTTTAACTACATAAAACATCCATGTGTCAATATGTGAATTATCTGTGCCAGTAATTTCTTAAGGTATCTGACCCATGTGGAAATGCCATGTTTTAGTCAAACACGATCCACTAGACTCTTCTTTTAGGCGGGGGGAATCGCTCAACCAAAACTTGCAATGCACGACAATTCTTAGTAGTATGCATGTTTTCCCAACAAAATTCACATGCCTTAAGGGTAGGCGTATAAGTTTATTTTTGCAACATTGGGCAAAGAATAGGTGGATGTCCACATGTTCTCCATACTTCACATATTTTTTTATAGTGTTACCGGGAAACCTGTCGGTGGTGTCAGTGTCAAGTTAGGGCATATTATCTCAACCCATATCATTGGACAATCATTGGCTAAATGTCTCTTGATTTTGCACAAGATGAACCACACTTGCTAATGTCCTTTCCTTGTGTGACTCATTTCTAGGACTTTTTGGTCAATATTATGATATGAGATTGAAATTACACAAGTTTAGTTCGAACACTAATTGAAGTCATAGTTGTAGTAGTTATTCTTGTCAACCCAAGGTACCTATTCATGGAATCAATTTTAATTACTTGCACCAAGGCATCACGTTGGGTATTCCATTGATGTTGCATCAAGAGTACCTTGGTGAGAGGCAACAACTCTTGCATGAACCACTCCTTGTGTGGGTCTTGTGTGTGGGGTACAAAACTTGACTAATCAATTTCGAGTACCTTTGGTCATACTTCCAAACACTTTCCCTCAACCATTGTGTTATCATATTTATCTCAACAAAACTCAGTTGCTCCAAGTTCAATCTCTAAAACTCATCCATAAAGACTACATTTACTTTAGTGTCATTGTCTGAATCATACGCAAAGGGTTTGTTTGCACATGTTTCATATACCACTAAAGGGACCTCCCTTTTAGATTGGTATGGAATTCTACTAGCTTGGCCTCCAGGGTGGTGACGTCTTTGGCTCTCCAAATCAATTCACATAAAAACCAATGTTGTTCAACATCATTTCCATCCTTCTCAAATAACTCTAGAAGACACATAATTGAACTATCTATTAGTCTAGCCATACTATTTGTGTGTTTACCAATCAAAATAGACCCTTGTGGACCTAGTTAGTTGATTTCCCTGGTTCCTCCTATCCCTAAAGTGTAATACTTCCCAATACTACCCTTAAAAATAAACTATCATTTTTTAATTAGTTGTTAAGTATTTTGATTTAAATATTTATATGACAATGGATATGATGCACCATGATGGTGCAATTGTAAATATTTGCAAACATATTATTAATAGAAGCATCCAAGGCTGACTGGGTAGGACCAAAGTAATGAGAAACCATGATACCACAAGTGGGGAAGGCAGGTTAGGTTCTATAAGGTACAATCATTTTTATTTTCTCTCTCATAAGAAAGTTGTCGAAACCTACTTCCAAAAATGTAGCCATACTCTTGAATTTTAGTAAAAGGTGTCATCTTATTTTTAGGATAAGGAAGAGTCCAAGGGAGGACTCTTTTGATTTAAAAAAATAGGTATCCGAATGAGAGAAGGGGGAGAGTCAGAAAGATATGGGAGAGATAATGATGAGGAAAGGGAAGGAGGAATAATGGGTAGGGGGAGAGAGTAATAACAACTACCAAGTGAAACTGTCAAGGGGACAGAGGAAGGAAAACCAATAATGTTCAAGTTCAATTTGACTAACAGAAAACGGGGATTCTCTATGATCATACTAAAGAGCACTTGACAGTATTGTATGAGACATTAATTGTGAGTACATGTCTATTTATCCCTATGGATCGAAAAAAGTTGATATCTTGAACATGTATAAACAAAGTATAAGACTCTATCATGGACATTGTTATGAGCATTGGAAGTGTTAGGTGTAGCAAATGTTAGTGTACTTGTTGAAGGAATTGGTTAGAGTTGTGAAGAGAAACCTTACCTAAGGGAAAAATTGCTAAATCTAACCTCACTTCACCCTTGTGGTATCAGGTTTGGCTCAGGGATGGAATTTGATGCAAAATGTTAAATGTCTCAAAGGGCCTATGGTTGGGTGGTTCGTGGACCTACCCAACTCAGTTTTCCTTGGACATTCTAATTCTGGAAATAGACAAGTCTATTTTCCTACTTATTATTAATTTCCCGGTATGAGTTTTTATGAAATGATGAAATTCTTTTACAGTTCTATTTTACTTTTATATTTGTTTCTAATGGGTGGGGAATCTAATTGTTAAATTTGTTTACATTATGTATGTGAATTTGAATTAGTAGAAAAAAAATGTTTTTAAATATTTAATAAAAATATTTATATATTAGTATATTACTGCAAACTAGAATAACAATCGGTTCTTGATACTTTATAAATGAAAAATAAACTTTAATAGAACAATTTTCTATTTTACAAATGGATTTATTTATGTTCTCTTTGTAAGTATATTAACCCCTAGCCATTGTATGACATGGCATAAACATAAATATTTTTTTAACAAACCTAGAAATCCAATATAATCATATCCATACATTTTATGTCTATGAAACATATAATTCAATTATATTTTTTTGAGTCATATAAAAACTCATAATCCATATAAAAATCCATACATTTCAGCGTTCATGTAACAAAAACAAAAAGAGGTGCTTTCACCCTATTTCCATGATACCCACAATCTTTATATAGTTATGTTACTTTGTTCTCATCAACAATCAATCACAGAAAGCAGTTTTGAAGATCCCTTATAGTGTGGATGCGATATGAAGATTGATGTAATGAATTTGATTCTATGAATAATAAGTTTTTATTTTGGTGTGAAAAAAATTTGAGAACCCTTTTTATCATGGATTTATTTATTTGGTTACAAAACCTAAGAGATATTTTGAGTTGTATAGTTTCGTTAAAAAGACAAGGTCAAATCTGGGCATCGACTAAACCTTGAACTGTTAATGTAACTAAGATAATTTTTTAGGGTTTTCCATGGTGGATTTACTAAAGTGAAGAGCAGATAGACAAACAAAATACATAACTTGAATTAAAAATTCATTATAAACCTATTAATGATAAGTCTTGGTTAACAAATACAAATTTTAGAGTATTAATTTCAAACCTAAGGTTACACCAAGAATTGAGCGATGACGAAGTCCTATAAATGCAAAGTACAGGGGAATCAAAATAATTACCAGCTACACAAATTAACAATACATAAACAAAATTCTATAGTGCGACCATTTTATTTTACCTAAGGATAGCTTCAAAGGTTACGAGAAAGCAAAACCTAAAGATGTAAATAACATATAATATAAATTATACCCAAATTGAAAATAATAAGAAAGGAAGAGAGTTAAAATCCAAAATCTAAACCGTATACTAGACCAACGTGTTAGCGATGCAAGCCGTTTTGCAGAGACGTAGGTCATTGAATTAATCACTTCCTACTGTCATTCACTTTTTGAGAGTATGAACTAAGTAAGAACTCTCGAAAAATTCCCTCGGTAAACCTCTCAAGGATAAAGTCATGGGTTTTCAAAATGTAGCTTATGGTAACCCACCAACACTAAAACTAAACTAAAGAGTAATCCATATCCGTATAGAATGGAAAATCCCAACCACGAAGATTCAATGTTCCAAAGAGTGAAAATTGTCCCGGGATAGAGATGGTTTCCTAGCGCTTGGTGGAGTAAAAGCAAGTGACTTGAGGTTTTTGTTTTTTTTATAAATTGAGGTTTTCAAACTTGCATTAAGATTAGACATACTATATAACATGGTAATTTTTAGGGGCGAAGTTTTGTCCATTGGCTATTTTTTGGGCTTTTTTTCAAAAAATAAATTCGCTAATTAGTCATTTTTAGTCTCTAATATCACGTATATTTACATAAAAATATGTTTTTTTCATAATATTCGCCAAAATTTACAGTAATAAAATGTAAGTTTTATATTTAATATTCGCCTACCTATCTATATATATGTTTTTTTCAGTATAAAATAATCGCCTAAAATACTATACTTAAATACAATATTAAAATCCTTAAAAATATCCTATTTTATTAACACTTAGAGAAACCTCACACTCATCGACTAAGTGGTATGAAGATATGAAAACAAAGTTCATAAAAGTAAACAAAGACTAGCAGTTCATTATTGTCAAGTTTCATATAACGCCACATAGCATTGCTAAGAGAGTGAGCATTTGAAGTTCAAAGATCTACTTAGTATGAGTCATTTTTTTATTATCATCACAACCTCTAATCATGTGGTATAGCATTCCATATTAACCAACGTCACATCTATTCCATGATGTGATACATATAAAAACTGAATATTACATTGAGACACCATTTCAAATAGGATATCGTTAGGAGGGATAAAGAGTTTCTATTTGTGGTTATTAACAACTATGTAGGTGCTTTGAATTATAAGAGAAATAATAATAATAATTAGGCAACTATAAGTTTGTAAAAACAAATATCACTATATGAAAATTGTAAATGACATAATCTTAGATCATAATTTTTCGTTAGTTAGTCATATGTAATAATAGGGTATTACATAAAGGATTTACAACTACTCTTGTACTTCCATTATTACTACTATTGTTTCCTCCACTTGTTGGTCCAATACTATTATCTTATCTTGTAATATTATATGATGTTAGAAAATATAAACAAAGTTTAAGTTTAAGGTTACTTTAACATTTTCCAAATGCATCAAGAGTGTTTATTGTTCTGGGATGGATTCAATGTCAAGGGATTGTACCATGTCTACGAGTTGCCTTTATTCATCTTTGAATAGCCTAAAAACATTGTTGAGTGCATCTTTTGCTTGTGACCCGATGGTCATGTTCTTCATGGTGGCAAGGATGTTATTTTACCTTGGTGTAACCTCCTCTTGTGTTATCTCTTGTTCCTCCAATTGAATGTCTTCACCAGTTGGTATACTTCTTATCATTGATCCTTCCCCTCCTTGAGTATTGTATTCTCCTTAGGTCCTCTCTTTAGACTTAGTTGATCATGGTCAATCCTTGGTGCTCTAACCATGGGTCAACTTGTTCTCCTTGCTTGTGCAACTCCTTCGGGTAGATATTAATGCTTTCTTCTCTACCTATATATTATCTCACCATTCTCTCTCTCTTGATATACTTTCTCTTACTTAGCCACCACTTTTCAGTAAATACCTCTCTTCTTAGGGATCTTTATGCTCTTTCTAATGTTTGTGCTTCCTCCATGTTACCACCCTACCCCCACCTACTTCCATTTACTAGCTCCAAGCCAGGTCACTCCCATGCACATGGTTCTACGTTCTCACCATCGTCAATTGATATTAAATCCTCCTCCTCAAGGAACATATTTACCCACATCACCACCTCTTGCACCAATCTCCCATGCTCCTTTCTTAAACTATTATTTATCTTTTGCAAAATATTAGTTTAGTTTGATTGTAAACTCAACAATGTAACCTTCTATGGTTTCCTTCACCCAATAGTCAACTGCTATGGTGATTTTGCGGTCAAACCTATATAGTGCAATTAGGTTTGGTATGCTCCATTGTATTAGTCTCCTCCATTTCTAGGATGGTCATGGACACTTCCGTAATCTCTTCAACCACTCAAACAACACCATTGGGAGTTCTAGAACCATAATATTGTGTACATATGATGGTCATTGTACTTCCATTGGGATTGTTCACCTTTCACATGTTTTTCTTCAAAGCAGTTGATCTAACCAAACCAATCTTCTATGTAAATCTAGATCAAATCACCAATGATATTACAAAACCCTATAGATGCAGTTGAAGAGGCTCGACAATGGAACCATTTGCTGGCTCGATTTTAGACTAGGGTCCATAGAGGTGTCCAACACAGGGGTTCATTGTAGTCTAATAATTGGCATATTCAATCCCTCATGGAGGAAAGGTCTCACCCAAACTACAATCCAATATAAAATAAATTATGGGGCTCGAGTAGTGTGACTGTTGCGAATTGCCATATCAAAAGTTAACTTAAAGGTTCTCATTAATTAACCATAATGTTGCAACCGCCATAAACATAACAATAGACATAACAATATAAAGCATTCCTGATCTTACCATTCATCACATAAATTAGATAGAAGAAGGCACATTATTAAAAACCATAACGGATATAAAATGGATATAGAATGCAACATCTTCACCATAGATAAACAAAACAATTAAATTTTTTAAGGGGGCTCGAATTTCATTACTACATATGATGATTCAGTACATGGATATCTAATACAAGTAATCATATAGACCAAAAATGTCTACTATCATTATCCTACTCAAGCCTAAACCTTTACATCATATCCATCGTAGAGCAACATGAATGTACATGCAGATAGGTTGTCGTTTTGCCCAACTTGATGTAATTCACTCTAGTTTTATTTTTCTTCCTCAACCAAGTGGAACTCTCCTTGTGCCATCTCTTCCTTGGTTTTATAAGACTCTACTTATTTGTATTCCTTGCACCCAACAATCTAGTTGATACATGGCACCACTTCCTTTGACTTGGTTGGTTTATCATGCACCAATTTGTCCTTCCCAATGTCACGGCCAAAACTCAAAACTTTCAAATTTTGAAATGAGGGGCCAAGCAAATCTTAAAGAAGGAATCTACATGAACAACTAAAAGGTTTTGTAGTGAAGTGAAAGAAGTTGGTTTGCAAGTTTAAGAAGTTATTGTATGGATTAAAACAATCTCTAAGAATGTTGTATCAAAATTTTGATACTTATATTGGGACTTGATTTCTCAAGAAGAAAAGTTGAATTCTATGTACTTTAAACTAGTTGGTGATTATTTTATTTACACACTCTTTCATTTTGATGATATGTTGTTGGTTTGAAACAACAAAGAAATCATCAAGGATGTCAAAAGTTAGTTCTCTTATAAATTTTATATGAAAAATCTTGGTGTTGCAAATTTTATTTTTGGTATAGAGATTAAAAGAGATCAAGTAAACATGAATTAGAGGAATTAGATTTAATATGTAGGAATTTAAAGGTTCATGTTCATGCACGTGTAAATTTATCTACAAATAAGTGTCTCAATTTTATATTTTATATGTTAACAAGGAAGAATTATACGACACAAAGATACACACACACACACACACACACACACAAGGTTTTGTTGATGCAAAATGAGTTAGAGATCTTGAATGCAAAATATCTACAAGTAGCTACATTGTTTTTAACCTATTTGATTGTGTAATTAATTGGATGAGCAAGAGGTAGCCCATAGTTTCATTGTAGGTATGGAAATTAAAAGAGATCAAGAAAACATGAAACTCTAATTGAATTACAGTCACTTTTCTCTTGAATTCTCTAATTTTTTGCCACACTAATTTTCAGCCATGAAATTCAATTTCCAGGCTCCCAAATATAGGTTTTTCTACATATTTTGGGGCTTTTAACACCCTCAAATTTGCCCTAGAGTTGATATCTATGGATTCCCCACTTGATTTCACAACCCACATAAATTTCTGGGCATTTTTAACACTCCAAAATGTGGTTTTTCCTCTGGTTATGATTTTTGTTCCTATCACCACTGGGAATGCATAGCTCGCTGAAACATTCCAATCCAATTTCCCAACAATGGAATGCGAATTAAGGGAAACAAATCCCCATGAGGGAAATTGACTTCTAGAAACCTAAGCCCATACTCAAACATATGAATTTTTGGGTTCAACTCGAGCTCCATTAAATTCCTGAGCTATGTTCTTAGCAATTTTTTTATTACATAATTAAAGATCAATAAGTTAATATGGATGGTTTCTTACCATTTATACCTGGGTTCTCAATATGACACTTAGAAAGAGGATTTAATCCCACACCCCTCTCCTCTCCCTAGTGGGTAGCATAGCCCCTCATTTTTGTTGCTTCCATAGCCAACTTTAGACTTTTATTCGCATTATAAATATTACATTGCTTACATTTTCCCACGGCTTACTAGCACATGATCCACAAAATATAAAATACTTGCCTTTATAATCTTAGACATTCACTAGTGGGGCCTTGGCCTTGAGCTCCACACTAGGAATCTTACATTATATTTTTACATCATTTACAACATAAGGTAGTATGATCTAGGGGTCAAAATTGGGGTAATACATGGTGTATGCTATGGTATCTACTAACTATGAAGAGGGTATTCTGGGATTTGGGTGGCACTTTAGAGTATGCATTATGTTATCAAGGAAGACCTATACCATAAAGAGAGAGATATAAGGTTTTATTGATGCAAAGAGAGTCAAATATCTTGACTATATCCACTCATGGAAGTAAGGAGGTTGAATGGTTGTAAATATGATTCTCAAATATTTTTTTGGTTCAAAACATAGTAAGGATCATTTTTTATAGCAAAGGAACCTACTTATAATTGTAAGACAAATGATATTGATGTGAAGCACCATTTTTTAGAGGCATGGTTGAAGACAACTAATGTTGTTTGAGAAGGTTGATACCTAGAAGAATGCTGCAAACTCATTAACAACATTCATGAAGATAGAGAAGTTCTCTTGTAGAGAATCAATGAGAATACACTTAGTAATTGTTATTTGAATATATCACCCCCAAATGGGAGAACTGGGTTAACAAATAAGGTTAATGAAGCTACATAATACTTAAAATGTTGTATTGTGATGGTTGAGATAATTTATGTTATCCGGATGCAAAGGACGCACAATGATAGGACACTTCCCCCAACTAGTATGTTTAAGGTGGATGTGACTAGTGGCCAGGGAAGGATCAATAGGAGGGATACCTAGAACAACCTTACCTTGTTCAAGATACAATGTGTGGGAGAAGGACTCAATCACTGGGAGGTGTACGAGATTATTAATAGTTGGTTGATTGATGTTATGGTTCTAGCTAGAGTGGCACATGGGATATTAATGCACAAAGATTTCAATTCTATGTAGACAGAGATTATGCACGAGTGAAGGAGGAGAAATTCCAAGCAAGTTAATGCCGCAAGCATGGATGATGATAGCACTAGGTATGTGGTCCTATCCTAACCTCGAGGGTGCGAGGTATGGTATTTTGTTCATCCCTTGGTCTAGTAATGAGTGCCTTCTATTTTTAAAGGAAAATTGATGCAATATGGTATTTTGTTCATCCCTTGGTCTAGTAATGAGTGCCTTCTATTTTTAAAGGAAAATTGATGCCAGTTCAATCTTGTGGTGGTGGTTGTTAATCACAATTAGGTCTTTGATTCTAGGCATCATGAGGAGCATGGGATTAACTACAAATTCATATTTCTTCTAGCATATATCTCAATGGATCCATGCCAAAGAGATCAGAGATGAAGGAGTGGATGAAGGAGTGGTGATGGGAGGCATGGGAGAGCTCAAACTACTTGAGCATCCCCTCGAAAAGTGTTCCTTAGAGAGGTTCCATATCATATTGAAGAAGCCATTGTGGCTTTGGAACCATGCTCCATTTAAGAGTAGGAGTAGCAGGAGAACAAGATGGAGCCAATAAGCCCATATTGGACAATTCAATACAGACTTGCTTGTGTTTTGATGAATATTTTCAACAAGAGACTCGATTATTAGTTGAATTAACGAAGAGTTTGACATAATCCATGAGCAACTCGATAGTCTGACATGTGCTATCCGATGGGGGGAGATGGAAACAACTCTTGCAAATTACTTTAACAATTCTTATATTGATGGAGCTATCCGATGGGGGGAGATGGAAACAACTCTTGCAAATTACTTTAACAATTCTTATATTGATGAAGCTTCATTGCAACATAGTTAGGCCTTTCCACTTATGTCTAGCTGTGTTTTTTGGTAGTTTTGAATAGGAAAAACCTGGTTTTAGCTACTCCATGTATATATTATGACTAGTTGTAAAGGACTTATTTACAAAAAAAGTATGTTAGTAGGTTTTTCTTGCATAGGTTTATCAAATTCTTCTAGGTAAACCAATTCGTAAAGGTTATATACTCTCTAAAGGCTCATTTAGTTCTTTTGGTGTTTGATGAAGAGGGTATCCAAGCATGGCACATTCATTAAATTATGCGATATGATATCAATGAAGTTGAAGAGGGTATCTATCTACGTTTTTAAAGAGGTAGGTCATAGTTGTATTGTTAGTATGTACTAACTAGAGTTGTCACTGGGTATATGCCAAAACCAAGAAAGGAATATTAAATGATGAAGATGGTATTTTGAGATTTGTGTGCTATGTACTAATTAGAGTTGTCAACAAGCATATGCCAAAACCAAGGAAGGAATATTGGACAATGATGAAGAGGATATTTTATTGGACAATGATGAAGAGGGTAATCCTAGATTTGTGTGACACTTGTAATTAGTTGGAGCAAGAGAAACATGATGAAACTCTATTTAGAGAAAATATGTTGAGACAATATTATAAAGATTTAATATGTAGAAATGTAAATTAAAAGAGATAGATATACAAGGTTTTGTTAATGCAAATTAAGTCACAGATTTACTTAAAATATCTATAAGTTTTGATGATATAATTCGTTAGATGGGCAAGAGGTAGGTTAAATTAAAAGAGATAGATATACAAAGTTTTGTTGATGCAAATTAAGTCACATATTTACTTAAAAGATCTACAAGTTTTGATGATATAATTAGTTAGATGGGCAATAGGTAGGTCATGGCAGCCACTCATGAAAATAAGGAAGTTGTGTGGTTGTAAATATTGTTCTCATCTATTTTGTTTAAGGTTATCAGAGTCTTCATTGAAAGCTACAACAAATGCTTGTTTTCATTGATCTACTTCCACCAAGTAAAGAATCAAGACTTAGATAAATCAACATAAGGAAAATAATCTAATACCGAATTGATCCAAACACAATCTTTATAAATAAAGCAAAGAATAACCATTGTCCAACTGTATCACATAACCAATTAAATTTTTCTCAGACATTCTAGCCAACCCTCATCTATTTGTAGAAGACCCCCATTCTTAAAATACTAAAGAACCAGGGGACAACGAATCGGACGTTCTCAACATTTAGCTTATCCTCAACTTTGATAATGTTAAAAAGACCCTGTATACGTAAACAAATTTACATTGAACCCTTGATAATCTGAGCGTTAAATAAATCTAAACTGTTATATGTCAAATTTCAAAATACGATGAATTAAAGTTAAAAACCAGAGATATTGCCCACGCTTCCAACAGTCACAGAAATAACCAGAGATAACCGGTTATGAAATTAACTACATGGCCTACAAATAGCAGAAAACTGATCATGGAATTAACTGTGATGCTTACAAATTGCTTTCTGCACAACCACCTGTGGTCATGAACCACATTACAAAGTAAAATATACTTTCACAACATAATATAGAATGATATGCTGTATGAAAACTCAATCCCAAAAACTAAAAATCATATAATGATGCTGCCACAGATAATGGGAAGCATATATCATTAAGGAATGATACTTTTCCAAGTCTTCTTACACTCACAGAGGGTATATCCAACAACAACAATCCATTGAAAAAAGTTCAAATAAGAAAGCTAAATAAATACATGATTACAGTAGTCTCTACTGAATGTGAACACAACACGAACTGTTTTATTTGACAGATGAAACCTGCCAAAAAGCACAAGCATACGTTCTCCAAAATTGTATAAATTGAAATGTCATTACTTCTTCTTCTTCTGTGCTTCTGTACTAGCCTTCACCTGCATAAATAAAACGATTCATTCATACTTAAGTTATGCTGAAGGTAAATCATGATACAATATTAGAAATATAAGAGCAAGCATTGCATTCACCTTCTTAACTCCACGTATTTTTTTGGCTCTGTTCTTCCTTTCTTTCATTTGCTTCCTCGATTTTTGCTCCCGCGTAGCCAGCCCATTCTATGCAGCAACAATAAATTAACAACCCGCAACCGAAATTAATCGTAGAAGGGTATCATGAGAGCTTTTTTCCTGTAGATTAAAAATATTATATTTTATTAAAGCAAGGACCGGCCATACCCTGACGAGCCTATATTTTGGCTCAAATTTCTTTACAGCTTCCAAGTTATCATAGATCAGACCAAACCCTGAAGACTTCCCACCTCCGAAATTTACACGAAAGCCGAACATAACCACTGTTTGAGGATCGCGAACGTCGTATAATCTTGCCAGCTTCTCCTTCAGTTCAGCCTTCACACATTTGTGTAACAGATTAATTAAACAAAAATACAGAATAGAATAGAGTGCATGCATTTTATGGCCTGATCTTCTTCATTAAGAACACCCAGGCAGGAATGATACCTTTGAAACAGTTGGTCGTCCAGGGTGGATAACATCAATGACCTTCATGCATAAAACAACACAGGATTTTAACATGAAAATACAGAACAGATCTAGTGACCAAAAAATATCACCATGAAAAAAAAAGATCTGTTAACTGTGAGGCTTACAAATTGCTTTCTGGAGAGAAGCCTGTTGGTCATGAACTTTCGGGTGCGAATGGTAATCGCTTTTGCCTCTGTAGACGCCATCGATGCTTGCTAACTATACTTCAACTTCCTTCTCAGTTAGTCTCTCCTGCTGCCTGCATCCGAATCTGTACAATAATGTTATATCAACAAGAACTGAAAACAGTTACAGTAACGAAGTAATAAAATCCTGTTAACGAAGTTACCGGTGCTTAAACAGTTACATTAACGAAGTAACAATATTCTGTTAACGAAGTTACCGGTACATTTTATTGCTGTTTTGTTTGCTAGGTTCTCTATAAATTTAGTTTATATAGACTTGGTTATATTAAAAAGAGCTAATTTTTGTAAATTTAGTTTAGTTCTACATATATTTTATGTTACACATATTAAGATTTAATCTTTGATAATGTGCTTTCACAAACAATGAAGTCGAAGAGTTGATATTGTTATAGTAGGGAAGATTTTCTGCTCAAAGCAAAGGTGGAATATTTTCTCTCTCTATACAAATTATTCTTAAAAACTAAAATTTTAGTAAAGAAATTCGAGTGCGCCTCTTTTTTTTAATGTTTTTTTAATCAAACAAGTCAAATGTAGAGGGCCTTATGCCTTGTTTACTTCAGCTCTGCTCTTAGATAAGAGAAATCCTCCCTAAAAATGGTGAAAGACATAGAGGCATCCTCACCCCATGCCCTAAACCTTTGTTACTTTGGTAATATGGTCCTTGGCAATTTGTCTCTTCAACATTCTCTTGGTTGTTTGATTTATTAATTACTCTCTCCATAGAAGGAGAAGGATTACATTATGGCCATGAGAAGTAATTAGTTACAAGCTAATTCTATATGGATCAAGGCTTCTTCTTTGTAGTGTTTACCGTACAGTTTTGAGGAGTAGGTTTTTAGTTATGTTTTCCATTAGGGGGTTTACTTTATGGGAAATAGGAAAATTATGTGCAGATTTTATTCTCTTGTATCCATATTTTGAAATAGAACACTCATGTTCCCATTGTTGCATCCAAGAAGAACCAAAGACCCTCCACATGGATGCCAAACACTATGAGCACACAACAAAGGTAACTCATTCAATTGCTTTGCATGTGGCTATCTTAGCCCTTGGAATAGAGCAACTCTTACTACTCTAGTAATTTCAACATTAAGAATTTCTTGAGTCAAACAATAAGAATCTAGGCTTGCATCTAGCACCCACGAAATTAAGAAATAGAGACAAAGTAGACTATTTGTAGCCTTCTAGCAAAGTTTGAAGTTTTAGAGGATTCTACGGATGCAATGTATGAAGGACTTGTTATTCATCCCTCTTCCTTCATCAACTTCCCTGTCGAACTCATGATCATTCATCACACCCCACTCTAGACCCTTGACATAAAGAAAACACAACATTTCCAAGTTTTTCCATTCACATGGAATGAGTGGCTAGTGCCTAAAATGGGTAATAATTTTCATTTTCAATATTTTTTTGGGTGTATTTCTTTTATATATTGTACTTCTAGGGAAGTTTAGCAACCTATTTTGGGAAAACAAGACATGGATAGTATTATGTTTAAAAAGATCCACTAAACTAATAAGAATCATAATGAAAAACACAATTTCTTATATTTTTGTACATATTGTGGAATAGGTATAGCAGCCACTTCTTACTCATTGCAATATAATTTTTCCATGTAAAATAAAGTTTGATCAGGTGCTTAAATTATTATTATAGTTTAAACAATTTTGCATTTGTCAGCGTTTTCTAATTTTACAATTTTATTGTTGCCTTTTGGGTTTATGTGTGATAGTTTTATCTTTATATATTTTTTTATTGTTTTTTACATATTCTATACACATCATTGAAATAAATAATGTACTAGTATAGATTCTTCTTAACCCCATGTCTACTAAACATCAAGTAAAAAAAAGTACAAAACTCCTAATGCTTAAATGGTGCGGAGTTAAGATGGATCTATGTTAGTTTTATGTGTGTGTGGAGGGGGCTAGATGCACTCTGTAAAAAAAACAAAACAAGGTACAAACTTCTTAAAGCTTAAATGATGTGAGGTTAAGATGGATCTATGTTATTTCTTTATGTTTGTGTCTGTGTGTCCACATGTGTGTGTGTGTGTTTCTATTTCTATTATTTCTATATTATTGTATATTTTTTACATTATAGTAATTAATGGTAGGTATCAAACACATTGGCTATTTCTATATCATTGTGGTAATTAATGGTAGGAATTGAACATATTGGCTTTGATCCCATATCATTATTCTACAAAATTCAAGATACAAAGGAATATTTGGAAAATGGAGTTGGTGCTAGGGTTTATGCACTGAAACTAAAGTGGGTTCTAGGGTTTATTCAAGATGGACAATGATCTTATGGACTAAATGGATGATCCACATGAGGGCAGGTCTATATGGTCTTTGCCTTGCCATGCAATGACCCTATTAGATTTAACGAGTCTCCATTCAAGGGGTCTCATATAGGGTCCTCCCCATGTCACAAGAAACCTTACAAATCTTAATGGAGGCTGTAAAACAGTGGTAAAACATCATTGTATAGGGCATGAGGTTACCTTGGAAGGGGGTCCACCCGAGAAATTTTATTGTATCCTTGGAGGTATTGTACCAAATTAAGGCATCAATTATGATGAAAAAAGGATCGTTTCCATATGGTCATACTGCACATCAAATCCTAAGATATTTGGTAAGTCATACATGGATTTACATTCATTCCCTTGGCATAGTTGGTAGTTGTGCTTTGAATGAAGGATTTATTCCCCCCTGTGTTTCTCCAATTGTAGCAAGTGTTGAGAATGCTTTATTTTTTAAGGTATTAGGTTTTGTTTGTGGATTCCTCTCGTGCATAACAACCCAACTCTTCCAAGATTCCTCTTAATGACCCAACTTGTTCCATGCTAGAACAATAGGTTCAAGGAGGTATCGTTGGATCAAAGCTTGATTTAGAAACTCAAGAATGCCATCCAAGGATTTGGTCTCATTGACCCTTCAATGTTTGGTGGGATTCTCTCCCATATTACACATCATTCAAGAATCTCAGGCATCATGGGACCAAAGGCTAAAGTTCAGAACTATTGGAAGTGCATAAAACAAATTCCCCATGTACACAATACTAGGTAGTGAGGTGAGGCTGAATGAAGAAATAGTTATGGTTGAGAAGTATCTAGTCAAGCAAGTAAAAGGATGTCAATTGAGTGATAAGGTCATCAGAGATTAAATTGCAACTGATTTGGAACCCCAACTAGGTTATAGCCCTAAACTTTTGGTATTGTCTCGAGGTTGGTTGGCACTGATATTTTGAGATACATATCACGTTCTAAGTTCTTTTTTAAAGTGTGGTGCAAACACCTTGATGCTTAAGCATAAGAACCCTTCCTTTGACACAAAAATTGAAAGAATTGAGGTGGTTCCAACCTCGATTCTAGGATTCCAAGTTTTCCATTTCCCTTTTAGTCTAAAGATGATTTCCATGAGATTAGCAAGACACTTGGTGTCTTTCTCAAGGAAGACATGTCTTAGTGGTCTTTGGGTTTGATGTCTATTTCTAGAATTATTGTCAAGCTAGACTCGAAAGAAGGATTAGTTGATTATAAATCTCTGAAAAAAAGGTGAACTAGAGGTTCAATAGGTTTTAGATTTTGAGGGTCTTCCCTTTCATTGATCATGATGTCATACATATGCCAAGTAGTTGGATTGGGAGTGTATCCTCCCCACTTGGAAGAAACAATGGAAGCTAAATCCTCCAAAAAATAGTTACTAGATTTCATACAACCATTGGCGGAAATTTATGGTGAACTTCAAGGTTCTATTCCTAAGAATCCTTTACTTTTTGGTGGGGTGGGGTCTCAGTTTGATTTGGTTCCTCTAATTTATACTCCAGACTCAAAGACTAGTGCTCGTAAAGATAACATATTATTTGGTACTTATTTGTCTCCTAATACTTCATTGGTGTCAACAGACCCTCACATCGCACTTCGAATGAAACCCCTAGTTCATGCAAGCACTAATACGCTGAACCATCCACCAACCCAAAAATTATAGAAAGGCCTGGGCGAACAAACTTGGTCACAAGTAAAAATATTCCTATGAAGGATCATTCTCCTAGTTTTAAAATTTTTCCTTCTCTTTGATTTGGTAGTTGGGATACATCTAGTAGCATGGGGCATATATAAGACTAGGGGGGATGCCAAGGTTTTTTCAAGTAGAAAATATCTTCTCCAAACTTTAATTAATTCAACCCTTGAAGGTCATGAGGAGAATACCTCAATCCTATCCACCTCTATTTAAATTGTTGATCTTAATGTTGAACTAAATCCACTTGCTTTTGTCCATGAGGAGAATAAATAAAATGTTAAAAGTTACAACATAAAGAATCAAAACAAAGATGACTAATAAAGGGGATTTGGATGTCTTAGGAAAAAGGTCACAAAAGTAATCAAAGGGGTAAAAAATATCATATGTATCTAGCAAAAAACATTAAGCATGGAATGAAACACTAACTAGGAATCAAATTTCACTTTCACAGGTTTCTTAGAGGAATAAATACCCCATTGGAGGGTTTTAAATGATTGTTTTAACTTTGAATTGTAAGGATGACCAGTCTATCCAAAAAACTGTCTTTAAAAAGAGATATTATTGCAAATAATCTTGATGTTATCTTATTGCAAGAGATCGTGTCTTGTTGGTCGGTGTAGCTGTACCTAACGGGTTTAATGACCGACTAACTCTAACCTAACCTAAACTAATTAATGTAAAATCATCTAACTAAATAAAACACTAAACTAATCTAAACTAACAAAACAGTAAACAAACACAAACAATTATGTACAAAAATATAATGTATGCAAAATGGACATTTATTTACAATAGAGTTTCTTGGAAAGTCTTCTTGATTTAGATTCTCTTTTTTTTTTATAAAAAATATAACTTAAAAATGTAAAGGGATATGCGCATAAAAGACCTTAAAAAGGGGGATAACTTAAAAATGTAAAGGGATATGAGCATAAAAGACAAAAAAAAAAAAAGGGATAACTTAAAAATGTAAAGAGATATGAGCATAAAAGAGCTCAACTTTCTTGTTGAACCCTTTAGTAAACATACTAAAAATACTCATAAAAAAATAATTTTGTCAAAAGATGCAGCTGTTTAGCTGCAGAATGCAGAATTACAAGTTAAACAGCTGCAGAATAAGAATCTGACAATTGTAGAATGCATAACCCTTTACTAAACATACTTAAAAATACTAAAAAAAAGAATGTTGTCAAAAGATGCAGCTTAAACAGCTGCAGAATGCAGAATTACAACTTAAACAGCTGCAGAATAAGAATCTGACAATTGTAGAATGCACAACCCTTTAATAAACATACTAAAAAATACTCATAAATAAAGAATGTTGTCAAAAGATGCAGCTTAAACTGCAGAATGCAGAATTACAAGTTAAACAGCTGCAGAATAAGAATCTGACAATTGTAGAATGGACAATGCGTGACTAATTAAGTTAATAAATTTTCCTAGATCTAGATTCCTATCCTGCAGGAGCCAAACAGTTTGATTAAGTCTAATATCCAATATCCAACTAAAATAGCTAGGATACCAAATTTACAAACAGTTTTAAACCAGAAATA
Source organism: Larix kaempferi (assembly GCA_027924585.1). NCBI lineage: Eukaryota > Viridiplantae > Streptophyta > Pinopsida > Pinales > Pinaceae > Larix > Larix kaempferi. The sequence continues at coordinate 1,003,459 of BSBM01000861.1, read as the reverse complement.
CTCAATACACAAATGAATAAGTACTTCTGTTAATTTACAAACAGTTTTAAGCAATCAAACAAGAAACACTCAATACACAAATGAATGAAGTACTCCTGTTAATTTACGTTCAACCAAGAAAGTATAGAGTGATTTTACAAAACGTAGCAGAATGTACAAAACAGTTTGCAGCAACGACCTGAACATTAATGGCAGCAGCGCCTCCTCTCATTCCCTTTGAAGAAGACAATTCATAAACAAAAAGAGTATACAGTCATTTTCTGGTCTAGTCTGTGGAGACCGCTCCCATCTGGCATTCGAATTCTGCCCTTTAAATAGAAGAGGATCGCGTTACATCCTTTGCAACTGCCCACGATCTCCTCCTTATCTGATGAAATCCTGTCATCTTTTACGTAACCGGACTTGCTACAGTTCAATTTTCATGATATGACGGACTTGGTAGAACTTCAGTGGTGATCTGATTCTATCCTTCTCGTCAATCTCGTTAATTTGATCTCCTTGCATCCGAGATTAAGAGATTTCTATTCCCAAAATTTGCGAGACACATAAACAACCATATTAAATCCCAAGGATTCAAAAATGAAACAAACATTAAAAATAAATTGAAAACAAGCAAATTAAAATTCAAACTAAAACTAAAATGAAACTAAATTAAAATAAAATCAAAACAGAACAGGTAAGATTTTTGGCTATCAATTCATAAATTCATGTCATTGGTGATGCATTATCCACGACCTGCATTCATTGTAATCTTTTATCCTCATCTTCCTTCATAAATGGTGAGGTCACGGCGTGATGACTACATTTTTTAAAACTGCAACTAAAATGGTCAAAATATTTGGCGTGAATAGTGCAACACGAGGAGGCAATACAACTGTTGAGAACTTGATCGTATGATATGCGATCTAAGGTGAACAAGTGGCAGGATTCCTTTGTACTGAATTGATACTCCATGCCACTTTTAACCAATTTGGTGAAGTTATTTGCCTATCGAAATTCATGCAAAATAAAAATTAAAATCTACTACTCCTCTTTTAAATTCACACAATCTCGTATGTGTGATAATTCTTGGTTGCTTAGATACAATACAATAATCTTGCTTAGGTTTCAAACTCAAAATCACAGTAACGAAAATAAGTACATGGTTAAAAGTTATGTATTCTTATGGAACTTGAAAAGAAATATATTAATAATAGGGTAATCTATACCCACGGGAAACACTTACAATATGATATACATCGAATACAAACTTGTCCAGGAAAGAATTGGAGAAACGAAACAGATATACCAAATATACGTGTAAACCTTCTTAAACTCTGATAAATCATTTTAATAGTAGATTATAGAGAATAGAGTTACCACAGGTTTTTAGTTAGGCATCTAATGGATTTAATGGAGATACTATTTTTATAATTAAAGGGTGAATGCAAAGCGATTATTTTCTTAAAAACATTTATCATTGAATTTTAATATGGATAAACGTAAACCCATATTTAACTGAAACAGTTCAATAAACAAAGAAAAATCCTGTATACTATTACAAACAACCATTCTAATAAATATAAGACCATTTCCCCAATGCACATACTATTATCCAAATTGTAATATCAACAAACTAAGAACAACTCTTAAAACCCTAGCCCAAAGTTTTCGAAAATGTATGGAAGCCCATAACCAATTTCAAAAATAAAAAGAAAATATACACAAAGAATACAAATGTTATACTTCTTGTCTTTGGAGAAATTCCTAATATAGAACTATCTCATGATCTATGAACCTGGTGAGCTTAACGTCATCTATTAAGAAGAAAAAGGAATCTATTCATTAAAATTCATTATGATAGAATGTGGGCATCGTTAACCAGTTCATTGTCATCACCTAAGAAATGGTCTAGTGAACTTACTCTCTAAGTAATGTGAATTGACCCAAGGTTTGTAAGAACCTAAACAATGCCTAGATGAAGGGTCGGGTAGTGAATAGTATTCACTGCTAGGCCATGACCTGTAATAAAAAAAGAGAATCAGTAGTTATTCCTTTGAAATTGAAAACAAGTATTTTATGAAAGAATTAGAAACAAGTTTAGAGTCATAAAACTTACTTGGTTCTTGACCAAAATTTGATTTTCTTACAAACCCTAAAGAATGCATAGAGAATATTGTTAGTTTGGAATTTTTATGGAAAGAGTTCGAAGTAAAAGGGAATAGAAAAAACCAAAAACTACATGTATGGGAAGAGAAAAATTATGGAAAGAGTTTGAAGTAAAAGGGAATAGGAAAAACCAAAAAAATGCATGTATGGGAAGAGAAAGAGAAAAATTACGTGGGCCACAAACAAACAACCTTGTAAACTCATAAATGATGTAATGGTAACTATGCTACTTTGTACATGTGTGAATGGTGAAGTTGGACTCTGTAGCACTTTAAGTATCGAATGGTAATGTATTTGGCAGATTAAGGAGAAACTAGTTACAAATTACGATTATCCTTTAACAATACAAAGGAGAAAGAAAATTGATATAAGGATAATCTCCACCCAAAAATAAAAAATAAAATGTCTTTCCTTTTGAAAATTACAGAACATATTTTAACTATTTTGTATTGTTGATTGAGTTGTCATTGATTCCAACAAGGGACTTGTAGTGGCTTCTCGGTTGTCATTGATGCCACCAAGGCCCTTGCAGTTGACGTGCTAGATGGGAAGGTTGGAGTCTTCTACCCACATGCAGTGGTCAATTAGATGGGTGCACTCACAGATGCCAGATTGGTGGTTGCATTGTACTGGTGCTCATACATGTACCTTCATAAGCGGTAACTTGGTCCTTAAGCCCACAAGCTTGGATCTTGGAACTCTTACTTTGTCATGTATGCACAATGTATGAAGGTGAAGCACTTGCACTTGCCCTTGATGCCTATGATGAAAACCTTACTCTTGGATACCTTAATGAAGCCTTGAAGAAATCTTTGGAACCCTTGTGATTTGTGATTTGAAGCGCTCTTGCATAATCCATGATGTATGATGGAGATTGAAGCCCATTCCACTTGGTCATAAGGTCACAGAACCCTTGATTGTTAGAGCCCCTCTTGATGTACATGTGCTTGAAAAATCTCTTGGATCCACAAGTTGGTCAGAAGCCCACAAGTTTGTTGAAGAAGTCTTGATTAACATAATGAAGTCCTTGAAGCCCACGGCGGTTAATGTGGCAGCAAGCACACAAAACTTGGATGGTGGTATGATAGCTCCTAGACATGCTAGTTTGAAGCCCTTGCTTGAACAAGTTCTCTTATTAAAGGTATGGTCCTTGCACTATTGAAGAAGTTTCTTGAAGCAATTGAAGAAGTCCTAAAATATCCAACGTGGAAAGATTAAAACCCTCACTTGGTCTATTTGTTGCAAGTTTGAGTGATGACCCTTCTACCCCAGCCTTTGACTTGGATGTGGCAAAATAACCATATCAGGTCATCCCTCCAAAAGGTGTGGAGATATTTATTTCCAAAAGATGAGTTGTCTCCTTGACATACCCTAACTTACACAAGGTGTACTACTAAGTTTCAAGCCCTTGATGTTGTACTTAGAAAGCATTTATTTATGGTCTAACCTTAATAAAAACAAGAGGGGCTGCATAACAGCAAGTCCCTGCATTTTGTATTTGTTTTCTATTAGTTAAAGGAACATGGATTTATCTAAAAGTAAACCCAAAACATTGAGTTGTCTCATAACGATTATGTTGTTCCACTCAAGATAAGCAACAAAGCTCTCTACATGTTCCATGTTGTTTTTGGTGACATGAAATTGCTATTTAGAAAAGTTAGGAAAAGTTCAGAGCACGGATTATGTTAGCGATTCCATGGATCATAATACTTATATGGAGTTAATAGAGATTGATAAGAGATTTTAAAGTTATTCATCTGGTAGGGGGCCAATATTCGAGCTTCTTGATCGTCCGCCTATGCATGTTTCAGCCTTTGACACGCGTCAATATTATTTGAGCAGAATAAGTGACTAGGTAAGTGGACCAAATGACCCCACCTGTAACTAACTGATACTTTTTTCTATTTTGGTGAATAAAAGGATGACGATCGGATCATAAAAAACGGTTTGTTTTTCATTGCTCAGAAGCTTCACCCAAATATCAAAACCCGAGTAATGGTGGTCTTCTGCGTGCCATGCCCGGCATTGAAAGACCATGAAATTGAAATGCAAATCTGATACATGATTTGTAGTTAGAAACATTTTGTTTTGACTTTGTCTAATGAAATATGTGATGGTGCTCCTCAGGGAAAGGCTCCCCGGTAGGACACAATGATTAGTTACTATGGGAGTGGGCCCCAAGACCTCTGACAAGACCTATAGTTGCGTCCATATATGACTCCGCTCCTAAGAATATTCTTGAATCCTACATGAACATCAATACTTTGTATACGTTGCATTTGTCAACCGACGAAGAAACCTAACCAGTGATATATGGAGTGGAGATACTGAAATAAATATTTTAATAATTAAATGGTAAACCAAGCGAAAGCTATTTTCTATAAATGAGGGAGACATTTGTACAAATTGTCTGCCACGTTGAGGGCATGCAACCGACTGGTTCAAACAATGTAATGTGATGCAACGCGGAGACCGGAAAGGAACCAACACATCTACCTTTAAGCCATGCACAAGCTGCATGCATGTTGAGTGAGCGGAAGGAATCCCCGTGGATAATTTTAATGCTTCAAGTTGTATCTCATTTAGACACACTAGTTGAGCTCGAAAAGGCCATAGATATATTCAATTCTCAGAACATACTTGGAGAAGGAGGCTTTGACGAGTATCTCTTCCTAAAATCGAGAACACTGAAGAAGACACCTCCAATTCATGTTCTGATTCTGAGATGCAACCTCAGAATAAAGTATGTTCTCATGTTCTGATTCTGCAACCTCAGAATAAAGTATGTTCTCATGTTCTGATTCTGCAACCTCAGAATAAAGTATGTTCTTAAAAAGATAGCTCCCATATTGGATAGACAATGTCTTTCTTTCTACAAGCTCCCTATTCATGTTAGACTGAATGAACGAATGCTCTCTTCACTTCGAGGAGAAGAAGCTGCATGTTCTTGGTGGGTACTTTACAGATAAAGCGAGTTAACTCTGCACTCGGTCGAAGAGGAGAGGCCTAAAAGTGTCAAACTAAGGAGCGGAAAGGAGCACAAGTTCTTATTATTTAAGCTTGTTGAATTTATCAAGTAAAATATCATATATATAACAAGTTAGATGCATATACTTGTGTGTAAAGACATAAAACTATTTCGTGCTTGTTCTAAATTTAGAAAGGGGAAAATGCATATTTTAACTAGCAACTGGATTCTGTTTCAAACTGGTATGGATGCCAATGAGTCGGCAAAATATGGATGGAGACTGATTTTCATTGAGGGCAGGCCCTTGGTAGGAATGAAATGGAAGACCACACGGGATTTTCTTACTGAACCGAATCTCTGTTGTTCCTATGATTACATGTTCATACTTCAGCAAGTTGTGTTGTAAGGAAACATAATATATGGCTTATTTCGGAACATCGAAATGTCCTTCATAAACTTACAATTACTGATTTCAATCGCTTTTTCTGATTCAGTGGATACTCTCAATGCATAAGCATTAAATATTGAATGGATTTGTATGGCAGGTTAATCGCCCGGCATCAACATTGAAAGCAATAATTGGATTCTTCATTGAAATGTTGCAACATATTACTCACACTTGAAGCAATAATTGGACTGCAGGTTTTACAAGAGAGGATTTTACACACAGAAAAATAGGTTTGTTGACATCTTGTTTATGTTTATTATTTTGGAAGGGGGGTTAATATGTTCATCTATTGTTGGACTACTAGGCTGTATAGGAACTTGAAAAGATGTTGACGAGCATTTCACAATCAACAAAGCAAACTAAGCATTTCACGTAATTAGAACAACGAAGCATGAGAAAATTGGAAAACAGCATTACCAAGTATTTTGTATGCACAAATTGCATTTTGCTTATATTAAGTCAATCATATGATATGTATATGTGACAACAGCTAGCTCAATTAAATTTCTTCCATCGTAAGATTTGTTGCTCATGGTCCACTGTAGTGTGGATGTGGCCCCGCGGCGGGTCAACAACTTTGAGCAGTCCCTAACGAAGGTGTAACAGAAGAACCAAGCGTGACAGGAAGAGATGGCCACCATGACCGAAGATTGTGATTATTAGCTGCAGGGGAGGCAGCAAGTCGAGGACAAGTTAAATATTGTCCAAGAGCGGCTGGGACAGATGTGGCCAGCACTCCTAGCTGAGGATTCTTCAATTCTGTAATTCTTCGTCTCCTCTCCACCCATCAATCACCTGGAGACACTCTGTCTGTCATAGGGACAGTTGCAGGAGCGAGTGGAAGAGCCTGCCGAAGCGAAGTCACAGATATCTCAAACAATGGCTCGAGTTCAGGCCTTCACTAAAAACTATCTGGAAATGGTTGGTCTAGACATATATAGAATGCACAGTACATGTAGGAGGCATGTGAAGGTGCCCTCACTGTCGGCCTCCCTCCCTGCCTCCCTGCTTTCCACGCTCTGGTCTCATGCGGCCTCCCTCCCTGCCTCCCTGCTTTCCACGCTCTGGTCTCATGCAGTGGTTGTCCCTCCCTACTTGCCACGGCCTCCCTCCCTGCCTCCCTGCTTTCCACACTCTGGTTGTCCCGCCCTGCTTTCCAGGTTCCCTGCAGCCTTGCCACCTGCAGCCTTGGCATTGAAGTGAGGCCAAATAAGGCTCTCAAGCACTTGATTGGTTCTAAGGAAAAATAATCCTAAAAACTTAGGCTAAAATGCCTAGGAAAAAGTGTAAAATTAATATAATTCCACTCAAACGATTTATAGAGTCTTTGCTGCACCTGCGGGCAGGGACTAATAAGGCTATTGTACAACCATGAAGCCAAGGAGAGTAAGGACATCAAACCCTTTGAAGCATAAAAATAAAATTCTTAAAATAATCTCCAAAGTGGACCTATTGACAATTTTACTTCTTATTGTTGGGTCAGCCAGCTCAAGATTTAACCCTCGCGTCAAGGTTTGAAGCCTTTATGATCTTACACATCCAAGCATAGAAGAAATTTTAATTGTGTATATATACATAAGGTGTTCCCTCTCCATTCTGAAGCAAGTTTTGATGAATGAGCTCTGTAATTCGGGTGTCAAAAGGAAGATACAGTCGCAGGAGAGACTGAGGTCTCCACAAAAGATGAAGTAGCAGCTTGTATGTGGAATTCAAGTGATCTTATCTATCTCTAACTTTGAATTGTGATCTTCAGAACATAACTCGGGTAAGAAAGGAATAGATGCAAGACATTGAAGTTTATTTTTATTCTTTGAATTTCGTATAGCAGAAAGACAGACAGTTTGAAAGCAAGTGTTGAATGTTTTAAATCTGAATTTTGGGTGAATCTAATGGACTGAGGCAGACGCTGTGAAGTTGTGAAACATTTGTTTTTGCTCTGATATTTTCGGGTTTACTGAGGAAGCTACTGAGGAACTCGACCTTGATTTGATCCTGATTTTGACTGAGATTTTCGGACTTCCCTTGCTATGAGATTTTTGAATTCCTGCATAAATTTTGGATTAAATGCTTGATGAAGTTCTGGGTTGAAGTGGTGCTTTATTTACTGCTCTGAGTTCGTATGATACATCAAGAAGATAGAAGCTACAACCGTAGTACTATGAAGTTAAAATGATGAAGGTTTAAAATGAATTATCAAGTTAAAAACATAAGCTCTGAAGTTCGGTGATGAAGAGAGATCATTGAGACTGCCACATAAGACAGTTTGTGTGCAAGTTCCATCAATGACTGACCTTTGATTTGACTGGAGCAGATTCGCAGGAAGTTGAAAGTTGCAAAAGCCACTTGTTCAAGTGAAGGTTCTACAGTAGCTACATGTAATGCTAGATCTTATTAGGGAATCCAAACAACAGTATACATGACAATGTTGTGAAGAAGTATGTCTACAGCTACAGCAAGTTGCAGAAGTAAAGTGTTGATCGAGTGAACAACAGTATGCTTGAAAAAGTACAAATCTCGGGTTCACAAGGAGCAATTGAGGCACAAGAATATTTCGGGCTACATCATCTTTACACAGGATTTCAGACAGACCTGTCTAGGGCATCCGAAGATCCCTTCTCAGAACTACAGCGGGCAACATTTGAAGATCTCAGGCTACTAAATTCATTTGTATATGATCACCCATATAGATATCTACATCTATCTCAGGATGTATGAAGACAACATATAAAGAAGATATATCTACCAATCTATGAAGGCAGGCATTTGAAACTCAGGTATCATCTTATTGCGGCTCTGTAGCATCTATCTCAGGATGTATGAAGACAACATATAACGAAGATATATCTACCAATCTATGAAGGCAGGCATTTGAAACTCAGGTATCATCTTATTGCAGCTCTGTAGCAGAGATGGTATGACCTTGAAACATACAAGTTGAAGTCATCAAGTCTGGTTCAAACATCCTAATTCAAGTTGAGCAGGTTGATTATGAGCAGAAGTTGTTTGAGTTGTGATTGAGATAGTGAATATAGTTGTTTCAGATTGATATCATACTGCAAGCAGAGACTTGCAACCTTGGGGATTGGATTCCTCAACCCTTTCTCACTTGGACCTGAGAAGACCAGGATGGGCCTTGGACTAAGATTTGGTAGTTGGTGTTATGCACTCGCGAAGATTGTTGTCTTCCACCAAACAATATAAAAGGATTACTACATATATCTTGTGCCTTTCTATTGATGTGTTATGGTTAATGTGCTTCTTGTAATGTTTATGCATTGATGTTTAGTTGATGTCATGATGACATGATGATCTACTTGGTTGTATAATATAATGAAGTGTGCTAAACATTGATCAGTCTTACACAAGTTAAAAAGGGTTAAATTTCCTTCACACTGATTCACCCCCCTCTCAATGTGACCATTGTGTGCAACATGTATATCCAACTAAGAAGAAAACCAAAACACGGTCTTGAGGAGAAACCATATTTTCGAAGAGGTGTATGCCCCATATGCAGGCTGCAAGCTAAGAAAATTGGTAGAAGATTATTTGCAAAGTATTTGCATAATGTAAATCAAACATCACAGTAGAATACCCCTCTAGTGGTATTTCTAACCTCTGTTATTGTACAGTCGGTATTGCAAAGAGAAAAATACAAGGTTTAAAACAAAATGAAATATAAACCAAGGGCATATCTAAAAATCGGTATCCATATTTAAGTCTGTCAGTACTAGGTTCATATCTAAAATCCACCTATCCACCAGTATTAACTATTGAAAAATCTCAAAATGACCACACATGTATTGTCAATTTAATTAATGGGTGGAGACATTACAACATACAATTGTGTAATGTGCACCAATGTTTAGACATGGTTTAGGATAATATAGTTTGATTATAACTCAATATTTAATCCCAAGTGTAATCCACATGACAACGAGATATCAATATTTATTTGATTACTACGAGTTGGTAAATACTATGAAAACCAAATAACAAATGGAGGTTGATTGACTTGGAACCAGTTCGTATTTGACCTACCTAGAGGAATAATCGAGCTGGTGATAGTCGGGTGGCCAAACGATTGGACCGGTTTCTGTTGGCGGAACGCCTGGTGGATAGGTTCTTTCATTTGAAGCAGTGGGTGGGTTGTGGTGGATGTTCAGATCACTTTCCTATTTTTTTAGAAATTCTGGATGGACCTTGTAAACCGCCTAGTCCACTAAAGTTTAACAAGGTTTGGCTAAAGGATCTGACTTTATTTGATGTGGTAAAATCGGTTTGGATCCCTTTTAGTGAGGGGGGCCTTTGCTCTGCGGCTTTCCAGTTTGCTGCAAACATCAATAGATTGAAGAAGCCCATTAAGCAGTGGGCCTTTGAGAAAAGGCAACGGGAGGATTCTGAACTTAAAATGATTGAAGGAGAGTTGGCGATACTCTATGATGGTGACGGGGGGGGGGGGGGGGGGGTGAACTAGGTTTCAAAGGACTCATTGGTTCGGTTGGAAGGGCGCAGGAACACTATTCTTCTTGACAAGGAGGAGACTTGGAGGCTGAAGACCAGGGCCATTTGGCTGGAAAGTGGTGACAAAAATTCCAAGTATTTTCATGCTTATGCGAAAGGTAGGTGCTCATCCAATACTATGTGGAGCCTGGAAAACCAGTTGGGTGAACTCCAACATACCTTTGAAGGTATGGTTGAGGATGTGGTCAATCATTTCCGTAATATTTTTAAGGCTAGTGAGCAGGTATCTATCGAGGAAATCATTCGGGTGGCACAACTCTTTCCTCAGTTTGTGGATGACGAGGACAATCGGGTTTTGCTGGGTGCAGTCACGTAGGACGAGCTTAAAGAAGTGCTCTCTAGCTTTCAAAAAGATAAGAGTCCTAGGCCTAATGGGTGGACGATTGAATTCTTCCTTGAGCTCATGGATTTTTTCGGAGAAGATCTCCTGAAAGTGGTTGAAGATACTTGGATCTTTGGAAAGATCCCGGCTTGTTTTAACTCTACTTTCATCGCTCTAATTCCCAAATCTGCTCTCCTGTCTCTCTGAACGATTTTAGACCTATCTCCCTGTGCAATGTCATTTACAATATTATTACCAAAACCATTGCTAGATTCCTCAAGGGGATCCTATCTAAACATATCTCCAACGAACAGTTTGGCTTCCTGGAAGGCCGACAGATTCATGAAGCCATTGGAGTGGCACATGAGGGTTTGCATAGTATGAAAACACAAAAGTTGAAAGGGGTTGTGCTTAAAATTGATCTATCCAAGGCCTATGATAAGGTAAGCTGGCTTTTTCGCAGGCTTCTTCTTACTCATATTGGTTTTGACATTGGTTTTATCAAATGGATCATGAGTTGCATTTCCACTATTTCTTTCTCCGTGCTCATCAATGGAGCTTCCTCCCCATTTTTTCACTCGGTTCATGGTATCAGGAAGGGATGTTCGCTTTCTCCATTGTTATTTATGTTAGTTGCTGAAGGACTTAGTCGTTCTATTCTGGATGCCAGGAGGCGTGGGGTTTTCAGTGGGATTCGCATTGCCCATGATTTCCAGATTACACATCTACGGTTTGTAGATGATGTCCTTATTTTCTGCTCAGGCTCTGAACGGGACACTCTCCAGCTCAGGGAGATCTTGGAGCTCTTTTCCAAGGCTACTGGGATGGAAATTAATATGGGAAAATCTACTATTACTACTCATTTGCTCTGTGGCACGGAGGTGGCAGCTATCCTTAGGTTTTTACCATACACCCACCTCCAGCTACATGATGGATTGAAATATTTGGGTTTCAATTTGAAACTCAGAGCCTACAGAACTCTGGATTGGAAGTGGCTAGTTGAGAAGTTAGAAAAGAGATTGAATTGTTGGAGTCATCGGTGGCTTTCTAGGGAGGGGAGGCTGGTTCTGGTCAAGTCTATTTTGGAAGCGATTCATGTCTATTGGATGTCACTCTCTTGGATCCCAAAGGGAACTCTGGAAACTGTTCGTCGTCTTTGCTCTCGTTTTCTGTGGAATGGAAAAGCTGATTCTTTTGTTACGCCCTGGGTTCATTGGGACAAGGTTGCGACTCTAAAGGCTTTGGGGGGGTTGGGTTCTAAAGAATATACATTTTTTCTCTAAGGATTTGGTTGCCAAAGGAGGATGGCGTTTGATCAAGAGTGGTGGTCTCTGGGCTCAGGTAATGGTTAAAAAATACATAGCTCCCGACTCGTTGGAGAATTAGATCAGAAGCCCAGGGAGATCTTGTTTGGGATGGTCGATTATTTGGAAATTTATTGTCTCATCCTTTGATCTCATCGAAAAGGATTTGGTTTGGAATGTGGGAAATGGACGTTGGGTCCGCATCGGTCTAGACCCGTGGGTCGGAGGTGAAAACCACCACCTGTTACCGGTGGAGGCGGTGGAGATCTTGCGACATTTTTTCCTGGTGTATCTTTATCAGCTTGCTGCTCCAAGGGAGTTGGTTCTGGGTTTCCAAGACTGGCGTCCGGCCAATTCTTTCGGCCTACCTGTGGAAGTGGAACGTTTTCTTTCCAGGTATATCAGGTTTCTTTCTGGTGACCATATCTGTCTTGATGAGGATGACGATGTGCTGGTTTGGGATGTGGATCCGGCTGGTGTTTATACTCCCAAGAGGGGGTATTAGAAGCTTACTGAAGATCAAACTCTGGATGAACCGGATTGGTGGTGGAAGTCTCTATGGAAGATTAAGAGCCCTCCAAAGACTCGTTTGTTTATGTGGTGTGTTTTGGAGAATAAAGTTCCAACCTGGGATTTTCTCTAGAAGAGGAACAAACAGGGGTCGGGCTGGTGTATCTTGTGCAAATTGAATGGGGAAACCGTCTGCCATCTTTTCCTTTTGTGTCCGTATATCATCTCGGTTTGGTTGGAATGCTCTCGTTTGCTTAATACACCTTGTCGTTGGGAGGGGGTTTCCGTGTTAATTGCTTGGAAGAATTGGTACGATGATCCCAGGCTCAAAGCTTTCAGAGCTCTTCCACTATTGGTGTTGTGGGGAGTTTGGATTGCCCGGAATCAATGCTTGTTCAATGAAAAACTCTGCACTCATGCTATTACTGCAACAACATGTTGCGATCTGTTGCCCTCCTTCCGTGCCAAACCGGGTCTTCAAAGGGTGCGGGAGATACAACCTGTGGTTATTAACAGAACTCAGCCGTGGGTTTTTTTTGATGGTGCATCTCAGCTAAATCAGTGTGGGGTGGGGCTATCCTGTTTCTTGTTGAAAATCATTTTTTTGTGATGTCACTGGGCCTTGGGGCTGGAAGTAGCAATGTTGTTGAACTACTGAGCCTGAAATTCCTTGTTTCTTTTGCATATGAGAAGGGATGTCGAAACATTGCAGTTTATGGGGATTCTCTAAATGTGGTCAATTGGATTTCTGGCGCTCACTTTTGTCAAAACCTTAGAATTGCAAACATTTTAAACTCCATTTGGGCGGTATTGAGCACATTTGATTCCTTTACTTGCATACATGTTTACAGGGAAAATAACCAAGAGGCGGACAGGGTGTCGAAGGCAGGGTTGCAGCTGGCTTGGGGTTTATGGAAGATAAGGGAAGTCGTGGATGGGGATGAACAGGAGTACTATCATCGTCCTTTTATAGAGGAAGATGTCTTGCTTCCTTGATCTTTGGACACTTTACACTTATGTTTTATCATCCTTTTAGTTTTTCTACTCATGTCACTGTTTATATTACATACTGTTTATTTTTCCAGTGCCTCTATGAGGCTTTTTGTATAAAACTGAAAGTTACTTTTACTATCTCTGGTCATGAACAGAAAACGGTTTATAGACATTGTTATATGAACATTTTGGGTTCAGGAGTTGAACCTGTTTTTTTGATGGATCTGCGTTGTGCTACAGCATTACACTTTTTGTTTTATGAAAAAGTGGGTACCTACAGAATGTAATTTTGCTCTCGAAAGATGAATCAAAATTATGCTTTTTTTTCAAGGAAAAAAAAAACAAATGGAGGTTAAGACATACACATTGTTGTGAGGATTAACTTGTAAGAGTGGCTTTGTACTTTCACACGGCATAACATATATGTTATCGAATTTGGAATGTAATTTTCAATACCATGTTAATGAACCCAAGACTTGCATGGTGTAGGATTTAAGTCAATCAATACCCTAACAAATAAATGAAGAACATTCTGATTATCAATCATTTGAAGTACTTATGAAGTAATAAAACTTCCAAATTATGTGCAACATATGATAATTAACAATCATAAAATGTACATGTGAAATAATAGAATTATTCAATATAAGTGATTCCTATGAGTATTTTAATGGGCTTATACTGAAGTATTCAACTTTCAATTTATAAAACAATGAAATGCATCAGTCTTTACAAGTTAGATTGGAAACACTTGGGACATCTAGTTTACAACAACAATGGAAGATATTATCATTAGAATAACCTTTCTATTTCTAAATCAAAGATAATAATAAAAAAATCTTTGGTAAAATTGGGTGTGTGACAAATTGGTATCAGAGTTGTAGGTTACAACGCTTAGAACTTTTTGGGCTCAAAGGAAAACATCGAAACTTTGTAAATCGATAAAATCAATTGCTTGCAATAGATAGAACATAACTTTTTATAATCCATAATAGCTATTATGGAAGAAGTCCCTAGTCAACAAGGAGTTGTAAACCAACAGTCACAGGAGGAAAAAATTTGGGTGGAATTGAGTGATAGAATAGAACTAGAAACCCCAGCTGAAATGTTAGAGACTATGACAAGTCTTAAGGCTAAGTTACAAAGTTATAAGGAAGATAATGAAAGACTTATAAAAGATCAAAAGGAATAGAAGGGGTTGAACGCAATATTTTTACAAAATTTAACGATGAAGAAGACCAAGAAGAAGTCACGACAAACTTCTTATCATAAGGATAAAAAGTCTCAAAATTAAGTCCTAAAAACAAAAATAATTCAAGTAGTGAGAATTATAGCAAAAGCGAGTCTACAATAGAAAACTTTAGAAGTAGGAATTCTAAAACTTCTTCACATATGATGAAAAAGCGGTGAAAATTTAAAAATGATGTGCATGGAGAATTTAAGAATATTAAACCACCTACGTTTGATGGGAAGATGAAAATGGGTGAAGATGTTGAAACATGGTTACTAGGCATGAGTAAATATTTTTAGATCTATAATTACTCTATCTACTAGAAGGAAAAAATGGCAATATACAATCTGAATGGAAAAGCTTCCATTTGGTGGAATGATTTGAATTAAATACATCAGTTAGAAATGAATTAGTTAAAAAAAAGTTTAAGAAATATTTTAAAAATAAGTATTTATTAGAGAGATATTATGATAGAAAAATTAAAGAGTTTCATGAGCTGAAGTTAGTTTAGATGACTATGAAATACTTTTCCAATAAATTCAATGAAATGCTCAGATATGTTCCTTATATTAAGGACGAAAAGGTCAAAATACAAGGATTTTTAAGTTGTTTACCTCAATCTTACAAAACATAATTGAATATCATGAACCAAATACTTTAGATGAAGCAATCATGAAGGCCAAGTATTGTTAAGATGAGTATATGTATAGGGTTTAACATACTAAGGGATAGAAGGAGAAAAAGAAGGAAATAACATATAAAAGATAAAAGGGATTTAGGCCTCCTCAATTTAAAAATCAGTCCAAATGTTTTCAAGGCAATAATTATGGAAGAAATAATAACCAGCAGCAACCACCAGCCCAAAGTGGAACTATGACTATTGGTTATGTGAAAAGAAAACCTAATCATTCAATTCAAGGACCCTTAAAAAATGTTGGGGTTGTGGTGAATCTCATTTATTGAGAAATTTCCCATATAGAAATGGAAACAACATAATAGTTCATGATATTTAGGAAGCTACTACAATTGAAGACGTGGACATAAATATTCCTAAAATAAACGCAGCCCTATATGATTGCCAAGTTGACCATCAATCCTCCATGGTGGAGGTAGAAGGTAAAATTGTCAATTGACCTATGTCTATTTTAATTGATCTAGGTTCTAGTTTAAACTATATTTCTCCTTCAACTGTTGAAGCATGTAAATTGGTTAAAATTAAGAATAGAAAGGAATGGTTGGTGTTGGAATATGTAATGGTGACTTGTGTGGTGTTGTTGGTTGTTTGTCTTAAAGAAGGCATAAACTCTAATATTATAAAATGGAGTTATATCACATGCATCATGTAATAAACTATCTTATCACCATTCTTTATATAAGAGAGGTAGAAAGTTATTTATCCTGCATGTATTATGGGATGTTATTTTTCCATACCTCTAGCTATATAATAGAGGTAAAGGATACCCTTTGGGTATGTTTTGTATGGCATTTGTACACACATGGGTGTATGTCATTGATTCATTAGTATGAGTTTCGAAGTAGCTTATGTTCCTTAATTAGTTGGTACTAACTATCTCTCTTGGAAGAGAAAGATGATTGGCGTTCTTAGGAGTAAGAATTTATGGTACTTAGTTAAAGGTGAACAACTGAAACCAACTGATGATAAAGACCTAGATATATGGGAAGATAGATGTGATCGGGCAAGATAACTCATTGGAGAAATTGTTTCAGATAGTTTACAAGTGCATATTGAGGGTGAGGATAGTCCAATTCAGTTATGGGAAACTTTAGCTTCTTTATTTGATAAAAGTGATGATGTTTTTGCTTACTATATTGAAAAAAAATCCATGAGTTAAACCCTAAATATTTTGATAGAATAGTCATTTCTTGTTGAAGTTAAAACCTATAATGAAAAATTAAATAATTGTGGATTTGATTACAAAATAATGATAATGCACTTACTATTCTTGTAGAACATGTTTCCTTTTGCATTTGATATGTTCATCCAAACTAGGAATAGGGCCATTAAAATGTCTAAAGGTACTATAAAACCCTATTTTGAAGTTTTTTGTAAAGGTTTGATATGTGAGAAAGATAGATTAATTGCTTATGGTCAATTATCTAATAGTGAATCTCTCATGGCACATGGTAGGATGAATGCTAATAGAAGTTTAATAACAACTCTAAACCACATAGGATCAACCCCTCACTCTTCTATTGATGATGCTTCTAACATGGTATCATATCTGGTTACTATGTTATACCTTCTTCGGTAATTTTTTGAATTTTTTTTACATGCATAAAGTTATTCAAAATATTTTGGGCTCTCCATATTTAGTAGATTTTCCATTTGATCTATCAAACCCTTGTGGTTTTTTATTTAGATATGGGAATTTGTTACAAGTTTGAGAATTTTTTTCAAACCCTAACCCTTAACATTTAATTTTTAGATTTTTTTTCAAATTCTCTTGATTTTTTTAGTAGATCGGGGTTGAAATGTAATGTATACTAATCAAGGTTCAAATATCAATCTCTCTAGTCGTAGATCTGGTTGTTTTCATGTTTTTGGTTTGTGTTTTTGCAAGTTTATGTTTAGACAGTTTCAGCTTTGACATTTTTGCAGTTTAGGGCCTTAACAGACAGGTACGTGGGTAGTGCGTAGAGAAAGCACATATGTACGTGCCCTGCCTTCACAAAAAGTGCATGCCCCCAAAATTTACCTTCACAAAAGGTGCGTTCACACTTGTTATTCACGGGTTGGGTATGAAAACAATGATATCAAGGTTGGTATGGATGATTTATTACAAGGTACCCAAGCCATGGAGAGAATGTTGTTAAATGCATTCCAACAAGATGAGGTCGGAATGATGTTAATTTTGTTGATGCATTCTTTGAAATCTTGAAATCTAATTCCACCACTCCTTTATTTGGGCATGGATCAAGTTCAATATCCCTACCATGAAAAATTACTCAATTTTGACTCAATTTCAAACCCTGGACTAGTGAAACCCAAGCTGTCCCAAATGCTCCAAAATTCTTTCGAATTTTGTATGGAATGGATTGAGGGGTATTAGGACATCCTAATGCATCTACTGGACACTTAAACACTTTCTAGAGGCATTCATGACTTGCATTAATCAATGGGGAATGAAAGGGAAAAGGACTAGTGAATTCAATGTTGAAACCCCCACTAATTTATGAATTTTTGGCTTTCCAAATGCTTTATGAACGTCCCTAATTTATGAACAGAGGATTGGGTTCGATAAAGGACTTCATTGGAAACCAAAATGAAGAATTCATCATTATATACAACTTGCTATTGCACCCATAAAACAGAAAGTTTGCAACACATAAACATTGCTTGGAAAATGTAGACAAAGGACATGGAATTTGTTTCATAAACTTTGATCAAATTACCAAGGGGCTTGCATATAGTAATTTGGTCATCTAAAATACATCATAGGATGCTCGAAAATCTACAAAAACTTAGAGACAATCTGATACAAAACAAGTGTATAGCTACTCTGAAAAGTCCACAAGAAAATATAGGGGAAACTAGCTCGAATAGGTAGTTTGCTTGGAATTTTTACATGATATACATGGGATTTCGAGCTATGGTTCATATATGCAGCTCAATACAATGCCATACATATGATATTACATCCATGGAGTCACAAAGACACTCTCATAAAATTCTATGCAGCCATGAGTGCGCCATTAACACTAGAACATAAACATTGAGAAGAGATTGAAAGAAGAGAAAGTAGAAGAAGTCATATGAGATGAACTCAAAATGTAGAGGGAATCGAACCTGCAATAAAACACTTGATTTAAGATCTTATAAGAGGTATTAATTGAATATCCTCCAACCAAATGGACATGTATCTTTCACCTTTGAAATTGGTTCAATGGCAGGGAAGGTAAACACCCACCGTGCAAGGACAATCTAGGCTCTCCAAGAGTGCAAAACAAAAATGATCCAAAATATGCTCTCTTTCCTCATCCTCCTATTTTATTAACTTCATGTGGACTTATGAGGTCGAATTACCCTCCAATACACTCACCCAACTTGATTTAGTGGTTGATTCCTTCATGAGATACTTGTCCTATTCATTCTTGCACTCCTCTTTCCCCAATTTGAATTGGGAATCTTGGCTGAACATAACTCTCTCCATGTGCCCTGTTGATGGATGTTTTTAGCCATGATATGTAATATTTGTCATATGTCTTCCATCAGGTCTGAATTTGTCATATTTTTCATGGATTCCTTCATTATTGTTGTCATAGATGCCATGGAATCTTGTTACAAGTGTCACAATTTGTCTATGATGCCTCTTCCTCTTCATGGGGAGTTACTCTTCCACTCCAATTCGATTCTTATTTCTTATTTCCATGAATATTTCCTCTTAATCTACCCCAAGTACGTTACCCTCCACCTTGAACTCAAATTTGTGTGAGAATGATGCCAAGTGTAGTCGGGAATCTTGCCACATGTGGGTCCCACAACCTCTTATGCGCCCTCATGATCCAATGCCACCTTATTTTCCTTTTTATTATTTTTCATTTGTCCCATTTAATTTGAATTTGTAAGTCTAAGGTCATTTGGGGTCTTGTAGCTCCCTTATCCCAAATTTTAATGCTTCCAACCAAACCTAAGGAACTAGTACGTTAGTGGAATTTTTCCTCCATGATAATTTATTTGGATGGGGACATTAAAAACTTTGAATTGGGAATTTACTCTTCATGTGACTCACCTTGTCCAATTGGCTTTAATTTTGCATTATCACTAACTTGGACATCATGCTTGGCAATTATTTGACCCTTAGCACCAATTTGACAAACTATCATGAACATGGCCAAGTGGCTTAGGCCATTGTGATCCAATGCAAAATTTGGGGACATGACATCAAGTTCTACCCAACTAGGGACAACGATGTTATTGTACAAATTGAAAACAATCTATGTTATGTCGGTCGCGTGCTTCTCGGCACTACTAAGGTAACTAACCATCAAGTTCCCATTAAATGAGCGATGAAAGGATATTTGATGCATGCTTAATGACAGTGTACATTTATATTTCTTGCTAATTGTAGGTTACTTAAATAAAATGTAATTCCAAGTGATAACGTCCTCTCAGACATCTACAAAGAGGCAAATTCAGTGTTGAGTACATATCATATCATGCTTGTTCGAATGATTATATTTTATATATAGGTGAAATATGCAGACAAAGAGATATGTCCTAAATGTGAGCATGACTGGTACCAGATATTAAAAAAAAAGGTAAGGCACATGACCCTCCTCATAATATATTGAGGCACATGCCTATAATCCCAAGGATTCAAAGGCTTTTTCATTGCAAATAATTGGCCATGTTGCATAGGTGGCATGCTTCGCACAAAAGTGACTTGGCAGTTATGTGGATTCCTACATATTCAATAGCCATGAAGCATACAGAGGATACATGGCCTAATAAATTCAAGGATGAAGTACGAAGCCTTCGATTGATCATAGCCATGGATGGAGTTAACCTGTATTCCCTCCAAAACACCAATTATTCTATTTGGCCAATGTTATTGATCATTAACAATATCCCTCCATGGTTCTCCATGAAGAATGGACATATTTTTTTGGCTCTTATAGTTCCTGGTAGAAGATAAGTGAAGAATATGGATGTCTACCTCCAACCATTGATTGACAAATTAAAGCAATTATGGGAATGGATACAGGCATACGATGTATCAAGACCCATATCGATGGAGATATATTTTACGTTGTATGGCATATGTGCATACATTATGCATGATTATCTAGGACTAGGAGTTTTCTCTAGTAAGCATGTTGCTTGATTTTCTTGTATCCTTAACGTTATTTCACAAACTTAATTTGGTGCAATCGCCTTCTTTAGAATCAATGTGTTCCATATACAATAACATCGCAGGTCTTGTAACAAAAGGATATCATGGATGTAAATGTCGTGGACCTTCAATTAAGGCTAGGTGTTTAAGGGTGTTCCTCCCAAAATACCACCCTTATAGAAAATCATCATCTTTTCGCAATGGTAAACCAGAGAGACCCGAAGACCTATCATAATGACACTAGCACACTAGCATAGGGTATATGACACAGTGAATGAGAAGGAAAATGCAGAATAGTTTGATTAAAATGGAGAACCTATGTTCAACGATCTTGAATTTTGTCATGTCCCCAAATTTTGCAGTGGAACACAATGGCCTAAGCCACTTGGTCATGTTCATGATAGTTTTTCAAATTGGTGCTAAGGGTCAAATAATTGCCGAGCATGATGACCAAGTTAGTAATAATGTAAAATTAGAGCCAAATGGACAAGGTGGGTCACATGAAGATCAAATCCACAATTCAAAGTTTGTAATGCCCCCATCCAAATAAACTATCATGGAGGAAAAATTGCACTAACTTACTAGTTCCCTAGGTTGGGGGTGGAAGCATCAAAATTTGGAATAAGGGAGCTACAAGACCCAAAATGAACTTAGACTTAAAAATTCACATTAATTGGGTCAATTAAATAATAATAATAAATAAAATAGGGTGGCATTGGATCATGAGGGAACATAAGAGGTTGCGGGACCCACATGTGGCAAGATTCCCCACTAAACTTGGCATCATTCTCTCACCAATTCGAGTCCAAGGTGGAGGGTAACGTAATTGGGGGAGTTGAAGAGGCATTATTCATGGAATGAATATAGGAAGGTGGAATTGGAGTGGAAGAGTAACTTCCATGGAAGATGAAGAGGAATCATAGAGAAGTTGTGACACTTGTAGCTAGATTCTCGGGCATCTATGACAACAATGATGGAGAATCTATGAAAAATATGAAAAATTCAGACCTGATTGCAGACCTATGACACATCTGCAATATCAGGGCTAAAAATAGCCACCAGGGGGGTGCATAGGGGTAGTTATGGTCAGCCAATATTCCCCATTCGAATTGGGGGAAGAGGAATGCAAGAAAGAAGTGGGCAAGTGTCTTCTATGAGAATCTCTCCGTAACTCGAGTTGAGTGAAGACTCTCAGAGGGAATTCGAGCTATGGAGTCCATTGGAGGTTAATAAAAGAGGATTATCACAAAGGAGATCATTTTTTGGTCATTTTTCATTTGCATCTTTGCAATTTGGGAGAGCTTAGATTGTCCTTGCACGGTGGATGTTCATCATCCCTGCCTTAGAACCAATTTCGTGGGTGAAATATTCCTATCCAAGTTGGTTGGAGGAGAGTCCATTCAGACCTATAAATAGAGCTTCATGGAGATTTTTTGATGCAGGTTTGTGTCCCCTTTTAGTTCGATTTCATGTCCTATCTTCTTTCTCTACTATCTTTCTCTCTAAACTCTCTCAATGTCCATGTACAAGTGTGATGGCACACTCATAGATCCATAAAGATTGCAGTGGCTGATATTTTGACTCCATTGTCATGTTATTTGATATGTATCATTTTAAGGAACTTCATATCAAAGCCGCAGCTCTAATTACCATACATTCCATGTAATAATTCCAAGAAAAACCAAGATTCAAGATAGTTTCCTCACTAGTTTTACATAGTGTTTTTATGATGAATTTGTATATGTTTGATATCATATATTTTCTGAGTTTTAGCTTATGTTTAGAGCTGTATATGAAGAAATATGAATGAACCATATTTTTTTTGCAGACCCTTGGAGATTTACTAAAAAAATTTGCATTAACCTTATGTCTTTGTTGAACATTTTCTCACTATTCCGATGTCATACAATCTGTTGTTTTTTTGGGAGTTGTAGCAGACCCTAAAACCTTATCTAATGTTGCAATTGGGTTGCCCTTGAGTTCCTTTGTTAATTCCAAGCCTCATATCAGAAAATAGGGAAGGTCGTACAATGTTTGGAAGGCCAAAAAGTCATTAGTCTAGTGTGGTTTTCAACTATCTAATTCAACTAGTTTTATTCCCCTTCCTTCCTCCTTGAGAATTACGAACCCTAAAAGTTTCTAATGAGTGTCCAAAGGTATAAAGGATGAATTAGGGTGTCTTAAGTCCTCCAAAATCTCTCCTCATAATATTCAAAAGCATTTGGGAGCATTTGGGAGCATTTGGGAGAATTTGGGTTTCACTAGACCAATGTTTGAAAATTGGCCAAAATGGAGTAATTTTTCAAATTGGGGATATTACAAATTTTTTGACACTTATGTTGAGAAAATTTCCATTGGGATGAAAAACAAATCTGTGTTTTATGAGCTTCCATGTTGGGATAATCTTAAGATTTCCCACTTACTATATCCCATGTATATATTAAAAAATGTTTCATATTCTTTATGGAGGCACATATCATTAAAAAAACTGACACATTGGTTGTTAAAAGAGATCTTATTTCTCCAAATACCAAAAAGAAACATTATCCAAAAAAAGAAAGTACAGGAGAAATCGGAACCTCTTGGTCTTTCATGGATTTTGAAGAACGATGATCTTTCTTTGGAAAATGATGTTATATTGAGTGTGAAGACACTTTCATTGTATGGGTCAAATCTACATTGTTGCTTCACAGTGTATAAACCTCCAAGGTATGATCCTTGCAGGTTTCTAGTTATTTAAAATAATATACTAGAGTTTGATTTTCATGTGTTTCCATCTAATTCAATAAATAAATTGCAGGGTGAATAATATTTAAATGTGTTAACAATAACAATAATTACAAGGTAAAAATTTTAGCTTTTCAGTTTGCATCTATATCAAAAAACAATTAAATAATCACATATGAGAATTCTTACAGATAAATTTAGTTTTGGAGAAATTCAACTAAGTTAACCTCGTAACATGAAAATATTAATTTTAACTAACAATTAGTCAAGTCATTAATAACAAAATTCAACAAAGGAAAGTACCATTTGAAACATTTTTTTTCAATGTGGTTCACAACCTCGGAGAGGAGTTGCTATGTCCATGGGAAGAATTCATAGGGGGGGCACCCGAATGGTATTTCTTAGTTGCAGAAGCCTTTGTATTGTACCATGGGATTTGCCCCATTAGCCTTCTGGTTAGCATGGATATAAGTCCACATGATTTCTACAGGGTTTCTCATGGAAAATATGGATTCTTGGAGCTTGATTCTATAATGGCATTTGACTTGCAAGTGGAATCTTGTATTGCATTCACATTGTTAGATTGTGAAAATGCTCACCAAACTAAATGCAAAGTGGCCTTGTACTGTGATTCTTTGTTTATTTCCTTCTGGTGCTTGCCAAATAGCTTCAACAATTCATAAAAACTGCTAAAATGTATTTCAATGATTTGTCTAGACTTTACATTAATTCGAAAGGAAAATGCATTTATCCTGAAGCAACATATGCATTGAACCCAAAGGAAAATTAATTTCCCATCGTTTTTCATTAATTGCATAAACTGCAATATTTTAATAACTGAAAGGTCGTTGTCTCTATATACATTTGCCTTGAAGAACATGTACTTTATTGCATTGTGGTCCAAAGTCTGCAAATAAAGTCCTTCAGATGATGGTACAGGACAGCTTGTTGAAATCTTTGTTGCTTGGTTTATTGGTTGTTTTATGTTTCCTGCTATGACACTCCAGAGGAATGTCTTCAAATTTTGGTTGTTTGAGGTCACGGGAAAATCCAAGCCCAAAGTCCAGTCTTGTCCAAACTTATGAAGAAACAGAATTGTTGCCCCTTCGTAAACATGTAGATGTTATTTGACATTTACATGGAGTGTTGACATAGTTTCTTCTGCCCCGTTTTTTGATAGACTATGTGCATTTGAAATCTTTCCTTAAGAACCCTTGTCAAATGACAAATTTTGCATGGATTGTGCCCTTTGCTTGCTAGAGAAAGTGTAGATGTTGTTTGTTTCCTTTTTTTCCTTAAATAGTGAAATTCCATTAATCTATATCTATGTATTTAAGAGTATTAATAGTATTAATAGCATTGCTAGTAGAATGAGAACAAAATGTCATTGAGAGACATTGGCACCACTAGCTATGTGTCGAAATCCAAGGTCTCCTTCTATGAGTTTCTAGATGCAGGCACTCTTTTCATTGACCACATTGCATGCCTTGGAGATATTTCCTTCTGATAGTGTTTTGCTATTGTATCATACAGTTGTGAAAACCCACCTACAACCTAGCACATATGCAGCATGTGCATTAACGGCAGTGGAAAAAATGTATGTACCCTCAATCTAGAATTCTACATGGAACCCTAGATAACTAGACATTTGTGGAAACTAATATATTTTATTTCATTGCTTCACTTTATGCTACCCATTCAAGGACTTGCAAAAAAATAATCTGGGGCTAGCGTCCAACGTAAGTATAAATCCTAGCCTGGGAACATGGCAAATGGCACAAATGTATGAATTTACCACTATGATTTGTTCTTACTTGGGAAAATGTCAATGTTTGTCATTGTTGCTACCTCGCAATTCCTTTAGAGCTATGCTTTCACTTGCTTTAGTTGCCTGCTTATTGTGGAAAGTTTTAAACATTTTCTATTGTTCTCATTTGTAGAAGAGGATGCAAAATGAGATAAAACCAGCATTGCTTGCTTGCTTTACACATCTAACTTTTGTAGAGATATATATTTGTAGAGGGTGGTTTAGTTTGACAAGTATTTAGAATTTTATGTATTCAAGTCTTATTACAACCATCTTTTAAGGGTAGCTTGATCAATGTTGAGATGGTTCTGAAATCAAGGGTTAACATATCCAAATCATTCCACCACCTAGTTACTTGCTGGCACATATATATCTGCATATTTTGAATGGTCATGGTCTGATCGGTATTTTAGAGGTGTTGAGTTCAAGAGTTAAGATAATGTAGTCCACCTTGTTACCATCTCACATATCTCTATTTTAAAAGAAGAATTTGACCAACATCTGCGAGATTCTAAAATCTTTGTTCCTCAACATGATATCAAAGCCAGATTGATAGTACTTAAACTAATTTAAAATTAAATATCCATCCGGATACATGCTCCCAATGTTGTAAAACACCACTTCTAACAGTACTAGAAGACCTCACTTATTATACATGAAAGATATAAAATTCAAATACCTAGTTCTAATTAAATTATCTCTTCCACACAACTACTCTATCTACCTACTCGATTTCCCGAAAAGAGAAAAGAACCAAGTTCAAAGTCATTCGACTAAGTTAAACTAGTTAACTAGTAAACTAGGTCCTTAGCCCTGGGTTGATGCCAATCTCCTAGAGAATGGATTTCGATGCTGCCCAAACATCAACACTTCAATCCTTGTACTAGAACTTAATTTATCAAATAATAAACTTACAGGCACCAGGATTTGAGACATTTTTGGGCTAAGAATGTAAATATTGGTGATCAAAAGAATTACATTGTCTAATGAACAGGCACCCTCCTTACTAAATAGTAACCTAGTAAACCTTTTTCAATGGAAAGTGGAAAAATTAAGTCTTAAATTCCCTTTTTTTATAGGAATTGGTTTTGATATTGCATTTCAATTCAAGATGAGATAGATGAAAAGAGTTGAAAGTAATATTAACATACCGATGTCATAATTGAATGCAGAAAATTGAAGATGAGTTAATGGCCATTTTTATCATCGAATGAATACCATGTAATTGATGAGAGAATAGTCGATGAGAATAGATTGGAGAAATATGCATGCCCATGTATGGATTTTCGCGGTGGAAAGAAGAGAAGAAGGCAAGTGATTTTTGAACATATGTTGAGATTCGTTCATAGCGGTATAATCCCTTTCCCTCAAAATAGTTATCCAGATAGAATACCATTGCAAAGCATGAGAGACGTAGAGGCACCAAGCATAGACGAAGAGGAAACAAACGCAGATGAATAGGAAACAATATTAGATGAGGGATTGAGTTTGATAGAATGATGAATGAATGTTTCAAGGATCAATGGCACAAATTGATGGAGGATGCTTCAAAACCTGTGTATGGTACTTGTAGGTTAAGTCATTTGAAAACAATCCTTCTAATTCATAATTTGCAAATGGTGCATGGTTGGACAAATGAGAGTTTTTATGATTTATTGGCATTGTTACATTAGTTGTTACCACCTAACTCCACATTGCCAACAAAATGGAGTGCATGTAAAGCACAAATCACTAAGCTAGGCTTACGATATGAGAACATCCACACATGTGTGAATGGTTGTGTATTATTTCGCAAAAATCATGCAAGTGAGAATGAATGTCTGAAATGTAAAGAACCGAGGTATAGACTAGGGTTGAAATCAAATTTAGCTCCTAGAAAGATTCTTTGGCACTTTCCAATAATCCCACGGTTACTTTGAATGTATAGATGTCGAGACATTGCTAATCTTATGCAATGGCATGCCCAAAATAAGAGCACCGATGGAAAACAACAGTTTGTGGTTGATTCTAAGACATGGATGGAATTTGACAACAAATGGCCCGATTTTTCCTAAGATCCTCCTAGTATAAGGTTGGTTTTAGCTCTAGATGGGGTGAACCCATTCTCAGACCAGAGTACTAAATGGTCAACATGGCCAATTTTTTTGATAAATTATAACTTGCCTCCATGGTTAACAACCAAACCATTTTTCTTGATGTTGTCATTGATTATACTAAGAAAGAAAAGTGTGACTTCGGATACAATTGATGTTTATTTAGAGCCATTATTTGATGAGCTAGCAGAATTGTGGAAAGGAATTGAAGCAATTCAAATTTCAAGGGACAATGATTCAATCCAGTTCACTTTAAGAGCTTCTTTATTGCTTACGATACATGATCTTCCTGCATATGGCACATTGACTAGTCTCAATGTTCATGGATACCATGGATGTTCGGCTTGCATCTTTAAGGGTTTTGTGAGGCACTAAAGTAGTTTGCGTAAATGTATTTATTGTGGACATCGTTCTTACCTTAAAGTGGAGCATCCATATTGTCGACAAAAGTCACATTTCATTGGAAAGGAAGAGAATCGTGAAGCACCATCGACAATAACAAGTGATTACATTCTTCAAAATGCAGAAAAAAGAATGCAGTTTATTGAAAATGGTGGCATTCTTGGTAGTAAAAATGATCCACTCAATGAAAGTGGTGTAAAACGATTGAGCATACTCTATAAGTTTCCATACTTTAATCATATAACCATTAGGCATATTGTTGACTTTATGCATACTGAGAAAAACATAGCTTTTGCTATTATAGAAACTATTTTTGGTGCATATGATACAATTTCATCACGCCTAGACCTTCAAGAACTAAAGATTCGTCGAAATATTTGGGTTGAAAAATATTGTGATGGAAAATATAGAAAACATATTGCTCCGTATGTGTGGAAAAAGGAACAACGTGCATAGGTCTTAACATTGATGTCTCAAACTCGCTTTCCTACTGGATATGTGAGTAGTAATGCTAGAAGGCAAACTGGCATTAATGGCTTAAAAGGCCTCAAAACCCATGACTATCATGTAATAATCGAGGATATTTTACCTATTGCGGTCATATCAAGTTTGGAAAAGGGGCCAAGATTGGCAATTATAAGGTTGGTCCTAATATTGAAGAGAATGAGTATGCATGTGTTAGATCCTTCAAACTTTGATAATTTGAGGGAAGAGGCTGTTGAAGTCCTTTGCTTATTGGAATGGGAATTTGCACCAACAATATTCAATATTTCTATGCATCTTCTTATACATCTAGAACATGAACTAGATCATTGTGGCTCGATAAGAATGAGATGGATGTATCCTATAGAATGATATATGAAGGTTCTAAAAACGTTTGTTCGTAACAAGGAAAAACCAGAAGGCAGCATGTGTGAGGGATATGCAATGCAGGAGGCCATAGGATTTTGCACAGAATATATGAAGGATTTTAATAATTTCAATCGACGTGTATGGGATGATGACGAAGAGGAGAGAGTTGCAGGTGAATTATTAGAAGGAAGTGGACGTCGCTTCAAGCTATCAACCGAGGAAAGAACTACGATACATGCCTATGTTCTTCAAAACACATCCTCATTTGATAAGTGGCGCAGGTGAAATATTATTTACACGATAATTTATTTATTTAATTTCATTTAATAGTTAAATTATTATCATTCTTACTATCTGGTATTTTCATATTCTATGTAGAAAATATGGAGAAGATATTCGAACAGGGATGTGTCCATCTCGAAAGCGTACACTTAAGGATTTGAATATTGGAGTTGGTTCTTTTCCAAAATTTGATGATTGGATTGTTGATGCAATTAGTGATGCACGACAAGAAGGTCAAGATATAACGATCGAGGAAATTGAGCTTTCACGACCTCCAAATATATCAGCTACTTCTTTCAGTGGGATGTGTTCCCGTGGTATTCATTTAAGAGTGGAAGAAAAGGACACAGGAAAGGAAAATTGTGATTGTATTCTTAGTGTTGAATTTCATCACAACGCTGAAAAGAAACTATATGTTGGATTCATACAGGAAATTATTCAAGTTGATTATGGTGAGACTAGTCCCATATTATTAAAATGTAATTGGATCAAACCATCTGCAATACAACGTGATGAGTATGGATTTGTACGTGCAAATACACACCAAATGTTATCAAAGACTGATGAGCCAAATGTTATCAAAGACTGATGAGCCGTATGTTTCCCCTCTTCAAATTACTCAGTCATTTCTGATTGGTGATCTAACAAGACCAAGATGGTTGTGCGCCATTCAAGTAGAGTCTCGTTCCAAAAGGAAATTCATGGAATATGTTGATATAATGGTCGATGAGCAATGCACTAGTTTACAAGAAATATTGGAAAAATAAGTTGAAGATGACAATATAGCTATATTTGAAGAAGAAAATTTGATTCCCAATGAAGATACTGAGATAGAGAATGTAACGCATGGTCAGGAAAATATATTGTATGAGGACGATGAAGATAATGAAGCAGATGCATACAAAAGTGAGCACGATTGTGATCTTGATGGAAATGCAAATCATGACGATGATGATTTGTCACCTTAAATTTATGGAATAAATTTTCACTATGCAAATTGTATTTTATTGTTTTTGTCATGGTATTAGCCAATGGTTGTACTAAACTCTATACTAAGCTTTGTATGGATTTTATTGTTTTGGCCATGGGATTAGCCAAATATTTGTTTTTGGTACTGTGCAATGTTTCAAATATAACTGCCTTATGTTCCTTAATATCAAATTATGTCTAAGAAATGCTATAAATGGATGTTTTTGAGTTTCAATGTTAACAAAAGATGAAAGAATAAAAAATATTACGTGGTCTCATATCTCCTTTCATCACACGGTAAAATTTCAAAGATTTGACGGCAGACATACTCATCCCACTTCAAGAAGCCTTTCCAAATTATTTTAAAATAGTGATATGTGATATTTTTTTGATAACTCCAAAAATGACACTTTTGTTGATCTCGACTCTGAACAGAGGTAAATTAGTGTAATAGGGAGAAGTAAAACAAGTTCATTCTTTGAAATTATAGCATCAAAGTTTTCTTCCATCATTTTATCATTGATCATAAGGGCACTACCTAGATGCATTAATTGTGCTTCAGGAACACCAAATGTCTTATTAGCCACGGCCCATAATTAGTTCACCAGAAATGGTCAAATGCAGGGTACTTATTTGTGTCAAGAGAAGCAATATTTTTGCTTTGAGTTGGTTTGTCTTATTGATGCAATGTTGGACTACTTTTGTGGGGTAATGCTGATAAGATGGCACAACAATATGCTAATTGGAAAAGTACAGGGTAATGTTGATCATTGGGGTACAGGCTAATGCTGATGGGGGTGATGTTGATCATCCTTGTTTTAATTAGAATATAGTTAGATTTGACTTAAAGTGTTTTATTTTGAAGTTATGACTATGAAGATGTACTAGGTTTTTTATATATTCATAATCGTGATGTAATTTTAATTTTATATGGGTTGGGAAGATAGATGGAGCATTGGTTAATTATTCCCCATTTGGGGAGATACAATTTCATGAAGCATGAATCTTGTGACATAATGGACTGGATAAGGGAGGCAGACTGATAGGTTTTATGATATGGATTCCTTAGAATGGCCAGTATATATATATATATATATGGTGCTTTGGTGTCATTATAACACCTTGTTGCATTGATCTCAACGTTGGGTCCATGTACTAATGGTGTTTGTCCATGTACTAATGTTGTTTTCTATGAGATATGTTGGAAATAAAGGCTATGAAGAATATGGGTTTGAAACGTAAAAGTGGCCAAAACAATGATGAAAATGTTGTAGAATATGAGCTTATTCATAAAGAACAGACTGCAAATGAAGAATATATGTCATCTCTTGGTTTGGGAAACAAGTAAGTATTTATTCCTTGTACCTTTTCACTTATATGCTTCTTTCATGAAATTTGTTTATAATCTATTTCATGACTTAGCCTATATATGCTTTTGAAAAGGTTTGGAAAATCAGTAAGTAGTTATTGCTCGTACTTTTCCACTTTATGCATATTTTATCATATTTGTAAATAATCTATTTGATGATGTGGGCCATCTATGCTTTTGATTCTAATTTAATAAGTTTTTTATTTTATAGGGTAAAGGTCGATTCAACACAAAATGAGCAAAAACAAAAGGCAAGCAAAGGAACATTGCCTCTAGCTCGCAGAAGCCTACGCCTTGGTGGATTAGTACATGGAGAAGATGCTGACAATACTAATGATCTTCTTCCTGATATATCACATGATGATGATCATGTCCAAGCTGATATTGATGAAGACTTCGTACATTCTGTATCAGAATCAAGTATGCGAGACCTTTATTTAAAACTAAAACAAATATTTGAAAGCACATTTGAGCAAATTTGTGAGATAGCTATTGCCACACCTAATTATAATGTGGCCAACGGGGAACCAATTAGGCCTTTAGCTGCCAAAGAAAAAACACTTGTTGTGTCAACAAATATGAGTGCTCATTCGGTATCACCCGATATTGATTTGATTGAACTAATTAGGCCTTCAGTTATCAAAGACAAAACACCTGTTGTGTCCACAAATATGAGTGCTCGTTCGACATCACCCAATATTGATTTGAATGAAGATATACCAACTTTCATAAACAAAAATGAAGATTTAATCAAGGCATGTATAGGTCCACAGAAAGAGAAGCCAAATAAAGGAAATCAGAAGGGAAAAAGGCTTATTTGGTTGAGGTAAAAGATGGTGAACCCGTTGGACCAAATGCTTCAATGTGGACCTCAGAGTTAGGCACGAGAGTAAGGTCTCATTTGGATGTCACCAAAGTCATTTTTGAAGATCAAGATGAAAGAAATGTGGATCAAGTGATTCGAAAAATGGATAGCATCTTTGAGACTGTTGGTGGAAATATTACCACCAAATATTACAAGACTAGAATGAGAAAATTGATTAATAATTTTAGGCATAAATGCAGAAAATCCATATTGGATGGAAAAGATAGGGATAGCAGCTTGACTCCTAGATAGAGGGAATATTTGAAGGAAAGTATGCGTGCTAAAGAGTATGTGCAAAATAGCACAAAAGGGAAGAGAGCAAGAGATAATGTGAAGGATCGATTTATTTTGGGTCGTGGTGGGTGGCGAGCCAATCAAAACATGTTTGTAAGTATATGTATTTTTTGTTGAAACATTATGTATGGAATTTTTGTGAGTATATTATAAGTACATTGGGTTATATTGCATTTTGATTCGTATTTATATCCAACTAATTAATATGTTGATAATGATTTGTAGGTTCATGGAGCTAATAGAGCAGAACTGGATGTGAGTGAAATGGTTGACCATATAATAATGGCAGATTTAGACAATTCTAAACATGAGCATATATCAAGAATTCCAATTGGAAGGTCGTTGCCATCTAATGAAGTAGAGAAAATCCAAACCACATCTATTGTTCAAAACAATAGTGAGAATTATGAACATATAATGGAATGCATAAATGGGTTGACAAAGATAGTGTCAATCATAGCCTCCTCCATTCAACCTATCATTGCTTCATGGAAAAATAAGGGATGTCATAGTGATTTAGATGAGGTAAGCTAATTATCATTCCCCTGTGAACATTTGTTCACTTGATTCTTAATCTGATTTAATTGGTTTAGGTCTTATTTTTAGTGTTTTAATGTTATATTTAATATTTTTCTACTATATTTTGGTGTCGTTATAATGATATATTTGATTTGTGCATGATGTAATCACATGCAGGATATAGTTAAAGAAAAATTGCAGTCATAGAAAGTAAAAAATCTCCCAACATTGATGTGCCTCATAATTTTCAATTAGTGCCAACTCATGCTGGACATATATCAAATATTGACTCGATGAGTGCATTTAATTTTGTTATATCAATAATTATGCATGTTTTTGGAATTTAATTGTAATTTTTTTTCTTATATTTATGCGTACTTTTTTTGACAGTGCCCATTAACTCTAGCTGGATGTGAAGAATTCCAGATAGGTGATAAAGTTAGCATACTAGATCCATATGACGGTGCTATTGTCCGCACTGGATGAATTCAGTCACTTACTATGATCCGTGGAGTGCAACTTGGTCCAGAAGATGCCAACGTAAATGTCATTCATGTCACAAGTAACATGCCCCTTGCCTATGAAGATAAAGTTGATGGTTGTGGACATTTGAAGGAGACATAAATGAGTTTCATTCGGTGGCCGAAGAATTTTTTGGGAAAATCATCGATCTAGATGATCATGTTTTATGAATCAGTTGCTTTTAGTTTTTTCAAACATTTTCTTTTTGCTTTTAGTTTTTAATTTTGAGATTGAAATTTGAGTTGTTGTTTACGTTCTAATATGTTTTGGGATAAATAATGCTCCTAAGGCATCTTGTTGAGAGGTATCCTGTAATTGTATTATGTATTAGACAATAGATTGCATCTAGATTTTTCTAAACATATGTTGGAAGATCTTTGGAAAAGCTCTTCATTTATGGGTTGCAGGTCTCATTATTGAAAAGGAAAATATGAGGGTTTTTTTATTTGTGAGCTTGCAATTTTATTTTTTCTTGACAAATTGCATTTGATTTTTCTATGGCTCTTAAGGCCTTTTTATGCATGAAAAAAATGTGTGGAAATGTACCCTAATTCAGGGTATTTAAATTTTATATAATATCAGTGATTTAAGGAGGTGTTGTCACTTTACCATTGATAATATTTAAGATGTTAAAGCTATTATGCAAAGACCCTAGCAGTGATCTAGGTCCCCCAGCTCACTCCTGGGGTTCGTGGTCTGGGACCAAGCAGTATAGTGTTATGGAAAAAGTCCCAAGCACTTATGACAAAGCCTTCCAATATGTATACACTGATGAATTGCTCCTTGATTATTCATATGGACAACATACCTATAGAGGGAGTCGGAGAACTTGTGTGCCCCTCCTTGTGATGACTTGTGGTGACTTGTGTAGCCTCCCTAACCTGCAAGAAAGCCAAACGATGTGTTATTTATGCAATGCCCTCCCTAGAAGGCAGTAGTCTAAAAATTCGACGATTTGGGCCGAAATATACATGTTTACTCGGCAGGATTTTGGAATTTTTACATGTTACAGCTGTCGATCCATGTTACGACTATCAATTTATGAATTTTTTGGGTGACCAGGGATTTTTTAGGGTGTTGAATCCATTTTTACCATCAAAATGACGATGGAAACATTGCTAAATACAAATTTTGCAAAATATAAAGTGTTGAATTCCATTAAAAAATGGTCGTCTAGTCCAAATCGTCGAGGTTTTAGACAACTCCCCCGAGAATCCCCTAACGATTTGTCTTGTTGACATAGATGTCCATCCTGTCACTGCACTTCGGAAACCAACTCCTCGATCGATCGAGGGTTTACCCTGGTCGCAAATTAGACATTGCATTGTTATCTTCTTAATCTCGGCCGCATAATTCTCCGAACTCACAGACGCCCAAGGGTTCCAAAACCAATTTACTTGCGTAACTCGATCGTAATACCCAGACTGCAATGCAAGTCCCAAGGGTTCCATAAACAATTCCTTGCATAACTCGGCCATAATACCCGTCCTGCAATGCGGGTATGGGCAATGACTCATCTTTCAGACAGGCGCTCGGAGGCAAAGGCTGGGGTGGAATGACCCTGCTCTGCAATGCAGGTAGGTCGTAAGTCAATTGATGGTGTAATGCTTTGTTTTTTTATATTTCATTTCATTTTAATATTATAAATAGTTTTTTATTAATATATTGTATTTTATATATATTATATTGTATTTTATTAGGTTTACAGGTCATTCCAGCTTGAGTGTTCACTTGTTTTGGCTTCTCCTCCTTCCAGGGAGTCTATCTATACCTTAGCATTCTTGTTTGGGGGTGATCTGACTTTGGGATGAGTCTTTTCCTTCTCACGTGTGATCCAAACTTCAATTTTATGCTACAGGTCTATTTGTGTTTGAATGGGTTTATCCAACTAGGGTTTGTCCTAGAGACCTACAGTTCCTTGGAGATTAAGTCCATAGGACTTGCTGAGTCTCTTGATGGGGTTTGTTGATGACTAGTGCTTGATCTTGAACCATCTGTCCTCCTCTCTTGTACCTGTCCCTTTTACAGTAGCCATATTTCCTTCTCTGCAGTCACTCTCTCTCGTATGTGATGTTGACCCATGATTGATCTTCCATGAGGGTTGATATATGATATTGAAGCTTGATCTGAGTATACACCGAAAGGAATGCTTTGTTGGAAAAATATTTTGTTTTTGTTATTAGTAGCTTATGTTTTATTCTGCTATATTGTTCGTGCTTCAGTTTAAGTTTCAGTTTATGCTATGCATTGTTATTTATGTGCATAGATAGCATCGAGGATCAGTTGTGATGGTTTAATGAGAAGGTAAATGTATTCCCATTTTTTGAAGTCAATAAAATAATTGACCATTCATAAAATAATTGAAACTTAAGGAGAATCTGAGGCAAGCTTTGATGTATTTTGGAGATACCTTTCATATTATGGATTTCATCTCTGGTTTGATGAGCATGATTGTCATTGATGACAACACACTAATGAAAAAGCAATATAAAGGTTGAAGGACAGCAAGGATGGCAGGCATTTGAAGGACAACAAGAGACTTCAACCTTGCGGGCATATTCTAAGGAGCAGTGCGGACATATAAAGGAGCCCTTGCAGGCATATTCTAAGGAACAGTGCGGACATATAAAGGAGCCCTTGCAGGCATCTCTTGGAAGCCCTTGCAGGCATTTATATGGGGCAATGCAAGAATATAAAAGAGCCCTTGCGGGCATCTCTTGGAATTCCTTGCGAGCATCTCTTGGAAGCCCTTGCGGGCATCCTCTAAGAGACCTTGCGGGAATATTTTAAGGACCCTTGTGGGCATATCTATGGACCAGTGCGGGCATTTCTAAGGGCCCTTGCGGGAAGCTTCTAAGGATCCCTTGCGGGCATATTATAAGGAGCCCTTGCGGGCATTTCCTTGGAGCATTGCGGGCATATGAAAAGAGCCCCTATGGGCATCGGTAAGAGCCCTTGCGAGCATCTCTTGGAACTCTTGCAGGCATTTCTATGGAGCCCTTGCGGGCATCTCTTGGAAGCCCTTGCGGGCATTTCTATGGAGCAATGCAGGCATATCTTGGAGACCTGGCGGGCATCCTCTAAGAGCCCTTCGGGCATCTTTTAAGGACCCTTGTGGGAATATCTATGGACCAGTGTAAGAATTTATAAGGGCCCTTGCAGTCATCTTCTAAGGAGCCCTTGTGGGCATTTCCTTGGATCATTGCGGGCATATGAAAAGAGCCCCTACGGGCATCTGTAAGAGCCCTTGCGGACATATCTTGGAACTCTTGTGGGCATTTCTATGGAGCCCTTGCGGGCATCTTTTGGAGCAGCTCGTGGGCATTAATAACAAGGAATTTAAGGGCAGTCCTTGACATGGCATGAAGGTGGGCATATTGTTTTTACCTGTTTAAATATTTATGTTTTTTACATAATTTTTGTAGCTTGTTGTGCACTGGAGTGAAATGGTTGTGGAAAGGTATTGTTAATTTGCAGATAAAGATTCTCATAGTGACTAAAATTTGTTGTTTCCCTAGTTGTTATATGTAGGCTACTTGTTCATACCAGAGTTGAGAGTGCAAGATCAAAGGAAATGGCCTTAGAAAGGGCATGTGCAAGGAAATCTAGTTGGTGGTATTTTGGATGGTTTGTTGAAGTTTGATTGGTACACCTAGTTTCAAATTAAACTGCAAGAGATTTGATCTTAGTTATTTGCGATATTCTTTCCTAATAATATTTCTTCTAATATAACTGCTATGTTTATAAACAAAATACTCTATTTTACAGGCAGTTAACAACATCAGACTCAAACCCATATAATGCTTCTGAATATTCAGAAGGGGTCACTGACATGCCACATCCAGGACAGTTGAAAAAAGAGGAGTGGAAGAAGCTTAATGAACTTTTAAGCTACAATTCTGCAAAGAACATCTTTTTGCTTTCTGATAAGGATCCTCCAGACATGCTACAGTACTCCTTGGATGCTACTGTTGGGAAAAGTGCAGCTTGAATTGTAAACAACCAAAAATTGGAAATCATCTGTGGGAAGCTTGAGAGTCTTCATGTTGGTCTTAGAATTTATCCCAAGAGCACTCATTGTGATACAAAACTAAAGTTATATGGTGTTTCTGCTCCTGAAGGATCCCTTATCCATGTCATATTTTCCTTCCCTTTGAGTTGATCTCAACATTTAGCTTACCTTCATACCTGAATACTTCATGTTGAAAACATCAAATTATTGATTCTCAATGTGCATGATTTTTCCCCATAGTGTCAACAGTGAAGAGAAGGAATATGAACTTGCGGCTACATTTGTACACTCTCCTATTGGAGAAAACTTAGATTGGAAACTCTCTGCAACCGTGTCTCCGTGTCATGTCACTGTATGTTTATATTTGTGGATATGGTTTGGTTTCATAATTATTTAGAGATACTTAGGTTTTATTTTTAAGAAGTCTTTAGCTTATTTATTTACTTGTCAAATATTACATTTGGTGTCTTAGTGCTAGATCTGCTTCAGGGTATTTTAGATGGCTTATATGTTCATTAATGTGTGTTCTGGCTAACTAGTAATATTTAAATAGCTAAATTCTGTATATTCAATTTCACTCATATTTTATTTGCAATTCCTATGGATTTTTGCAAATACATCAATTGCATCTATGAACCCCATTGCTTGAGTAACCTAGTTGCACCAATTGCATCTACTTTTGATCAATTTACCAAATAAAAGACTTCAATTAGAGGAGCAAAACTAGTTTTCTTCCTTGAGTGAGATAGTTTAGTTCTTTTTGTGTGCCCTTCAGAGTTGGGCTAGATTAGCATTTTGTGAAAAGAAATGGGTGTAGAATTGAAAATCTCATGTTCTGGACACTTACACTGCAATGAAGCATGTTCCAATGCAGATTTCCAGGAAATCGATAACAAACATGGTGTAAGGTACTACACGCACAGATTTAGAATCCAAATACCCAGCTAGCATAAAGTAGTAACATAACTCTTTGTGAAGATAAAGTGCGTGTTTTTCATTCATGAACGTTATTGAAATTAAATTCATTTGAATTGTTAGTTGTGGAAATATTGAACGAGCCTGTGTTGCTATGAAAATCATACAAGTTAGGAAAATAATAAAATTCAATGTAGTCGGTGTTGGATGTGGCTTGACAATCATATTTTTGCCTAAAATGTTTTATGTCATGTTATTGCACGGTTGCTCAATTAATAGATTATATTGAATCCTTGTTGTTTCAATAGTTATGATTGTTCATGATTTGGTCCCTAGTAGTGATCTAGGGTCCCCAACTCACTCCTGGGGTTCTTGGTCTGGGACCAAGCGGTATAGTGCTATGGAAAAAGTCCCAAGCACTTATGATAATTCCTTCCAATATGTATGCATTGATGACTTGCTCCTTGATTATTCATATGGACAACATACCTATAGAGAGAGTCAGAGAAGTTGTGTGCCCCTCCTTGTGATGACTTGTGGTGACTTTTGTAGCCTCCCTAACCTGCAAGAAAGCCAAACAATGTGTTATTTGTTCAATGCCCTCCCTAGAAGGCAGTAGTCTAAAAATTCTACGATTTGGGCCAGAATATACATGTTTACTCGGCAGGATTTTGGAATTTTTACATGTTAAAGCTGTCAATTTATGATTTTTTTGGGTGCCCAAGGATTTTTGAGGGTGTTGAATCCATTTTTACCATCAAAATGACAATGGAAACATTGCTAAATACAGATTTTGCAAAATACAAAATGTTGGATTCCATTGAAAAATGGTCATCTTGTCCAAATCGTCGAGGTTTTAGACAAATCCCCCAGGAATCCCCTAACGATTTGTCTTGTTGTTGTGTCATCCTATCCTTAAGTTATAGCATCTAGTAAAGGGAAAGGGTCCTAAGGGGTCAATGAGAAATTAGGAGGGGGGCCTTCTAGAAAGCCATTGTCAAGTTATAAAAGAGCACCCTAGCCTTCACTTGATAGATTATTTTATGAGATATTCTACTATGCACTTGACGCACTGATCTGGGGTTTTACTATGTACTTGTGTGGGGTGAATGTTTTGGGTCTCCAGGTCATTCCAACTTGAGTGTTCACTTGTTTTGGCTTCTCCTCCTTCCAGCGAGTCTGTCCATACCTTAGCATTCTTGTTTGGGGGTTATCTGATTGTGGGATGAGTCTTTTCCTTCTCATGTGTGATCCAATCTTCAATTTTATGCTACAGGTGTATTTGTGTTTGAATGGGTTTATCCAGCTAGGGTTTTCCTAGATACCTACAGTTCCTTGGAGATTAAGTCCATAGGACTTGCTGAGTCTCTTGATGGGGTTAGTTGATGGCTAGGGCTTGATCTTTCTCTAGTCGTCCTCCTCTCCTGTACCCGCCCCTTATGCAATAGCCATATGACCTTCTTTGCAGTCACTCTCTCTCGTATGTGATGTTGTCCCATGATTGACCTACCATGAGGGTTGATATCTGATCTTGAAGCTTGATATGAGTATACACCGGAAGGAAGGCTTTGTTGGAAAAAGATTTTGTTTTTCTGATTAGTAGCTTATGTTTTATTCTTCTATATTGTTCATGCTTCGGTTTCGGTTTCAGTTTATGCTATGCATTGATATTTATGTGCATAGATAGCATCGGGGCTCAGTTGTGATGGTTTAATGAGAAGGTAAAGTTATTCCCATTTTTTGAAATAAAATAATTGGCCATTCATAAAATAATTGAAACTTAAGGAGAATATGGGGCAAACTTTGCTTTATTTTGGAGATGCCTTTAATAGTATGGATTTCATGTCTGGTTAGGGTTCATTTTTCTTTTGAAGTTGTAGTTTGAAGGTTTTTGTGGCAACACTCTCAACGTCTTTAATTGTACTTGAGTTGCTCGGGCACCATCTATCATGGGAACATGTTTCTAGTATGTGTCAACTTCGTAGGAAGTATGTTCATCTTTATGCAGTGTATTTGCAACAAGTACCCAAACTGGAGAACAAATAAATCAGAGAAATTGAGGAGGAGCTAGATGCAAAGGTTATCCTTCTATGGAGGTGGGCATATTGTTTTTACCTGTATAAATGTTTATGTTTTTACACATTTTTTGTAGCATGTTGTGCACTGGAGTGAAATGGTTGTGGAAAGGTATTGTTAATTTGTAGATAAAGATTCTCATAGTAACTAACATTTTTTGGTTCCATGGTTGTTATATGTAGGCTACTTGCTCATGCCAGAGTTCAGAGTGCAAGATCAAAGGAAATGGCCTTAGAGAGGGCATGCGCAAGGAAATATAGTTGGTGGTCTTTTGGATGGTTTGTTGATGTTTAATTGGTGCACCTAATTTCAAATTAATATGCAAGAGATTTGATCTTATTTATTTGCGATATTATTTCCTAATAATACTTCTTCTAATAGAACTGCTATGTTTATAAACAAAATACTCCATTTTACAAGCGGTCGACAACATCAAACTCAAACCCATGTAATGCTTCTAAATATTCAGAAGGGGTCACTGACATGCCACATCTAGGACAATTGGAAAAAGAGGAGTGGAAGAAGATTAATGAACTTTTAAGCTAAAATTCTGCAAAGAACTTCTTTGTGCTTTCTGATAAGGAGCCTCCAGACATGCTACAGTACTCCTTGGATGCTACTGTTGGGAAAAGTGCAGCTCAAATTGTAAACAACCAAAAATTGGAAATCATCTGTGGGAAGCTTGAGAGTCTTCATGTTGGTCTTAGAAGTTATCCCAAGAGCACTCATTGTGATACAAAACTGAAGTTATATGTTGTTTCTGCTCCTGAAGGATCTCTTATGCAAGTCATATTTTCCGTCCCTTTGAGTTGATCTCAACATTTAGCTTACCTTCATCCCTGAATAATTCATGTTGAAAACATCAAATTACTGATTCTCAGTGTGCATGATTTTGCCCCAAAGTGTCGGCAGTGAAGAGAAGGAATATGCACTTGCGGATACATTTGTACACTCTCCTATTGGAGAAAACTTAGATTGGAAACTCTCTGCAACCGTGTCTCCTTGTCATGTCACAGTATGATTATATTTGTGGATATGGTTTGGTTTCATAATTATTTAGAGATACTTTTCCTTTTAAGAAGTTTTTAGCTTATTTATTTACTTGTCAAATATTAAATTTGGTGTCTTAGTGCTAGATCTACTTCAGGATATTTTACATGGCTTATATGTTCATTAATGTGTGTTCTTGGCTAACTACTAATATTTAAATAGCTAAATTCTGTATATTCAATTTCACTCATATTTTATTTTCAATTCCTATGGATTTTTGCAAATACATCAATTGGATCTATGGACCCCATGGCTTGAGTAACCCAGTTGCATCAATTGCATCTACTTTTGATCAATTTATCAAATAAAAGACTTCAATTAGAGGAGAAAAACCAGTTTCTGTAAGATGGACAATATTGATCTCCAAGGTGTGTGCTTCATTCAGAGATTAACCCCATCATCACTAAAGAATATATCTTGTCACCTACCACACCTGAAAAAATTATAGAATCCTGTAAACCTCAATCTGTCAATCTGCTTAGAGGAGCACCCAATACAAAAGATATGCAATTAAATGTTTCCTTCTTCCTTTTTTGAGTATAGATACTAAGGTAATAACTATGTTATGATGGTTTAATGTAAAATGTACATGGTGCTTTCTTTCAGATATATAGGAATAAAAAACATATCCATGATATAAAAATGTAGGAATGTTATACAAAAAGAAAATTTATAGTGTCAAAATAATTGGCATGGGAATCTTTCGAAGTATCCCTTACTTCTCAATCATTTGTCCATCTTGGTCTATTAATCTCCTTACCTATGTTGATGGATATTAGCGTAGAATGAGGATCCCACGTAACCTTAAGTGATTTTGTGGGTCATGTAGTTGCAACTGGACTCATTTTTCTTTACTTTCTCTCTTGGGACAAAGACACATTATTATGGTTGGACATTACTTCATGGTGGAGAAAAATACAAAGCTACTAGGTATGGTTTAGTTTTCTTTCGTGCTAAGTTTGCATATAACTAACACTTCTAGTCACATAGTCACTTTATCAAAGGACTCAATTTGATGTTGCTCTTGATTATGTATAACAATGTGTATGGCCAGCCATATCATAACATTGTTTCCTATCTCTTAATCATTTTTTCTTGGGACATGACTATTTGCACCTTTCCTATTTAATCCTTTTGGATTTGAGTGGAAATAATTTGTGGATGACTGGACAGATTGGAACAAGTTGATGAATAGTTGTGGAGGTATTGGTGTGCCACAGGAAAAAGGTTTCTCAATATTGATTATTCTGTACGTTGCTCGGTATGGGATATTACCAGACAATTATGGGATATATATTTACATTTAGTCCAACACAGTTATAATAAGGAAGTGAATGGAGTAATGAGGCATTGTTCATTTGAAGCATGCCATGGTTAGCATCCCCTAGCTCTTGATGGGTTACCAGGAATTCTCATTGACATTTGTTGAAGAATGGGGTGATAAGAGCCAGGTATTAAAGGGTCCTCTATAAAACAATTTGAATTAATGGCAGCAATGCACATTTTCTTTTATATGAGGTTAGTAATCCATTATAATTTGACTTTTTTTGCAAATTACTGCAATAGGGCTGGATGCAAATGAGAATCCAAATGGTGTAGTTCTCGGTGAAAAGGCTCCCAATAGGTGACAGCGTCCTTAAAACCTATAATAACCATGTATAAAGGGCCTCAAGAGAGTGATGGCATGCTCTAAATTATGTCAAATCAGATCCCAAGGAGGATGACCCATCCCAATGGCATAAAACCTCTCCAAATTGGACATAAAGGCTCTAAGGGGCTGAACATTGCACCAAAATTCTAAGAGAGCTGTCAAAGAAACAAAATGACATGCAAAAGTGTCCTAAAAGGAATGCAAGGACACCTCTAGTGATTGGGCCCTCAACTGATCCACACAATTCTTTGTCCATTGTAATCATCACCCAAAGATGGAGGGCTACATCTCAAGGTCATTCCACAAAATTATGTTGTAATGTGATGAAGGGGATCCCAAGAAAAGGCTATGACATATAGACCTGCTAGTGCTGCTACAAAGTGGAGTATACTACTCTTTGAAGTATTTAACACATAGAAAACTTAGTTTTAAGGTTGTTGCTAC
This sequence comes from Larix kaempferi, assembly GCA_027924585.1. NCBI lineage: Eukaryota > Viridiplantae > Streptophyta > Pinopsida > Pinales > Pinaceae > Larix > Larix kaempferi. Next base: position 960,310 of record BSBM01000861.1, on the reverse strand, counting down.
AGGAAACCATCATATTTGTTGCTCAGAATATGCCCATATTTTTAAACAATGATGTTTAGAGCTGTAAGAAGGCCAGGGGCAGAGTTGTATGTTACAATTTTCAGTGGTATGATGACCCCATGTACGATAAATTTAAGTGTTTCCCATTATTTACATTCCAGCGGTGAACAAAAGTTGTTAGAAGTAAGTGTGCCAAAAGTAATTTCTTTCTATTATCGAAAACACTTGCATTTAACTTATTGTTGAAATAATATATTTTCATCTTTTATTTTAGCCAGTCAAGTACATTTAATCCACTACTATGACTATTCACAACTCATCATACACAGAATTTAAAGAACAGCTGAGATATTTGTATTTTGATGTTGCTGTTTTTTGTTGCAAAAAGTACAAAATGAACTACTTTATTAGTTTGAGAGACTATTTATAGACAATTCAAATAACATTTAAGATAAATTTTGGATTTGGAGGCAAGAATCAATTGCAATGCTTCTATAAATCTGTCATGGTTCTTAATACATTATAGGACTTCAAGGGTACTAGCTCAATGGAAGAGCACCTGCCTTACAGGCATGATATTGGTGGTTCGATTCCTCCATATCCTATCTACAGAAATCAGTGAATATTTGCATATAAAATGGCTAAAAAAAACTAAATTAGAGACCAAAAAATGAGATATAAGCAACCAAGACAATGACCAAAATTCACATATAAACGACCAAATGACAGTTCTGGTGGGTAATTTTCGGTCTCTTATCACGTGACAAAAAATGTGGTCTCTTTTAGTTTGGTCAGTTATAGGTTGTCTGTGGTCATTAATTTGGCTATATTTTTGGTCACTAATTTGGTCATTAATTGTGACAATTAATGACCCAAACTATGACCAAATTAAGGACCAAATATATGACCAGATTAATGACCAAATATATGACCAAATTAATGACCACAAAGAGAACGTATAAATGACCAAACTAAATATGACCACATTTTGGGTCGCGTGATAAGAGACCGGAAATTAGCCACCAATGATCGTCAAATCAAAAGTGCTCATTTATATGCGGATTTTGGTCATTTTTTTGGTAGCTTATTTCTCATATTGTACTAGTGCCACTTTGAAGAATCAGAGTCTATTTTCATGGAGATGAAATAGGTGGGATACGAAACAGATGAGCCCATTTATGGCCTTTTAATTGACATGTGGGGTAAAGAAGCTAGGAATTCTGGTAAGGAAAGGCAGTGGTATACCAAGATGTTAAATTCAAGTCTCGGGCCAAATGTTCCAACATGCAACTCTTTGATAAATTCATTTTTTAGAGGTCACATGTTTAATGAAGCAGATATGATTAACCACAGTATGTTACAAATGGATATATTTCCAACTCTACGGACATATGCTATGATTTTAAGTGGTTGTACAAGTAATGGTGTAACATACCCAAACCGGAATTCGGGCACACTAACTCAAAACCTCTAATATAATTCCATTGTGCTGCTGCTACAACTATTCTATAATTTCAGCATACTTATGGTCCACTTATAGGATGCCAAAATGGCACACTAGCTCCAAAGGGTCTTCAATAATCACTAGGAGGCTTGTGGATTGATTCCGGAAGGATTGGGATGGATTGGATATGCATGGAGTGGATCAAGACTCTATTTTTGAAGAGTATTCAGACTTCATAATGATAATTGCAGAGTTGGAGGGGTTCGGGAGAGGTTTGGAAGGACTTGAAGTGGAACTGGGAGTTTGGGATAGCACAAGGTCACAGTTTTGAAATTACTGGAATGGGTATCTAGGAAGGTACAATATATGTAAAAACAATTGCAGTGGATTGTACAGAGTCTCAAGATTCTTCAGAAACTCACGAAATGTGAATTGGATATCCTAAGAGGAAGATATGGTTGTTTTACGGAAACTAGTCAAAATTGAGTAGTGAAAGAGCAAGGGTATGGGAAAAGGAAAGGAAGGGAATGAATCCCGCTGGGTAGGACAGGGTTTCTTCAATTTATGTTTGTATGTGGTATGCATAAATGTACATATATACTCAAGAAGTGACAGGGGTGCATCCAGGTGATCAAGGAGAGAGGTAGGGTGGCAAAACCCTTAGGAGAGAGAATAACTCAAACTCTTCCCAAATGCAGTACGGCCTTGAAAAAATAACAGAAGGAGGGAATGGATGAGACCAAGGGGATGTATGATAACATTATGGCACATCAAATTAATTAATTGCAATGCAATTCATAGTTAAATGGAGCTAAATTGAAAATATAGCAATTTTGGCACAATAATGGCTATAAGAAGATAGAGATAGACATGAGAAGAACATTGGAGATTTATTTATTAGATAAGAACCCAGAATGGATCATATACATCAGAATATGGCTGTGCTAATAGCATAAATGATAGCAGCAACCAAGAGAATAGAATGGAGAGAAGAGAGAATAGAAGTACCAATGAAGAGTAGATCTCCCTACATACAAAAACAATGATCCAAATCATGACTGAGTAGCTCATCCAAACACCTACAATAAAATATTACTGGAGCACAATGAGAAGGACTGAGAGTACCATCCTCCACTTCACCAATGCCTTGGTGACTGAGATGTAGAAGAGGTCCATCACCCAATTTTCGACAAGGGGAGCACCACCCAAGTCTGGGAAGCTAGAACCTTTCCTCCAATAAACATAGCATAACATAAGACACATGCTTCTCCCTTGCACCACTTCTCTATTTATGGATCCAATTTCGTCCGCCTCGTGCAAAAATAGTTCAAACCACTTATTTCCCCACACATGTGGACTTTACCATGCTCTAAACCACTTCCATTAACTAATTTGACCAACTCATAAATTATTTCTTCAATACCATGGGCCAAAACAAGGGGTGGTCCAAAACCACTTCACCATAACCACTTTTCCATCGAATTTCTCAACCATATGGAACCATATCTTCATAGATTCACAAGTTTGTCCACATTTAACTTAGACTTGGTAGTCCACATTTTTATCTTTGGGTGTGTCCACTTAATAACAACCTTATGCAACTACCTCAGCAACCTCTGGGGCGCCTTTGACCCAATATTAAATAATTAATTAGCCAATTTTCTCCAATTAGATATAATAATTATTTTGGATAATTTCTCCATAATAATATCTTCCTTAGCCAATAATTATAATTTTGAGCTTTGAAGATAAGAACAAAATCTCATGAGATAAGCAGGAAAAATGAGGCTTCTAGGGTTTCTGAAGTTTTGGTTGCTTAACGCAGGTTGGATTTCTGGAGTATGAGGACGACGTTTTGAAGCTCCTTGGAATTCGGCTTGCCGTATTGGCTTGCCCTAGTACCAACCAAGGTATCAAAAAGTGGGGATTTTTCTTTTATGCTTTAGTTTTTTCGTTTCTCTTTACTATAGTTTCCTTCCTTGCTAGCATCTTCTCGGGTTTTAGATATCTTTGGCAGTCTCTCCATTTTTGGTGGTTTTTTCAGCTCCTTCTTTTTATGGTAGGTTATTTCAGTGGTGGGACGGGTTTTTACTCCTATCGGTAGTTTAGTTTCCCCGTTATTTCTGGAGGTCACTGCTTTTTCTAGCCTCTTTTTTATTGCTAGTAGTCCTTTTACATCGTGGTGACACTTGTCCCTGAATGTGATGGGGACTAATGTCACCCATGTGGGTCCTTCGAACAGAGCTAGGGTTAATGTGCCTTTTGTTAAATCCCCCTCTTCTAAATCTAGTGGTAATGAGTTTTCTACAAGGGTTCCTCATCGTTCCACTAGTGCAGCAGCTAGGCATAGGCGAAAACTGAAATCGTATAAGGCACAAACGAAGGCTACAATCTATAACCTTGATGAAGGTGTTCATATGGACAAGGTAGAACTTCTGGGCAGGCATGGAGTGGTGGGTCGTATTGAAGTAATGAGGGTTTAGCAGATTGAATCGGTTGACTGGGTTAATTCGAATTGGACCCCCATTTTCGGACTGCCTCCTAGAACCAACCTGTTATAAAATGGTTGGGTAGCCTTCATCCTTCCAAGTGAAGAACACATTACCTCGATTCTTTCTCAGACCTGGTTGATTAAGGAGGGTTCTTTGCTCCTCAAGAAATGGCATGTTTATTTTAACCCTAAATTTGAACATATGCAAGTAAGACACTTATGAGTTATGCTCCCTGGTTTTCATTTCGAGCTATGGACACCGAATGTTTTTGAAGGGATGGGTAACATGCTGGGATGCTTCATCAAGCTGGAGAAAAATCTCATTTTTGGGATTAACAAGAGGATGGCATCCATTCTTGTGGATTTTAATGTGTCCCAGGGTTTACCTGCCTCTGTGGATATTGTTTGGAGAGATAAGGTTTTTCAACAGAAGTTGGATTATAAAAATATTCCTTTCAGATGCTTCCTTTGCCGCTGTATAGGACATGTCCGGGCTAACTGTCCACAACTCGGCAACAAGGTTGCAACACTAGTGGATGTCTCTGCAAGCCGCACATTGCCGATCAAAGACATTGCTTCTCCACCTGGTAAGTCTGCCGATGAACCTTCTATCATTTATGAAGGTGTTTCCAAAGCCGAATTGGAATTTTATTTGTCCATGGAAATGGATTTAGATTTAACGCTCTCGAATACCAAACCCTTGGATAGAAACCTGTTAAATGACTTGAATTTGTCGGAATTTAATTCAACTTCGTCACTTGTTATTTGTCCCCCTCCTGTGGGTCCGATTGAAAATTCCCCTATTTTGTATGATGTGCCCTATATTGCTTCCCCTGTGGTGGAGTCTGTGGTGGAATTGGACCATAATACTTCTATCACCAGGGATCATGTTAGCTCTCCTGTAGATGAAACCCTTCATTCTAACAAGCTTGGTTTAAACTCTTTTACTTCTTCCTTATTGACTATGAAGGGCATTGATGATTCTCCATTAGACATATATGTTGTTAATCCTTCTCCCACTGATGATGTTGTCATCTCGTCGATTAGTTGTTTGAATGTGACTATACACAGGAAAAAGAAAGTAAAGGAGAAGGGTTTGGGAGATACCTTCATCCCTTTGTCAAAGCATATTGATAGTGTTGATGTTAACCCTTCCACATCCGGGACTCTTAGAGCAGTTGTGTCCGACCCTAGCTTGACTTAATGTCTTTAATGTCTTTCAACGTACATGGTATTAGTGGGGCTTCTAAGGATAGGGCCCTTATCAACTTCCTAAAAGCTACTAGCCTAGATTGTTTTTTAATTCAGGAGACTATGTGTTCTGCTGCTCAGGCTATCGAGTTCTTCTCTAAACATTCGTCGGGGTGGTACTTTAGTGCGATGGATTATGTTGGACACTCTGGTGGGTTACTTTCTGGGTGGAATCCTGCTACCATGTGTTTCAGTACCTATAAAACCATGGGAGGGATCCTTATGAAGGGCGGGTTTCTTTCCAGCAATCTTAATTTGGTGATTCTTAACATGTATGCTCCGTTCAGGGACAAGGAGACTTATTGGAAGGCTCTCAAAGCCTTTGGTATCTTAAATATTCTGAATTTGATTGTGGCAAGTGACCTCAATCTTACTTTATCAGCGGCAGAGATATGGGGCTCCTCTGCATTAGTGAATGATTTGGATGCCTTTTTCAAAGAACTCTTCCATAGAGCTCATCTTGTTGATATACTTCCTAGAAATCTTGGTGCAACGTGGAGTAATAAGCGGTCGAGTGATGGGTGTATTAGCAAGAGGCTAGACCATTTTCTCATGGCATATTCACTGGTTTCCATTTTGGACAGGTACAGGAACTGGATAGAACATTCTACCATTTCTAATCATCATGCAATATTACTTCAGATTGATGATTTCCACTGCAAGATTAATAAACCATTTCGGTTTAACAGTACTTGGCTTTGTGACAATGATTTTTGTGACATGGTAAAAACCTTTTGGATACAGCCGGTGCATCCTCCAATCCATAATCCGGTTGACTCTTGGATTTATAGACTCAAAGGGTTAAAGAAGAAGGCGAAAGAATGGGAAAAACTTAAAAAAACTAGGGATAAAGAGGATCTTATTATGATTAAAAATCAAATTAAGCTACTTCATAACCTCAACCTGAATGGCATTTTCTCAGAAGAAGATAGATTGGAGCTACAGTTATTACAAAAAAGACTTGATGAAATATTTTGGGTTCGGGAGGGCACTATGAGACTCAAAATTCGTGCTATTTGGGTGAAGTTGGGTGACAACAACACTCGTTTTTTTCATAATTATGCCTCCCACAGGAGGAATGTAAATACTATTTGGTCTATCAAGGAAAAGTATGATAATGAGATTATTAATCAAAAGTTGATTGAGGAATTGGCTTTCCTTCACTTTATGCAGCATTTCGAGGATCCAAAATCCTCTTTCATTGAAGACCAATTGAAGGTGTTAAAGCTTTACCCATCTTTCTTCTCACCGGAGGAAGGAACCCAGATTGGTAGACCAGTCACTATGGAGAAAATTGAAAAAGTTTTAAAAGCTTTCAAGAAGGAGAAGAGCTCGGGCCCCGATGGGTGGTCTGTTGATCTGTTTCTTATGTTTTTTTATCTCATGGGTCTTGATTTATTAAAGATGGACGAATTCTCTAGGGTGGAAGGATGGGTGTCGGGTGGCCTGAATGCAACTTTTTCTGACACTTATTCCAAAAAGAAATAATCCATCCTCTTTTGATGACTCCAGACCTGTTGCACTGTCCAATTTGGTGTACAAGCTAATATCCAAATTATTGCAAATAGGATAAAACCTCAGCTCTCAAGGTGGATGACTAAAGAGCAGTTTGGCTTCCTTGAAGACAGACAGATATTGGATGTTGTGGGTATTACTCAAGAGGTTGTGCATCCAGTCAAAGTAAAAAATCTTGATGCATTAATCCTGAAAATAGATCTTGTAAAAGCCTATGATCAAGTTAATTGGGATTTTTTGAAGTTGGTTCTATTGCATATTGGTATTCCTAGTTTGGTTACTAATTGGATCATGACATGTGTGATGTCAACAACCTATTCTATTATGGTTAATGGTAATCCTACTCCTTTCTTCAAAAGCTACAGAGGACTGCGCCAAGGCTGTCCATTATCATCTCTCTTGTTTTTATTGGTGATAGAAATACTTAGTATATTGATGGGAGATGCGAGGAACAAATTGGTTGTCAAAGGGATTAGGGTTACAAAAGGATTTTCGATCTCCCACCTTTTGTTTGTTGATGATGTAATCTTGTTTGGTGTTAGGAACCCATGTCTTTACTTTGTTAGTAGGTTGTTGTTGGACGCATATGCTTTGTAAGTCGTCCCGTAGTATTTGTTGATCAATAGTTTGTGTTATTGTTGTTGGCGCATATGCTTTGTAAGTCGCCCATAGTATTGTTGATCCATAGTTTGTAACGGCCCATGGTTTCGACCCATAGTATTGGCACCTAGAATTAGTATATAGGTGTGTGTTGAGACCTATGAAGGCATCGTGAAGTTATTTGTATTGAGCTTGCTCAAAGGAGGTTGCCCCCTCGAAGTGGCCTGTGATCAATACAAAAGTGATTCTGAGTTCTACCATTTCTGCTATTTCGCGTATTCTTGTTAATTAATTGTTGCAGGTGCCTCACATCTGGTATCAGAGCACTTTCTTGGGCTCGCTGGGTAAAATTTTTGCCAAATTTTTTTTCGCATCTGTTGCAGGTTTGAATTTGGGAATAATCCCTATCCGCTTAACTGTGGGAAGTACTTGGGAATAAGCCCTAAAACTCATTGTGAGGAGTACCACAGGAACCCCGAAGTAGCTGGCCCATTGAGAGGACCTGCCAGCGAAAAGGGCAACGACCCCTACCTAATTGACTAGTTCCCACCCGGGAGGTAAACCAAGAGCTGTCGTTTGTGGCAAAGCGGTTATCAGTTTTACCTGAGCCGTGGAGTGAGGGGTATTGCCCCAATACGCAAGCCGTCAGACAGCATTGGTGGCCGAGTGAAACCCCTGAACTGTTAGGAAGCCGCACATACCTGGGGTCCATATCTACTTTCAGCTGAACTATTGTCGATCACTGCTGCGCCGTTTCAGATCTATTTTGCAAGTCGTTCCAGATTCAGTCGTTTTCAATCCATTCGGCGTTGTTCCAGATCTCTTTCGAGCTGTAGCCGCTCCAATCTGGAAAAAAAAAAAAAAAAAAAAAAAAAAAAAAAAAAAAAAAAAAAAAAAAAAAAAAAAAAAAAAAAAAAAAGAGGATTTTTTCTCCATATCTCCCTTATTTTCACTCTGTTTCCCTTGAAATTTTCGGGGAACCCCTGTCATCTCATTCTGCATATTTCAGTCTTGAGGACCCTATCCCCAATTCCCCTTCCCAAAACCCGAAATCCCACATTTGTCTATTTTTAGGGTTTGCCATAACTTGCTCAGATTTCACCCAATCATCTTCAAATTTTACCACAGAGTTCCTTTCTGAATTCTGTTTCTTTGTTCCCCTCTGCCAAATTTTCCCATTCTTTCACCCCGCTTCTGAAATCCTCATTTTTGCTTCCCTGTCTATCTAACAGTGTCCAAAACCTAGTCAAACCCCAATTACCCTTCTGATTTTTTACCAAATCCAAATTTTCCCTTACTGAAGTAGTTCCTGTTTTTGTTTTCCTACCCAGTCAAAAAAAAAAAAAAAAAATCCTGGTTATGGTTGTCACCCGTGCAGGAGCAAAAACCATGGAGGAAGCACTTGCAGCCATCCAAGCCAAACTACAGGATCTGGATGAAAAATTTCTCAGTCTCCATCTTGAACATTCAGCTATGAACAACAAACGGCAGTCCGAGTCTTCAGTAGACAATGGGTTCTCTTCTTCCAGCAATTTCCGTGGTCCGAAGCTTGATTTTCCTCGCTTCAATGGTACCGATCCAACTGGATGGATCTATCGTGCAGAACAGTACTTCAGTCTGCATAATACTTTTGATGTCAACAAAGTTCCGTTGGCATCCTTTCATTTGGAACAGGAAGCTCTTCAATGGTACCATTGGTACATCAAGGCTCATCCAGAGCCCAACTGGCCAGACTTTTGCCAGCTCCTTTTACAACGATTTGGTCCTAGTGCTTTTGATGACTTCACAGGAGCCCTTACTAAACTTCGCCAAACTGGCACTGTGAGAGAGTATCAAACCGAATTTGAGAATCTAGCCAACCACACCGAAGGATTGTCTGATGAATTTTATCGGAGTTGTTTTATCAGTGGTCTAAAGGATGCCATTCACTCTGAGGTCAAAATGTTCTGTCCCAACACAATGATGGAAGCACTCGGGTTGGCTAAGTTGGCAGAAGACAAGATTGCAGCCCAACAACGCTCCAAGCCCACTTTTGTTCCCTTCCGAAATATGGGTTCTCAGCGACCACCTATACCGCAGGCTCCTCGACCGACTCCTATCAAGCGTTTGTCTGAAACAGAGATGCAAGCACGCAGAGAAAAGGGGCTTTGCTATAATTGTGATGAGAAATTCACTCGGGGACATAGATGTGTTCAGCAAAAGCTCTATCTCCTGGATGTGGAGTCTCCGCCTGCCTCTGAAATGGGTGACGAAGATCCAGAAACACTGGATGCTCCGGTCGACATTCAGGAACCGCCTAGTGACCCTCCGTCTCAGGATGACCAACCAGAGATATCTCTCCATGCTTTAGCTGGAATCACCACCCCCCAAACAATGCGGGTCAGGGGTTACTTCAAGAAGCTTCCTCTTACAATCCTCATTGATTCTGGTAGCACGCATAATTTCATTGACCCTCGGATCGCCAAACAAGCTGATTGTTTTATCCATCCTTGCTCCAACTTTGAAGTCATGATTGCCAATGGGGGCACCTTACCTTGCAAAGGGAAGTGTCGAAATGTGTGTATCTCTATGGGAGATTATACCTTGCGCTCTGACATGTTTGCCTTGCCCTTAGGCGGATGTGATGTGGTTTTGGGCGCTCAATGGCTATGCACACTCGGCCCTATCTTATGGGATTTTGCCGAACTTTGGATGCAGTTTTCCAAGAATGGACACAAACACACATTGACAGGATTACAACCAGGTTCTCTCAGCATCATCAGTTCACATTGCATGGAAAAACTCCTCAAGAAGAATTCACATGGTGTCATCGCTCAGATCCATTCCATCCAGATGCAACCATCAGCGGTCTCCACTACTCCTTTGGATCTACAACAAATTCTGGATCGGTATACAGGTGTCTTTGCTTAACCAGTGGGATTACCACCTTCCAGGCCAGAAGACCATCGTATTCAGCTCCTTCCTGGCAGCGTTCATCCCAACATCAGGCCCTATCGCTACCCATTTCACCAAAAAACGGAGATTGAAATGCTCGTTCGGGACTTATTGAAGCAAGGTATTATTCGCCCAAGCACTAGTTCCTTTTCTTCTCTAATTATTCTTGTCCGCAAAAAAGATGGGTCATGGCGCCTCTGCATTGACTTCCGAGCACTTAATCACCTCACCATCAAGGATAAGTTTCCAATTCCTGTTGTTGATGAGCTTCTTGATGAGATTCATGGGGCTCACTTTTTCTCCAGGTTGGATCTTCGTTCTGGGTATCATCAAATTCGGGTTCATGAGGATGATATTCCTAAAACAGCTTTCCGCACACATGATGGCCATTATGAGTTTTTGGTCATGCCCTTTGGCCTCACTAATGCTCCTTCCACATTCCAGGCCTTAATGAATAAAATATTTCGACCCTACTTGTAGAAATTCATTCTGGTATTCTTTGATGATATCCTCATCTACAGTAAAACATGGGATGAACATCTCCAGCATCTGGATCTTGTCATGCAACTTTTCTCTGACCATCATCTCCATGCCAAGCAGTCTAAATGTGTTTTTGGACAAAAGGAAGTTGAGTATCTCGGGCACATTATCTCAGCACAAGGGGTTCGCGTGGATCCCGCCAAAATCGAGGCCATGAACAATTGGCCACATCCTCAGACACTCAAGAGCCTTCGTGGTTTTTTGGGGTTGACTGGCTACTACCGCAAGTTTGTCAAGGATTATGGGAAGATTGCAGCTCCATTAACTGCTCTATTGAAAAAAGATGCTTTTACATGGACACCTGCTGCTCAGTGTGCATTTGACAAACTAAAACAAGCTATGTGTACTACACCGGTGCTAGCTATGCCTGATTTTTCCAAGCCCTTCACTATTGAGAGTGATGCTTGCGGCAATGGACTTGGTGCTGTTCTCCTTCAAGATGAACACCCCATTGCGTTCACCAGCAAAGCCCTTTCAGGTAAGAATTTAGCTGCCTCTACCTATGAGAAGGAAATGATTGCTATTTTGCATGCAGTACAGAAGTGGCGTCCATACCTATTAGGGAATCATTTCTGCATCAAGACTGATCACCAGAGTCTGAAATATTTCTTGGACCAGCGTGTCTCCTCCCCGGCACAACAGAAATGGGTTAGCAAACTCATGGGTTATGACTATGAGATCACTTACAAGAAGGGTAAAGACAATATTGTGGCAGATGCTCTTTCTCGCACATTTGATGCCCAAGGTTCTCTTTCAGCTATTTCTATGCCTGTTCCAAATTGGTTGCAATCTGTTCAACAGGGTTATGTCAATGACTCTTCCTTATCTCAGATCATCCAACGCTTGACCAACAATCCTTCTGCTGTCCCACATTACTCTTGGGATGGTGCTTCTCTGCGATACAAGGGTCGTCTGGTGCTTCCCCAGAGCATAGATCTTCAACAGGCTGTCTTCTATGAACTCCATGCTTCTCCATCGGCCGGGCACTCTGGGTTCCTCAAAACATATGAACGAGCACGGCGTAACTTCTTTTGGCAGGGCATGAAAAGGACAATTCAACAGATGGTGGCCGAATGTGATACCTGCCAACGCAATAAGGGTGAAACAACACTCCTTCCAGGATTGCTTGAACCCTTGCCCATACCTACACGGATTTGGACAGATGTTTCTATGGATTTCATTGAAGGGCTCCCTAAATCTGGCGGGAAGACAGTGATTCTCCTTGTGGTTGATCGTCTCTCCAAATATAGTCATTTTTGTGCTCTCAGCCATCCCTATACAGCCTCCTCCGTCGCTCAAATTTTTATGGACCAGATCTTTCATCTTCATGGCATCCCTTCTTCCATTGTCTCGGATCGTGATGCGACTTTCACTAGTCATTTTTGGACAGAACTATTTCGCCACACTGGCACCAAACTGAAGATGAGTTCAGGGTATCACCCACAAACAGATGGTCAGACTGAAATTGTCAATAAATGCTTGGAAACTTATCTTCGTTGCTTCACCTCGGAACAACAACATCAGTGGGAAAAGTGGCTCCCTCTCGCTGAATGGTGGTACAATACCTCTTACCACACTGCCTCTAAAATGACCCCATATGAAGCAGTCTATGGTCAGGCACCTCCAGCTCTTCTCCCATACACCCCCACCAGTTCACCAGTTCAGGAAGTTGACACGGTCCTTCGCAACCGCGATCAAATTCTTCGCATTTTGCGGGACAATCTTCACATGGCAAGAAATCGCATGAAGCAACAAGCTGATCAGCACCGTTCGGAGCGCACTTTTCAAGTCGACGATATGGTTTTTCTTCGTCTCCAGCCGTACAAACAATCCTCCTTAAAACTCAAAGGGCGTCATAAGCTCGCTCCAAAGTTCTATGGGCCATATCGGATTCTTCAGCAGATTGGGTCTGTTGCTTATAAATTGGAACTTCCTCCTTCTTCCCGCATTCATCCAGTCTTTCATGTCTCTTGTCTGAAGAAAGTTCTTGGCACCAATATCAGCGGCCAAACGATTTTACCCGAACTGGATAATGAAGGATCCATCCTTTTGGAGCCAGAGGCCATCCTCAATCGGCGCACGTGTCAGCTTCGCTCTCGCTCTATCACAGAGGTCTTAATTCAGTGGCACGGCATGCAACCCGAGGATGCTACATGGGAACCACTCCTTCAGATTCAACAACAATTTCCACATCTAAAGCTTTGAGGACAAAGATTTTTTTAAGAGGGAGGGGATGTTAGGAACCCATGTCTTTACTTTGTTAGTAGGTTGTTTTTGGACGCATATGCTTTGTAAGTCGTCCCGTAGTATTTGTTGATCAATAGTTTGTGTTATTGTTGTTGGCGCATATGCTTTGTAAGTCGCCCGTAGTATTGTTGATCCATAGTTTGTAACGACCCATGGTTTCGACCCATAGTATTGGCGCCTAGAATTAGTATATAAGTGTGTGTTGAGACCTATGAAGGCACCGTGAAGTTATTTGTATTGAGCTTGCTCAAAGGAGGTTGCCCCCTCGAAGTGGCCTGTGATCAATACAAAAGTGATTCTGAGTTCTGTCATTTCGTGTATTCTTGTTAATTAATTGTTGCAGGTGCCTCACATTTGGATCAGCTTCAGTTGAAGAATGGAAGTACATCTTAGACATTTTGTCACTCTTTTGTTTTGCATCAGGGATGCAAATCAGTCACACCAAATCGGTGTTCATATGCAACTTAGTTACAAATCCTGTATTAGCTGAGATTTTAAACTTATTGCCTTATAATACAACTGACCTGAATGATGGAGTTAAGTACCTGGTTTTCTTATTAAACCAAATTGCTATGGTAAACAGGATTGGATATGGCTACTTGGGAGATTCGGGAAGAGAATTAATCTCTGGGTATTGAAGCATCTGTCCTTGGGTGGTCGTCTTATTCTCCTTAAATCAGTTTTGAGCAGCCTACTGGTTTATTGGGCTCTCCTGGCACAAATCCCTTTTTCTATCCTGAAGAATTTTAACAATCTTATGTTCTCTTTTATGTGGTCTAGCTATAATAATGGGGGTAAATGTCATTTAACAACATGGATTTATTTAGATATGCCTTACAAGAATGGCAGTTGGAATATAAAGAACATTTTCTGGTTCAATATTGCCCTATCATTAAAAATTCTTTGGCACAAACTCTTTGGGGAAAACCTATGGTCAAAAGTTATGCATTCAAAGTATATAAAAATGGATATAATCAGCTGGATCAGATTGCCAAGGATAACTGGTTGAAATACATCTTACATTTGGAGGGGATTTATGAAAATCCTCCCTTGGATCAGTTCTTTTCTATCATGGGATGTGGGAAGCGGGCAGAATGTATTTGTGGATGTAGATCCTATCTTGGGTGTCAGTGGAAACTACTGCTTGTCATAGGAGCTCAGAAATCTCTTTTCGAGTTATGGCCTCTTCACTTTAAATCAGTTTAAGAGAACGAGCTATCAAGTTCCATATCGGGCTTATCGGGCAACGTCCTCTGATCTTGGCCTCGCCGGAATTTGGAAGCATGAATGGGAGCTATATATCCAAAAGCTTAATTTGGCAGGAATTTGTCTCAATGGTCAATAGGATTGATTAATTTGGGCAAATAATCCAGTTAATGGACAGATTACGGCCTGTTGGGCTTATCGGACTTTAGTTGATCATTATGTGGAGGATCAAAACAAATGGTGGTATTTGAAGTTATGGAAATGGAGAATGTCTCTGAAGATCAAATGTTTTATCTGGCTTCTCTTCAACAATAAAATTCTCACTTGGTAGAATTTGCAGCGCAGAGGAAAACATGGTCCAGGTATTTGTCTTTTATGCAGTACTGAAGAGGAGTCGGCATATCATATGTTTTTTCATTGCAACTTTTCTTTGGATATATGGAAGTCTATTTGTGATATACTCAGAATTGATGATGAGTGGCCCAGTATGGATTTTGAACACGCATATCAGTTGTGGATTAACAAGACCATAAATCTTATTACTTTACCTGGATTACTTGCATGGTCTATTTGGAAAACATGAAATCTGGCATTATTCCAGGATGTAAGTCCGTCTAAAAAACAGACTTTATGTTTGTTTTGGAACCTGTTTCATCTTCACTCTAATATGGAAATGGTTAAACAGAATCTTCAAAGAAAGAAACTTGCCATCCTTGAGGAACTTGGAAAAGCTATAGGCTTTTTTTATGGTGCTTGTTCAGATCATAAGGGTGGAGACATCCTGATGTACCTACAAACCCAACACTTTCGGCCTAATGTTAACTATGATGAACGTCATTGTATTCCACACCACGCCAAGTATTATCTTATCATTAGTGATACATTGTATCATCATGGTATTGACTCTGTGCTATGTTGTTTCTTAACCATCGATGAAGCTAAACACGTGTTGAATGACTGCCACTCCAGAGCATGTGGTGGTCACCTTTCTGGGATGGCTACTGCCGAGAAGATCTTGCGAGCGGGTTACTTCTGGCCTTCAATATTCAAGGACTGCATTTAAGTGGTTAAGAAGTGCCCACCATGTCAATTTTTCCACTCCAAGAAACGCTTGCACCCTTCTCCTCTCCATCCCGTCATTGCCGTTGGCCCCTTTGCAAAATGGGGTATTGATTTCATGCATTGTAAGCCCACTTCAGCCGGGGGGCATAGTTATGTCATTGTTGCTATTGACTACTTTACTAAATGGGTTGAAGCATTGCCTACATACACCGAAGACGGAAAAACCGTAGCATTGTTCATATTCAATCACATCATAGCTAGGTTTGGAGTCCCAAAGGCCATCGTAACCGATCATGGTTCCCACTTCAGGAATCATATGATGGAAGAACTGAGTGCCAAACTGGGTTTTCGCCATGAAAAATCAACCTCGTATTACCCATAAGCTAATGACCAAGTAGAGGCGATTAACAATGTCTTGAAACGCATGATTCAACGCACTGTGGGCACACAAAAATCCAACTGGCACTTAGCCCTCTTTTCAACCCTTTGGGCTTACTGGACTTCAGTCAAAAACGCAATCGGATTCACACCATTTCAACTGGTGTATGGCCCGGAAGCCATCCTTTCGATTGAGTGTGAAATACCATCTCTAAAACTAGCAATAGAACTTCTACCTAACACCACCGCCGAAGAGGAACGGTTTCTATATCTAGCCAAGCTAGATGAAACTCGCTGAGACACTGCACTCGCTAATGAAGCTCATAAAAAACGCATCAAAGCACAGTACGATAAATCCGTTCAACCTTGAGTATTCAACGAGGGCGACCTAGTCCTTACCTATGATCAAATGCACAACAAACTAGGTAAGGGAAAATTGGAATCTATGTGGTACGATCCCTACATCATAAAGTGTGTGTTAGATACAGGAGCTTACAAGCTTGTCGATGCCGATGGTATACCTTTGGGTCAGCCCCGTAATGGGCTCTACCTAAAGAGATTCTATGCATAGGACTATCCCGCGTATAACATCTTGTACATAATGTATTTAGCATGTTTTCAGTTCACTTTTTGCGTGTGAAGATTCTATCTCATACACTGTTATTTATCTCGACTTGTGCTTGTATCCACAGATGTCGGCGTACTATGGATTCGCAGATGGTGCGAGTCTACATACCCGGAACCTTGCTTCCACGGCATGGGTACTGTATTCCCCTGCCGGTGAATTGATATCCTCGGGTGGCATCTGTATAGGCCCCGCAACAAACAACATCACGGAGTACCGTGCAGTTGTTGGACTCCTAACTGAAGTTGCTTCTCTCAGGATCTGCACCTTTTTAGTCTACCTGGACTCTCAACTCGTAGTATCTCAGTTGAATCGTGTCTACACCATTCGTGATCCCACATTACTTTGATTTTACATAAGGGTATGCCTCTTGGAAAGATCATTTGACTACATGCAGTATCAACATGTACCTAGAGAATTCAATATGGTGGCTGATTCATTAGCTAAATATATATTGGATTGGCATCTGGCCCACATATGAAAAAAACATCATAACAAACGCATACAAAAAATGTAAATACACAACTCGTAGTAAATAAACAAGTCATAGAGATAGGTCCATATATGTAAATATCATGTAAAAAGTGATTTTCCCTGAAGTACAATATCATGATGCATCCAAAAGACAAAATTGGGATCATGTCCCATACAAAAATTAGCTCTCTGGCCTACATATCGTGTACATGTCGTTGACAACACTACTACCTAAACACTAATCATCAGGCTCACGCTGCTCGTGATAACATACGACTGCTCTCGCCACACAGCAGAGCAATCGACCAATGCGCTCGGACATCCCTACAGTGTGCCTCTGGAGATGAAGAGGTATATCAGGCATCCTCATAGGAGCGACACCCATTGTCAAACCCTAGAGGTTCCGCTCAACATCGCGGAGCCCCCCTACCTCCTCCTCCTCCTCCTCCTCAGCCTCAACATGTTGTTGGATCCCTCCTCGACATAGTGGTGAATACCCCGTTGGTATCCGTGGTTCGCGATCTGTCGCAATACACGTACACATACATATGTTAGATCTCTTTCACGCATTAAAAAAAACAAACATATATATATATATATATATATATATATATATAATCAAAAATACCAAAAACACATATCTGTGAAGGTCACATACCTGAGTTGTCCCAATCATCATCTTCAGGCAATGCCAAATCGATATCCTCACGGAAATCCACCCCCTCACAGGGATAGTCCTCAATCATGATAACCTACTCCTCGAGCCACGAGAAGAAGTCCTTGCCAAAAGACAGGACCTACAGCCTGCCGAGCCGTCCAGCATAGTCGCTCCATCTCCCCATCCAAGGCTCAGATGCGGGACAGATCGGTCTGGCTATCTGAGGGCGCAATAGTGGTACCCTCTCCAGGAAGAACGTGACCAGGATACTTCCATATCCAAACTGATGGATATATATGTTCCTGCACTTGGTCACCTGATCTTTGAGATTCACCAGGACCCCTTCACACCAATTGAATAGTGTTGGTGCCATGCATTTTATCGCATAGGTCATTTGTGCCTTCCTTGCATGGTGGGAACCCACGCTACCTGCTACACGTGCAATGGTATACATAATGGTTCTCAATGGAATCTCTATCACATCCGCTATGAGCACCTTCCCGCTCTTCTTGCAGGAACCTTGTCTGCAATAACGAGCAATATACGTGTCTGCGGTCTCCTCCGTGGTCTTGTGCCCGGACAGATTGACCCGTGCCCCTCTCTTAGAGAGACCAGTCAAGAAGTAAATATCCTCAAGCTCTATCTCAAGGGTGTGCTCCCCAATTCGGAAAGCTTGGATATCACTATCCCACATCTGAATGATATAATTTAGTAGCTTCCCATGTTTGCGGATGCCTTTTGTTTTGAAGAATTTCAGTAAACCACATTCCTGTAATGCAATTAGTGTGACATTGTCTTGTAGAGCTATTCTATCATCATCTTTGTGCTCGCTCTCTCTTTCCAATCAACCATCTTCACTCAAATGAGTTGCAAACACCTGCAAATCATCAAACAAAGCATTGATGAGAAGATGAAAACCTAATTTCATGCCCCATAAGAGAAACCAACTTGTATTTTTCATGCTCTGCGTATTTTTTGCACCTGGGCACTCTCTAGGTACGTGAAAACTGGATATTTTCGTGCCCCCCATCAAGGTCGTAACGCGAAAATTCTGATATTTTTGCGCCTCTCGACATAGGGGGGCACGAAAATATCAGGGGCAAAAAAATTTCCGTAGAGCTTCTCTTAAATTAGATAAAAATGGCCTGAAACAATAAAATAAAAGGATGAAATGGAAGATGAGGGTGTGAAGATTTACCTGGATCGAACGACGGTCGAAATAGTGCCCCAGATCTCCCGATATCTTCGATTGAAGATTTGCCCTCCTTAAGGTAAAAAACTCTTCTTTGGGTAAAAAACAAACAAATGACAATGGGTAACTTCTCTTTTACCTTCTTTTATACATTTTCCATAGATGTTTTTTCCCATCATCTTATTTTTAAAAAGCCTTTTTTGGGTCACTTCTCCATTTTGATGAACTAATGTTTGCTCCTAGGGTTTTTTGACCATGTCCGATAGGTTTACATGCACTGTTCACATTGGTATTCGATTTTGACCTTCATTTAAGCTCACTTTATCTTTTTCATGCTCTGGACCTAAACCTGAAAAAGATTCCAAGTGCTTTTCACACCTGTGTCGTGCTTGTCAAACCTAAGAAAACCGGTGTCGAGCTTAGTCAGCGTTACTCGTGCTCGTAAAATGATGAGGAAACTATCGTTTTAGTATTATTTTATTCATTTTTCGGACTAAGACGATTAACTCACAAAAACGGACCTCAAGAGTTCTCTTTAAGCTCTTTTTGGACTCCCTCATTATGAAAAGATCGCCAAGTGTCTTGCCTCTTTCACACTTGTAAAATTATCTGAAAAGACGTCTATTCAGTGGTAGGTTACCCCTTTTTTGAGCCGTCAAGACTATTTACGAGAAAGGTATACCTCAGTCAACTTTTGACTGGGAGAGTTCTTCCAGATATCATTTTATACTTTTTCAGGTCTGGGGACTAACCTATTACGAAAAAGTCAATCCTGGAGTCTTCTTTAGGTTATTTCAGACTCTCTAAACATGAAAAATTGTCAAGTTTGCCTTCTTTGGACTCGTTAAAACTCAACATTGAAGGGCCCGCATTGGGACGAACCCCTCCTTTCTCAAGTTCGTAAAACATCTGAGATTGGACTCATCCACAAGATGAGCTATATTGAGCATTTGTTATCCTCTTCAAGCTCGTTGAACCACAAAGAGGTACTCATTAGTTATGATGGGGGGAAATTGGGAAATGAGTCAAGTTTACCTTTTGGCATCTTGTGAGTCGTCACCTTTGAATATTGTATGCATCTATATCTTGTCTCCTTTGAGTAAGTCAGTCGCTTTGATGAGTCATAACTACAGTCCTGTGTCGTCTCCTTCACTATGAGTCTACCAGCCCCATGGTTATTTCTGTTAATCAATCCCAGCTGCCAAGTCCTGTCGCATACCATTATATGTTCAAAGGATTACTACTACTTTGAATCCACTCTTTTGCCAGCTTGTCAATCCGCCAGTCTTGTGTCAATACATGTTCTTTTAGTCCATTGTTCCACACCTCTTTCCTATATCAGTTCTATGTCATTGATGTGGGATTCATTATGGCCCTCCTTCGACGAGTCTATTCATGTCGACGTCAACTCATCATCCGGGAATTAGGATTAGGAACCAACTTTAGTACCTTGGTACCTGCATGCCTCAATGGCAGGTTTCCTCGTATTCTACAGTAGGTTCTTATCATTGACCTCTGATTGAATAATTCCACAAATGTTCGACGTCAAGACATCTATTCACATTCGATGGACTGTACTGGAGATACCTTGGGAATCATCTTCATCATTGGTGGTCTCCCTCGCACTTGTTAACGGTTCACATCATTGACCGGTAATCAAGTGGTTCCTAACATGTTCGACTTCAACACCTTGTAATCACATGATTAGGATCTTGTCGCTTCGGGATCGGGTAGAAGACCCCGGATGTTCTTGATATTACCCTTACGTCCAAGATGTGATGGCGATTATTGAGTAGGTCTCTATACAGACGTCATGTTGGTGACCTCAATGATGTATTGTCGCACAGATCCACTTTGTATTGGTCGTGGTTGTGTCATTGTCAGTTCATGGATCTATGATTATTCATAGTAGCCATGATTTGTCCACAGTCTATATCATCTCAGTTCTCTCATGGATCTGCAATGTATTAGTCAGCAGCCATGCTTCGAGTCAGTTGTTCCAAGCATGGGTATGCCCGCCTCGGTGGTATTTGACATTTTGTGTTCTTGCAGCTCCGTGCCGACTCCCTTGATGCTATCTCCGCACTATTTATTGGTAAAGTCTTTCGGCCATCAGTTTCTTCTGACCTCACACTTTAGGGGGCATCTGCTATACCTCAAAGTTACACTTCGAGTCTCAATGTCGCTTCTTCATGACATATGACCTAGCGACACTTCCTCCTGATATGTGTCTTACTTCATTGGTCCCCAACTTGGTCTCATCTGCACACCTAGGAGACAAATCCAACTTTTTTCAGTCGAGATACAACCTAATGGGCTAAGTGTCAGCTCCATTGACCTTGTTTTTCCCTAATTTTCGTGACCTATCCATAGACCAATACGTGAAAATCCCATATTTTCGCGTGGTGCATATCTGTTGGGGCGTGAAAATGACAACATTTCCGTGCTATACTCAGCTTCCAGGGCGCGAAAATTCCCATAATAGCCTTTGTGCATGGATCTTGGATCTTCAAATTCCGAGAGATTTATTTGGGATTGGCTCATATAATTCGATCTCAACCTGCTCTCCTTGTTTATCCTGATTGATCCACTAAACTCTCATTAGATCCACCTTCCTCTCCCTATGGTTAGCTTCCCAAGTGCTATAAAGGACAGGTCATCCATGAGCCAAAGGGAGGACAATTTGGGGTATCAAACCTATGAACCTAGAAGGTTTGCAGAGATAGAAAGAGGGAGGAAGCTTTGGAGCTGGAGATTGCTTGGACATCAAGGAACTCTTTGTAAGTGTCTTCAAGTTTCTAATCAATAATAACTTGTATTGTTTCCCACTTTGTGTGTATTATGTTCAGTCATTGCCATGAAGTGTATTCAATAGAATTTAGATCTAACTTGTATTTCAAAGTATTTGGAAGATCGTTTGTTTGTCTTTGTTTGATCTTGACAAGTCCAATTTGGGAGCTTCAAGACTAAAGCCATCTGCAGGACAAACGTCTGATTTAAGGTGAGTGCCATTCATTCTCCGTTCTCAAGTACGTTTAATCTTGATGTATGAGTTTGATTTAGGATTTCAAGGGCCCATTTGTTATATAATGTCTTAGATTAGGCATGTTTGAACCCAGTTTGATCTAAGAGAACCTCTTCTTATCCACAGGAAGAAAGTTCTACCACACAATCACTAGACACAAAATAGGAGCATCAATCCTATCTGATCCAAATGAGTGAGGATCGAAAAGAACAATTTTAGAACTTGGGTCGTAGTCAATACTATCTACTCCAGGAATCCCCCCACCAAAGGGGGGCACCTTTGGGTAAGATACCTAAATAGAAAGGATACTAGGATACCTCATTCATGGACACATCAGATGAGTTTCCTGTAGCTTCAACCTAAAGGCTGCGATTTGGATTATCTTCAATAATGAATGGGGATGGTGCACCACTCAACCATTCGGTTCTAGTCTTGCCTCTTACCACCCTGAAAGGGAAGGCCCACCCACAAATTGGCTTAAACCATGTACGAGAGTACAATAGGATTTTAGTTCCCTAAAAGGTCAACCACTATGTCTCAAATTGATAATGACTATGGGGAATTATTTGGATTCCTATCCCCAAAGTCCTAACCTAGCTACAATATTATTTTGGTCCTCAAGTGAGGATTTGTTGTGTTTAGACTAGGGTTGATTTTACGCTCCACTTGGGGTCATTAACCAAGTGATAGTTTTGATTTAGGGTGTGAAAGTGTGTGCACAAATGGCGTGTACAACTATCAACTGAAATTAACTAAGAAATGTAAATGATTGAAAGAGATAAACAAGGTAACTTCAATACTAAGCTAAATAACTTTTCTTCAAATGGATCTATCTCAAACATAAATAGTTATGATCAAGCTATTCACTAATCAAAGCATGCATGAAAATAAGATAGCTAAACAGTGCAAATTTGTAAAGACAAGACAAAGACTCTAACCTAGCAAACAAAAATGCTTTAAATAAATTCAAATATTAACTACCAAGTAAACTCGGTTATCAAACTTGCTGAAAGAAAATGCAGTTGCAAGAAGATCCAAAAAGAACTTTCAAAGAGGCAAGTAATATGATCAAAGGGACTTGTGTTCACCTACATAGTCTAAAACGAAGAGCAAAAGACTGCTACAACTAACAAAGAGTCTGTACACAGTAAGCAGGAAACCATGAACAGACTCGGCATGAAAAACTGACACAGATTGATCAAAGCAAAAGGAAAAATAACCTATAGATGGCTGAAAAAACTGGGTTTCCGAACAGGTCATGAATTTCAAAGGAAAATGCGTGACCAGGTCATGGATTTTGAAGGAAAAGGTACGACCTCAAATCGCTTATTTCAAGGAAAAGGGTGCGATTGAGTCATAGGATTTGGCCAAACAGGTGCAATCGGGTTGTGGGATTTGGCCAAACAAGTGTGACTTAGAGTAGAGAGTTCAAAAATAAAAAAGATAATTTTCAACTCATGTAATCAGGTGAACTTTGGGCCTAGAAATCACTCAAACAATGGCTGGAAAAGCATATCATACACAACTAGAGAAGGATTATAGATTCTCCCCAGTATGGTCGCCAAAATCTGTTGTGCATAATTAGGTACACACACGTGCTAAAGAGAACCTACTAATGGGTTGTGTGACCTCAGTAGAGATTCAAATAAACAATAAAGAAAAACAATAAAGCAAACAAAATGGAACATATCTATACTGGCAATATGGACACACTCTTTAATCCAAATGACACATGCAAAGCCTTTATATAAAGAATCAAAGAATGTTTCTCTTTTATATTTAAAAGGAGTGGTACAATAGAGGAGAATCACCTCGATGTAGTGAAGAGGAAGAGTCCCCTGCAACTATATGAGGGAGTGTTTGTTGGTCTCCTGCGATCTTGCGATCTTCCAACCACACGTCACGGTAAGGATAATATCCAATAGGTGAGATAAAATCAAGAATAGACTAGCTCCTAGCTCGAAGAGAATATCGACAGAAGGACGGCTTGAGTGAAAATATGGAGAATTGTGTTTGAATGAGGGACCATGAGAGTTTTTTGTAGGCACAATAGTGGCTATGATCAGGATCTAGGTTCAGGTTTTTGAGCCCTAGATCAGTTACCTAATTTGGGACACATCAAGGTTCGTGCCAATCTTTCCTTTTTTCGTTATCAACAAGGTGGAAACAACTAAAAATCAAGTTCGGGACTAGGTTGCACTTATCAGGGAAAAGGTGTGATCGGGTCACAGATTTCAAGGAAAAAGGTGCGACCTAACGTCGCATATTTTGAGGAAAAAGGTGCGACCGGGTCACAAATTTCAAGGAAAAAGCTGCAACCTCCTTCTAGGGTGGTCCATTCATGGTTTTATTTTCATTTTTTAAACTTTTTGTTGCTTCCTCAAGGTCAAATAGATGTAATGAGGTGGCATGATGACGTGTGTGGATGATGAAGTCGATGACATCGCATGTGAGCAGATTTGAGTGTTAACAGCTTTCCACTTAATGTGTGAGGTTAGGAGCTCATCATATGGTTGACATACATTATAGGACTCTCTTGTTTGAAAGAGATAGGAATGATGATGACATAGAAGACAAAGACCATGTTAGAGGGAACTTGCCTTCCCATGGGGTTTACAGGGTCCCTTACCTGCAAATACAATACTCAACATTGATGAGGTGCATATAATCTCAAATATATTGACGAGGCAGACATCCCCATGCTCATATCAATGTCTCAATAAAAATTTAGATCTAGTCCCACAGGGGACCTGATCAATACATAAATACTTTTTGGATATAATACATCATAATTGTCTAAGAGGGACCCAATTTGGAAATACAATGAGTATGTAATCATGGTCCAACCATGGATGGTCGAAGAGACTAATGTAAGAATAATGGCACTCCCATAGAATGTTGAATCATAATAATCAATGCCCTGTTGAAACTAAGGGGCCCAATATCTGTAAGGAGGATATAAGAAAGTCACTCCTTAGATGTGACTCAAATAACTGAATATTTGAATCAAATAGGTCCAGGGAACTGCATTTGTAATTGGATACCAAAGGAAGCATATGCTTGGATAGCTTCCAAAACATTATTGCTAATGTAGCTCGTATATTGCAAGAAGCATCTAGTTGAAGGAATTCCAAAGAGACTCACCAAAGGACTAGATTCAAGGATATACAAGGTCTTGGATCATATAACGAGAGAATCATTAACCTATATGAATATCAACAGTGCAGTTATGAGTTGAATTCAAACACATGAGAAACGACCAAGCTAAGGGGCACTGAGGTATCCCCTCGGTCAATCCAAAGGACCCATCAATCATGCTTATGGGGTTAAGGTAAAGGGCACCTCTAGGTCTATCCTTTGTAATGGATTTGTTGATGTCAACCGAGGGAGACCTGCTACCAACAAGGCAATAATGTTTCCTTGAAGGGAGCACGAGGGATACAACCAAGGAATGAGTAAAGATGGGAAAATGAACGATACACTGTATAGGGATATGTAGGTAATGGAGTAGGGGACTCAAACTTCCTTTATTCATAGCATGAAGGCATGGATGACCTGGAAGCATGTGTGAGACTCTTGACGGTATAAGGGTAGAGACACAATTGGGGTACCAAGGGACATAATTGCAATGGGAGGAATCCAATGATGGAGAGTGGGGGGTACTGATGTTGACTCAAGGGAGCATGATATTATTATGAATCCAAGGGTGACTCATTATAGAATACTCTAAACAAAGTAGACCATGGGTGTTTCTATAAAACAAGACTATACACAATTTGTAGGAGTGCTCAGGAGCACTATTTGATAAATGGTTTCATCTGATGCATGTGCAATGAAGGGGGAGCACTAAGGACTCAGGGAGTACTCCAAAATTATGGATTCCCAGATGTGTGGTCATCTGAGAAAGGGGGTGCTTAGAAGCATCATTATATAATGGTTGTTGAGTTAGGTGAAAACCTTAGCAAGATCAAGAGAAATAGCGATGAGATAAGAGTCCATCGAAATGACTAGGTAATAGTAGATGGAATTGACAGAGGGGTTGGACATAGATGGTAATCTCCTTGTGGGATGATGAATGGTGGACAAATAACATAACTTGTGCATAATGGATGGAGTGGTGGGATCATGAATGTGCAATATGAAACATCAAAATGCCATAAAGGCCATAAGTCTGGGATTCTGTGGGTAGGAAAATGAGTGATGATGACATAGTAATATGTGGCTACGTGCAAGATCACAAGCTAGATGGATTCCTAATCCTACGGAAAAAATAACGTCATGGGTGTCAAATTGCAAGGGACACTCCAAAAGGGCACCCATGTGAGGGAGGCTCTACTGTCGAGTAAGGGCAAATGCAAGTGTGACTATGCTAGGCCACTTACACGAACATAGGGGGTCCTACATGCATAGAGGGGATGAATAAGGTTAATGCACATGATGTTCTACAAAGGGGAACCAACTATATGCCAGGTTGAAGAGGTATACTTGTAGGGAGCGATTGTAAGCCGAAATGAAAGGATCTCATCGCAACTTGAACCTATACACATGGAAACAATATCCAAGCATAAAAGTGTGTCTTTAAATCAAATATGCAAGTGAAGTGTGACATTGGGAAGTGGCCAAGATCACATGTGTGAAAATGTGAATAGGTGGGGCTAAGGGCATGCCCCAATGCTGTGGGCATGGGGTTTGTGATGGTGGGTCACATATGTTTTGGATTGAGCTATGGGATCATTAGAATACCAACTTAGATATAATGAGGCAGGGTCAACGTGATTGATCATTCCCCCTATCCTAGGGTCAAGGTAATCGACCCTGCCCCCCCAGCCCAAAAGTGTCTTTGTAGCATGGATATGATCTAGGAGGGATACCGACACAACATCAACTAGCAGCTGGAGGGGGTGTGTACCATGAGGTAGATAACAATGGTGGAACACAACATTGGTGAGATGAGGAGGGGGGATTACCCCTGCATGGATAATGCCCCTAGTATCGTTGGCCTGAATGAGGACTGCAATGATGAGTAGGTAGGTTTGGGGGCTTGCCCCCAATGCTGTGGACATGGGATTTTCTCATCAGTTCGAAAGGGTCGAATGAATAGATCAGAGGGATCTATGTTTGTCCACACAACTGCAGTGTTATGAAATGGTGAGCAAGAGTCATCAAAGGACGAGATGTAATAAATGTTGGTCATCTTGTTTGAACAGGACATGGGAGGGTGCACTTTTTCAGTGGTGGTGACTTGGGACTATAGAGAAAGTCGACACAAATTGGCCAAGATAGATCAATATTGGGGGAGATCAGTATAATGGTGCAAATAATGGCCACAAAGGCCAAACAATGCACATGGATAGTTAATGTGCAAAGATTTGTTGCATGGTTTGGGAGCATTAGGAGGATGGATGATCATAACATTCTCGTTAGTCTTTTCCTCTGTCATCTTTAATTAATTGTGTAGGATGGGAAACTCTGGACACTATTAGGTAGCATGACCCAAAATATTGTATATGGCACAAGGGGGGGGGCTCAAGATGTGGTGGGAGGAGGGGGATTCATAACTTGGTTCAAAGTAGCTTGCATTGTCGCATTCTTTTCTTTGCCCCTAGCCTTCTTCTTGGGAGAAGATTGGGTAGCGGGTGGAGCTTCCTTTGCGACTCTAGGAGGAGTGTTATTGAAAGTACCAATTGGTTGGATAGGAGTCAAGAAAACCTATGGTGTGGGGGGTATGTTTGGTAGGGTAATGTACCAAATGGGCAGGCCTAACATCAAACACAAAATGTTGAGCATAGCCATGATGAGAAAACTCACTATTCCGAAGGTGGAAATAGAAACAGGATTTGATGGATAGGTGTATCTCCCCACATGTTCCTAGGTAACTAATTGGGAGGGGGCATATGTCAAGGTTGAATGGTAGAGTTTCCATAAGAGATAGTGCACAAATATAATATCTC
The DNA here is from genome assembly GCA_027924585.1 of Larix kaempferi. Lineage (NCBI taxonomy): Eukaryota > Viridiplantae > Streptophyta > Pinopsida > Pinales > Pinaceae > Larix > Larix kaempferi. Next base: position 932,717 of record BSBM01000861.1, on the reverse strand, counting down.
CAACTTTAGAGGTGGGGGAGGTAAGGCCTAAAAATTCCTTATCATGGAAACATCTTGAAAGATGCCCAGACTAACACTAGTGAGTGAGGGGATGGATAGGCTTCCAATGTTATTGTCAACCATAGGTAGGACATGATATGGGAAGTCGGCCCCTTGGGATCATAATAAATTCATTTGTCTAGATTTACAATCTTCCCTTCATAGGGGAAAACCATACGTCTGAACACTATAGAGGCGACTTCCTTCATAACATACGTGTAGCTATGCCCAAGGAGAAGGTTGTAATCTTATTGGGCATTTACAGCCTTAATGTCAATCAAGATTGTTTTCCTGACTAACTCTATGGGGACTCTCTGGAGGAGATCTTGTGGTTGAGAAGCACGACCATCATAAGTGCACAATGTTATAAGGGATGGCATAAGTTGGGGGGAACCAAGCTTCTGCCAAACATGAGTATACATGACACAAGTGGAAGCACCTTCATCGATGATACACCTATGGATAACCAAGTTTTTGACAATTACAAGAATATGAAAAGCCCCTGATGAGGGCATTTGAGGCTCTGCTTGATTGAGATCAAATGACATCAGGCGGGGATCGTAAAGATCGATTACACCTAAAGCAGACAATAGTGCTTTGCGTTGTGTAGGACAATTTCGTAGAACTTCTAACGTAGACATGGCAATAGGAGATTGTGCCAAGTCATCCATAATGCTATAGTTTGGAGAGGCTCAGACATTGGGGTTATTTGCTATGTGGTTCAAAGGAAACTTAGGGACTTGGGGAATCCCATCGACAGTCAGACGAGGTAGGTGCAAAGGTTCATCGACTTGAGCAGAGTCTTTCCCTTTATCAACAGTAGAGGTATCAGAAGCTGAACCATATTAGTTGCATTTAGTATGAAGGTTGACATCGACATACATAAAAAGGAGATGCTAAATAGAAGGGTCATGAGGTTGAATTGAAGACAATGATGGAGATGGACAAGGTGCCATGGGTTGTGTTGTGACCACCCCTTGTGGCAGGAAGGGGGTTTGTAGGACCAACGGTTGTGATTGGGTCGATTGAGGCAGAGGTGGATTGGGTTTCCATTGTGGGTCATTATACACGTCTCATTGGTTGGATTCATTCCACAATTTGAAAGCCTTAGCTGGATGGGGGCAATGGTGAGTATAATGTTTGTAGACACCAAAAAAGGAACAGAGATGGTTAGTTCGTAACTAAGGGTTCTTTCCCTGATTGGGAAGTTTCTTAGGATCTTGATTTGTGGGGGTTAGGATTCACTCTACTATTCTTAAGAGGGTTAGGGGGTTGCCCCCCACCTTCTTGGCATTGGTTATTCCTTTTGTTCTTTCCCTTGTTCTTCTTTTTGGACTGTGCTTGTTGGGAAGGCATATTCTATTGAGTGTATACTTACCCACGAGGAAAAGGTGAAGTCGTAGGGTGTGGCTACATTGGACGGGTTGGTGAAGGGACATGAAAAGGATAATATGGGTTAATGGATGGAGGAGCACTGTAGCCAGTAGAAGCACCGCCACACATGGTGCCACTGCATGATAGTCCATGAACATGGGGGCCCGTAGGAGGAGACAAATAAGAGGTACTCGTTCTAATATGTGAGGAAGAGCGAGATGAATTAAGGGGGTAGCATGGTGCAAGGGAAAGGCCTTAATGACGAAGCTCAATGTTAGGGGGATTAACATATGAGTAACCACTCAAAGGGGGAGGGTAAGGCAGGTATGGATTGGGATGAGATGCTATAGCACCGATAACGCCATCTGCGAAATGAGATTCCCCCAGAGGATATTTCCAAGAGGAGTCACCTCAAGAATCATTAGGGATGATCGTATCAAGGTAACTAGACTGCATGTAAATGAGGTCGTACTGTTGAGCCTTAAGAATGGATTCTTCTTCAGATTATGGGCGCTCAGAGGCCACGTCCTTAGCTATAGCGGGGAGGAGAGATTTCAAGAACAAGTATAAAAAGATATAATCGTCGAGCTTAATCTTACACAAACTTCAACATGGACACCACTCATGGATATGATATGTGATATGTGATATGAGTGGAAGAGGTTTAGCTACAGGATAACAAAATCTTGACTCCCTCACCATATCGAGCAAGTAACTGGAAGAATGTTAGGAAAGTGGAAGTTGAGGACACAAAGTTAGGTTGTGTCCCATGGGGTTGGTCAACGTACCACTTGGCTGTGACACTAGTCAAGGTTTTCTAGAACAAATGTAACCGAATAGAATTGTCTATAATTCTATTTAAGGAGCACCATAGGTGGAAGGACATGATGTGGTTTTGGAAGTCCTCGCCTACCTTCCCTTCAAACTTAGGGATGTTTGAGGGGATTTTAGTAGGCATAAGAGGCCACGCAAGATCATGACGAATGGGATCATTGGTTAGTCTCACCAAATCTAGGAGGTTGAGACTATCCATGAATGTCAGACTTGCAATAGGATACGAAGTGGAGGGTATAGTAGTGGTGTTGGTTGTATCTCTGTTCTGGAGCCATCGCTAGCAGTACCTCCCCCATAAACATGGATGCTTCCATCATCGGAAGTCATAATGCTTCTGCCACCAGAGGTAGGAATGCTTCCTCCACTGAGGGTGGGGATGCTAGAAACATGGATGCTAGTGGAAGCAGGAATGGTACTAGCCATGGCGCCAACAATGTGTGGAGGTGAAGGAAATTCAGGCTGTAAGGAATTGGAATTAGGTGACTCGTAGGAGTGCTCCAATGATCGTGCAAGGTATCGAATTGGGATGTGGCTTATGGAGCTGATAGTGCAGTTTAAGAAACCGTAAAAAGGGGGTTCGCCCTGAAGTCTACAAGAGTACCTCGGGGGAGCTATAATGACAGAGCCTAAGATAACCAACTCAATAGTGCATGTTTAACAAAAGCTAAGGTCAGAAATGCTCAGATGGTGCAACGTGGGTGCATCGAGTAATCTAATATAGCAAAAATAAAAGAAAAAATCGAAAAGAACACCCTATAAAAGAAAAGATCCACTAGACCTACAAGAGATCTACACAATAACAAATAAAAGCACCAAACATATCTTTCTCAAATCTTTCCTCAAGTGGGGACATCATGCCCATCCAACAAAAGAAGTAGAAAGTTGAGTCAGGTCTTCCAATCACTAGACACAAAATAGGGGCATCAATCCTATCTGGTCCAAATGGGTGAAGATAAAAAATAACAGTTATAGAGTTGGGGCTGCGGTCAACTCTATTTTCTTCAGGAATCACCCCACTGAAGGGGACCACCTCTGGGTAAGATACCTAAATAGAAAGGCTACTAGGCTACCTCATTCATGAACACGTCAGATGAGTTTCCCGCATCTTCAGCTCGAAGGTAGCGATTTGGATGATCTTTAATACTTAATGGAGACAATGCTCCACTCAACCATTCGGTTCCAGTCTTACCACTTACCATCCTGAAAGGGAAGGCCTACCCACAAATTGGCTTAAACCATGTCCAATAGTATAAGAAGATTTTAGTTATGTAAAAGGTCAACAACAATGTCTCAAATGTATAGTGGGTATGGGGAATTATTTGGATGCCTATCCCCAAAGCCCCGACCTAGCTACAATATTCTTTTGGTCCTCAAGTGATGAGTTAATGTGTTTAGATTAGTGTTGATTTGAAGCTCCACTTGGGGTCATGAACCAAGTGATATTTTTTAGTTAGGGTGTGAAAGTGTGTGCACATATGGTGTGTACAATTATCAATTGAAATTAACTAAGAAACGTAAATGCTTGAAAGAGATAAAAAAGTATCTTCAATAATAAGCTAAATAATTTTCTTGAAAATAGATCTAATGTCAAACATAAATGGTTATGATCAAGCTATTCACTAATCAAGGAATGCATGAAAATAAGATAGCTAAATAGTGTGAATTTGTAAAGACAAGATAATGACTCTAATCTAGCAAACAATAATGCTCTAAACAAATTCAAAGATTAACTACAAAGTAAGCTTGGTTATCAAACTTGTTGAGACAGAAAGAAAATGCAGTTGTAAGCATATCCAAAAAGAACTTTCAAAGAGGCAAGTACTAAGATCAAAGGGACTTTTCTTCACCTACACAGTCTAGAAGGTAGAGCAAAAGGCCGCTACAACAAGCAAATAGGGCGTAGATAGTAAGTAGGAAACTGTAGAACATAGTCAAAATGAAAAACTGACATAGATTGATCAAAGCAAAAGGAAAAACAGGTTGTAAATTGCCGACAAAACTGGGTTTTTGGAATAGGTCGCAACTTTTGAAGGAAAATGTGAGATCGGATTGCAGATTTCAAAGGAAAAGGTGCAACCTTGGGTCGTTTATTTCGAGGAAAAAGGTGTGGTCGGGTTGCGGGATTTAGCCAAATAGGTGCAACCAGGTCGCAAGATTTGGCCAAACACGTGTGACTCATAGCATATAGTTGAAAAAATAGAAAGATAATGTATGGCTTGGCTAATTAGGTGAATTTTGGGCTTGGGAATCTACTAGTGATTCAAATAACAACAGATAAATAGTAAATGCAACTAAACTAAGCAGGGAATCACTCAAACAAGGAGTTGAAAAGTAGATTGGACACAACCAAAGAAGGATTATAGGTTCTCCCCAACATGGTCTCCAAAATCTGTTGTGTGTAATTAGGTACACACACATGCTAAATAGCACCTACTAAGGGGTTGTGTGACCTCAATAGAGATTCAAATAAACAAAAAGCAAAACAATAAAGCAAACAAAATGGAACATATCTATACTAACAATATGGACACACTCTTTAATCAAAATGACACATGCAAAGCATTATATAAAGAATCAAAGAATGCTTTTCTTTTATATTCAAAAGGAGTGGTACTATAGAGGAGAATCACCTCGATATAGTGAAGAGGAAGAGGCCCCTACAGCTGTCTGAGGGGGGGTCTGTTGGTCTCTTGCGATCTTTCAGCCACACATCACTATAAAGATCTCTAGTAGGTGAGATATAAGCAATAATAGGCTAGCTCCTAGCTCGAAGAGAATCTCGGCAGAATGATGGCTTAAGTGAAAAGATGGAGAATTGTGTTTGAATGAGGGACCTTGAGAGGCTTTGTTAGGCATAGTAATGGCCAGGATTAGGTTTAGGTTTTAGAGCCCTAGATCTGCTACCTAATTTGGGCCATGTCAATCTTTCCTCTTTTTCGTTATGAACAAGGTGGAAACAATTGAAAATCAAGTTTGGGACTAGGTCGCACTTATCGGGGAAAAAGATGCGACCGGGTCACAGATTTCAAGGAAAAAGGTGCGACCTCCTTCTATGGTCGTCCATTCATGGTTTGATTTTCATTTTTTGACTTTTTGTTGCTTCCTTAAGGAAAATGGATGGATTGAGGTGGCATGATGATGTGTGCGGATGACGAAGCTGATGACATGGAAAGTGAGCAAATTTGATTGTTAACACTAGGGTTCAAAGCTTCCAACCTCGATATCCTCCAACCAACATTCACAATCCCAATGACTTACTAAATAGTTCCTTGGATTCCAACTCTTACAGTTTAGAGGCAAAATCCAAACATCAATCCACATCCTCTCTTAAATAAAAAGGTGACAAATAACCCTTGATCAAAACATCAACACAAAATTAACCCAACTCCCACAACAGGGATCCACAATCCCGAGAATGCCACAAACCCAAGGCTCGAAACTTCCTATCCCTATGGCCACCAGTGTTATCAAAACCGGTTGGTTTGATTGGTTTAGGCACCTAGCCGATCCGAACCGCCATCCTGAACTGGAAATGGATAGTTTTGTATCGAACCAGCTGGTTCCATAGAGGAACCGACCAGTTCGGTACAGAACTGACCTTTTTCCACTTGACCGACCAATTCTGTATTGCATTGTACAATCAGGGCTCTAGGGCCTAAAAATTCAATTTGTTTTAAACAAAAAAAGCCTACACTAATAGCAAAAGTGGTATTTTCCTTATCTTTAGTTTTCTATCCTTTTACTTAAATTTTTAACATTACCATTAATTGTTTCAGGATGTTTGAGAGTGGTTCCAACCTCATCAAACTTCATTTGCAAAAAGTAGAATTTTAGATCCCTTTCATAATTCAACAGACTTAACAGTATTCAGGGTTTCGGGATTGCAACATTTCCAATAGATTCTATCATGTATGAGGGTAGGGGATTGACATTTAATTAAGTGCATCAATCCCTCTATGTACCTTGATGTTGGTGGTGTTGATTGTTTAACTCCTTTTTCATGACCTTACTAAAAATGTACCCTTCACTCAAGGGAAATTACTTATTAGGCATGCAAAGTTTTTCTACCTTTTTTTAATGCTTGGATTAGGAGGTTTCATCAAAATTGTAGGATGCCTACTATGCACAATTAGAGTCTATACCAGTAGTACCATATGATCAGATTGTAGACACTAGACTATAGTTATTGATTAGTACTATGCTTATTTTTGGACTCAGGGGCCATTTAGTGCCTCTTTGTTGATGTATTTTGCTTCAAATATGAATTGCACTGGGTGTTATTTTTTACTATATGCACCCATACTTGCTATATACATGAGAAACTTTGCATATTTGTGTATAATGGTTTGGATTCATATGGATGCATGAATATATATGTTTTTTTACAAAATTTGAATATTTTATGTATTTTTTGGTCAACCGTTTTTTTGGTCCTGTTTTTTTTTGGTTTTGGTCTGCTTCATATTTTTGGGCTCTACTGGTTCGATGATTGATCCGATCCTGGTAACATTAATGGACACCAACAAGAATTCACCTTCCTAGGCCAAATTCCAATTTGAATTTAGAGCTATAGGACCGAAATGGAGGATTCATTTATTGCTTACCCAATTAGTTTGATGTAGCCATGAAGCACGAGGGCCAAGTCTACCTATTCCCCCCGACTGGCCTACTCACCATAATTTGAAACAAAACCAAAATCCCATCTTTGATAGAGAAATAGTCCTCCATTGCTTCAAATCATCGGTGATGAATTAACTCAAGCATGCGTAAGGGCAGAGCGAGGGTAATGCAAGTCTTGTCCCACTTCCCTTTAAGACCTTTCCTTTTGAATTGATGTGTCAGCATCTTGAGTCTGGTTCTCATGCATGCCAAAGGATTGTAATTAAACCTATTGCATGGCATGAAGCTCCGCCACCCCATTTTTTCTTAATGCATCTTCACTTAATCTTGTGGTACTATTAGCATTCTTATTGGCTTCATGATTGAGACCTCTTAAAACATGGAAGAATTGAATTTCATCATACCAAAGTATCTTTTTTTTTTAACTCTTGTGATAAGTATGGTTAGCTTATCATCATTTGCAACTTTTTTATTATTCATGAAATGAATAATCATAGAAGAGTCTCTGATGGTGATTATAGATTTCACAATGGAAGGATTTACTACCTTAATTCCTCGAAGGAGAGCATATGTGTCAGACCTCCAATAATTCACACCAACTTGTGCTTGAACTAATCTATTTTGGCACCCTTGACAATCATGTGGCACTGCCTTGTTTTGGTCACGAGGGTTTGGATTGCCCATAACTACTCACAAGCAAACTACGCCTCCTTGTCTAGAGTCTACCCATAACTATGCTACTAGAATACAGATGTTAGAGTGCAACCAAGTCCTACCTAACTTAGCTCTCCTAACAAAGAAATACATGCCCAACCATGGTCTAAAGCATTCAATCATGCACTTTAACACTTAGCCATATTCATATAAACACTAGGTAAACATGCCAAGCAAAACACAACATAGAGATGGCAACACTGAAGATAGGTGCCTTACGTCTTTATTGAAGATCTTACAATAGATTACAAAGGGGAGCTTGACCATTGCGTGCGACTCTTTTACAATAGTTCAAGCAAGCTACGGCACAACTGGCCTTCGCCACCTTGCTTGCACAACAAACCTTGACACTCCCATGAGCCTACCTCCCGCAGGTCTCGACCTTCAACAAACTAGGCTACCTTGTGTAGCCACTCATTTGAACTACAACCCCTTCGACACATAATTGCTAACCCTTAAGCTTAGCTCTACCGTAGTTCATCAATTTCACCTTGGATAATCTTATCATGCCTTTGCCTCTTGCATGTGTCCTTCTTTTATACTTGGTGGGGTGCATAGCCAACTCCCTAAAGTGGAGTGCTTGCGCACCCTCTCCAATGCTAAGTGGATACCAATCTGCAATAATCTCATCCCAAAATGATCGATGGTTGCAACTAGGCCTCTGTGAACTAGGAAATGTGCACTTTGACGTCTCAACTACCCAACTACTTCAACTGTCGCCTGAGGCATCAAGCAAAATGCACTTAAACCAAGGAGAGTGTTCAACCGTTTCCTCTCACCAAGGTATCTTTCCACTTGTCCCGAGGCTAAGTGGCCTTGTGCCCAAGTGTTGTACTTCGATAGTTAAGGTGTTGTAATTGCTCCTTGGATTGTGCCCAAGGCATACTTGCCCTACCCTTGCTCTTCATTTATGTTATACTCCTCTTGCCACTTGAGTTCACGAGCCAAGACCAACCAAGTCCTTCATCCAAACTTCCTTTCAATTATCACACCTTACCTCTGCAAGGCCACCATGTACTAATGTCGACTACTCACGCAATTCATTGCTTGCCTTTTTGTCGCACACTTGCTCGATTTGCCAATGTGATCATGTAAGGGGGGTGCCTGACTTACCTTAAGGCAATAACATTACAATATCCCTTTGTTTAATTGTTTGTGGTCCTACCTAATCCTCATTCATAGCTCAGTGTTCAAGTTCCCTCCAATCAAATATGATCCCTGCATTGGTCACCCCTAAGAGATTTTGAACTTAACCTTGCAACAAAAATATGATCCCTGCATTGGCCATCCCTAAGAGATTTTGAGCTTAACCTTGCCTATTATATAAATTTTAAAGAAAGATTTTGACAATGACATCGATGTAAAAATGCATTTTAAAAATCCAATAATGTAAAAATTGCAATCATTTTAAAAAAGATATTTTGAACTTAACCTCAAAATTGACACCAATGTAAAAATGCATTTTAAAAATCCGCATTGCTATTAAAATTGCATTTGGTATGAGAAAAATCGAAACCTTAACCCTAACATCGATCTATGAACATTTTCCTTCTAAAACCCTAACCCTAACAATGAATCTATGAAGACTCGGCTTCTCCATCTACTTTTGACGCCATTGTAAAGCAAGTGAGTCGATATCTTCAAAGCCATTGTGCTCGGTTGCTGTTGCTGGTTAAGTGAGGTTTTTCCTCAACCAATATTTGTGCATTTTAATTCTCGTTGAAAACACGGGGTTGTTAGGTATTGTTTTCTGATTTGTACTTTTCTCGCTAAATTTCTTTTCATGATAGAATCGTATTTGCATCAATGATGAATCCGTTATCCTTGCGCTTTGACTGGGAAAATCCCTATGAAGATCACCGAGGGTTTATTCTGAGATGCCAATGATTTCCGTTAAACATTTTTTTTTAAAAATATTTAAATAAAAATCCGAGTCGATGATGTATTTTCTGCGTTATCTTTCTGCAAGCCTTTTCTTAGGCCTGAAGAAATCTTATTTAACCTGAGATTTGGAATTATAAACCCTACGCTTGCAACCCCAAGTTTCTATTGCAGCCAAGAATATTTGATCAGTCCCTATAGGGCTTGAGTATTTTATAGGAGGCTCATAAAGACCTGATATTTACTTTTAATGTGATATTAGATTTTTCTGGTTGAATAGTGGGCTTTTTCTACTCGACTGATTCTATTGTATTGGCAGGCAAATGATGCATAGCATAGTTCAAATGAAGTCTTTGTGATTAATTGCTCAAAGTCTTTCGCTCCTATCTGATGCCAGCACCTTTTTTTAATACTCTTAATATAGAGTGAATGTAGTGCACATAATTTCTTTTTGAGATGTGATTTATTGATCAACATATATTTTTCTTTTCTGGTTGAATAGTGGGTTTTTTCCACTCAAATTTTTCTATTGTATTGGCGGGCAAATGATGCATTGCATAGTTCAAATGAAGTCTTTGTGATTAAATGCTCAAAAGTCTTTCGCTCCTATCTGATGCCAGCACTTTTTTCAATACTCTGAATATGGAGGCCAACTGGAACTCTTATGTAGTACACAACTCTTTTTAATGATATGTGATTTATTGATAAGCCTATATTTTTCTTTTTGATTGTGATTTATTGATCAACCTATATTTTTCTTTTCTGGTTGAATAGTGGGTATTTTCCACTCAAATTTTTCTATTGTATTGGCAGGCAAATGATGGATTGCATAGTTCAAATGAAGTCTTTGTGATTAATTGCTCAAAAGTCTTTCGCTCCTATCTGATGCCAGCACTTTTTTCAATACTCTTAATATAGAGGCCAACTGGAACAACGTCTTATCTAGTACACATAACTCTTTTTAATGATATGTGATTTATTGATCAGCCTATATTTTTCTTTACCCCCTTTTTTCTGATTTGGGAATCTTCTGGCTTTATATTGTTGAATGCGAAAATATTGTTGATTGGTAACTTTTTATTCTCTTATTTTCCCAGCAAGAACTGTGGATTCATTTAGATTATTTTAGTGGAAAGTTTAATTGATTACTTCATACTGTGTACAAAGTGACTTCTCGACCCTGAAGCAAACGGAACGTTGATGAATGACAGCAGTAGTTTGGAACTCAGTTAAGGTAAACTCCTAACGAAACCGAGATGTAGGGTTTCTTTTGCAAATGCTTTAAAATGTCTTGCAGTTATATTTTCAGATTGGCCATTGCGATATGCTGTTTTTGTGTATTGATTTTCACATCCGGACATTTGTCTTTTGATTTTTTCTTGAAATCCCTTGTAATTCCATTTTTTCGTTCTGTTCAAGCAAAAATGCCAGGACTGTCAATAGCATAATTCACTATTTTTTTTATAACAGAGCAGTGAATATTTAAGATTTGGTTTCTGAGAAGGTCTTATTTTGATCGGAGAAAACAAATCTAATGCACCAAGAAAACTTAATGTAATTTTGTCGACAAAACGGATTAAACTTAAGTCCTGGCTTTATTTTATCTCTGACAGTACCTTGGCGATTTTTATGGAAGTCTCGAGCCACTACGAGGTTTCTCGGCGCTAATAGCTCTTGCAACATAAGAGCACCTATGCACCAGCCTTATACATTCTGTTCACTAAAATAAACCTGTCAGTAGAAGCAGTTTGCATATGTTTCATACAGAAAAGTGGCAGGGAACTGTTATCATCAAGTTTTCTTCTGCCACCATCTCTTTTCTTGTGTAAAGTTCTTGGCAAATTGAAAAAGCGTTATGATCTGCAGCAGCACATATGAGTTAGCCTACCCTACCTATATGTCATGTAAAGAACTGATCTAGAAGCAATACTACCTATTATGTCATGTAAAGAACTGATATAGAAGCAAAACCACCTTATATATCATGTAAAGGACTTGGCATTTGATAAAATAAATGCCCACTAAAGGCTTCCTGTTTGATATCAACCTGTAGCTTGTACTCCAGTTTCGCATTTATAATCTTCACGTCTCCTTTGTGCTTGCTGGACAGTTTCCCATCCTTGACCAGTGGGGATACAGCAGATTGAGGCCTTTGGATGGGTATCAAGGATTGAGAGCTCATGGAGAAGCCCAAGTCCAAATTCATACAGCCTGCTAGCCCCACTTCCAATTTCTCTATTTGCCTGCTATGTCGGACCACTATCTCTGAACCTTTTGCATACTTGGAATTCTTAGCATTAATTTGACTTACCTTTCTTTTGTTGAAATGAGAGAGGGCCGTCTGGATACCTGCGGGAAGATGCTCACTCCTCTGTTGTGCTCGATGTAGGTCCAAAGATTCACAAAGAAAGCAACCTCAAGTATGTCTGTGTCCTGCCATCTTTAATCAATACCAGCACTGCCAATATTGAATAGTGACTGGGCTTGCTATCCAATTCACAGAGCTGACGAGGCTGATAATTAGCATTTACCAGACTTGGAGCAAGCCACAAAGATGATGAAAAACCAGGCACCCAATATTGGGAGTGTGCCGAAGCTGTGATTTTCCGAGTACGAGGATGGATACAGTATCCCCTGAGACCGCACATTCAATGCCCACTTATAGATCTGCTCTGGGAAATCATAACCAAACAAGACTCCCAGATGATCGCCTACATTGCTCCCAACCATGTTTAGAGATTTATGAAGCTTCACTTCATGCATGTGCAACTGTTTTAAATGTACTGGAGGTCGGGGGAGTTTAAATGCCCGTTCCTTCACCTTGATGTATCATCGCCACTTGTCTAGGTTCTTTTCCTTCATTGTTAAACGATTAACTATGGCTCTAACATTCATGGAAGGTGGGAGAAGAAAGGAACCTCCCCATTTGTCCCCTATAGATCCAATTTCAAGTTGACTTCAGTTGCCATACTATTTGCTTGATGTAAGCTATATATTTGAAACTCCTCGACGCCCATTGAATTCTTTGAATGGGCCTCGTAAGAGTGATATCCTTGGGATTCAATTGATTTCCCAGTTGTTGGATTTTGATTATTGGATCTCCTATTACAGGAAGACACTTGATTTTTAACCAAGTAGTCAGTGCTTCTTCTAGGTTGTTGGAAGCTCTTTCTAAAGCCCCAGGCAAAGCTTAATTCATTATTTCCTTTAACATCAAAGGTGATCCCAAGCACCTGCCATCCCTCTATTCATTAGACTATTTGTTACTATACAAGTGGGCTTCCTATTTTTGCAATTGGAATTTGTCATTGCAATCTCTCTGTTTATACTGCAGTTACAGAGTTTTTTATACGAGGTTTTGATGCACTCTTTGCATTGTACAATTTAGAATTAACAGGCGGGCTTACCATTCTGGCATCCAGAATTCCCTATTACGAGATTCTCGAGTACATTTGGCTTAACAATATCTTTCCATTGGAGAAATGTTTTAACCATTTTCAATTTATGCCAATTTGTTTGTTTGTTCCTTAATACCACATTTGATGCAATCTCTTCATTGGACCGCTTAGTATTTATACATGTGGGCTTTACGTTTTTGCAAGTATTATTTCCTATTGCAACATTTCTGGTTCTACTTTAGTTATTGAGTTTTTTAATGAGTTTTTGAGGCACTCTGATAATTTGGTAATATACAAGTGCGCTTACCATTTTGACATGTAGAATATCCTTTGACCTGATAATCTCTTTCCATTGGAGGAACTTCTTTATTTTGATGTTTTGGGTGAAAAACAACTATCATTGCACACTTGGAAATAAATTTATAGCAATCTAAGGTGCCTTTTATCTACATCTTAATGGCCTCTACAACGACCTCTAAATTAATGTCTCCACTAGGGTTTTGCAAGTTGGCAATATAGCTTTCACTAATGATGCAAAACAGTTTTTAGACAATGCATTGGCTTAATAATAACATTAACAATGCATTGGCTTAATAGTTACAGGTTGGCCTGCATTACAAAATAAAACTAACCATTGTCTTTTTGTACTCTGTTTGGGGCCAAGCAAAACATTTCCAAGAAATGAAAAACAATGTAACAGTTTAGGTGAGAATTCATCATTAATTGCCATTTTTTAATTCATTTGAATTCTTATTTCTATTCAAGGTTTGAATGTTTCCTGTCTATAGCACAATTGGAAATGAAGTTAAATGGCAGCTTTGTAGGCAGCTTTGAGATTTACATGTGAAAAGGTCTCTACAACAATAACCTCTAGGATATTGTTTCTATTGGGATGTTTGCAAGCATAACTTTTACCAGTTGTACAAAACTATTCATTGTGCAGATAATGTTTTGACTTGATGATCACATACTTAATTGTACTTGACTTAGGCATGCATTATAGGCTAACACTATAACCATTGTCTTTTTTTCCCTTTGTGTTTCAGTTGAAGTAAATATGTCTCCAACATTACAATACTATCATAGTGACAATGTTGGGTTCTTGTCACAAGGTCAACTCTTTTTTTTTTAACTAAAACGAATGTGTATTAAAAATAAAAAAAGCTGTGGCTATGAGCCAAATTGGCATGATACAATGAGTAAGATCAACAGCAACTAAATGTGTGACTGTAAAAGTTTTCAGCGACAGGGATTGCACATGATATCCAAATTGGCAGTCATGAACGCTGTCTCAAATGAGCTGAATGACAGTGCAGAATAGTAGTTCTAGTGAGCTGAAAACAGGAGGCAGCCGCTGAGACAATAAGTGGATTACAGAACTTAAAAAAATTCAAATTGAGAGAGAAACAGAAGCCCAGATCAGGCAACCGTGGCTCTGCAATGATCAGTGGCAGCTGATCGCTGTAGGAGACTTAGAGATCACTCATTTTCTAAAATGTGGAATGAATGCGAGGAAGGAGGGATTCTCATATGCTGGGGATGATGGGGATAAAGACAGGACTGTCTTCATGAAATTCAAGTGCTCTGTTCCAAATAATATGAATCAGGATCATGGAATTTGATGAGATTCATTGTCATTTGCTGGAAAGTCTAAGGATCCCTTGGCTGAGACTGGTGCCAGCGTTTGCTTCTGTATCCGCTTCACTGTTTAAACTTCTTAGGATGTGGAAAGCCCTGAACTGTGCAAATGTACTTGCAATTCGCACTAAAATCTTTGAGTTGTGATCTTCCATGGCGAATTGAATATCTTCTAGGGTGCCCACAACAGTTTTTTTGGGATTTGTGGGAGCTGGATAGTTAGATTTGGCCCAAATTTTGAGAGTGTTTTTGAGTTTCTGTTCCCCATAACAAGGGGATCCTGAGATGGGGATTCTCCACGCGTTTTTTAGAATGTTCCAGAAATTGGCGTGGTCAAGCCATAGAGGGCTGAACCTGAAGGGGATTGGGCCAAGATCCTTGTTGTCTTGAAAGTGGAGTTGGATGGGTTTATGATCAGAGGCTAGATTGGTTAGAACGCTGGAGGAGATGGTTTGGGTGTTAGACACGAGGCTGCTATGGATGAGGAGTTTGTCCAGTTTGGCCATGATATTTCCTTTGCCAATACGCTTGTTGGACCAGGTATATTTACCTTTTTAGGGTTTGATGTCGATGAGGTCCCAAGCATGGAGAAGACTTCAACTTGAGGTTTGAAAAAGTCTTTTCCAATGATACCACCCTTTTTTTCAGAATTGGAGAGGGTAATGTTCATATCGCCGGCAAGAATGATATTCTGAGGAGCGTATGCATAAAAAAAATCTTCAAGTAGATTCCAATAGTCCTTTTTCTCAGAGTAAAGATTGGGTGTGTACATGTTGAAGAGAGCGATGTACTTGTTGTTTTGTATATGAGTGAGCTCCATGTAAATCTAGTGTTGCATAGCGAAGGAGTTGTGGAGATGGAAATTTTCAGAAGACCATAAGGTTGCCACGTAGCCAGAAGCTCCTCTAGCGATGACTATGTAATCAATGTTTTTCTTCCATTTTTTTTTCCAATAGCTAAAATTGCATTATTGTTGAGTTTGGTCTCTTGGAGTAATAGGAGATCAAGCATATCAATTCTTTGGAGATCTTTTACTGCTTCTAGCTTGCTAGGGTTGCCTAAATCTTTGCAATTCCAAGGGACCAGCTTCATCATTTAGGATTGTAGATGGAGGAAGGAGTTCCTCTTGTTAGGTCTCCAACTTTCTTTCCTGCTATTCTGGCTCTAGTATTTCTGTTGAAGACCATATCTGTTGTGGCTTGACGCTCAACTTCTTTTTCCCTCAGATCTTTGGTTGATTTTCGACCTAGATTTGTGGAAGATTTATCAAAGGGTTCTTCCGAGGAGGAAGGGGAGTTGGGAGATCTCACTTTAGTGATTTCAACATAGGAGGGAGCATCTTTGATCAAGATAGATTTGTTGGGACCAGGGGTGTCATGAGGTAGTGAAATCTTTAGATCTTTAGGGGTGAGGGGATTTGCTTGAGAGTCTTGTTGTTCTCGTATTTCTCCTTCTTTTTCGACCTCGGGAATGTCTTGGATCTCTGTTGTTTCTAGGGCTTTGAAGTTGTTCCCGTTGTTCGAGGCCTTCGGATCTTGGTGTTGAGGATTTGCTTTCTTTTGTTGATTTTTGACCTAGCTTTTTGGATGATTTATCAAAGGGTTCTTCCGAGGAGGAAGGGGAGTTGTGAGATCTCACTTTAGGTGATTTCAACATAGGAGGGAGCATCTTTGATCAAGATAGATTTGTTGGGACTAGGGGTGTCCTGAGGTGGTGAAATCTTCAGGGGTGAGGGGATTTGCTTGAGAGTCTTGTTTTCGTATTTCTCCTTCTTCTTCGACCTGAGGGATGTCTTGGATCTTTGTTTTTCTAGGGCTTTGAAGCTGTTCCTGTTGTTTGAGGCCTTTAGATCTTGGTGTTGAGGATTTGCTTTCTTTATATTTAGACTTTTTGAGTGGGATTTGGCTCCCGATTTGATATTTTTTTGAATGGCTGTGCATTGTTCTTTTTTTCCATCTGATTCTGGATCCGTGGGCTTTGTTTTGCATGATCGAGCGAAGTGGCTGTATTTGTGGCAGAATCTGCATTTGAATGGGATTTGTTCATAATCAAGTTCTTGAATATGGGACCAATTTGCCATGGTAAGGTTTATTGCTTTCGGGAGGCTGTGTTCCAGATCTACTTCGACGCAGATTCTCGTGCATGAGTACTGATCTTTCCAATCAGCTTTGTCAATGTATTTACCGAAGGCATTTTCGATAGCTTCTAGAGATTCAGAATTCCAGCAGTGTAGAGGTAGATGAGGGAGTCTCATCTAGATGGGGACAACAGAGGGGATGTCGAGGGAGGGATCGAAGTTCGGAGTCCATTGGTTCATGTAAAGTCCTTGTGGTCCCATAAAGTAGGGTTCGTTCCTGAAGATGAGCTCGCGGTCTTGTTTGCTTTCGAAAATGAACGCAAAGTATCCTTTGCCCAGAAAGAAGGATTTAACATCTTTCGTGATCAAGGGTATCCAATTTTTTTGCACCCAGTTTTCAGTAGATTTTGGGGAAGGCCAAAGGCCTATGAACAGGCCGATCAACCCTTGCTCCGACAGGTTGAGGGTTGTTTTGCAGGGTAGATCAATCGGTAGCGCTACTGTCAGGATCTTGTTGAGTTTCTTCACGAACTTCTGTCGGGAGGAGGAAAGAGGCTTCTTTCCGTGAGCAGCTAAAAGTTTCAAGAAATTAGTCAGGTCGGAGGGAGGGCAATCTGCTCCCTAAGCCATTGGAGGCAGAGGGAGCAAGCCCTAGGTGAGGGATAGGAGATAGTCAGGGAGGTGTTGTCAGGGAGGTAATGAGAGAAGGAGGTCCAGGAGGGATCCCTTTGAGGCTGGAATGTGGTTTGCTCTGATAGCAAGCCCAGTGAATGGGGGCGAAGCGGCCAGTGACCAGGAGCGCCGAGAAGAAGAACCACGACCTTTGTCACTGAATCGCCCGATCATTGAAGGTCGTGGTTCGGGTGAGGAGTTGGATAGGAGAGAGTCGTGATCGGGGATAGAACCACGATGTTTTTAAGTGGGACAATTAAACATGAATCACTCTTTAAAAAACTCCTCATTTTTTACAATTATAGTGCGCGTAAATGTAATATTGCAAAAGTTTATTTTATATTTTTTTTTGGTGGCTTATCATAATCTATATAGGTATAACTATTTCACGAGGGGTTTGTAGTTATGAGTTTTTAGCAAAGCATATAAGGTCACTTCGTTGTGATCGGTGAAGTGGTTGTTTGAACTGGTGATGTTGGTGGATGCTTCGACGACAATTGGACCATTTGCGAAGATAGGTAACATCTAGAAGATTACACACGATATTGCATTTTGTTGATTGAAAGGGAGGTGTGTCGTGTGGAAAAATGCACTAAGGGCAAGTTGCAAAACTTGCCAATTGTTCTTGGAGCATGCTGTGTGTTGCATAATATTTGTGGGCTTTGATTTGGAGTTGGCATTTCAATTGGTGGATGATGAGATTTGTCTAGAAAGTTGTGTGTGGTATTGAAGTTATATGTAGGTAAGGGGTGGATGACAAGATTTTGTCCAAAAAGTTGTATGTGGTTTTGAAGTTATATGCAGGAAAGGATAGTATTGGGCACAATTTGTTGCATCATGCTCATGCTAGCACAGGTTTTCTCTAGACATATTTTGCCAAAGTCCTTTTATTTCTTTTGTGATTCTATATTTTCTTTATACATATGAGCAATTTAGCAAAAACACACATGATTATGCATGAAGATTTAGTATTTAAGTCGTTTACTAAATTTGCCAACAAAATAAATAATCTTTGAAACATAAATGTTTCTTCACATGCTAAGTTTGGTCTAAAACGCAATTCTCTCATGTTTGCTTTTGTGTGTTTAAATAAGTCTTCAACCACAAAAAAATTAATGTTCAATTCATGGTTAGTGTGAAAGCTTTATATTGGGATTGATAGAGAAGCCATTAAATGATAGATAATTATAGGTTTAAAATGATCACGAAGAGTACAATTGCCTTGGTAACAAGAATATATAAATAACTTGCAATTTGATTCTTCAAAATGGTTTACTTTCATGGGAAAGTACTCCACTTTTCATTCCCACAAAAATCTTCAAAACATTCAAATACATCGATCGAACAATTTCAGGACAGGAAGATTGGATGTCAACTTAGAAGTGCATGAAAATACACATAACATCTAACAATTTTCAAGGGCTCATAAGAAGATATGTGCAAAGCTCGATTTGAGTGCTTTAAGCAAGTTTGATAAGGCTTACTCTTGTTGCAGCTTCTATGTTTTGAACTTAAGACAATGGTGCCATTGTAGATAGATGGTTCATGGTAGTCAGTTCTTGTTAGTGTACTTTGATATCTGGTGATTTGCATTTCTTTGCAAAATTATGCTTCATTATGAGTGGTGACCACTATGTCCTATTTGATTAGACTAATCTCTCAACAAGGCTATAATGAATGAGCTCTTTGTTGATGGATTTCTACAAGAAAGGTTAGCAAAATCCTAATTCAAGGGTTGCAAACTTAGAGAACATACAAGATTAGTATTATTAAAACAAAATGATTGAATATAACAAAAATAAAGAGATTAACACGTTAAATTACTCATAATCTATGCATAAATGAGACATATCAACATAAAAAGAATGGCTAACCTTTGTTATTTACCGATGAATGTAGGCTTACAATGTGAACACATTTGGATGAATTTGAAGATGATAGGATGGTCTCCCAGTTTCTTTGTTGGGTGGGTCCTTTGCTTCTTTGAATGCTCTTTGACTCCTTGCTTTGGTACTTGCAAGAAGGATGAGAAAAATAGGAAGGAGTGGCCTTCTTAATTTCTCATGGAAAAGGTGGAATGGAAGAGAAAAGATAATGATAATGAATGAATTAGAGATGAACAAGTGAAGAATAAAGATGATAATTAGTTGAAGAATGTGAGCTCTTATGGTTTCTTATGGACTTGTGGAGTTGAAACTTAGAAAAAACTTCTCATTTTTTAGTTTAATTAGGAGAAAAGTTTGATTTTGTGGATATTTGGTCATCTTTGGCTTTTCATCTCGAAATTGATGTTTAAGTGATTTCTAGTGCTTTGCTTACTATCAAAAGCCATAATTTTTGGAGGAAAAACTTGATGTTTCCAAATCACGTGCCAAAGGGTATAGTGCACTTAGTGATCCTTTTTCTATGTTGGGAGTCCTCTTAATGGCCTAATATTTGTGTCGGATCAATGTTAGTGTTGCACTAAAAAATTGAGTCGGCATTAGGAAGTCTAGTTTTGGGAGGAGGTCCCTTGATGGCCAGTTGTTGGGAGAATTTCCAATTTGATTGAAGAAGGTCACATAGGAAGATGGAGGCACTGATAATGATGGATTATGCATGTGATATGGTGTATTATCATGGTAAAGTGCTTTTATTGCACAGGGGAGCAAAATTGGATTGACTCTCTTGTTACGATTGCATGATTGTTGTGACATTGAAACTAGATTGACGACATGGGCTCTTCCTCAAAGAATATAGAATACAGAGAATGGCAAACATGTGAAATGGAGAATGTAGAGAGATGCATTAAATGTCTTCCAAGGTGGCGTGCAAATGGTAATTGACCCCAATTGATTAATTTGCAAATTGAAATGCCTTCCAAGTTGATTTGCAGTGTAAGCGGCAATTGAACCTGATTGATTAACATGTTATCTTAAATTAAGCAATAAGTAATGCCTATATTAGAAAAGCTCAGGAGATGACCATTTAAATGTCAATGCTTGATCTTTTATAGATGCGGCGAAGAATATTTTGTAGTAAGAAACTTTGTTTGTATGATTAAGAAAGGTCATTAAAAATATGTTTAAATTGACATCTCTAGTCCAATTTTAAAATAAAGATGCCCATCAACATAATTTAAATATGGATTTAGGGTGGGACCTTAACATCCCCAAATGTTATGGCCTCATACATAACATGTTTTAACTCTTAAAGTAGGGAGTTAGGTGGAACCTTAACAAGCCCTCCCTTTTTAATAGCACCCTCCCCTTTTAATAGCATTGTTGCCAATGTTAAAGGTGAGGAAATTGATGTAGAATCCCTTTAGGTTCCTAGGTGGCATCTTTAGGTTGCATATATTTCTATTGGATCAACACTTCTTTGATTGCACGCTATCAACAAGCACACAAAGGGAGGAAATCAAATGACACAAACAACATTTATATTAAATTGCAGATTTCATAAATTTACATAATATGTTTGAGTGGGTTTCATCTACTATTCGTAATAACTAATGGGTTAAATATTCTTCAAACCATTAAAAAAATGGGAGTGTTTTATGATCTAACTAGGTTCTTCCCTTGTGCCACTTTTCTTTCCTCTACCTTTTATTCTATTTTTTTTCTTATATTCACCTTCTCTACTTTTCTCTTGTTCCTCCTCCACCTCTTATCTACCCTTTCAAAACTTAAAATTAGTTTTTCCTTGAAGTTCAATGGTCTCTAAAAGAAGAAGGCTTAACTTCTTAAACAATGTAATGTGATGATCCTTAAACCCACCAAAATTAATATGTTCAACCTCCAAATGAGCTATTGGAAAAAGAGGCCACAAGGGTGCTTGTCTAAAATTGCATGCATAACAAAAATAAGTCAAAGGAATGTGAGGACCCATTGTATTGGTGGTGGGGATCCATGACCAAGATACCTACAAAGGAATAAGGGGTTGATGCCACTCCCTTATCTTGCAAACTCTGTAGAGATGAGGGCTATTGTAGTTAGAGGGTAGATTGATGACTTTGAACTCCTACATTGAGTGTTGGCTACAAGGGGTTGCTCTTGTGTCACTTTTGAAGGATCGCAATAGATGTTTCTTTTGTTTTGGTGGAAGGATATTTGGACTCACTTGAAGTTGGCTACAAGGGGATGCTCTTGTGTCACTTTTGAAGGATTGCAATAGATGTTCTTTTGTTTCGGTGGAAGGATCTAAGGACTCACTTGAAGTGAATGTTTTCTAGTTCTCTCAAGGTTCAACAATCTTATCAGCTTCATCTAGAATGCTTTTTGTGATGGTTGGGCTTAGATTGTGGAGCAAAAGAAATGTTATTCGTGTTGACCTATTTTCATGTTTTGTCAAAGACTAAATGTGCTCAATTTTGTTCAAACTCTACAGAGGGTTCTTTTGAGATCTATATCAATACATTTGACATTATTCTAAAGTGTGATAGAAGGATCTTAGAACTCCCTTAAAGAGTGTGTGTTTTCAATTCTCTTGCTAGGTTCAAGTCCCATGTATTCCATTCCTAGTGGAGCTATAGATGTAGTTCTAGAGATTAAATATTTTTGAACTGTGTATAATTTCTATAAACTATAATGGATTATTCATGAGATTCAAGTAAAGTTGAAATTGAATACGAACTCAGTTAGTTAAAATCTTGACCCTCTAAGGTTATTAGTGTGATGTGAGGATTTATTCTATGAAAGTTGAAAAGGAGGACAATTATTCCTTTAGACCTATAACATACTTTGGATAAACATAGCAAGGTTTTCGAAGGAGTTCCCAAAGGTCTCCTTGTTGTAGAAATCACGAGCACCAAATTGACCTCTTACCATGTAGTACACCTTTTAACATAAGACCTTACATACATCCATATCTGCAAAAAGGTGAGATTGAGAAAATTGTACAAGAGCCGTTGAATGTAAGTATCAAACAAAACTTCCTTTTTCAGTTCCAATAGTGATGGTAAAAGAAGGAAGGATAATTCTTATTAGATGTGTCATGATTTTAGAAAATTAAACAAAACCACCTCCATTGATAAATTTCCCATTCCTAATATTGGTGAGAGATGTTGATGAGCTTCATGGAGCAACCTGTTTCACAAGGAGTTCAAATTTGGTTACCATCAAATCAAGTTGCGAGAAGTGGACATTTTCAAAACAACTTTTTGAACACATGAATGACATTATGAGTTCTTGGGCCTTCCTTTTAGAATGACTAATGTTCCTTTTACATTTCAAAGTCTCATGAATAATATTTTTGGACCATTAGAAAATTTGTTCTCATCTTCTTTGATGACATACTAATCTATGCCAAGAATTAGGAAGAACACACACAACGCCCCATGAATGATATTTCCAGATCCTATTGACAAAGTTTTTTCTCATCTTCTTTCATGACATACTCATCTATAGCAAGAATTGGGAAGAACACACCTAACATGTAAATATAGTTCTTGAAATTTTGGAGCACAACCATCTCTACAAAAAGGTCTAAATGTGCTTTCTATAACAAGAAGTGGAATATTTGGGTCTATTGTGTCACATGAAAGGGTAAGGGTTGATCCTCAAAAGATTCAGGCTATCAAAAAGTTGCATATTTCCAAAATCATGAAAACTCTCCAGGGTTTCCTTGGTTTTACACAATATTATAAAAAGTTTGTTAAGAATGATGCATGCATTTGTAGTCCCATTCTCATCTCTATTGAAAAAATAATTTAGTTGTGTGGAATGAAGAGGCCACCCCAACCTTCTTAAATTTAAAGGATGCTATGATGCCTACTCTAGTTTTGGCAACACCATATTTTAGTAAAACCTTCCTAGTGGAATGTGATACATTAGGGCAAGGAATTGGTGCTATATTGATGAATGAAGGAAGACAATTGGATTTTGAAATTAAACTAAGGGTGGTGAAATCTACATTTAAAAAAGAAAGGTCAAGTATTCTACGTGCAATGAAGAAATTGTGACAATATCTAATGGGAAGGAATTTTAAAGTTAAGATTGATTATGGCAACCTACAATACTTTTTGGAGGAACACTTGTCTTTATAAGAACAATTAAAACAGGTAGCTAAAATGTTGAGAATTTGGTTTTGAAATCATATACGAGAAAGATAAGGGTAATGTGGTATCAAATACCACCTTATGTCGTTACATCTACCATCCTATGTTTTTGGAAATAGTTTGTCAAGAATTTCATGAAGATCATAGCTCTGGACAAAAAATACACTGGGGCTAAAAGAAGCAAAGATCCCTAAAGAATATTGGGATTGGAATAGAGCCGCCTTTTGTAGAAGGATAGAATATTTTTGTCCTCAATTAAGGTTGAAACTCCAAAACTAATGGAGTCTCATATTAACTCTCCCATGGTGGACATTTAGGTTTTTTTAAAACATATCAAAGAACATTTTTTTTATGGGAGGGAATGAAGAAGGATATTAAAAAAATTGGAGAATGCTAGGTGTGCCAAGAAAATAAAGGAGATATTGTCAAGACTCTAGGGTTACTTCAACCCTTACACATATTTTCTAAACAAATATGGGATATATCAATGGGTTTCATTACAAAGCACTACTAAAATTGAAAGGTAAGGATGTCATTTTTTCTATGACTCACAAAATATGCATTTTTGTGGAGTTCAAGGTACATATACTTTGAGACAAGTGGTGGAAGTCATAGAGATCCAAATTTAACTAGTGAGTTTTGGAAGGATTTGTCGAAGATAACAAGAACAACCTTAGCCATGAGTTTGGCATATCATCCACAAATAGATTGCCAAACAAAGATAGTGAATGAATGCTTCTAGGGATATTTTTGTTGTTATTCTTTAGATAAACAAATTGTTAGTTTTGGTAGCTTAGAGGTACTTTTTTACCATGTGCCTAGGTGCAGGGGTCTGAGCACATGTGTCTCACTTAAGCGACATAAAGTGACTTTATAAAATGTGACTTTATAAAGTTAAAGTGAATAAGTGAATTATACTTTATAAAATTAAGTTGTACTTTTTATTATTTTTGGGGAAAAGTGACTTTTTGAGAGAAAGTGATTTTAATATAGTTCACGACTTAAGTGATTTAAGTGAACTTGAGATTAAATCACAACCATTGATCATGGTGGGCCAAGATTTGATCTTGACCGTAGAAGATGAAGAGTTGGGCAGTTACCCTAAAATGAATAATAAAAGAGTTTGAGTGAGACTCATTTGGCACACATTCCAAGAGAATTTGGAGAGAAGTGTGAGAGGCGCAGTTTTCAAGAGAGGAAGAGGAGTTGTGTTGAGAGAGGGGTAGTGAAAGAGCAACCAAGAGGGAGTGCATGAGTTTCAAGGAGAAGGGCACACTCTCTAGCAAGGGGCATCACACATCCCAAGGAAGGAATATTGGGCATGCACTTCAAGCCATGTACAGAAGTGAATGTTGTTTGAACGACAAAAAGGGGCGTATTTCTCAAGGCAAGAGGGGTGACACTTACCAAGGAGTGGGAGGCATAGTTCCCAAGAAGTTGGGAAGCACTAATGAGGCTGTACTACATGAGAGAGAAAGAGTCTACATGTAGTCCAAGGAAGATTCTTGTAGCTATTTCGTACAATAGTTCCCAACACTGAAAACGAGGCAAATTGGCATGTATTTCAAGAGAAGTAATTGTTGTTGTTTTTGTACATACAATGCACATAAATTGAGGATATTTCTGTAGTGGTCACTATGGGTATTTGGCTCAGAAATTGAGGTGAATGTGTTGACTCATATTTTTGGTTTATTCCCGTGCATTTAATGCTGCAAGTACTACTGTTGTAAATATTTGAGATTTCTCCTTTAAAGCTTAATAAGAAATTTTCTTGGTTGGTTTTCCCCTTTGGGGTTTTTCCACGGTCTTTGGACCAAAATATACTATATTAAATGTGTTTTATATTTTACTATTCATGAGTTATTTTCCATTGCAACTGTGTTCTTAACATGTGTGTTTCAGCTTACTGATACATGGGAATGTGTGCATGTGATATGCTTTGATTTTCTATGACTGTAGAAGACTGAAATCGGATTATTGTTAAGTGTTTGACGAAATCAGTGGCCGAGTTTAGGACAGTTTTAACATGGTATAACATATAGGGATCTGAGTGGTTTTGTGGAAAGTAGTTTGGCAACTATTTGCATGTGACTTACTAGTTAGTATAGCTAAGTTGATT
Source organism: Larix kaempferi (assembly GCA_027924585.1). Classification (NCBI taxonomy): domain Eukaryota; kingdom Viridiplantae; phylum Streptophyta; class Pinopsida; order Pinales; family Pinaceae; genus Larix; species Larix kaempferi. Next base: position 907,314 of record BSBM01000861.1, on the reverse strand, counting down.
TTAGCACAGGTTATGCAAGAGATTTGCGGGGGTTTTTCTTGGGAAGAATGGAAAAGTCCAGTTGTTTAAACTGTTTGATGAAAGTACTACAAGAGACTTGTTAGTGTTCATTCAAACTGTTTGGCGAAAGTCTTGCAAGAGAGTTGCAAGTAGTTCATTAGTGAAAGTGCATTCGATTGAAGTAGTTGCTGGGTGATCAGAGGGACATAATGTATGTAGTGCGTGGGAAACCAATGTATGGAGAATATAGGTGGATATCATATTCTGGAGTGTCAGAGATAGAGGGAGAGTGGGAATCTTTGGATATTGAGATGGTACCGAGTATTCAGTCTTCGAATAAGGGAAGAGGGCGAGAGGCTTCTTCAAGTACCAGTAGGAGGCTCACCTAGTATGATACGTCACTGATGGATGAGAATGAGCGAGATGAGAGTTCTTAGCGTATGATTGGCTGACATAGATCTCCAATGCAAAGTCTAGGAGAGGTAGCAGGACAAGCTCCTGAGTTAGAGGGAGTTGCTATAGCAGGAAAACTGATGGGTTTGGAGGGTGATCCTAGTGGAGGTGTTAGAAGTACCTCCCTTGCTAAGAGGGAGTATTAGTTTTGGTAGCTCAGAGGTACTTCTATACCATGTGCCTAGGTGCAGGGGTCCGAGCACATGTGTCTCACTTAAGCAACATAAAGTTACTTTATAATATGTATTTATAAAGTGACTTTATAAAGTTAAAGTAAATTGTACTTTATAAATTTAAGTTGTACTTTTATTATTTTTGGGGAAAAGTGACTTTTCGAGAAGAAAATGATTTTAATATATTTCATGACTTAAGTGATTTAAGTGAACTTGAGATTAAATCACATCCATTGATCGTGGTGGGTCATGATTTCATCTTGACCGTAGAAGACGAAGAGTTGGGAAGTTACCCTAAAATGAATAATAAAAGAGTCTGAGTGAGACTCATTTGACATACATTCCAAGAGTATTTTGGAGAGAAGTGTGAGGCACATTTTTCAAGAGAGGAAGAGGAATTGAGTTGAGGGAGGGAGAGTAAAAGAGTAGCCAAGAGGGAGTGCATGAGTTTCAAGGAGAAGGGAACACTTTCTAGCAAGGGGCATCCCCAAGGAAGGAATAATGGACACACGCTCCAAAGCATGTACAACAGTGAATGCTGTTAGTACAACAGAAAATGGGTGCATTTCCCAATGCAAATGGGGCGACATGCTTCCCAAGGAGTGAGAGGCACAATTCCCATGAAGTTGGGAAGCACTAATGAGGCCGTACAACAAGGTAGAGAAAGAGTTTGCATACAATCCAAGGTAGATTCTTGTAGCCATTTCGTACAACAGTTTCCAACATTGAAAATGAGACAAGTTGGCATGCATTTCAAGAGAAGTGATTGTTGTTGTTTTTGTACTTACAATGCATAGAAATCGAGGAGATTCCTGTAGCAGTTACTATGGGTATTTGGCTCAAAAATCGAGGTGAATGTGTTGACTCAGATTTTTAATTTATTCATGTGCATTTAATGCTGCAAGTACTATTGTTGTAAATCTATGAGATTTCTCCTTTAAAGTTCAATAAGAATTTCTCTTGACTGGTTTTCCTCTTTGGGGTTTTTCCAGGGTCTTTGGACCAAAATATACTGTGTTAAACGTATTTTACGGACTGTTGTTCATGAGTTATTTTTCTCTACAAATGTGTTCTCAACATGTGTGTTTCAACATACTGATACATGGGATTGTGTCCATGTGATATGCTTTGATTTTCTATGACTATAGAAGACTGAAATCAGAGTATTGTTAAGTGTTTGATGAAATCTGTGGCTGAGTTTAGGACACTTTTTAACATGGTATCAAAGCTATGGTCCTGAGTGTTTTTTTGGATAGTAGTTTGGAAGCTGTTTGCATGTGATTTGCTAGTTAGTACAATTGAGGTGATTTTGCATAGGTTCTGCAAGAGATTTGGGGGGTTTTTCCTGGAAAGAAGGGAAAAGTCCAGTTGTTCAAATTGTTTGATAAAAGTACTACAAGATAGTTGTTAGTGTTCATTCAAACTGTTTGATGAAAGTCTTGCAAGAGCGTTGCAAGTAGTTCCTTAGTGAAAGTGCATCCGATTGAAGCAATGTCGTTGGGTGATTGGAGGGACAGAATGTACGTATTACTTGGGCAGCCTATGTATGTAGAATCTGGGTAGATATCAAATTCTGGATTAGTGTCAGAGACAGAGGGAGAGTATTCAGTCTTCGATTTAGGGAAGAGGGAGAGAGGCTTCTTCAAGTACTAGCAGGAGACTCACCTGGTATGATACGACACTAATGGATGAGCATGAGCGAGATGAGAGTTCTCAGCGTGTGAGTGGCTTGCACAGATCTCCAGTGCAGAGTCCAGGAGAGGTAGCAGGACGAGTTCCTGAGTCAGAGGGAGTTACTACAACATGCATATTGATGGGTTTGTAGGGTGATATTGGTGGAGGTGCCAGAAGTACCTCCTGCACTAAGAGGGAGTGTTAGTTTTTGTAGCTCAGAGGTACTTCTATACCATGTGCCTAGGTGCAGGCGTCCGAGCACATGTGTCTCACTTAAGCGACATAAAGTGACTTTATAATAGGTTTTTATAAAGTTACTTTATTAAAAGTGACTTTATAAACTTAGTGAATTGTACTTTATAAATTTAAGTTGTACTTTTTATTATTTTTGGGGAAAAGTGACTTTTCGAGAGAAAGTGATTTTAATATAGTTCATGACTTAAGTGATTTAAGTGAACTTGAGTTTATATCACAACCATTGCTCGTGGTGGGTCAATATTTGATCTTGACCATAGAAGATGAAGAGTTGGGCAGTTACCCTAAAATGAATAATAAAAGAGCTTGAGTGAGACTCATTTGACACACATTCCAAGAGTATTTTGCAGAGAAGTGTGAGAGGAACATTTTTCAAGAGAGGAAGAGGAGTTGAGTTGAGAGAGGGAGAGTGAAAGAGCAGCCAAGAGGGAGTGCATGAGTTTCAAGGAGAAGGGCACACTTTCCAGCAAGTGGCAGCACACATCCTAAGGAAGGAATAGTGGGCATGCAATTCAAGGCATGTACAACAGAAAAGGGGTGCATTTATCAAGGCAAGGGGGGTGTCATGCTTCCCAAGGAGTGGGAGGCACAATTCCCAAGAAAGTGGGCAGCACTAATGAGGTCATACAACAGGAGAGAGAAAGAGTTTGCATGTATTCCAAGGCAGATTGTTGTATCCATTTCGTAAAACAATTTCCAGCACTGAAAATGAGGCAAGTTGACACGTATTTCAAGAGAAATGACTATTGTTGTTGTTGTATTTATAGTGCATAGAAATCGAGGATATTCCTGTAGCAATCACTATGGATATTTGGATTAGAAATCGAGGTGAATGTGTCGACTTAGATTTCTAATTTATTCCTGTGCGTTTAATGCTACAAGTACTACTATTGTAAATATTTGAGGTTTCTCCTTTAAAGCTCAATAAGAATTTCTCTTGACTAGTTTTCCCCTCTAGGGTTTTTCCAGGGTCTTTGGAACAAAATATACTGTGTTAAATATGTTTTACAGTCTGTTGGTCATGAGTTATTTTCTGCTACAAATGTGTTCTTAACATGTGTGTTTCAACTTACTGATACATGGGAATGTGTGCATGTGATATGCTTTGATTTTCTATGACTATAGAAGAATGAAATCAGATTATTGTTAAGTGTTTGACGAAATTTGTGGCTGAGTTTAGGACATATTTTAACATGGTATCAGAGCTAGGGCTCTGAGTGGTTTTGTGGATAGTAGTTTGGAAGCTATTTGCATGTGATTTACTAGTTAGAAAAACTGAGATGATTTTGGAACAGGTTCTACAAGAGATTTGCGGGGGTTTTTCTTGGGAAGAAGGGAAAAGTCTAGTTGTTCAAACTGTTCGACGAAAGTACTACAAGAGAGTTGTTAGTGTTCATTCAAATTGTTTGACGAAAGTCTTGCAAGAGAGTTGCAAGTAGTTCATTAGTGTAAGTGGATCTGATTGAAGTAGTTTTGCTGGGGTGATCAGAGGGACATAATGTATGTAGTGTGTCAGCAGCCTATGTATGGAGAATCTGGGTGGATATCAGATTCTGGATCAGTTTCAGAGACATAGGGAGAGCGAGAAGCTCTAGATATTAAGATGGTTCTGAGTATTCATTATTCGATTCAGGGAAGAGGGTGAGAGGCTTCTTCAAGTACTGGTAGGAGGCTTAGTTGGTATGATACGACACTGATCGATGAATAGGAGCGAGATGAGAGTTCCCAGTGTGTTAGTGGATGACACAGATCTCCAGTGCAGAGTCCAGGAGAGGTAGCAGGATGAGATCTCGAGTTAGAGGGAGTTGCTACAACAGGCAGATTGCTCAAGCACATGTGTCGTGCAGGGGACCAAGCACATGTGTCTCACTTAAGCGACATAAAGTGACTTTATAATATGTTTTATAAAGTGACTTTATAAAACGTGACTATAAAGTTAAAGTGAATTGTGCTTTATAAAATTAAGTTGTACTTTTTATTATTTTTGGGGAAAAGTTTTTTTTTGAGAGAAAGTGATTTTAATATTTTTTTTTCCTTGGAAAAAAGCGTAATTTCATTAAACTATAATCAAATTACATATTGTATAAGGGCTTCAGAGCGTCCTTTCAAGTATTCAGCTTTTCAGCTGTATCAGAAAAATGCAAATATAAGTAGTTCCAAGCTCTACAGAGAGAGCCTAATATCCCAAAGAAAACGATAAACTAGCTCGTATAGAGTTGAAGGAGAAACAAAAAAAAATAAAGTAAGCCACAAGATGTATAAAGCATCATTGGAAACCTGCAAAAAGACTAAAAAAAAACTGAGAGAAGTAGAGCCACCGGATTCTGAACTGAAAACCCCCGTTTAGGAAGTCACCGTGATGCACAGGAAGGTTCACACCGCATCGAGAAACATCCAGCCAAATTGTTTGTTGACAATAGCTTCCGACTGGTGCCACTGCTAATAGGAAAGGAAAGCCCGCATCAGAGCGGATCTCCACCCCCGACTAACTGTAGCCAATGCCCTCGTCGTGGACGCACTTCCTAGCTTCACCCCTCACCACATGATCCGCCGCCACCGCCACTGTTTAACAGGTGAAACCTGCCAGGCAATGGGTCGCCACGCGAAGTCTCCACCACCTCTCCACTTGTAATGATCCATCCATCACCTGTGCCGCACCTGCAAAGGTTCAATGTGCCCTTGTAGAGAACAACCACCATTGATCGCTGCTGGAAAACATAGCATAGTCCTCCACTGCGCAGTGCAGCCGCCGCCATCGAGCCCTCGTCCAATATCGGAGCCGCTCTCTACCAGTGCGCCGAGAAGCCTCTGCGGCATGCAAACACAGAGAAGGCAAGGGATGGCGGCCATGGAAGGAGCCATTGCCACCGGTTTCTGTTCGACACTCAACCCTATGCCGCAGACCTAAAAATCTCTATCAGTTTTTAGAGACAAATGCATCCTCAATGTTCAAAGTGATTTTAATATAGTTCATGACTTAAATGATTTAAATGAACACGAGATTAAATCACAACCATTGATTGCAATGAGCCCATATTTGATCTTGACCATAGAAGATGAAGAGTTGAGTGGTTACCCTAAAATGAATAATAAAAGAGCTTGAGTGAGACTCATTTGGCACACATTCCGATAGTATTTTGGAGAGAAGTATGAGGCACATTTTTCAAGAGTGGAAGAAGAGTTGAGTTGAGAGAGGGAGAGTGAAAGAGCAACCAAGAGGGAGTGCACTAGTTTCAAAGAGAAGGGCACACTTTCCAACAAGGGGCAACACACATCCCAAGAAAGGAATAGTGGCCACGCACTTCAAGGCATGTACAATAGTGAATGTTGTTAGTACAACAAAAAATGGGTGGATTTATCAAGGCAAGAGGGGTGGCGCGCTTCCCAAATAGTGGGAGGCACAGTTCCCAAAAATTTGGGAAGCTAATGACGTCGTACAGTAGGATAGAGAAAGAGTCTACTTGTAGTCGAAGGAAAATTCTTGTAGCCATTTCGTACAACAATTTCCAACATTGAAAGTGAGGCAAGTTGGCACGTATTTCAAGAGAAGTGACTGTTGTTGTTTTTGTATTTACAGTGCACATAAATCAAGGAGATTCTTGTAGCAGTCATTGTGGGTATTTGGCTAAAAAATCGAGATTAATGTGTTGACTCAGATTTTTTATTTATTCCTGTGCATTTAATGCTTTAAGTACTAATGTTGTAAATCTCCGAGATTTCTCCTTTAAAGCTCAATAAGAATTTATCTTGATTGGTTTTCCCCTTTGGAGTTTTTCCAGTGTCTTTGGACCAAAATATACTGTGTTAAATGTGTTTTACAATATGTTGTTCATGAGTTATTTTTTGCTGCAAATATGTTCTTAACATGTTTCATCGTACTGATACATGGGAATGTGTGCATGTGATATGATTTGAATTTCTAAGTGTAGAAGACTAAAATCCGAGTATTGTTAAGTGTTTGACGAAATCTGTGGCTGAGTTTAGGATAGATTTTAACATGGTATTAGAGCTAGGGCTCTGAGTGGTTTTGTGGACAATATTTTGGCAACTGTTTGCATGTGATTTGCTAGTTAGTACAGCTAAGTTGATTTTGGCACAAGTTTTGCAAGAGATTTGCGGGGGTTTTTCCCGGGAAGAAGGGAAAAGTCTAGTTGTTCAAACTGTTTGACAAAGTACTACAAGAGAGTTGTTAGTGTTCATTCAAACTATTTGATGAAACTATTGCAAGAGAGTTGCAAGTAGTTCATTAGTGAAGTAGTGTTGCTGGGTGATAAGAGGGACAAAATGTACGTAGTGCGTGGGTATCCTATGTATAGAGAATTTGGGTAGATATCATATTCTGGATCAGTGTCAGAGATAAATGGACAACAAGAAGCTTTGAATATTGAAATGGTACAGAGTATTCAGTCTTCGATTCAGGGAAGAGGGCAAGAGGCTTCTTCAGGTACTGGAAGCAGGCTTAGCCGGTATGATACGACATTGATGAATGAGCATGAGCGAGATGAGGGTTCACGAGATGAGAGTTCTCAACATGTAAGTGGATGTCATTGATCTCCAGTGTAGAGTCTAGGAGAGGTAGTAGGACCAACTCCCGAGTCAGAGGGAGTTTCCACAATAGGAAGACTAATGGGTTTGGAAGGTGATCGTGGTGGAGGTTCCAAAAGTACATCCCTCGCTAAGAGGGAGTTTTAATTTTGGTAGCTCAGAGGTACTTCTGTACCATATGCCTAGTTGAAGCGGTCCGAGCACACGTGTCTCACTTAAGCGACATAAAGTGACTTTATAATATGTTTTTATAAAGTGACTTTATAAATTTAAAGTGAATTGCACTTTATAAAGTTAAAGTGAATTGCACTTTATAAAGCTAAGTTGTAATTTTTATTATTTTTGGGGAAAAGTGACTTTTCGAGAGAAAGTGATTTTAATATAGTTCATGACTTAAGTGATTTAAGTGAACTTGAGATTAAATCACAACCATTGATGGTGGTAGGCCAAGATTTGATCTTGACCGTAGAAGACGAAGAGTTGGGAAGTACCCTAAAATGAATAATAAAAGAGCTTGAGTGAGACTCATTTGACACACATTCCAAGAGTATTTTTGAGAGAAGTGCGAGAGGAACATTTTTCAAGAGAGGAAGAGGAGTTGAGATGAGAGAGGGAGAGTGAAAGAGAAACCAAGAGGGAGTGCATGGGTTTCAAGGAGAAGGGCACACTTTCCAGCAAGGGGTAGCACACATCCCAAGGAAGGAATACTAGGAACACACTTCAAGGAATTTACAATAGTGAATGCTGTTAGTAGAATGGAAAAGGGGCGCATTTCTCAAGGCAAGAGGGGTGGCACACTTACCAAGGAGTTGGAGGCATAGTTCCCAAGAAGTTGGGAAGCACTAATGAGGTCGTACAATAGGAGAGAGAAAGAGTCTACATGCGGTCCAAAGCATATTCCTGTAGCCATTTCATACAATAATTTCTAGCATTAAAAATGAGGCAAGTTGACACGTATTTCAAGAGAAGTGACTGTTGTTGTTTTTGTACTAACAATGCACATAAATCGAGGAGATTCCTGTAGCAGTCATCGTGGGTATTTGTCTCAAAAATCGAGGTGAATGTGTTGAATTAGATTTTTGATTTATTCCTGTGCATTTAATGCTGCAAGTACTACTGTTGTAAATCTCTGAGATTTCTCCTTTAAAGCTCAATAAGAATTTCTCTTGACTGGTTTTCCCCTTTGTGGTTTTCTAAGGTCTTTGGACTAAAATATGCTGTGTTAAATGTGTTTTATAGTCTATTTTTGATGAGTTATTTTCCATTTCAAATGTGTTCTTAACATGTGTGTTTTAGCTTACTGATACATGGGAATGTGTGCATGTGATATGCTTTGATTTTCTATGACTGTAGAATACTGAAATCCGAGTATTGTTAAGTGTTTAACAAAATCTGTGGCTGAGTTTAGGGCATATTTTAACACAAATCTAATGGATTAAGTAGCTTCCTTTCGTAGAATGGTGGTACAATACAACCTATCACTAAACTACTAAGATGTCTCCCTTCCAAGCTCTTTATGGATTCCTAGCACCTGTTATTGCGTATTGTTTGTAGGACTATTCGAAAGTGCAGGAAATAGACTCATATATCAAGAAGATTCAAAAGACCTTTTAAATACTTAAGAAAACGTTAAAATGGTCCAAAAGAGGATGAATCAACAAGTTGATTAACATCATAGAGAAGTACAATTTGATGTGGGGGTATGGGTATATCCATTACTCAAATCCTATACACAAGCCACTCTTGTACAAAAGAAAAATTAGAAATTATCTCCAAAATGTTATGGGCTACAAGATCATTTGCACCTTTATAAAAAGAAAAAAATCCACTTAGCTCCAAAATTTTATGGGCAAATAAGATCATTTGCACCTTGAAACAAAGAAAAAGAAAAAGAAAATATTCACAAGCTTGGATAAGTGGCTTATGAATTAGGGTTTCCTTCATGCATTCATTAAGTTTCTATTGTCTTGTGCCTAAAATGGTTATTAGATAGAATATTCTAGTATATATTGAACTTCTAGAATTGGATGAAGAAGGGAATGTGATCCTTGATCCAAAATTAGTTATTGATCATCGTACTTAATTAACCATCACTATGTACTTCATTAAGTGGAAGAAGATGCCTCTAAAAGAAGCCACATGAGAAGATGAGCAATTCATGAAGCAAAACTCTCAATTACAAAGGTTTTTAAAGGGGGGACTACGTTATGAACTTAACCCTCATTTGTTATTAATATATTATAGTAGGTCAGTCTAGTAGTATAGGATGTTTGATAATTATCTCCTATATATCAATTAAGGAGAGACTCGTTTGAATGACCATTTCTTCTTGTGTTCTCACTTTGGATATCTTGTAACAAGAGGCTGCCCCCTTGAAGAGGCTTATTATTTAGTCAATCACTTGGATTAGTTGTTGCATCACTGTATTTGGTGTTTCTTATACTTATTTATAGATTTAATTCATAAGATCTTTTATCTTTAACAGTTTGGTACATAGGACAAGTGCCCTAGTTTAACAAAAGTGTAGAAGCTATAAAGGGTCGATGAATCTTAACTTAGTCAACATGTATTGTATTGTAGTTGTACATCATCTTATTATGTACTCTAGTACACTTCTCCTTGGAATCTTTGTGGAACTTGATCACTCTCCCACAATTGGGTATTCCTATACATAGATAATGAGTGAGCTAAAAGATCAATGATTTGCACCCATTATCCGACGATTTTTCTAGCCAAAATCCAGTAGAAATGGTTGAAATTGCAGTTTTAGATTGTTGGGATTGCATAATTAAGGTTCCCCATGGTTAATGGAGGCCACTAAATCCATTTCTGCAATCAAAATTGCAATTTGAACAATGAAAATCACGATTTTTGCTGAAATCAGGATTCCATTTCTGCAATCAAAATTGCAATTTGAACAATGAAAATCACGATTTCAACAAAAATCGTGTCGCCAGATTCTGACAAAAATTGCAGAAAGGTGCAAATCATCTACTATTTAGCTTACTCCCATAGATAATAGTAAATACAAATGTGTACAATCAGCGCTAACCATGGTTACAATTGCTCCTCGAACTTGTCATTTTAGTTAGCCTTTGAATTTATTTTTATAAATCCCCCAAATTAGCTGTTACAACCTTGATGGACAAAGGAGATCATGCAAGTAATTCAACTGATCAACAATGAGAAGAGGAAACTGTGCTAAGGCATTTCGAGATGAGTGATTCTCTCACAAACAATGGAACTTGCAACCTTTGGTGATTCAAGGTTATAATGACCAAAAATTCTTGGTTTTATCTATAGAGTGATGATCAATTATTTTGTTGATATCATAAAATATTAGAAGGCATCTCACAACCTCAAAAAATAATAATAAAGTGGAAAATAAGAGCATCAAAAAATCAAAAAATTGTCTTTGGACATAGAAACCCAGAAATGGATGTCCGTGTTGGAAACTCCAAAATTGGATGGCCAAGGATCTATATAAATATAACTACTAATTACTGGGAAATTCAAGAGGATATCTAATATTATGTTTGTCATGGTCAAGAAACGAAGTAAGGCATCATAATCAATTTCAGGCCTTAAGAACAAAAATCAGGCCACAAGGAAAGTTGAGCATTGACATCAACAAATCAAACTCTTAACTCAGAAACGTAGGACAGGTTTCAGAAACCAAAACCATGCCCTAGGAACAATGTGTTGGACCTCTGTTTCTTATCAGGGACTTGAATCCCATCGATGATCATAAACCTCAAATCCAAACGTTCAAATAAGTCCTGTTAAATCAATAGGAAGAAGCTAGATTGATTGTTAAGTCTGAATTAACAAAGCCTTAGGAGAAATTGTAGCCTCAAACACCATTCTAGCTCTTGCCTCTACTCTTTTCTAAGGATCTGATAGAAGACTTATTAGGAATTTCCATCTTTCGATCTATTTTCCTAGGCCAGTACACAATAGGAGAGAGAGTTGTAAGTTTTCCCAGCTACAAGCATTAGAGTGGAGGGCAGGGGTGGAATGCTTGACTGTTTTTTCATGGTAGACAACATGGTTGAAAACCATTTTTTTACTTGATATTTGCTTCTTATTATGTACTAGATTTGAATGAGTTGAGATTTGGAGTTTTCGTTGCTATAGTTGCTTACGAAATGGTTCATTGTACCATTTTCATTCTGCTTTCTTCTTCCCCATCAATGGAAAGAGAGGGAAGAAGTTGAAAAAAAATACTCTTTTCTCACTTTTTGCTTGTTGAGTTCTATATTATTTACACTCATTATGTTACTAATTGATCTTTTCCTCAAATCAACAAGTGTTAGGTACAAGTGCTGGGATGATTATTTTATTGTTATAGTTTTTCTTTCAGCTCAATGATCCAAGGCTGCAAACATGTATGTGTGGAGGGAACGATTCTCATCTTATGTTTTCTAGAGTATGATATCAAGGCATTGTGTGTATGTAGTTAAACTTCGCTTTACATGCCAGGGTGCATGTTAATGCCCATGGTATGATCTAGATCAAAATTTATTTCTTAATGGAAATAACCCTTTCTATTCATGTTGGTATTATACACAACATGTTACAAATTATCCCGATCATCATGAATTGACAATAGTTGAAACCCGCTCCCTTTCCTTATCCAAGTAGAGGCTTAAATCACACGACATACCTCAGCGAATCAATTAATTTAGCTTGGTTATCTGCAAGAGATCCATCCAAACAAATTCAATGTAGATTTATCATTTTGGATTACTTACATGCTCTGGAACTAGTCTAAATTGAAATAATAAAAATAACTACATGTGGGATTATTAAACTCTTCCTTACCTGATGGAGAAATCTTTGTGCTTGTTCAGTGTTGGAAAATGTGGGGTATTTATGAAATAGTCATGCTTTACATGGTTTTAGTTCAATTATAATGTTGAAGCTCTTATGAATTTCCAGTAGTTCTTTCCATCTTACCTTGTTGAGAAACCCTCGGGCACTTCCATGCATTTTGTGGGTGGGACCAAGTGTGAAACTATCTAGGGTGATTATGATTCCCGACCTGATAGGGTAGAGACATTGAGTGAGGCACACAATAGAGGCATCCAATCTAAAGGATCGACCTTGACACTTTCTACATGAATCTCAAAGCACTCAACCACTCAAGCTATCCCATCGGGATTTTCTTCCTATGACTCCTCTTTCTCTCCCATGAATGACCAGCAACAAATTGAGTTGAAAACAATAACTGATAATACTTTTTGACTCATCTTTTTCACCCCTAAATCACCAACAACCAATCATGTTAGCAAAAATAATTAAGGATGAATAATTTCTTCCATCCAGTGTGACATTGTTGGAAATACTGCAACTTCAGAAGTTATTCTTATTGTATTTTATTATTTTATTATTGTACTTCCTACGAGAGAATATATTGATGTATTTGATCATGTAAAACCATTGAAAGAATCAATGTAAACCTTGGGGTGAAACCACACAATAGAATTTTTTTATTAAATGTTATTTTATCTTCCCCCAAGACAAGTCGACCCTATTAGTTAGATAAGTTGTCCCAGTAAGGGAAAAAGTCACTTTTTAATGTGTATAAATAGAGAGGTCGAATGCCTCATTTGGTCACTCACTCAACTCAAGCAACTTGCTCAAGGAGAGAGAGAAGTTCACTACTGCAGCTAGGAAGAAGTGTTTTTGGGTTTCTACACTTGGAGAAGTTTCTCTTTCTCTCTCTTGTATTTGTACTTTGTTCTCAGGATTGATTATCTCGATACGAAGGTTGCTGAGTTTTCTCCTTGTTCGGTTTCCTAAGATAAAAATTTGTGTCTATTGTTTATGTGCTTGGTTATTCTTTTAGTGATCCTGTTTTATTATCTGCAATTGATTATACTGCTAGAATTGTATAAAAACTAACATGGTTTTAGAGCAGTACTAGAAGAAGCCATTACCGGAAACTAGGGTTTCACATTTCAGGGCCATCCCTCATCAGTTTGGATTGAAAAGAGCATTGGAAATTTTTCCCTAGGGAAGGCGCATATTTTGGTGAAGGAAAATTCTAGTTCTGAGAAGTTTCAAATTTTGACATAATTCTGCAGCTACTGCAATTACTGCAGAAATTACGGTTTCAAGTTTTGTGTTGTCCAGTCCACCGATTTGGATCGATCTTACCTTCTCTCAACTCACCTTGATAGGGCGCATCTATCTGTGCAGTCAATTTTGCAAAAGTCCAAACTTCATTTTTGACCTAGCTCCTGCTAGGGTTTGTGGTCCAGATCTGCAGTCAAGATGATTGGAATGAAGGTTGAAGATCGACTTGATGGGGCTTGCAACTTAATTTATTGGAAATATAGGGTTATTCTTATATTAGAAGAAAATGATCTGTTGAAGTTCGTCAACGAGAAGGTTCCAGAACCAGAAGCAGAAGATGACAAGTCACAATGGAGAAAGAATGATGCCAGAGCAAGAAGAATCTTGGTGGATTCAGTAAAAGATCATTTGATTCCTCAGATATCACAAAAGAAGACAGCTAGGAAGATGTTCAAAACCCTGATCTCAGAACTAAGGGACAAGCTAAGCTCTAGTGGAGAATCCCTTGAAGGAAAGGAACTTGTTATAACCACTCTAAATGGTCTCCCACCCTCTTGGGAGTGATTTATCCAAAACATAAGTGGACGAAGCAAGTTTCCCAAATTTGACAAGTTATAGGCAGATTGCACCCAGGAAGAGACGAGGATTGCAGCAAAGTAGAAACTTCATGGCTCTTAATCAAAAGAGAATCAAGCATTTACATCACATACCAAGAGAGGCGAAGGAAAAGGAAGAAAGTTTCACAACCATAGGAAAAAATAGGAGATCAAGGCTTGCTCCATATCAGAAGAAAAAGAAGGATCTCTTACATATACAGTGCTTCAAGTGCAAGACATATGGCCATTACGTCAGTAATTGTCGAAGTTCAAACAAAAGGAAGCATGAATCCTCAACTGCTGATGTGGATGAAGAAACCCCTCACAAGAAGTCAAGGAATGATGAATGCACATAATTCTTCTTCATATCAGCTTTATCAGGTACTGTTCCAACACTAGTGATACATGGCTAATAGATAGTGGTGCTTCTAGGCATATGACTGGTTATAAAGAAAATATTTCAGAATTGATTGAGAAAGAATCCCATCTATGTGTTGTACTTGGGGATGATGCTAATTATACGGTGAAGGGATATGGGGATATCTCCCTTCAGTTGGAGTCTAGTGACACCCTACACTTAAGGGATGTGTTATATGTAATTGGCATGAAAAGAAATATTGTCTCCATATCTGCTTTGGAGGACAAGGGATATAAAGTTGCATTTTTTGATGGGAAGGTCCTTGCTTGGCGCAAGGACTCAAGCATGAATTCAACAAATGTAATTGGTGTATGAGAGGAGAGCTTATACATGTTGATCACATCACCAGCTCAAGCACTAGTACATGACTCTACCAGCATGGGTGAGCCATGGCACAAAATACTCGCTCATCTAAACTATAAATCTCTTCCAGCATTAAGGAATATGGTGACAGGTATACCAGTACTTCATGTAGATAGTGATGGAATATGTAGAGGATGTGAAATTGGCAAGAATGCCAAGGGGTCTTTCCCGAATAGTGAAAGCAGATCTAAAGGAATTTTGGATCTAGTACATTCTAACTTGTGCGGACCCATGATTGTTGCTTCACTGGGTGGTTATTATTACTATGTGACGTTTATTGATGACTATTCTCGAAAGACTTGGATATACTTTTTTAACACCAAGGAATACAAAGAGGTGCCATGGAAATTCAAAGAATTCAAGGGACAAGTTGAGAATCTGAAGGGAAATATGATTAAGATCTTAAGGTCAAACAATGGTAGAGAATACACCTCTACAAATTTCAATGATTTCTGCAAGGAAGCAGGAATTAACAGGGAGCTTACAGTTCCCTACAACTATTACACCTAAAATATTACCATCATGAGATTCAGTGTATACATCCCTAAAGTTTCCTTGACTAAGTTATTGACCTGGAAGAGATATAAACCCATTTATACTAGGTTTTAAGAGGTCATCGCAGGCTGCCCTCATGCAACCTGCGATGTCGCATCTTGCTCTCTTGCAGGGTGCGATGATGTCAATTAATGGATAAAAATAGATCCTTTGAGCCCATTCTTGAAGCTAGCTGACATGGATCGCTATCCCTGACCTTTTGGGAGGGTTGGCACTCGGTTCCTAACCTCTTGGAAGGATCCCCTATCTCTCTCCTACCATATCTCAACCTATCCTATCCATACCCTATCCACTTAGTCCTATATAAGTGAAGCTCACTCCCATTCCAAAGGGAGGAAGTCTATAGTGTCTACATGCTGGTGAAATCATCTTAGAGAGATCTCTACACATCCATTGAGAGACTCACACTTCCTTCGGAGGATATGGCATTGGCTTGGATGGAGAAGGATTACTTCGTTAAGCTCTGGTTGTAGTTGTTCTCTTCTATGTACTTTCCCTATTTTTACAATAATATAAACGCTTTCCACCAATATTGTTGTGTTGATGATATTGTGTAGTTTACCTTCTTAACTGTTTACTTAGATCTGTTATCGTTTAGATGCTTTTTACTTGTTTTTCTTGTTCTATGTGTCTTGGCAGGTCTTGCAGCTGAGATCCGACGACCGCGAGGTGTGGAACAACATACAGGAGAAAGGGCTACAAACTTAAGGTAAGACATCTGATTACTTGATCCTTAACTAGATCTAGGAAAGTGGTTTATGTTCTGTTTTATTTGTTCTAGAATCACATTGAGCTAGGGAGATCCGGCTCGCGTCCGCTCGAGTGGATTGTCCGTCAAACAACAACCCTCAACAAAATGGGGTTGCAGAAAGAAAGAACATAACAATTTTTAAGGTAGCCAAAAGCATGATACATGAACAGATTCTACCTATGTTCTTGTGGGAATAAGCTTCTAGAACAATTGTCTATGTGCAAAACATATTTCCTCATAAAATTTTGAAGAACATGAATCCAGAAGAAGCTTTCACAGGACTGAAACTAGAAGTGGGCCATCTTTGTATCTTTGGCTTATTAGTATACATACATGTGCCCAAGGAAAAGAGGATGAAATTAGAGCCTTAAGGCAAGAAGGGAACTTTTGTGGGATACAATGAGTCTTCAAAGGCTTACAGAATCTACATCCCGAGATCGAGGTAGATCGAGGTTAGAAAGGATGTGTCCTTTGAAGAATAGATGACTATAAAAATAAAATAGATGTTGATGTACTTGTAACTTTGGAAGATATTCACTTGTATATTGTATGTATTACATTTGTACTTTATTGTATCCCCAACGGAGATGTATTATTCCTCCGATTGGAAGTGTCGTCATTTGTATTTGCAAGTGTCGCAAGTTACATTGTAACTGTCGTAACTTATATTTGATGGGTTATTAGACCACCTTGGTGGAGTCGGCCCTGTATGAGTTATTAGACTTCCTTAGGAAGTTGACCTAGTTAGGGTTAAAGATAGGTTAAGTTAAAGTATAAATAGAGAGTGTGACTCTCTCATTCTATTAATTCACTCACTCATCCAACTCACATAGTTAAGAGAGAGGAGTGGGAACAAGTGGAGGAGGAGTAGCTGCTGAAGACATCTATATTTTGGGGTTTGATCTTTGTGATCTTTGTATTGGTGCTCATTCTATCTCTGAGGAAGTTGCGGGGTTTTTCACCTTCTTGGTTTTCCCCGGTGAAATGCTTTGTGTCTCTTGTCTCTTGTGTTTGATATGCTGTACATGTTGTTCTCTCAGTTAAGATACTAGATCATATTGAATTAAATGATGAAAATTTAACATGGAATCAGAGCTATCCTGAAGGAAGGCATTGTATGGCATTTACGACACTTTTTGCACTTTCGACAAATTGGAAGCTAGGGCTTGGTATAGTAAAAACTGGTCATCGTGGGACTTTCGCTATAAATCAGTTTTGGTGAAGGTTCAGGATTTGAATTTTTTACAGGACGAAGATCAGACACGGATGTACCCTGTGTAAAAATTTCAGCCTCACATTAGTTGTACTTTGTGAGATATGATCCGTACAAGTTAGGGTTTCTGCCTCTTCCAGAATGCATCCCTAAACAGGTGACCTAGGAACAAAGGTCATATATAGGGATAGGAAGCTCCAAATGGAATTCTGTAAAAAGTGATAGTTAGGGCGCGAAATGTAGTTTCATAGGTCTGTGTTTCAGAGGGCGAAGTTGAAATAGTGACACGTGGAACTCCGTACAAGTTCGCTATGCTATTTCATCCCATAAACAGGTCATGTTGCGATACTTAGCATATCTCTCTCATGGAGAATCCATTGAAGCTCAGATCTATGGGGTTGGAAAGATGACAGGTCAGTCTACCATAGGCCGAAGTTTCAGACCCTGAGGATCCGAAATTTCAAAGATGAACCAGAAACAATATGGTATATATTTTTGTCAAAAACAGAATTGGATTCTGAGCATTTTTTAGTTTGGGTTGTCACTGCTGCGGGAAATTAGGGCTTTTGACAGAAGTGGAATTTTGGAGTGCTCTCAACATAGGATTGATCTCCTAAAAAAAATCAAAATTTAGAAATCAAGATTGAAGTTTTTGGTTGGGTAGAACCCCAGGATCTATCAAACCCTAGTTCTGGTTTTGGACTAGAAAACCAGAAAACCAGAATTTGGCAGAAGTTGCAGATCTGAAATTTGCAAGTCATTTTTGGAGGGTCAATTTTTGTAGTTTTCAAAATATGAGCACACCAACTTGCTCGCCTCAGTCAATTGCATCTCCTTGTCCAGATAGAATTTTTAAATTCCAAGTTTGGATTTTTAGGGTTTCTCTGTTAAACCCTAGCCAACTCCAGATCCAGTTTCAACAAATCAAAGTGGTAAGATCTAAATCTTTTATTTCCATTTGAGTTTATCATTAAGATGTCTCACCACACCTAGCTTGAGGATAAGCTTGAAGGGGTTGATAACTTCCGAGCATGGAAGTATAGGATTGGGTTAATCCTAGAAGAGAATGAATTGGACACCTACATAAGTAAAGAAGTTCCAGTTCCAGAGGGAGATGAGGATAAGGCCTTACATAAGAAGAACTTGGTCAAGGCCAAGAGGATCATTGCAGATTCTATCAAAGACCATCTCATACCACACGTGTCTTCTCTAAAGACACCCAAGGAGATGTTGATTCCTTGACCAAGCTGTTTGAAGGAAAGAATATAAATTAGAAGATTACTTTGCAGAACCAATTGAAGAGTGTGAAGATCCAGAATGGAGAGACCATCCAATCCTACTTTATTAGGGTATCTCAAATCAAAGAACAACTTGAATCTGTGGATGAAGTGGTGGACAATGGAGAAATTGTGATGACCACTTTGAATGGCCTACCTAGGTCATGGGACTCCTTCATCCAAGGAATTTGTGCAAGGAAGAAATTGATTTCTTTCAGTAGACTGTGGGAGGAATGCTCACAAGAAGAAGCTAGACTTGTAGCTCGAGAAGAAAAGATGGATAATGAAGACCAAGCTCTCACAGCACACACCGGGAAGAATAACAACAAGAGGGAGCATCCTCATCACAAGAAGAGTAATCACCACCACCAGAATCAGAGGGAGAACCTTGGAGGATCCAAGAAAGATCCTTCTCACATTAGATGTTATACTTGTGATGAGAAGGGACACTATTCTAGATATTGTACCAGGAACAAAATCAACTCCCACAAGAAGAAGAACAACAAGAAAAGACATCATGCTCACACTGCAGAGGATGATGAACCTTTAAGGAAGAGAACCAGAGAAGACAATGAAGATTCTTCAAGTGATGAAGAATATGTATTGTAATGAATTTTTACATGAAAGGAGTAGAAGAAGCTACTGCAGAGTTGGACTCCGAAAAACAAATAATCTATGGAAGAACCTCTCATCCATTTTCAGCATTGGTTAAGGTGCACACTATCAGAGACTCCAGTAGTTCCCGCAAGGAAGCAAAGATTGAGAGGGAGTCCACCCAACAACCAAACAAAGATAAGTATTTGAATTCTCATTTATTGTATATATGATGACTTAAATGATGTTGTTAAGTCATGTACATACTTATGTTCCTAGATTTAGGATGTATATTATGCATTTTAGAAAAGTTGCATTAATGAACAAGATACTACTAATATCGTAATGGGTAAGTGGCCTATGGTACTGTACAACACTCCATTGCTACTTATCTAGATTGAAACCTCTTTGCTGACATGTTGGGAGTTGCACACTCTTAACAATGTTCTGGTAGAGATGGAAGGCATCTAGAAAGTTACCGTATGAATATGGGATATGGATGAATGTTGTATTGAAGCATTGGCTAAGATGATTGCATGACTGTATGACATATGTCCTTATGTGTAAAATTTTGTTTCTGAAAACTATGAGAAGTTTCTAATCATGCAATTGAATTTGACTTGTAGGAAAGATCGTGTACAATCACCTACAAAAGAAGGACAATGACATTTGTTCAGACGACGAAGTTCAAGAAAACTACCTATTGAAGATATTGAAGAATCTGAAGCTCCCAGGATCAGGGATGCAGTAATGGAAGGATGCCATGATTGAGGAGTACCAGTTGATCATGAAGAATGATGTCTGGGATGTGGTCCCGAGACCAGAAGGGAAGTCTATTGTAGCTTCCAAGTGAGATAAATCATGATTCAAATAGGTGGCATAGAGAAATACAAGGCAATGTTTGTGGCTTGTGGCTTCTCCCAAAAAGAAGGGATAGATTATGAAGAAAATTTTGCACCTGTAGCCAGATACACTTCCATCAGAATAGTAATTGCTCTAGCTACAGTGATGAAGTGGAAGATACATCAGATGGATGTCAAGACAAATTTCTTAAATGGTGTAGTCTAAAGAGAAGTGTATGTGGAGCAACCACTCGGTTTTGAGACACATGATAGGGAGTCACATGTGTGCAAATTAAAGAAAGCCTTGTACGGTTTGAAACAAGCACCCAGGACATGGTACGACAGGATAGATAGCTTCCTAACAAGTTTGGGATTTACCAAGAGTAAAGTGGATTCCAACCTTTACTACAAGGTTGAGGAAGGCAATCCAATGATACTCCTACTGTATGTAGATGACCTGTTTGTGACAGGTGAGATTGGGTTGATTGCTGATACGAAGAGGAAGCTTGCTGCTGAGTTCGAGATGAAGGACTTGGGTATGATGCATTACTTTCTAGGCATGGAGGTGTGGCAGAGTGCAGATGGAATCTTCCTTGGACAAGGGAAGTATGCAGTAGAGATCCTGAAGTGGTTCGGGATGATGGACTGCAAGGCCATGGCCACACCTATGGCATCGAACCTGAATCTATTGTGTGATGCTTCATCAGAGTCAGTTGATGCCACGATGTATCGCCAGATGATTGGGTCCTTGATGTACCCGACGAACACGAGACCAGATATTTTCTTTGCGGTGAACACATTAAGCCAGTTCCTGACGGATCCTAGACATGTTCACATGATTGCTGTAAAGCATATTCTGAGGTACCTGAAGGGTACGGTTGATTATGGGCTCAAGTATGATGCGAATCAAAAGGTTAACCTGGAGGGTTATGTTGATTCAGATTGGGCAGGCAGTGCTGCAGATAGGAAGAGCACTTCGGGGTGTTGTTTCAGTATGGGATCAGGGGTGATTTGTTGGTTTAGCAAGAAGCAGTCCTGCGTAGCACTGAGTACAGCTGAAGCAGAGTATGTCGCAGCTTGTTCATCCAGTTGTGAGGTAGTATGGCTTAGGAAGCTACTGTCTGATTTATTTGATCTCCAGTTGGATGCTAGTTGTATCTTCTGTGACAACCAGAGTTGTGTGAAGTTGTCTGAGAACCCGGTGTTCCATGACAAGTCGAAGCATATTGATATCAAGTATCACTATATCAGGGATATGGTGCATAGAGGAGCAGTGAAGCTCCTGTATGTTGCGACGGACGAGCAGATAACAGATGTGTTGACCAAGCCACTAGCTAGGGTGAAGTTCAAGTACTTCAGAGAGAGGCTTGGTGTTCTTTGGATCGAAGATACTTCCAAGAGGAAGTGATGGGACACAGATGCGGGAGCCTTTCCAAGCATGGTGGCAGGCGGGTCCTCCCATGGCTGTGGATGTAAGTGCTGTGTGATGAGCATTCGGGTGATGCTCCGTATGATGATGATCCGTATGATCATGTGCATCCGGGTGATGCACCGTGTATGATGATGAGCATTCAGGTGATGCTCTGAGGTCGTGGCCGTGGATATCTTGTCAGGTTTTGCGATAACGCCCTGGGAGATTTGCAGATACTCTTTAGAGGTTTTACCTATGGCATATAATAGCTCCTTGGGAGATCTGGCAGATTCTATTTCGAGGTTTTGCTTGGAGGGACATATAATAGCTCCTCGGGAGATCTTGCAGGTTGTTTTTTGCATGTAATCAGTCCTGGGATGCTCTTTCGGGGTTTTGTCCGTGGCATATAATAGCACCTTGGGAGATCTTGCAGGTTGTGCTTAACATGTAATCAGTCCTGGGATGCTCTTTCGAGGTTTTTTCCTGCTTGCATATAATAACGCCCTGGGAGATTTTGCAGGTTGTGCATCGCACGTAATTAGTCCTGGGATGCTCTTTCGAGGTTTTTCAAGATGCACATAATCAGTCCTGAGATTCCACCGAATGGCCCGCTCGCAGATATGATGAAGACCTACATGGAGGCTAGGCCTACATCCAACATGAAAAAGGGCTGGCTCTGTAGAACTTCCTATGACGAGAAGAATTGAGAGATAGCACCAGTGATCGAGATGAAGAGTACAACAGTAGTGACGATGATGCTCCATGATCCAGTGATGATGATCCAACTCCAGTATTGAAGACTTGTGCCTATATTTATTGATGACCTGTGTCAAGAGAATACCTTCCTAGTTAAGAGGGAGTGTTGATGTATTTGTAACTTTGGAAGATATTCACTTGTATATTGTATGTATTACATTTGTACTTTATTGTATCCCCAACGGAGATGTATTATTCCTCCGATTGGAAGTGTCGTCATTTGTATTTGCAAGTGTCGCAAGTTACATTGTAAGTGTCGTAACTTATATTTAATGGGTTATTAGACCACCTTGGTGGGGTCAGCCGTGTATGAGTTACGTGGAAGGGTTATTAGAATTCCTTAGGAAGTCGACCCAGTTAGGGTTAAAGGCATGTTAAGTTAAAGTATAAATAGAGAGTGTGACTCTCTCATTCTATTAATTCACTCACTCATCCAACTCGCATAGTTGAGAGAGAGGAGTGCGCACAAGTGGAGGAGGAGTAGATGCTGAAGACATCTATCTTTTGGGGTTTGATCTTTGTGATCTTTGTATTGGTGCTCATTCTATCTTTGAGGAAGTTGCGGGGTTTTTCACCTTCTTGGTTTTCCCTGGTGAAATGCTTTGTGGCTCTTGTCTCTTGTGTTTGATATGCTGTACATGTTGTTCTCTCAGTTAAGATCCTAGATCATATTGAATTAAATGATGAAAATATAACAATAGATAGAGGATCCGATATGGAGATCGATGATGAGGAGATGATAGATCCTAAGGAGATGATATCATCTCCCCCTCCAATGGTTCAGAGGAAGATAGATGAGAAGGATGAACCGATTGATCTCATTGATCCAGTTGAGCCAGTTGATTCTCCCACAGATATTGCAGTAGGCCGTAAGAGGCACAGATGGGAACAACAGACATTGCAGGATGCATAGGGGCATGGAGCTCCACATGGTACTTTTTGAGAAAGTAAGAGACCTCAGAGATTCTCGATTTATGTAGCATTGATGAGTCACATCATTGACTTAGAACCCTCCACCTATGAAGAGGCCTCCAGACACCAAGTATGGAAGGATGCCATGATGGAAGCATACCAATCCATCATGAAGAATGATATGTGGGAGGTTGTACCGAGACCTGAGGGGAAGTCGGTAGTGAATTCCAAGTGGGTTTACAAAATTTGGCATGGAGCAGATGGCAGTGTTGAGAAACACAAGGCTAGATTTGTTGCTAAAGGATTCTCTTAGAAAGAGGGAGTTGATTATGTTGAGACATTTGCTCCCGTGGCTCGATATACTTCCATCAGGACGATTATTGCTATTGATTCTGCTATGGGATGGAAGTTGCATAAGATGGATGCCAAAACGGCCTTTCTCAACGGTGTAATTGCGGAAGAAGTATATATTGAACAACTAGAGGGTTTTTTATCCATGGAAAGGAGTCCCACGTATGTAGGATGAAAAAGGACCTATATGGACTCAAGCAAGCACCGTGTGCTTGGTATGTCCAGATAGATGGATACTTGGCGAGATTGGGATTCACCAAGAGTGATGCATACCCAAACCTTTACTACAAGGTTGTGGATGATGAGCCACTAATTTTGGTACTCTATGTCGATGATATGTTTCTCACTGGTAATGAGAAACTTATTGTATGGTGTAAAAAGAAGCTTTCCTTTGAATTTGAAATGAAGGATATTGGATTGATGCACTACTTCTTGGGATTAGAAGTTTGGTAGAGGCACAATGAGATTTCCCTAAGCCAAGGGAAATACACCATTGACATATTGAAGAGATTCAGAATATTGGACTGTAAGTCCATGGCCACACCGATGGATGTCAATATGAAGAAGCTGCAAGACTCTGATTCTGATTCAAATTTGATTGATCCCACTATGTATCACCATCTGATTGGATCCTTGATTTATCTAACAAACACTAGACCAAATATATGTTTTGTAGTGAATGACCTCAACCAGTTCACGTGTGAGTCGAGACAGATTCATTGGGTTGCTGCAAAACACGTGTTGAGATACTTACGTGGCACTGTGGGGTATGGCCTGAAATATGATTTAGAATGTGACTTGAGATTGTAGGGATTTTCCAATTCAGATTGGGCCGGATGTGCTGCAGATAGGAAGAGCACCTCTGAGTGTTGCTTCAACCTGGGTTCTGCCATGATTTCCTGGTGCAACAGGAAGCATACCTCAGTAGCACTTAGTAGTACAGAGGCCTAGTAGATGGCTGCTAGCACTGCAACTCGGGAAGCTGTGTGGCTTCGAAAACTCCTTGCAGGATTGTTTGGCTAGATTCCAGATCCAACTATGATTCATTATGATAACCATAGCTGTGTGCAGATGTCAGTGAATCCCATATTCCATGACAAGTCGAAGCATATAGAGATTCGATATCACTACATTCGTGATATGGTGTAGAAAGGTGTAGTCGAGCTGCAATATGTTCCGACATATGACCAGACTGCAAATGTTCTTACCAAGCCTCTTCCTAGGATAAAGTTTGCATACTTTCGTGAAAGGCTTGGCATGGCAGAGAATGTGTCCCTCATTGAGAGGGACAGATGATACAAAGACCAATAATTCTCCCGATCACTACGAGAAGGAGTGAGGAGATATCTCAAACATACTGATAAGATGGAGAGGCCACTGCATTCTCCCGATCACTCTGAGATGGAGTGAGGAGATCTCTTAGACATGCTTGTTGAACTTTGATTGTCATTGATGTCAACTAATTTCAAAGAGGATTTCAACCGATTCAGTATGAGTCATTGATATCAACTAATGTCAAAGTGGATACCACATTCCTACAACAGTGTGAAGAAGTATATGTTGAAGATAAATAAGAACATGAATACCAAAAGTATATGCGCAAGATGGTGAAGGTGAAAAACATGGATGTTAGTTTAATGAAGTATATCCAGAAGAGCATTCAGTTTGAATAAGTACGTCCAAGGAAGATACATCATGCATATCCAGTTCAAAGAAGATCACAAGTAGTGTATATTTCTGCATGTGGTCTTTGCACAAATATCAAGTCCATCAAGTCACACTCTCTCATTGTAGCAATCAAAGGATTTGGTTAGAAAGTGGTACAGGTGCACAAGAAACCAAGGAGTTGGTTGGACAGTGGTACATGTGCACAAGCAGCCAAGGAGTTGGTTGAAAAAATGGTATGAGTGCGCACGCAAGTCTAAGCATTGCTTGGTTGATGGTTGGAAGTGCGCAAGCAGTAAGAAACATCAAATGGTTGGACAATCTGAAAGCACACAGGCCTAGCCAATAATAATATGCTTTCAGTTCGTGGAATGCACATATTCCTAAAAAGGTACATCGGTTGAAGAAATTCTATGAGAAAATTCCACAGTTGACGATACAACAGGTGCGCAAGTCCCACACAAGATGACAAGGAAAGGGTCATAATCCCACCAAGTAGAAGTTGGAGTATGCGCAGATTCCGTGAAGCATCAATACCATAAGGGCGCAATACCCACAAGGGATGGTACAACAAAGGTTATAGACTCATCAAGATGAAGAGTAAGGATGCACACATACCTGAAGGAAATGGTACATCAAAGGCACAGAGGTATACCACCAAGGTGTAGGGTCTCACTATGTTGTGGATCATGAAGGCACTTGACACCTAACAGATGACACATCAACAACGCATAAGATGACACATGGAATATGCACAATCCGTGAAGTATGGAAGAAGGGATGCCATGACCAACTTGTGAACATACAATCCGTGCAGGACATGTATAAATAGAGATGCAAGTTGGAGAATGGATGTAAGCTTGATGGCGAGAGAATAAGAGCTTCAATTATTTGTTGAAGTTTGATATTCGGGGCATCAAAGGACTCGAGGACAGAACAATATGATCTAACGAGGAGCCGAATGCACACATGCAGTTGAACGAAGTTTTTGATGGTGCGCAGAAAGATGCTGTAGATTTGTGATGGTTGCGCAAGCACTGAAAGGAAGAAATACTGAAGTATGCGCAAGTGCTTGATGTTTCGAAGGACAACATTACAGACAAAATTCCATTAGTCACAGATGTTGTAAAGATAGAAGCGTAAAGACAGAACCAAATTTTATCAGATAATGCGAAGATGCCTTACTGATGCATATGAACAAAAGTAAAAGTGTGTGAAGCTAAGCAGACCATCTAATGCGCAACGACATAATAGTAGCAGGATCCAGTGTGCACATCATGGTGCAGATGATCCGAGACAAGTGAGTTAAACAGAACAAACGAATCATTTGATGCACATGACATTGTAGATTTTCTGAGAAACTACAACACTTAAACAAAACATACCCATTAGTATGTGCACAGTTCTATCTGTTACTAGTGCTTTATTTCAGAACACCAAACTATCAATTGAAAGCACAGTATCAGTTGGTCATTGCGGTCACGCAATTAGCAGAATGTAGAGATAATCAGTGATGTTGACTGCAGTATCAACGAGCACACAGAACATGAAGCAAGTCATTAGCAGAAGTGTGATTTGAGAGGAATGAGAAGTCAAGTGAAGTATGCAGCTCAGTGACAGAGTATAGACTGCATACGAAGGTAGTGCACAACAGAATTATAATCAGGAGATCATAAGTATGCGCAGAGTTGAAGTTCAGTACGACAACAACATACATTGGACATCAGGGCGGTCAGACGGGGCAAGGAGACAGGGAGTTGGAGCTTCCTTCAGGTTGGTTCCTGTAAAACAACAAGGAGACAGGGGTTAGTGCTTCTTTCCAGTTGGTGCTGGAGAAACACAGGAAGTTGTAGCTTCCTTTAGGTTGGAGCCTGAAAAACTAGGGGTTTGGTGCCTCTTTCCAGTTGGTGCTGGTAAACACATGAAGTTGGTGCTTCCTCGAATGTATTCTTTCTCATTATAAATAAGCATTATGTGGTTTTCTCCCGTTTGGGTTTCCACGTAAAAATCCTATGTGTTATGTGTTGTTTATGTTGGTGCATATATGTGTGGATGTTTATTAATTGATACATAATATAATATAAGAATTAAAATTGCTGATAACTGCGCTAATACTGATTCACCCCCCCTCTCAGTATTGAATTGATTCCAACAATCCTGATAGGATGGAGAGGCACTGCATTCTCCCGATCACTTTGAGATGGAGTGAGGATATGTCTCAGACATCCTGATAGGATGGAGAGGCCACTACATTCTCCCAATCACTCTGAGATGGAGTGAGGAGATATCTCAGACATCTTGAAAAGGATGGAGAGGCCAACACACACTCCCGATCACTCCAAAAGGAGTGAGGAGATCTCTCATGGAGAGATTTAGTGCATTCTCCATATCACTCTGAAAAGAGTGAGGATATCTATCAGAAATCCTGAGATGGGATGGATAGGTTGGTGCACACTGGCACACACTGGTACTCTTATATGTAAAGGTTGAGTTAGTGCATGTTCCCCAATGGACTAGGTTGAGCTGAGGCACGTTGTCCTTGTGCATGTTCCCCGATGGACTGGGTTGAGCTGAGGCACATTGTATTGATGCATGATCCCGATGGAATGGGTTGAGATAATGAATGTTGGACTCTCCAATGGACTGTGTAGGGTTGCTGAGCTGATGTATGGATCCACTAATGGACTATGTGGAGAAGATGCTTGATGACACTTCTCGATGGACTGGGACTGTGTTGAAGACCTTCCGTATGTATAGAGATGTTCGATACAAATGTGATATACATATGAGATCTAGATGATCGTGATGCTGATGATGACCATGTCCGAAGAATACCTTCCTTTTTGAGAGGGAGTGTTGGAAATAATGCAACTTCGAAATTTATTCTTATTGTATTTTATTATTTTATTATTGTACCTCCTACAGGAGAATATATTGATGTATTTGATCATGTAAAACCCTTGAAAGAATCAATGTAAACTTTGGGTGAAAGAACACAAAGAAAAGATTTAGTAAATGTTATTTTATCTTCCCCCAAGACAAGTCGGACCAGTAAGGGAAAAGGTCACTTTTTATGTGTATAAATAGAGAGGTCGAATGCCTCATTTGGTCACTCACTGGCAACTCAAGCAATTATCTCAAGGAGAGAGAGAAGTTCACTACTGAAGCTAGGAGGAAGTGTTTTTGGGTTTCTACACTTGGAGAAGTTTATCTTTCTCTCTCTTGTATCTGTACTTTGTTCTGATCAGGACTGAATATGTCTATACGAAGGTTGCTGAGTTTTCTCCCTATTGGGTTTCCCAGGATAAAACTTTGTGTCTATTGTTTATGTTCTTGGTTATTATTTTAGTGATCCTGTTTTATTATATGCAATTTATTATACTGCTAGAATTGTATAAAAACTAACAGACATAGAGTTTGATATTCTGCCTACAAAATGGAAGGAAGTTCCCAAACGAGGTCCTGCAGCATCTTCAAGGCTAGGAGAATGGTTGGAACCATATATTCAACTTTTGATGGAGAATCCTTTGTGCTACTACTTTATGCACCGTGAATTATTTCCTCTTATATAAATGAGAAATTAGCAGTACAGAATGTGCTTGTATAATTGAACAATCCGGACAAATTGGGTGACTTGCAATGTATTATTGGCACCAATATATTTTCCTATCTGGAAGTTAGTTTTGGAGTGGAAGTCCTCATGTTGATGTGATTGCATCCTCCCTCACTACGGTACTAATGTTTCCGGTGGTTTTAATGTCATCCCTTGTAGGCTATCTTTGGTTTGTATTGATATCTATCTTGCTACATTAGGATATCCACATGCTCCATATCACACGAAAGATCTTCAAATGCTGCAACTAGAATTAAAGGAAAAAATTATGATGTAATTTATTAGAATTTTGCTTGCGTAAGCATGATTAGAGTATATGTTCACTAGAAGGAGTGTATGATAGAAACAATTTCTCTATTTTCCATGCAAGTTCGTGTTTTTTTCTAATGTAATATGGCTAGGATTTGGGTTAGTTGGGAAGAGGCATTGGTTGGAAAAAAAATTTAATCCATTTCATTATTTATTTTCATGATACTTTCTAAAAGAATGTAATTGCCTCTTCATCACACTAAATGTTGATTGCTTATCTAGATCTAGCTTCATTTTTTACTATAATTTGTATTTCTTACTTTCATCCCTTCCCATAATAAAAAATACACAAAATTGGTCATATAGTCACCATTGAAAAAATGATGTGGTGGTGAAGATAGATCCCAATAATTTTTTTTGCATGGCCATTTTTATGACCATTCTTGGGATAGATTCCAACACCTTCGAGGATTGGAGCGAGTTGCTACTATACAAACCATTTTGTAACATCATAAACTGCATAGGAATTTCAAAAGACACAATTATAAGAAATTTGGAGAAGATAAAAACAACCTAACATGCATGGAACGTGGATCGTTCCTTGTTGAAGAAGCAACAACAGATAAAGGTGAATAAATTGATACAAACATGCACCTCAACATGATGGAGATAAATGAATGGAAATTGTTATCAAGAATGATCCCCAAATATATAATTCAATGAGCTTGACATCCTTGGAATTCATGACATTGACACCAACTATTATCACAACAAAATAGAATTTCTAGTTGGACTCCTCAGTGTTGAAATCAAATGAGTTGGCGTGGATGTAATGCCCCTCAAACTCACTATGACTATTGATATTGACAACACTTATTGGTAAGTGACCCAGCTAAAGAAACCAAGATAAATGACTGCATATATGTTGATTTAGAATACAATTGTTGACTGATTAGCGATGTATGTGATAAATGAATATGTTTCTAATGAATGATTGATTTAATGGCGATTATGGATACTTGTGATTTTAATATGAAATATTGCTGATTGATTAGCACATGTGAACCCTTGTGATGAATGTCGTATTTATGTTGAAATATGGAAATGGAATGATGCGGGTGATTATGATGTGAATCCAATGGACAATTATCTATGTTTGCTTAATGATTAGCAAATGAATGAAATGAATTATGATATGACGATTTTTGAGCAGTACTATTGATGTATGTGCTCTGAGTATGTGTACAGTGACAAGTAAGGCGGTTTACCAGCTAACTCATGATAGAACAAGAAAGGGGTCGTAACAACGAGAAAAATACCTAGGGGTACGATGACGGACTATCGACCCTGAATTAGCACTCCACGCACGGGTCAGAAGCTGTTTCAACTCACCCGGGGAAGCGTGTGCTGTACGGGAGAGGACACAATGATTTTGTTGCGTACGATGTGTTGAGGGGCGTGCGATAGGGAGGACCTTATCCCTCAACCGCCATTAGTCTCCAAGGAAGTGTAGTCGAGAGATCACGGTAACGATTCCCCGATTGCTACACAACACTCCCCACACGAAGAAAAATAGGTTTTTAGAAGGACCCGTCGAAGAGGTACCTAGACAACGATGGGAAAATTATTACTCACACCTTCTCACATTCAAAAAAATAATGCATACTAGTTCCTGGCAAGGAGCTCAAGGCTAAAGCCTTGCTAGTAAACATTGTATCCTTGTTATGATTCCATAAGTCAAACCATGCATTAGTTAAATCATGGTGATGTATGATGTAAATTGAAATGGAAAAATAATGAAAGTAGTGTTAGGAAACTTAAGGTGTGACACAACGAAAATGATAGGGGAAATGAGATCCACTAGGGGGAGAGGTGAATGGATGTGAATCCATGAGAATCTAGTTATTCGGAAGCCATGAGAATATAGTTATGAGATACTCTTCTTAATTAATTTTTGGTGTTTGCATGAAGGGAGGGGTGGACTGGTTGCAGTTCTTCAATTATTCTCTATGTGCTAGTAGTGATCGCATTGGCGTTCAGTTAGAGTTTTGGGAAATTAGTTACGGTTCCCTCCACTCACCGAGTATCCTCTATTGAAGTTATGAGAAAAACAAGTTCGAGAGAAGTTTTATTTTTATCCAAGATGACCTTAAAGGGGGAGCGAAGAATCCCATCCAAATCGACTATTCAAGCTCTCAATGGAGAAATGGCTCCAGGATTGCTAAAATTAGTGAAGGGCTCCTCCAATTATTTATGTTGCATCTGGATGGAACAAGTGAAGGGATCCGATAGGGAATACTTCTAGAATTATGTTGTTTGCATATTACTTAATATTGCAATATTGATAAAAACGATACACTATGTTTGGTTGGAAGAAAACTAGGTATCAACTTCATTTTTATGTTGTTTGGAAGAATACAACTTCCTTATGGAGAGAATCAACCTCACAATTGACATTTGGTGCATTCTATGTTAATGCGGTGGACTTCCTCCCAATGAGATTCGAAGGATAACTTACTCCTTAGCTATTTTATATGTGTTGAGTCCAAATGAAAGCCAAGCATTATTCTATGTCTTGCTTATGTTGACAATATAGCATCCATCCGAATCCAGTAGACCTTTACTAGTGTGTAAAAGTCTATCTTTTTGAATAGTCTATCCTTTTAAATAATTGAGCTGGTTTTTGGTATGGGTGACTTGTGATTAATAGTCAACCTCGTTGCAATAATATTAAAATAATAAGGTGTGTAAATGGGTGACCTCTTAGACGGTTCAACCCCATTTTAGTGCCTTGTATGGTTGTGTGGAAATGGGAAACCTTTCAAGAAGGTTTGGCCCTTGATAGCTGTTACATGATGTTATGCATAATGGGAAACCTCTTTGAAGTATCGACCCTTTCTTTGCTATCTTTACCAAGAGTGCAATCCCTTTCATGTGGGAGTGGATGCTTTCATTATATTCCAGTAAGTTCTTTTGCTTTGTTTTATGTATATTCTCCATTGGACTATGATTAGCTATCAAGAATCAAGAAGCAATATTCCTTAAGTAATACCAACTTCCCTTCATTTATGTACCTTCATTATTATTTTTGCATTGAAGAAAGCATGCAAAGGTAATTGTGGTAATGTTTTCATTGTATACATTACTCATATAAATTGTTCAATGAAGAGAAGTGAAAGACTACATATTATATAATGACTCTCTCTTAGTAAATCAACCTCTAGATTTGTATATAAGTTGTTATTATACATTATTAGTTAGAAGTAGTGAGATGTTTCTCACAATGGAGGACAAATTTCCATTTCTTCAACAATAATAAATAACTGTACACAATCAAAAGAGTTAAATTGCATTAGCCGAGCCCTAAGTGCTAAAGTTAAAAAAAATTGAGTACTTATTTTTAGTTGTTTAGGAAGGTTGAGTCCTTTCAGTTGTTTCTTGGGAACCATGTATTAGAGTTAAACTCATAGTCTCAAAACAGAGGGTTGAGATGGGGTTTTAGTAGTTCTCTTTACTTTGTTGATAAGGGAGATTGTGAGCTGAACTTTTTGACTGGGTTGAGGTATGTGGAACATTACTTCCAAAGGTTGAATTCAATACTCAAATATTGATTGATATGTGTAAAACAATTGTTGAGTGTAATACCTTGCATAGGGAAATCTTGAAAGGGATTCTTACTACCTCTACAACCCTAATGGATTCATTTCCCAATTCGGGGGTGGCCTCTTGACGGAAATACTATATGCCGGAAAGAGAGCCTATGGTTGAGTGGAAAATTGCAGCCACACCTTAGTCGCCAAGGTCAATATTCAGTTAAGTATTCATTATTTAATTTGATTCTAGTGATGAAGTTTAGAAATGTCCTTTAATACATTATGATATCATTCATGTTTTGTTAATGATGGTGGATCCATTAATTTGCATAAATGCTTTTATTTGCTATGTTCTATTTATTCATGTTATATGATAACCTATTAATTATCTAGATAAGATATTATTATTGTTTGGCTATTGTGATTAAAAAGACTATAACACATAAGTAAATACTATACCTATGCAAACTGAGATATATCCTTATACAAACAATATATTGATATTGTGGAGGTTAAGCCATATACACCTAAAATATGTGAAATATATTACATGATACATATTGTTAGTTGCATGTATAGATAATGGAGTAATGGTATTGAGTTCATCAAGTCGAACTATGTCAGAATGTAATGGTATCATGTACTATATGGTTGATCAAGAAAGCTATGTGTATATGGATAAATGTGAATAACTTCATCTTTAAGGACTATTAGTTCACAATCCAAATGAGTATATGGAATTAACGAGAGTGTTAATATTTATTAAAAGATGGTAGTATGCCTTATGCATAATTTATAAGGTGATATAGTTGGGTTACGATATGTTGATGTGTATTCTTATTAGTATGAAATTAACTATTAAAAATTGGGATCCTACCTGCAATGAACTTATACTACTTGATATAATGTGTTAATTTCAAATAATTGATGTAAGAAAGTGATATGTGATTTCCGCTATTTGAATTACATCATCTCTGATGTTTGAATGGAAAAGCATAAAATATTGGACAAGACTTTATACTATGGATTACACTTAATGTGGATTCAAGTTATGATCAAAGGTTAAGGATTCAACTCATAAGTTTAATGTATATTAGAAGACTCTATTTACATATTTGTCGTATGTGGAAATACAATTGATAGCAAATGTACTTAAACTTTTTGATATGATTATAAGACAATGTCCTCGTAGTACAATCTTTATAAATGATCGTTAATCTTATTATGAAACTAATCCGATTTTAAAAGGAATAATTTTATACCCCATCCCTAACAATTAATTGAGTATTTTGAGTATGTTACATATTGTACGAGAGCGGGTTAACAACGGTACGGCCTAATGGACTAAAATACGTGTTGGTAAGTTTTGTACTTATAAACTATTGCCTATTGGATGCATAGTTGTTTACACATTCGTTTACATGATCAGTATGTATTCTATAAAAAAAAATATGATTTAAAATACCATATTAAGAATGTTTTGTTAATCATAGAAAATATAGTTTAAATGCTTTGAATGATAGTCAAAGCATGTAAATGGTTTACATAAATTAGATATGCTTATTTGGATGATCACATGGTTATGTATAGTAGATGATCGATGCAACATGTATCGACATACATAAATGGAGTAATGACGAAGGAAGTCCCATGTCACGTAATTTGATCTAGTTACACATGAACCTTATGTTAATGGTTATTTAAGTTTAGTTACCATCCTTAATGTTATAGAGAACTGCAATGGGTTTAAACACCAACGGGAAAGGAATCTTTTAAATATAGAATAAATCTATTTTTCTTAGCTACTTCACTCAAAATTGCAGAGATATGATCATGAAGGGCAAGGAAATGAGAATGAGTTAGTAAAATGACATTGTACATAATGCTTAGAATTTGAGATAATGACATATATGTCTATCTCCTTATATGCGTTGAAAAGAAAAGGAGTTTAAAACAACCATAAAGTAGGTACGCATTGAAGTATGATGGATTCCATTATGCTATGGAAATATTATAGAGATTCGTGATTGCACCATTAGAATTTAAAGTACTAAGAAGAACATGCAAATAGCATTGAATGCATTATGACATTAGTAAGATGTAATTATAATGCCCATTGATAATGGATGCTTGTAATGTGGTTAGATGTATAATGCTAAGAAGAATGCAAGTTTAAATAATGGTAGATGTGTTTGTCTTCATGTGGAGGGGTGAAGGAAAGGAAAACATAATTACCTAACTTTGCGTCCATAAGTCAAAGAAGATTAATATCTACACATAACAATGCTAGTTATTTGATAAAGTTAAACTGACATGGTTGATTCCTTTTGTGTACTTGAAACAACAGTACCAACCAGAACATTGCAGGTACAAATTTAAATATAACTTATTGCAATTATGCTAGAGAAACTTAAATATATATTAAGATTATCCATGATATCTTTTGTTATGGAATACATTGTGAGTGATGTCTAAGGGGATGACATGATGTAGTAAACATGGTGGTAATACTACAAGTTATTATGTATTCAACTTTATAACAACACATAGTATGATTTGTGCTCAATATGCTAAGAGGAAGCAAAAGACAAATAATGTCCAAATCAACGAAAAGTATATGCAAGTATAGGTAACTAATACATGTATTTAGTTATGAAAAGGTAATGCATATTAATACATTTAATTGCAGCAAGAGTATGTGTGGTGAATTAATTAATGCACAAAGATTGTGCATAATGCCATATTTTATTGCATCAAGAATGTGCATCGTGCATAATGTTGATAATGAGGTGCATTGAGGTAAAAAATTCTTGTTATATTTTCACCTTTTGCTTTAAGTTATTTTTTCAAAGTGATTATGATGTCAACAACTCCTTGCAAGTAGTCATGAGTGTAGTATGTAGGTACACATGACTACAGGAAACTTCGTCAAAATGAAGTAAAAATAATGGAAAGCAACGAGTGAGGTAACTTCTAGTATGATTATGATTCAATGATTGTTTTTGAAAAGATATCATGATGCTATTAAAAGTTGATTATATGATAATCAATTGTATATAGAGAAACACAGTATGGATGACTTGTTTCTGACAAGTATATACTTCATAAGAAAAATATTAGGAAATAAATTAGCAGATTTGAGATTTCTATTGAAATGATTGGAAGAAGTGAACATAATATTGATGAAAATGTTAATATAGGTGTAGATGGCATATATATGATAAAGCAATTGGCCGAGAAATGATAGTAAGTATAAAACGACAGAATTGAAAACTTGTCGAAATGATTTTCACATTTTATTTTGCAAGATATCAATTATATCGAAACATGAAGCTTAGAAATTTTAATGTAAGGAATGAATATGAAATAATCAACATACATAATGAGAAAATGTTAGTTGTATCGAAATGCATGTGATGCTTAGAATGTTATATTTTTGAAATATAAGCCTGGGAGTGAATAGCCCAAGAATGATGCACACATTGATGTTGCACATGGGAAGGTGAGCCCATGGTTGTTTGTAAATAACAAGATGGCTGAGTAATAGACATCCAGAGATCATAAATGATTTCTTTGGAAAATGCATCAATTATTTACCATTGTAAGTGACTATGTTTGAAGCAATTGCAGGTTATGAAGACTATTGTAAAAATGAAGTAATGAACTGATTAAGTAAAAACTCTAACTAATTGTAACTAAAGGACAATAATTCAAAAAGTAAGTTATAAAAGAAGCTAAAAAGGAAAAATCCTATTCTGGTTCAAGGGAAGAGAGATAAAAATGTGTTTATGTTTTATTCACTGGTGTGTGATTGTTCAACAAAAATAATTGTTGTAGGTCCAATACTTGGTATTGAGAGTTAATTAGAAATACTATAATTATTCCAACCCCTTGGGTGCTAAGAGTTACTTGAAGTACCGAGTAACTGTAGCAAGTGTGCAGTTAGAATATCTTCCTAGAAATGGACCAAAGATTGGTTGTTAAATTCAAAGTAATTTGAATCACAATAAAGTAGGAGCACTGCTAGTATACTGGAAGTAGGAGGACTGACTATTGGTATATGTAGAATCATTACAAGATGTAATAAGATTTGAAACTGAGACTTAAAGTTAAGAACATATAACTTATTATAATAATGAAAATGATTGAGCAAGAAATGTTATGCTGAACAATTGTGGGGACGCCCCGATTGTATTCACATCACGAATATCAAAGATATGAGATACACTCGAGAGCTGTAAAAATCCAATGAAGGGTATTATCCTTGTGTCGAAATAATTAAGTATATATAGGATGAGGAGGCCTGCACATGAACTGGTGGTTCTATCAAGAGATGACCCTCATGTATATATGCTAGAACTTCTAAAAAAAAGGTTAAAAATTCTAACCAAAAAATACTTTGGAACATCATTTCCATACATGATGTATGTGTTTGTATATTGCTTCGTGGCGAATAAGGAGCTTCTATAATCTATCTATTAACATAAAGCTAACTATTAAGCCTAAATAGGATTAAATGACTAATTCAAATCCTACGATAGGAAGGATTTGGTATTAAAAATACTATCATTCATTATATATAAATGGTTAATATATATATTTGGGAAAACAAGAAATTTACGTTAATGAAAGAATAAAAATAGTGAATATTAAATACTAATTTTATTATTAGTGATAGGAAAGTTTATGAGCATCATTTAAGATTTATGAACAATATTTATGAATATTAAAAAGGACAATTAAGATTTCCATTACCTACATATAAAAATATATGAATATTTAAAGAAAGAGGAATTATGATTCGATTAGGGTTTTCATATGTAGAGAATAACCATTAGTGAGGAAAAAGGAGGATCCGCTCTGATAAAACTGATACACTATGCTTGGTTGGAAGAAAACTAGGAATCAACTTCATTTTTTTTTGTTGTTTGAAAGAATACGATCTCTTTATGGAGAGAATCAACATCGCAATTGACATTTGGTGCATTCTATGTTAATACATTGGACTTCCTCTCAATGCGATTCGAAGGTTGGCTTAATCCTTACCTATTTTATACTAAGATTATAGAATGACTCTCTCTCAGCAAATTAACCTCTAGATTTGTATATAAGTTGCTATTATACATTCTTAGTTTGAAGTAGTGAGAGATTTCTCGTAATATTCTTAGTTTGAAGTAGTGAGAGATTTCTTGTGATGGAGGACAAATTTCTCTTTCTTCAACAATAATAAATAAGTGTACACAATCAAGAGAGTTAAATTGCATTAGCCAAGCCCTAAATGCTGAAGTTAAAAAAATTGAGTACTTATTGTTAGTTGTTTAGGAAGGATGAGTCCTTTCAGTTGTTTCTTGGGAACCATGTATTAGAGTTAAAATCATAGTCTCAGAACATAGAGCTGCGATGGTGTTTTGATATCACTCTTTGTTGATAAGGGAGATTGTGAGCTGACCTTTCCGACTCGGTTGAGTTATGTGGAACAATAGTTCCAAAGGTTGAATTCGGTACTCAAATATTTATTGATATGTGTAAAACAATTGTTGAGTGTAATACCCTACATAGGGAAAACTTGAAAGCGATTTTTAGTGCCTCTACATCCCTAATGGATTCATTACCCAGCTCAGGGGTGGCCTCTTGACGAAAATACTATACGTTGGACATAGATCCTACGGTTGGGTGGAAAGTTGCATCCATGCCTTTAGTTTCCAAGGTCAATATTTAGTTAAGTATTCATTATTTAATTTGATTCTCGTGATGAAGTTTAGAAATGTCCTTTAATATATTATGATATCATTCATGTTTTGATAACGATGGTGAATCCATTAATTTGCATAAATGCCTTTATTTGCTATGTTATATTTATGCTTGTTATATGATAACTTGTTAATTAGCTAGATAAGCTATTATTATTGTTTGAACACTGTGATTAAAAATATTATAACACACAAGTAAATACTATACCTATGAAAACTGAGATATATCCTTATACAAACAATATATTGATATTGTAGAGGTCAAGCCATCTTACACCTAAAATATGTGAAATATATTGCATGATACTTATTGTTAGTTGCATGATAATGGATTAATGGTATTGAGTTCATCAAGTCGAACTATTTCTGGGAATGTAAAGTTAAATCATGTACTATATGGTTGATCAATCACGCTATGTGTATATGGATAAATGTGAATAACTCTATATTTAATGACTATTAGTTCATAATCCAAATGAAGCTACATAATTAACGAGAGTGCTAATATTTACTAAAAGATGGCAGGATGCCTTATGCATAATTTAGAAGGTGATATAGTTGGGTTACAATATGTTGATGTGTTTTCTTATTAGTATGAAATTAACTATTACAAATTGGGATCCTACCTGCAATGAACTTATATTGCTTGATATAATGTGTTACTTTCGAATAATTGATGCAAGAAAGTGATTATGTGATTTCCGCCATTTGAATTAAATCATTTCTAAAGCTTGAATGGATAAGCATAAAATATTGGACAAGACTTTATGCTATGGATTACACTTAATGTGGATTAAAGTTATGACCAAAGATTAAGGATTTAGATGGTAAGTTTAACGTATATTAGAAGACTCTATTTACATATTTGTCGTATAAGGAAATACAATTGACAGCAAATGTACTAAATTTTTTTGATATGCTCATAAGACAATGTCCTGGTAGTATAATCTTTATAAATGATCATTAATCTTTATTATAAAACTAATCCAATTGGTTTTGTTGGATTTTAAAAGGAACAAATTTATACCCTATTTCCCTAACAAGTAATTGAGGATTTTGGGTATGTAAACAAGGAAAAAAAAGGCAAGAGTACAACATGCCTAAATTCTATCCAAAAAACGATTTAGCAAAGCAAAACAATTACTTGATTCCAAAAATGACATTGTTCATTGCTAGTTTGAAAATGCCATTGAGGCATATTTTCTGCCCTTGTGAGACTATTGGGAAAATGCCTTTTTTTTCCTAGTGATCAAAGCTCATCTATGTAATTGCTGCACAATAGATCTAGAGTTGTGGCCTTGTGTCACTGTCACCGTTCAAAGGACATTCAAATTTCTACACATAGAAGAAAATATGATATTAGTATAGTGCGAAGAGAATGTTTATCTCAAGAGAGAAAGTCTAGAAGGAGATATCAACAATATTATTGTAACTGTTTTTTGAAAACTACAGTGACAAATATTCTCAAAAAATGTCAAAGAGCAAAAGATTCAACATACAATGGCTACTTGTGTAACTAATGTAGACCACTTGGAACAAAAGAATAATAGTAAACACCAACATATTTCAATGCAATTGCTGGGACAAATATCATGCTATTTTACATGTGGACACTAGTTGAAACCAAGAGCACACAAGATGACATTAGAAAAATGCAAACATACTATGTTTATTCTAAGAGACATGGATTAAAAGGATATATAAACAATATTACTTTCTCTCTTCACAAAATGACCCTATGACTCCCAGTGAATACCGAACAAAAAATAACAAATCACATGTACTTTTTCAATATGGGAACACATTTTATATCAGTTTCAAAATGGTGCACCCTGTACATCAAAACAAACACATTGAAGAAGTAATTGTTTTTTACGTATCGAGGAATTAATAACAACAGCAAACATATCCGTAGAGATGGAATCAAAGTTGACAAAAACACTTTAACTAATTTAAGGATGAGGTGCCATATTTGAGTAATGCAATGAAGACATACATAGATTTGGCTACCTTATTTACATTGACATCCTCACAAAGCATTTAAAGAAAGAAATAATCCATCGTGTACTATAATTGTAATTAGCAAACCAAAGCAGACAGATGGAATGGAATGGAGTCAAAGTCTATCTAGAGAAGTATGATTGTTGAAACAACATAAACTAAAAATCTATCAAAATAATTATACTAGTAAATATTACAGTCTATAAACATGGGATGTAAAAAAAATAAACAAAATTCAATAGACAACTTTGAAAACGTGACACTACTTTTGTTAATTTTGAACATGAAAAAAATTACTATAGGAAAATAACCCTAAACTGCTAGTTTTGAGACTCTAGACTCAATAAATGAACCTGTACCTCTATCCTCTCTCTTGAGTCTCACAACGGTACGGCCTAATGGACTAAAATACGTGTTGGTAAGTTTTGTACTTATAAACTATTGCCTAATGGATGCATAGTTGTTTACACATTCGTTTACATTATCAGTATGTATTCTATAAAAAAATATGATTTCAAATACCATACTAAGAATGTTTTGTTAATCATAGAAAATATAGTTTAAATGCTTTGAATGATAGTCCAAGCATGTAAATGGTTTACATAAATTAGATATGCTTATTTGGATGATCGCATGGTTATGTATAGTAGATGATCGATGCAACATGTATCTGGTTTACATAAATTAGATATGCTTATTTGGATGATCGCATGGTTATGTATAGTAGATGATCGATGCAACATGTATCGACATACATAAATGGAGTAATGACGAAGGAAGTCCCATGTCACGTAATTTGATCTAGTTACACATGAACCTTATGTTAATGGTTATTTAAGTTTAGTTACCATCCTTAATGTTATAGAGAACTGCAATGGGTTTAAACACCAACGGGAAAGGAATCTTTTAAAGATAGAATAAATCTATTTTTCTTAGCTACTTCACTCAAAATTGCAGAGATATGATCATGAAGGGCAAGGAAATGAAAATGAGTTAGTAAAATGACATTGTACATAATGCTTAGAATTTGAGATAATGACATATATGTCTATCTCCTGATATGCGTTGAAAAGAAAAGGAGTTTAAAACAACCATAAACTAGGTACGCATTGAAGTATGATGGATTACATTATGCTATGGAAATATTATAGAGATTCGTGATTGCATCATTAGAATTTAAAGTACTAAGAAGAACATGCAAACAGAATTGAATGCATTATGATTAGTAAGATGTAATTATAATGCCCATTGATATAATTATACAAATGGATGTTTGTAATGTGGTTAGATGTATAATGCTAAGAAGAATGCAAGTTTAAATAATGGTAGATGTGTTTGTCTTCATGTGGAGGGGTGAAGGAAAGGAAAACATGATTACCTAACTTTGTGTTCACAAGTCAAAGAAGACTAATATCTACACATAACAATGCTAGTTATTTGATAAAGTTAAACTGACATGGTTGATTCCTTTTGTGTACTTGAAACAACAGTACCAACCACAACATTGCAGGTACAAATTTAAATATAACTTATTGCAATTATGCTAGAGAAACTTAAATATATATTAAGATTATCCATAATATCTTTTGTTATGGAATACATTGTGAGTGATGTCTAAGGGGATGACATGATGTAGTAAACATGGTGGTAACACTACAAGTTATTATGTATTCAACTTTATAACAACACATAGTATGATTTGTGCTCAATATGCTAAGAGGAAGCAAAAGACAAATAATGTCCAAATCGACGAAAAGTATATGCAAGTATAGGTAACTAATACATGTATTTAGTTATGAAAAGGTAATGCATATTAATACATTTGATTGCAGCAAGAGTATGTGTGGTGAATTAATTAATGCACAAAGATTGTGCATAATGCCATATTTTGTTGCATCAAGAATGTGCATTGTGCATAACGTTGATAATGAGGTGCATTGAGGTAAAAAATTCTTGTTATATTTTCACCTTTTGCTTTAAGTTATTTTTTCAAAGTGATTATGATGTCAACAACTCCTTGCAAGTAGTCATGAGTGTAGTATGTAGGTACACATGACTACAGGAAACTTCGTCAAAATGAAGTAAAAATAATGGAAAGCAACGAGTGAGGTAACTTCTAGTATGATTATGATTCAATTATTGTTTTTGAAAAGATAACATGATGCTATTAAAAGTTGATTATATGATAATCAATTGTATATAGAGAAACACAGTATGGATGACTTGTTTCTGACAAGTATATACTTCATAAGAAAAATATTAGGTAATAAATCAGTAGATTTGAGATTTCTATTGAAATGATTGGAAGAAGCGAACATAATATTGATGAAAATGTTAGTATAGGTGTAGATGGCATATATATGATAAAGCAATTGGCCGAGAAATGATAGTAAGTGTAAAACGACAGAATTGAAAACTTGTCGAAATGATTTTCACATTTTGTTTTGCAAGATATCAGTTATATCGAAACATGAAGCTTAGAAATTTTAATGTAAGGAATGAATATGAAATAATCAACATACATAATGAGAAAATGTTAGTTGTATCGAAATGCATGTGATGCTTAGAATGTTATATTTTTGAAATATAAGCCTGGGAGTGAATAGCCCAAGAATGATGCACACATTGATGTTGCACTTGGGAAGGTGAGCCCATGGTTGTTTGTAAATAACAAGATGGCTGAGTAATAGACAACCAGAGATCATAAATGATTTCTTTGGAAAATGCATTAATTATTTACCATTGTAAGTGACTATGTTTGAAGCAATTGCAGGTTATGAAGACTATTGTAAAAATGAAGTAATGAATTGATTAAGTAAAAACTCTAACTAATTGTAACTAAAGGACAATAATTCAAAAAGTAAGAATAAAAAAAGATAAAAAGGAAAAATCCTATTCTGGTTCAAGGAAAGAGAGATAATAATGTGTTTATGTTTTATTCACTGGTGTGTGATTGTTCAACAAAAATAATTGTTGTAGGTCCAATACTTGGTATTGAGAGTTAATCAGAAATACTGTAATTATTCCAACCCCTTGGGTGCTAAGAGGTACTTGAAGTACCGAGTAACTGTAGCAAGTGTGCAGTTAGAATATCTTCCTAGAAATGGACCAAAGATTGGTTGTTAAATTCAAAGTAATTTGAATCACAATAAAGTAGGAGCACTGCTAGAATACTGGAAGTAGGAGGACTGACTACTGGTATATGTAGAATCATTACAAGATGTAATAAGATTTGAAACTGAGACTTAAATTTAAGAACATATAACTTATTATAATAATGAAAATGATTGAGCAAGAAATGTTATGCTGAACAACTGTGGGGACGCCCCGATTGTATTCACATCACGGATATCAAAGATATGAGATACACTCGAGAGCTGTAAAAATCCAATGAAGGGTATTATCCTTGTGTCGAAAGAATTAAGTATATACAGGATGAGGAATCCTGCACATGAACTAGTGGTTTTGTCAGGAGATGACCCTCATGTATATATGCTAGAACTTCTAAAAAAAAAGGTTAAAAATTCTAACCAAAAAATACTTTGGAACATCATTTCCATACATAATGTATGTGTTGTGTATTGCTTCGTGAGCGAATAAGGAGCTTCTATGATCTATCTATTAACATAAAGCTAACTATTAAGCCTAAATAAGATTAAATGACTAAGTCAAATCCTACGATAGGAAGGATTTGGTGTTAAAAATACTATCATTCATTATATATAAATGGTTAATATATATATTTGGGAAAACAAGAAATACGTTAATGAAAGAATAAAAATAGGGAATATTAAATACTAATTTTATTATATTAGTGACAGGAAAGTTTATGAGCATCATTTAAGATTTATGAACAATATTTATGAATATTAAAAAGGACAATTAAGATTTCCATTACCTACATATAAAAATATATGAATATTTAAAGAAAGAGGAATTATGATTCGATTAGGGTTTTCATATGTAGAGAATAACCATTAGTGAGGAAAAAGGAGGATCCGCTCTGATAAAACTGATACACTTTGCTTGGTTGGAAGAAAACTAGGAATCAACTTCATTTTTTTTTGTTGTTTGAAAGAATATGATCTCTTTATGGAGAGAATCAACATCGCAATTGACATTTGGTGCATTCTATGTTAATGCATTGGACTTCCTCTCAATGCGATTCGAAGGTTGGCTTAATCCTTAGCTATTTTATACTAAGATTATATAATGACTCTCTCTCAGCAAATTAACCTCTAGATTTGTATATAAGTTGCTATTATACATTCTTAGTTTGAAGTAGTGAGAGATTTCTCGTAATATTCTTAGTTTGAAGTAGTGAGAGATTTCTCGTGATGGAGGACAAATTTCCTTTTCTTCAACAATAATAAATAATTGTACACAATCAAGAGAGTTAAATTGCATTAGCCGAGCCCTAAATGCTGAAGTTAAAAAAATTGAGTACTTATTGTTAGTTGTTTAGGAAGGATGAGTCCTTTCAGTTGTTTCTTGGGAACCATGTATTAGAGTTAAAATCATAGTCTCAGAACAGAGAGCTGCGATGGTGTTTTAATATCACTCTTTGTTGATAAGGGAGATTGTGAGCTGACCTTTCCGACTGGGTTGAGTTATGTGGAACAATAGTTCCAAAGGTTGAATTCGGTACTCAAATATTTATTGATATGTGTAAAACAATTGTTGAGTGTAATACCCTGCATAGGGAAAACTTGAAAGGGATTTTTACT
This sequence comes from Larix kaempferi, assembly GCA_027924585.1. Classification (NCBI taxonomy): domain Eukaryota; kingdom Viridiplantae; phylum Streptophyta; class Pinopsida; order Pinales; family Pinaceae; genus Larix; species Larix kaempferi. The sequence goes on along the minus strand of BSBM01000861.1, from coordinate 862,496 downwards.
ACTTCTACATCCCTAGTGGATTCATTACCCAGCTCAGGGGTGGCCTCTCGACGAAAATACTAGACGTTGGACATAGATCCTACGGTTGGGTGGAAAGTTGCATCCATGCCTTTAGTTTCCAAGGTCAATATTTAGTTAAGTATTCATTATTTAATTTGATTCTAGTGATGAAGTTTAGAAATGTCCTTTAATATATTATGATATCATTCATGTTTTGATAATGATGGTGAATCCATTAATTTGCATAAATGCTTTTATTTGCTATGTTATATTTATGCTTGTTATATGATAACTTGTTAATTAGCTAGATAAGCTATTATTATTGTTTGAACACTGTGATTAAAAATATTATAACACACAGGTAAATACTATACCTATGAAAACTGAGATATATCCTTATACAAACAATATATTGATATTGTAGAGGTTAAGCCATCTTACACCTAAAATATGTGAAATATATTGCATGATACTTATTGTTAGTTGCATGATAATGGATCAATGGTATTGAGTTCATCAAGTCGAACTATTTTTGGGAATGTAAGGTTAAATCATGTACTATATGGTTGATCAATCAAGCTATGTGTATATGGATAAATGTGAATAACTCTATATTTAATGAATATTAGTTCACAATCCAAATGAAGCTACATAATTAACGAGAGTGCTAATATTTACTAAAAGATGGCAGGATGCCTTATACATAATTTAGAAGGTGATATAGTTGGGTTACAATATGTTGATGTGTTTTCTTATTAGTATGAAATTAACTATTAAAAATTGGGATCCTACCTGCAATGAACTTATACTGCTTGATATAATGTGTTACTTTCGAATAATTGATGCAAGAAAGTGATTATGTGATTTCCGCCATTTGAATTAAATCATTTCTAAAGCTTGAATGGATAAGTATAAAATATTGGACAAGACTTTATGCTATGGATTACACTTAATGAGGATTAAAGTTATGACCAAAGATTAAGGATTTAGATGGTAAGTTTAACGTATATTAGAAGACTCTATTTACATATTTGTCGTATAAGGAAATACAATTGATAGCAAATGTACTGAATTTTTTTGATATGCTCATAAGACAATGTCCTGGTTGTATAATCTTTATAAATGATCATTAATCTTTATTATAAAACTAATCCAATTGGTTTTGTTGGATTTTGAAAGGAACAAATTTATACCCTATTTCCCTAACAAGTAATTAAGGATTTTGGGTATGTAAACAAGGAAAAAAAAGGCAAGAGTACAACATGCCTAAATTCTATCCAAAAAAAGATTTAGCAAAGCAAAACAATTACTTGATTCCAAAAATGACATTGTTCATTGCTAATTTGAAAATGCCATTGAGGCATATTTTTTGCCCTTGTGAGACTATTGGGAAAATGCCTTTTTTTTCCTAGTGATCAAAGCTCATCTATGTAATTGCTGCACAATAGATCTAGAGTTGTGGCCTTATGTCATTGTCACCGTTCAAAGGACATTCAAATTTCTACACATAGAAGAAAATATGATATTAGTATAGTGCAAAGAGAATGTTTATCTCAAGAGAGAAAGTCTAGAAGGAGATATCAACAATATTATTGTGACTGTTTTTTGAAAACTACAGTGACAAATATTCTCAAAAAATGTCAAAGAGCAAAAGATTCAACATACAATGGCTACCTGTGTAACTAATGTAGACCACTTGGAACAAAAAGAATAATAGTAAACACCAACATATTTCAATGCAATTGCTGGGACAAATATCATGCTATTTTACATATGGACACTAGTTGAAACCAAGAGCACACAAGATGACATTAGAAAAATGCAAACATACTATGTTTATTCTAAGAGATACGGATTAAAAGGATATATACACAATATTACTTTCTCTCTTCACAAAATGACCCTATGACTCCCAGTGAATACTGAACAAAAAATAACAAATCACATGTACTTTTTCAATATGGGAACACATTTTATATCAGTTTCAAAATGGCGCGCCCTGTACATCAAAACAAACACATTGAAGAAGTAATTGTTTTTTACATATCGAGGAATTAATAACAATAGCAAACATATCCGTAGAGATGGAATCAAAGTTGACAAAAACACTTTAACTAATTTAAGGATGATGTGCCATATTTGAGTAATGCAATGAAGACATACATAGATTTGGCTACCTTATTTACATTGACATCCTCACAAAGCATTTAAAGAAAGAAATAATCCATCGTGTACTATAATTGTAATTAGCAAACCAAAGCAGACAGATGGAATGGAATGGAGTCAAGGTCTATCTGGAGAAGTGTGATTGTTGAAACAACATAAACTAAAAATCTATCAAAATAATTATACTAGTAAATGTTACAGTCTATAAACATGGGATGTAGAAAACAATAAACAAAATTCAATAGACAACTTTGAAAACGTGCCACTACTTTTGTTAATTTTGAACATGAAAAAAATTACTATAGGAAAATAACCCTAAACTGCTAGTTTTGAGACTCTAGACTCAATAAATGAACTTGTACCTCTATCCTCTCTCTTGAGTCTCACATATATGAAAATGATTTTCCTGGATTTACAAAAAAGGTTAGCTTGTGAGTCATACTTGAAAATAGAATTGTCTTTACCCTATGTCATACTCCAGTAGGATTTTACTGAAAATAAATCAAACTAAGTTTTATTTTTAATAACAGCTAAAACTAAAACAAAACTACATCTTTAATTGGTTAAGCATGTCTCTAATATTAGTTGGTTGTGTTGTATGCCTTATTTTTAGCAAAATTGGACAATGATGAGAGAGCTAGACTGTGCTAAAAAATAGACCAGGAAACAATTTAAATATTTGAGCACAACAAGCATAAATGCACTCACATCGTGACCCAAAGATATTTTTTTTCCCAAGGCCTCATGCATGCACAATGACAAGAGATACAAATAGTGTTCAAAAACATGTAAAAACTCTTTTACGAAGTGCCAAAACATGGGATATTAAAAATCTTGTAAATATGGAAATTAGATTTTGAATTTGTTCAAAACAACGAGCATTTTTTCAAAATGAGATGAGCTCATTTACCTTTGCAACTCATTTTGGAAAGTCAGTAACTAGTGCAAAGGAGGAACCTGAACATATTTCGATGCAGTCACAGTGATACATGTTGCATTGTTTTACATAAGGAAAATAGTTGTAGCTAGTAGTACAAAATGTCTAAAGTGCATCCAAAGTAGATATAAAAAGCTAGAAATTGTCTACCTAACAACATGACATTGTACCATAAATTCATTGACATCATGACCCACATGGATTTTTTTTCAAATCCTCATGCATGTACAATGATGAGAGAGCTAGACGGTGCTAAAAATCTTTTAAAAATGAATTCTAAAACAAGGGATATTGAGTATGGATATTAAAACTCTAACAAATATTAGATTTTGAATTTGTTCAGAACAACGAGCATTTTGTCAAAATGAGATGACTCCATTTAAACTAGATATAAATGCACTCACATCAATATCCCAGCTGCATGAAATCTTTCATCTCATGACACGAGTCTGTTTTTTATGGATAGAACAATAGATTCAACATACAATGGTCACTTGTGAAACTCATGTTCCAAAGACAACAACTAGTGTGAACAAGGAACCTTAGACAAATTTGCATGGATTTGACATCACAATGTACATGATTTGCAATAAAAAAGTAATACTAAAGAGGAACATATTTCAATGCAATGACATGGATACATATTATGTTGTTTTACATACGGAAAATACCTGAATCCAACATCACATACTGTCTAAAGTACATCCATAATAGATATAGGAAGCTAGAAACTATCTAGCTAACAACATGAAATTGTATAAAAAACAAGTTAGAAGTATAGAGATGGCTGAAGTGCATAAAAAATAGATATAGGAAAGCACAAATTGTTTTAGCATAGCTACTCTACACGGAATTGTGTCTAAAACAAAGGTACCCACAAAAAAGTAGCAACAATGTCATATATTCTTGATTACTATGATCGCATTGTTGATTGCCAATGTGAAAATTCCTCTAAAACATATTTTCCGCAAGTGGAAAACTATTGCAGAAATAATTTTTTGATAGTCATCAAAGCTCATCTGTGCAATTTCTAGACAACAATCCTGGAGTTGTGGCATTTGAAGAAAGTATTCAATTCTATCATCATCGGTGTCCAAAGTACATTTGATGCCATGTTCATATTTACACATTGTGTCTTGTTTGCAAAGTGCACATTCTATTGAGTTCAAAGGAAATTCTTGTTTGCATTTGTCACAAACTTTTTGGAATGGTGGAGAGTAAACACTTTTTGCTTTTAGAATACCCTACACCTGTGACAAGAAAACATGAAATTGATGTCAAGCTGTGGCTTGTTTATGTATAGAAGAATATATTTAAGAAAAGAATACAATAAGATTTGAAGCAATCCAAAGAACATAAAAAGAAATGAGTAATTACTTGAGTTGTTGATTTGAGGACTAACAACAACTGTGATTTTGCAAATTTGTCATTAAGGAGATCAACAAATTTTTGCTGACCTAGTACAAAGCACATGGCATCCTTTTGGACCATTTTAACAATGTTCTTGAACATGTACATAGGAGGTGTCTTTGATGCTTGCCACTGTTGTATTTGGTAAAATCTGTTTATGTAATATAAAAAATTCCCTCACAGTCTTAACTTAGTGCATGTCAGTGAATGAAAAATTTCGTAGCATTATAGAGAATGCATGTAGGCCTCCAGACAGGAATGAATGCAGGTCCCCAAACATACCCGCCAGTGTTCCATAAATTCTTGCAGGGCATAAAAGAATGCACGTGGGCCTCCAAACATACCCGTCAATGTTCTAGAAACTCCCACAGGGCATAAAAGAATGTACGTAGGCCTCCAAACATACCCGTCAATGTTCTAGAAACGCCCACAGGGCATAAAAGAATGCCCACCAAAGGTCAGAAGATGCAAATCTAGATTCCCGAAGGACATAAAATAATGCATCCAGGCCTCCAAACATACCCATCACACCCATCAGTTTTATAGAAATGTCCGCGGGGCATAAAATAATGCATGCAGGCCTCCAAACATATGTGTTAGTATTATAGAAATGCCCGTAGGGAATAAGAGAATGCCCACCAAAGGTCAGAAGATGCATGCACCACTATAAAAATGCCCTCCAACCAATGTAAATGACCGCAGAGTATAAAATACTGCCCATAGGGCATAAAAAAATGCACACAAGGCCTCCAAACATACCCGTCAGTGTTCTAAAAACGCCCGCAATGCATAAAAAAATGCCTACCAAAGGTCAAAGATGCACACACCACTATAAAAATGCCTTCCAGGCAATGTATTCCCACAAGGAATAACTACAAAGCATGCAAGCCTCCAAACATAAGTGAGAATATTGACTATTAATTTAAATGGAATCTATATATTCTCTAATATAAAAAATTGTACATTACATATAATAAGTGGAGATTATTCAAATGGGACTCGATGGTTTGACATTAAGTTGCTTGTTTTTTTGCACACCCGACATAGTTGCTTTTAATACAAATACTTCAATTTGGCGCACATAATATTTCAAACAAGTCCACAAACAAATTCCAAACTGAGCAAAAAAATAGGCTTAGAATCTGTACACACAGTGTAAATGGAAAGAAATAAACACAGTTTGCTATCACCGTAGAGAGCACATAAATTGAACAAAAAACAAGATTTTTTTGGAGTGGGAAAGAAACAAAATACATTTAAGACAAAAACCCTAAATTAGAAACAAGCCAAGACAATATGTTTTTGGAGTAGGAAAGATAGTTAGGTAACTTGTCAAAGCAAGAGAATCTAGCCACTCTTAAAACGAAACCACATGCTATGATTTTCAATGGCTTGGAAATGAATGGGAGACCCCAATGCAACATGGTCCAATGGGTTGCAATTAACATGGACACGAGATAAAACACCATTTATTGGTATAACACAACAATTCCAATCTATATTAGTCGAAAAATCATAAGCAACATGTACGAGAAGGTAATTTGAAATATGCACATAGTCCAAGACCAAATAGCCCTAACCCAACATAGTCACCGAGTCCAAGACTAGATAGCCTAACTACTAACTATCATAAATAAATCCAACAATTTAGATTATTGCTACAAAATCGTAGCATTAAATCACAACAATGCTAACCCTTTGTATAAACAAAGTCAACATCAAAATCACAACATTAAATCATGATATCCCTAACCCTCTTTATAAACAATGGACAAATAACGAAGGATTACAATATGCACACAAACCAAGAATTACATGACACCATTGTTGACCAAATCGCGACCTCACAGTCGACAAGGGTCCACCAACTGTCGACACATACCGCAGTCTCCCTGGGCATCGGCCTGGGTAGGTTGGAGCCCACCCAGCAACATCCGCAGAGCGGATGAGGTCTCACCCGAGGCGTCTAGGAAGAGCAGACGGAACCATGTTTCCATCGAGGGAGGAGGCGAGTTGCGGCAGTATGGTATTAACAACAATTATAGACATTCATCATGAAGTTATCGCATATCACCTTAATTGCAACATTTAACATCACAGTAAACAGAGATCGCACATCACTTTAATCGCAACATTACAGTAGACAGATATCTATAACATATTATTGCGGCATTCACATCATAGCGACAGAAACAGATAATGGCATTAAGAAAATAGCATAAGTATTGAGCAACATTACACGCAGATTGCACCTAACCATCATCTTATATTAATGTGGCAAACCAAAAGCAGTACATAAATCTTTGTGCAACTCCCGCATTATCTTCGCATATAGCTCTATCTCTATCTTCTCTCCTCTAAGTCCTCTCCTAACACTTACAATTCTCATCTATTTATAGGATTCCGCCAATTACAATACTTGTCCACTTTCCTAACCGACACTATGGACAATCGACTAACTGACTTGGTCTAACGACCCAAACACCCACATACCGCGGTACAATTACAAAATGTATGACCCAAAACCCACCAACTGCGTTCTACTTGACTCGATATTACAAAATACATGGTCAAAGTGACCCAAAACCCGCCAATTGCGGTATACTTTGGTACAAAATACTCCTTTCGCGCCTTTATCCATGTGTCGTAACATCGACAGTACCGCGACACGTCCTCATCAAACCGCCTGCCAACAGGCCCCCAACACAATCTTGTGGCTTGCCCTCGAGCCACGTCAACTGGTGGATAGTGTACACGTTGCGGTCCTTGCCTTGAAGTCTTCATACGGTTGTTTGACATTCTTCACCAACTCTTGAGCCTCCTTAGCTGCTGCCTGACTGTCGAGCACGTCGTCGGTGGATGGGTGATCAGTCAGCTTGTCCATGACCTGTTGCCGACACTTCTGTACTGCTGGGAGTGCTTCATTGGCCTGCAACATCAGTTTCGCGCCAGTGTCCTGGAATTCGTCCAGCTATGCTGCATGCAGCTTCTGGCGTTCATCGGCCTTGATGACCTGTTGTTGCAGGTCCTTCAGCTCCCACGACTTGGTAACTTGCTCCATGGGTGGCAAGGTTTTCATTGCAGTCTTTAAGGTGGCCACCTGGCCCTCCTCTTCCTACCGCATCTTAGTGATCTATTCAATTTGTTCATTGTGGACAATGCGGCTCCAAAACTCTATTGTTTCGACAGTGAGCCTGGTTTCCGCTGTCTCCAACTCCTCCATCTGGGTGGCAAATTCCTCAAGTGCCCTTCTTCGCTCATCCACTTCGGCCTGAGGTGTGCTTGGTTTCAACTGAGCCGTCAATCGATCATTCTCCTGTCGCAACTGAACAATGGCAGCCCCCAATCGCTCCACTCGGTGGAGCACGTCTACCTCTTCAGTAGGCTCCGGGACATGTTGATAGGCCTCTGCAATCGCTTGGTCAACCCAAACACTGTCATTCCATAGGCGAGCCTTTTCCGTAATAAGGAAGTCTTGTTCCTTTTTAAGTTCTTCAATGGTGCGACTGGTCTCGGCCTGCTCCTGCTTAAGGCCGGCTTCAAGGTCATCCACTACTTTTCGTGCTTCAACAGCTTTGTTTGTAAGCTCATCTTTCTCGGCGGTCACGGTAGCCTCTCTTTCCTACAATTGTTTAAAGCTCTTACTGACTTCATGGATTCTATCCGCCATTTCCTGGGAGGCGCCCCTCTGCATTGTCGTCAGGGCCATTGCTGATAGTGCATTAACATTGACAGTCACCTAGTCAATCGACTTCAATACATTTTGAAACTCCTCGTTGTCGGTCACAATCGCAGTCGGGGGAATGTTGACATTCTTTACCCGGGGCGTGGTGTGGATCGTGACCATCTCCTGCATGGATACACTGCCAGGTTCCATTTGTAACACTGCAGTACCCAGAGAGTCCATACGGGCAGCGAGCGTAGAGAATCTCGCCTCCACTTTGACAAACATCTTATCGGCGGCCGCCGTGGCGGCATTGTTAATGGCTGTGACTAACTGGCCCAACTACGCCTCCATTGGTAAAGACATCCCACTGATCGTGGCATGCTCGTGGTGCCGCTTTGTCCAATTTTCCTCTAGAGCGCGGTCGCTATCATCCGCAGTTGGTGTTCGGATTGACTCATGATCAGAACTATGATGACTTTGCTGATCCTGAAGTGATATTCGATCCATAGGGCCCTCCGGTGGACCTCCAGCATCAATTTATGCAGGACTCATGGGCTGTCGCCAAGCCTCCGACCACTCGTTCACAATAGCCTCCAAATCTGCCACGGTCACTTTATATCTCATCTGCAACCATTGTCGATTAACATCACAGCGAGCCTATATATGTATGACACTCGGTTGGATCGCAAATGCCATGACCGGTGTGAATCATGCCACAATGTCTGCGGATATCCGTGGGACTTGGGTTGCGGCATCACAAAGCATTTTCGAATACAACCAAAACTGTAATTGGCACTCTCGGGTTCGCTCAGGCTCTCGCACAACCCATTGGTTAGGATAATCGGCTCTCACTCGAGAGACCTGGGTTCAGGTCACGGCAATGGAACCATTTGTTGACCAAATCGCGACCTCACAGTCGACAGGGGTCCACCAACTGTCGACACATACCGCAGTCTCCCTGGGCATCGGCTCGGGTAGGTTGGAGCCCACCCAGCAACACCCACAGAGTGGATGAGGTCTCACCCGAGGCGTCCAGGAAGAGCAGACGGAACCATGTTTCCGCCGAGGGAGGAGGCGAGTTGCGGCAGTATGGTATTAACAACAATTATAGACATTCATCATGAAGTTATCACATATCACCTTAATCGCAACATTTAACATCATAGTAAACAGAGATCGCACATCACTTTAATCGCAACATTACAGTAGACAGATATCTATAACATATTATTGCGGCATTCACATCATAGCGACAGAAACAGATAATGGCATTGAGAAAATAACATAAGTATTGAGCAACATTACACGCAGATTGCACCAAACCATCATCTTATATTACTGTGGCAAACCAAAAGCAGTACATAAATCTCTGCGCAACTCCCGCATTATCTTCGCATATAGCTCTATCTCTATCTTCTCTCCTCTAAGTCCTCTCCTAACACTTACAATTCTCATCTATTTATAGGCTTCCATCAATTACAATACTTGTCTACTTTCCTAACCGACACTATGGACAATCGACTAACTGACTTGGTCTAACGACCCAAGCACCCACATACCGCGGTACAATTACAAAATGTATGACCCAAAACCCGCCAATTGCGGTCTACTTGACTTGATATTACAAAATACATGGTCCAAGTGACCCAAAACCCGCCAATTGTGGTATACTTTGGTATAAAATACTCCTTTCGCGCCTTTATCCATGTGTCGCAATGTCGGCGGTACCGCGCAACGTCCTCATCAAACCGCTTGCCAACAACCATCACAATATGCAAAAAGTCAAAGAATTACATGGAAACTATGCACAGAGTCAAAGAATCACCCAAAGACGATAGTGCCCTGTCTTCAAATGCAGACTCGCACACCACCAAAATGAACCTCCAAGAATCTATCCCACACCACCATCTTGCACAAGAAATAACGCTATCTCGACCACTCCTCGAAAATACCCTACCCTCCCAAATGCAAGTTTCCTTATATCGCAACTACTTGCCAATTCCTTCAACAATCCAAAGTAAAACAACACCACTTGAGTATATTTTCTCATAAACTCGAGCACTTACCCAAAGGTGATAGTGCCCTGTCTTCAAACGCATAGTTGTGGGGCACCGAACCCAACCTCCAAGACTCCACCGCAGACCACGAGCCCGCACAGGATCAAGACCAACCGGTCATGAGCCCACAGCTTGAACCATAGAATCGTATCTGTAAACGTACTCGAATTATGCTACTATGGCTTGACCCATGGAAAAAATATGCATATAGGAGAGTATAGCTACAAGAGGTAAAACGACACATTTCTTTTACATAGATATTCACCCAGCCTGCAGCTTGAACCATAGAAAATATCTGCACAGAGCAGTAAACACATTTATTTTACACACTTATATAAGTTCATACAAGCTAAGTAGAATATTTTTCCTGGGTGGTTACAACATGAGCTTGGCCTCCATGGGTCTAACTAGAGTCGTTCTATAAAATTTTGTCCATGAGTTTCCCAAGGTTTTGTATGGGATCACTTGAACCCCTACAATATAATTAGCCTAAGTACGGTGAATCAAAACCCTTGTATTATTAGTAGCTCTCCTCAGGCTGAGGAACCCTGAATCTGTTGTCAATTTCCTTAATTGACTAAGTAGACTGAGCAATGCAAGAAAACCATGAATGTATCAAAGGCTTCTACATGTTAAAATGAGGCATGATGGATATGGTCGTATGGGAATATGAGGATTATACTCTTAATTTTAAATATATTATTGAATATTTTTAGAATTGCAAATTGTAAACCCGAACTCGTGAATTTGAACTTGGTAACTATGTATTATTTTTTAATAAAAAGAGGTAGTGACTTTTACAAATTTATTAATTTTTTTACTAAAATTTGGCTGCCTTTATGAGTTTAGATATGAAATATTTACTGTCATGGTCGTGAGTTGCCGAGTTTAAAAACGCAAATTAACTGTCTTCATTGTGTATTGCTCATTGTAAATCCGTTGACGCATGCTTCTTTATCTGAATTTTTCGTTTCTTCATCTCGATTCCTTTAAGTTTAAATATAATACCGAGGTAAACTTTTCTAATCACATGATTTTCTGGTGGTTTATCCATATTTTCTGATACAATTCATTAGTTTTGGGCATAGTTAAACGGTTTCTTTGAGCATACATAAACGGTTTCAAATATTTTTGATTTAATAAGCAGTGGAATGTGCTAAAATTCAAAGAGGAATGGCAAAGCAACCCAAAAATCATTACAGTTTTTTGAAATAGTAATTTTCTCCTCTAATCTTATAGTTTTTCTATAAAAATGTAAATTTCTTGCAAACAAGCTTTGATATTTTTAATATTACCTTAAGTTAATGCAGATATGTCACGTCACTGATGATATCTGTTGAGTAGGGCGTTGCAGTAATAATATGTAGTTAATAGTAATTTGTTTTCACAAAGGATATAAGAAGTGTATGGATCAAATTTGAAGGGTAGGGCTTTATTTTACTTTAAAGGGTTATGACATATTGAATTCTTCAATGTCGATAGGTTCAAATAAACCAGTTTTTCATTTGAAAATGTAATCATATATCAAAATTTATCAAAATTTCAATATACATTAAAAGCAATAAAATCGAATTTTTTGAAATAGTGACAAAAATTGTATTGTACTACTCTATAGTTTTTAATAAGCAATGCCATTTTTAATTTGAGTTAGTTAAATAACCCATTAGACCATAGTTAAATTACTCTACATACCAAGTAGGCTGTTGTTAGAATTGAATGTTTTGGATCAATTTTTTGTAAGGGAATGAACAAAATAAAAGGTGGGTATTGATAGTCACAAGGTTATGCAAAATTGTCTAGGTGAGGTGGTGATGGTTTATGCTATGCTATATACGCCATTCGTAGAGAAAAAATTGACGATAGTAGGCCAAGAAAAAATCACTAGCTATCTATATACTAGAGTGGGTATGCAGGTAAGACTCTACCATTATTTAGGAATGGTCTCAATAAATCTCTCTCTTTCCCATCACTCTAGTTACTCAAGGCATAAGGGTATCTAAATATGGTAAAGATTTAATTTAGAGCCAAATAAATAAATTCTCTTTCTTGCACAGTATCGTAGCCTAATTATCGAATTTATACATGTTCTTTGAGTACCCTTTGAGAGTAGGCCACTTGACTTTGCCTCACCCTAAATATAAAAATAGTTAATGGGAAGAAGAGATTAGTTGTATATTAGATATGAGATAACTAGGAGAAGTAGAAATATGTATACCTAAGTAAGGTAACATTATTCTTATTTTTCATAGCTATAACTAATGGGAATAAATATATATAAAGGTCTAGGCCAAGCTAAATTTAAGTAAAGTAAACGGCAATGAGTTCTAATTGGGTAACAAAGTAGTAGGCTTAGATGGTTAGGAGTTGGACATCTAACTCTCTACTTTGAACTACATAGAAAGGTGGCCATGCTCGACATGGGTTTGTTGCATAAGGAATCAAAGCAAATGAAATAAGTTCTCAAAATTAATTTTAAAACCATATTAATAATATAATATGACCAACGTTCTCAATATTGTTCAACATTCAATTTACATAGTTCAATATTATAGCTTTTAGCAAAAATATAAAATAACATAATTTAAAAAAACTAAAATTGAAAAACATATAAAACAATAGAATTTTAAAACATCGTTGTTGTGATTATGTGAAAAATAAATAATATTAAGTGAAAACCTATAAAATAACACAACGAAAAACTATTATGATGATGCACATACCTTAACAATCAAATAGTCATTGAGCATGAGATGGTTTGGAAAATGTTTATAATATGCTCCATAGTGCACACCACTAGAATATGCATAGGCTCCACTTGGAACTCTCCCTTGGCTTCCACTTGTATCACATTCCAATCAATTATGTGATTAGGATAATGTACATACTTCTTAAGCAAATAAACATGGAAAACATTATGAGCTCTCATGTTAGAAAGCAATGCAATCTATATGCAATTGGTCCTATCCTATCTTTGACTTCAAATGGCCCACAATACCTAGTTTCCAACTTGGCACAACTCCCCAACTTCATGGAAATCTTCCTTGGTTTCACTCTTAAAAAAATGGTCTCCAATCTGAAATTCCTTGTGCACTCTCTTCAAATCAGCATAACTCTTCTGCCTGTCCTGAGCTGCCTTCAAATTCTACCCGATTTTCACAACTTCCTGCTCCATCTCCTCAATCATTTCTGGTCCTAGCACTACCATGTTCATTGGGTTGTCCCAACTCACTGGAGTCCTGCATCCCTTCCCATACATTTCCTGAAATGGACTCATTCCCAATGAGGCTTGATTTCCATTATTGTATGCAAATTCTACCAAGTGTAGGAAATCCTCTCACTTGGTTGGTTTATCCATCACATACATTCTCAGCATGTCTTCAAGAGCCTGGTTCACCCTCTCATTTTGGCCATCTATTTGAGGATGATATGCTGTATTAAAATTCAGTTGAGTTCCCAATTCCTGAAATAATCCCTTCCAAAAATTGGATGTGAACTTGACATCTTGATCTGAAATTATTGCCTTGGGAAATCCATGCAATCTGAATATCTCCTTCATGAAAATACTTGCTATGTCACTTGTCTTATGAGTGGACTTGACTGGAATAAAGTGAACTACCTTTGATAGCTTGTCCACCACTATCATAACTGAATCATGCTTCCTCACTTTCATTGGTAAAATTGTTATAAAATCCATAGAAATTACTTCCCACTTCCATTCTGGAATGGGAAAAGGCTGCAACAATCCCCCTGGATGTTGATGTTCTGCCTTGAATTGTTGGCATTTTTGACACCTAGAAATGTATTCTGCTATGTACTTCTTCATCCCATGCCAAAAGTATTGCTTCCTTGCTGCTGTTATTGTCTTTTGATATCCTGGATGTCCAGAGTATGGAATTTGATGTATTTCATCCATCACCAGCTTCTTTAAATTCACACAATTTGGAACATACAGTCTATCTTAATAGAGGAGAATATCATCTTCACCAAGCTAATATCCTGCACACCTTTCATCTATATTTCTTTGCTGCAATTTTTCTTTAACTTGACGGTATGCTTCATCACTGTTTTGGTCTTCAAGAACTCTTGTCTTCAAATTTGATTTGCACATACTTAATGCTGCAACATGAAATTTTCTGCTAAGAGCATTTGCAACCTTATTTTCTTTTCCTTTTACATGCTTAATTTCAAGATCAAATTCACAGAGAAATTCCATCCATCTAGCTTGCCTAGCATTCAAGTTTGGCTGGTCAAACAAATACTTCATGCTCATGTGGTTTGTCCTAAGCTCAAATATTCTTCCCAAGAAATAATGTCTCCACCTCTTGAGAGCATGTACTATGGTTGCTAATTCTAAATCGTGTGTGGCATAATTATTTTCATGCTCTTTTAATTTCCTTGACCCATAGAAAATCACAAATCCCTCTTGCATGAGCACTCCACCTAGCCCTTCAATGCAAGCATCTGTGCACACTACAAAATCCTTCGTTGGATCTGCACATGGGGGCTTCACTCAATAAACCTCTAACATAGCACGTTCTTTCATGGCATATGAAACAATACCCCTAATTTCACTAAATATTGGAAAATACCTTCCAAAATCGTTTTTTTTTTAACCCCCTCCCAATTTAAAAAAACCCCTATTTTCACTAGATATTGTATGTATCAATTTTTTCATTAGCATTTTTTATACCCCTTTATATTTCTTCCTAGTATATTGATATGATACCACTCTTATGACCCCACATTCATTCTACAATGCACCTTGCTTCTTTCGATGTATATTGTGGATGCACATTACTTCACCCACAATGCAATTACTCAACCACATATCATTATGATTTGCAACATCTAATGGTCTAATGAAGAGATAGGAGATCACTTCTTGTATGTCACTAGAGCCAATGCACATAGTACAACATTTAGATTGCATGTTTATGTTCCCCAATTGCTGACTAAGCCTGTTGTGGGCTAGGTATCCAAGCCCCTAGGGCCTGTAACAAGATCTAGGAGGCTGACTAAACCTCCCAAGTCCTGTAATAGGCACGAGTGGTTGTGTATTCAAGCCCCCAAGGCCTATCGAGGGCCTATAACAGGCCCTAGAGGCTTAGAGCCTCCCAAGGCTATTGGTAACAACTGGCTGAGTGTTATTGGTAACAATTGGCTGTCAATGACCACTGTCTCTCGACTATGATCGACTGGAAACCCACTTCACCACGAAACCCATGGCCTCAAGCATGCCTCAAGACGCGATTTCCCTGCATACTGGTAAACCCAAGCCTTGCCTCAACCCAATTTCTCATCCGATCATGATCCCGCCATCTCCATTTGGGGGATATTTGTCAGCCCACCCATATAAAAAAGACCCCAAAGTATTTTTGTATTGTTACATTAAGTTAAAAAAACCCTTTTCCCTTTAATATATAAGCAATATAATTTTTAGGTTTTCATGAATATTTAAAACCGTAATATGAATGAACGTGGTATTATATTGCCTTCTAGTGAATCCCCCGTGGATCTGCAATATTCAAAACAAGAGCGCTGGTAAGTAACTTCTTTAGCTGCTGAAATCTTTTCTCACATTTTTCAGACCATGTAAATTTGATATTCTTCCTTTGAAATTAAGTGACTGGGTGGGCTATCTTGGAGAAGCCCTCAACAAAACTTCCGCAGTAACCAACAAGACCCATAAAATATCTAACATATGAAACATTCCTTGGAGTAGGCCAATCCATTATGGCTTCAATCTTTTCCGGATCCACTGCAATACCTTCTTCTGAAATAACATGACCCAAATATTGCACTTTCTTTTGATAAAATTCACACTTGCTTGACTTTGCATACAATTGGTGTTCTCTAAGGACTTGCAACACCATCCTTAGATGCTCCTCATGCTCTTCTTAATTCCTTGAATAGACGAGAATTCCATCCAAGAACCCAATTACAAACTTATCCAAATATTTGCTGAAGACACTATTCATGAGGCACATGAATGTGGCAGGTGCATTGGTAAGACGAAATGGCACCACAGTGAACTCATAGTGACCATATCTAGTTTTGAAAGTTGTCTTGTGAATGTATTCCTCCTTTATCCTCACTTGATGGTAGCCAGACCTCAATTCAATCTTGGAAAACACTTTAGCTTCCTTCATTTGATTGAATAAGTCATCAATCCTTGGAAATAGATACTTGTTCTTGACTGCACTTTATTAAGCTGTCTGTAATCAATACACAACCTCAAGGTTCCATCCTTCTTCTTAACAAATAACACCAATGCTCCCCGATGAGATACACTTGGCTTGATATACTTCTTGTTTATTAATTCTTGTAGCTTCATTTTTAACTTGATCAATTATGGTGCGCTCATTCTATAAGGAGCTTTGGAAATTGGCGCTGCCCCTCGAACAAGATCGATGGAAAAATCAATATCTCTCTTTGGTGGCAATCTCGACACTTCATCCAGAGACACATCTTTGAACTCTTGCAACAACTGGAAGTCTTCTATCCTTGGTCCTTTGTCCTCTAATGAATCTGATATATGAACTGCATATAACTGGCAACCCTTGTTATAAATTTTTTTCAACTGTAAGGCTAAAACCTGTCTTACTAAAACTTGCTTGGGAATTCCTCTTACCAATCTTGGTCTTCCCTCTTCATCAATGCATTCAAGTACCTTTTCATAGCAGTCTATCTTGGCTCTATGCCTTTCCAACCAATCCATACCAATTAGAGCATCATAAGATCCTAATGGTAGGACATTCAAATCTACTTTGGTGAGGAATCCATTCAAATCCATGGGGCACTCACTACTTCACTCGCTTTTCTCTTGGTCCCAGTGGCTAACTGAACTAGCCAAGACTTATTATGCTTCACTT
Organism: Larix kaempferi; assembly: GCA_027924585.1. Classification (NCBI taxonomy): domain Eukaryota; kingdom Viridiplantae; phylum Streptophyta; class Pinopsida; order Pinales; family Pinaceae; genus Larix; species Larix kaempferi. Next base: position 845,387 of record BSBM01000861.1, on the reverse strand, counting down.
TTCTAAGAGAACAAATTTCAACCACTTTTCGAGAAACATAACTATGAGTAGATCCTGGATCAATCAAAATAGAAATAGATTGCTTAGAAATCTTACCTTCAACTTCTACCACTGTTGATTGGTGGTTTGCTTGATGATTATCCAACGCTACATAAATTCGAGGCACTGCCCTTGCCATATCCTCCATTTTAGCTGCTTCTTCTAGGTTGTGCAAGCTCCGAGGATTCTCCCTTCGATATGGACAATATTTAAGCATGTGGTTTCCTCCACATCCCCAACATTGAAGTGCCCCTTTTGATGCTCTTTCTGTTGCTACTGCTGGCTTGTTCCCACTTCGTGCTTGCTGGCCCTATGGAAAATTTCTTGGCTGATTTTTGAATGGTGGCTTGAATCCATTTTTCCTTTGATCAAACCTCCCATTTGGATTTCCTTTCCATGCTGGGTGAACCTCTGATTTTCCCCTGCTCTGCTCATAGAAATGCATTGCCATCCTAATGGCTTCATCAAGACTTGGTGAATTAACAAACTCAATTCTATCTCTGAAACTTTGAGGTAGACTCCCGAGGAAGCATTGGATCTTTACCCTCTCATCTTTGATATAGTCCACATACCTCAACAATTCCAAAAATTTATAGACATGTTCTTCCATAGATTTATGTCCCAACTTGAGCTCATTGAATTTTTTCCTCTTGCTGTCATAATACCTAGCAGAAAGGCATTTTTCCTTGAAATACTTCTTAAATCGCTCCTAGCTGATCCTCCTTTCATTGATCCCTTTTACTTGCAAGAGGTGTTCCCACCAAATTGAAACTCTTCCATTTAGATTGTAAATGGAAATTCTGGCCTTCTCATTCTCTGAGTAATCATGAATCCTAAAATATTTCTTCATCCCAAGAATCCATGCCTCTGCCTCTTGGCTAGTCTTATCTTCTCCATCAAATGTGGGAGGCCTTGCCTTCCTGAATTCTCCCTATGGAATTCCTTTAAATTTCTTTCTTCCTTCAAATCTGCTAGAAATATGTTTTGGACTTATTTGAGAACCTCCGGAGTCACATGACCTGCTGGAAGAAGATCTTGAGGAGGGTGTTCTATGATTTTTGCTCACAAAACTCTTTCTTGGGCTTGGAGTCCTCCTCCTTGAACGACCTCTAGAGAGACTCCCTGCATCTCTTCCTTCTTCACCTACATTGCTTGGGTTGGACCCAAGGTTTATCCTCTGCTGCATGTCAGTGAGGCTCTGCAAAATAGAAACATTCAGCTGGTTCTGTTCCTCCCGATCCTTAATCGATATTTCATTGAATCTTATCATGGGTTCCACCAAGTTCTAAGGAGTTATTTGCAACCTTCTCCCATTGGATTCAGTATTAGCATGTTCTTATTTCACATTTTATCCTAGCACATTTTCATCATGCTCATAAGGATCCTGAGCATCGTTCATGGTTACCATTTTCCTTTGGAGACCCCTTTCCCTGTAGGCTGCCTCTGCTACAACTGTTCAAATCTTATCAGCTGCAAACACTGTGCATTATAGGGATATTTATTAGACATCTTAGGAATGCATATAGAAACATAAAATATCAATATTTTACAGAATTAAATTCATGGAATAATTCACAGAGCTATTATGCCTTCTTCTCTTTTGCCCCATCACGCAATTCTGGAAATTACCAATATTGACAACAATTTTTGTCAAAACAACCACTGGCACTTTTCTGCTCTAAATATCTGTGATCTATGGAAAACTTATTGAAATTCTGGTTATGCACCACTATTCCTTGCTAGATAAGCTTTCCAATTCCTATCTACATGCTTCATTCCGATGTCGGGTGTAGAAATCACATTACTTCAAAAATGACAATTTTGACCAAATTTATGCACTTTTTACATAGCTGCATTTTATTCTGAAAATCCAACTTCAGTCATTTGTAGAAGCAAATTTAAAAAGAATCATGAAAACTTTTATACTGGGAGAAGTTATTCCATATAACAAGGAACACTCAACAACTTTCGGATCCCTGTTTTGATGCACCAATCAACTTCTATAAAATTCTGGGTTTGACTATTTTTAACTTTTAACCTTTCCCAAAATTTCAAAATTTTGGCCAAAAATGGCTATCCTCCAAACTAGGGATTTCTGGAAAATATTTGTCTAACGAATTGTCTGGTTTTATGAATAGATGAAATGTCAAGTTCAATAAATTTATTGAATCCGACATTTGGGGTCACTTTTATCCACTGCAAACTTTTCAAAATCCCGAAAATGTGGCCCAGAATAGTGCTTTTTGGCCTTCTCCCCTACCCCGACTCCACATCCTTTGGAGTTTGGTTCTAAAATTCCAAACCTAACTTCAGGGCTGGTCCATGACCATGCCATATTGATTTCAACTCAATCTTAACTTTTGCTAAGCTTCAGACACCAATTTGTAAAAGCCATTAATTCTGATTTTAGGTCAAATTAGAGCTTAATGGGCTATAGACCCTCTTTGATTCTTTCATGGCCTCCTAACATCATAGGGCTCATCCAATTCTGAGTCTGACTTCTCCTACTATCCAAAAATTTATTTTAGGGCTTTATACTCTTTTTTTTTGAACCTGCAATCCGCAATTTGCAATCCACAACCCGTATTGCGGGACTCGGAAATGCGAAACACCAAATTTTCAACTTCGGAAAATATCACTTCCGCAATCCGCAATGCGGGAGTAAAAAATGTGGAACGCCAAATTTTCAACTTTGGAAAATATCACTTCCAAAATCCACAATCCGCAATTCGTATTGCAGGACTCGAAAATGCGGAATGCCAAATTTTCAACTTCGAAAAATATCACTTTTGCAATCCGCAATGCGGGAATCGGAAATGCGAAACGCCAAATTTTCAACTTTGAAAAATATCACATCTGCACTCCGCAATCCGCAATGCGGGAATCGGAAATGCGGAACGCCAAATTTTCAACTTTGGAAAATATCACTTCCGCAATGCGGAACTCGGAAATGCGGAACGCTAATTTTTCGACTTCGAAAATATCACTTCCACAATCCGCAATGCGGAAGTCAGAAAGTCAGAAGCCCATTTGCATAACTTCTCAAGCCTGTAACTTTCTCATCCCATGTCCATTTTGGGAAACATTGGTACCGTTGGAAATCTCTCGGTGAGCACTATGCAATTGTGTGATCCTCTACCACTCCTGAGAACTCTGATTTTGTCATTATCTCAATCAAAATGCTTCCCAAATTCATCAATACCTCTATTAAATATTCTGATTATTTGCCTGTAAGCTCATAGTTTGGCCCAAGCAGCCCCAGTGCTGCAACATGGGCTCTGATACCACTCTGTCACGTCCCCTCCCGTCATCCCGACCCATAATGGGAACATGAATGCAATATGGGGTGTCTAATTCTCCCCCAAAGCCATATGAAGGAATTTACAATTTCATAAAATGCATAATGTAAATACACACAATGGAATTAAAACATAATAACACACATAGAATGGAATGCATCGGGATATTTCTTCCAAGTAGAACGATGAAAAAACATGTAGAGAATTAATCCCCTTCTCTTGCTATGCACAGTCTTTATGTTGAGAAAAATAAGATAATCATTTCATTCAATTGACAAACAATCAATAATTAAAACATTATAGAACACATAATGGACATAATTCAAACCATAAAGAATACTTATCTTTAAGATGAATCTGTCCGAGCAACTGGCTATGTGAGAGAAACGTTCCACCCAACCATACGTCTCTGTCCAGCCTATATTATTTCAGCTAAGAGACCACCCACGAGCTGGGATGTGTATCCACTAAGGAGGAACTAAGTAGGCTCACTCACAACCATGGTTTCATGCAATAGTCATGCTAATCCAACACATAGTTGGGTTTATCAAGCATGTAAGAGACAAAGGAGGAGGATGCTAAGCCAGTGAGCTCAACCACAGAGCTAAAGACATCTCAACTAAATCCAAACAGCCTTGTCACCCACAATACCTACCACACCCAACACAAGGAAGGTCCCCTTCTTTGCTACACAGTTCGTCAGGCGCCCGTTCCCTCCAGTGATATTCAGGGTGGGCATAGAAAGGTTCACACTACTAAATCCTTGAGATTATATCCTTCACTGGGTTTGTCAAGCAATTCCAACCTCTGTTCTATCTTCTTCTCTGTCATTCACACTTGGATTTTCTCAATTCTGTCGCCAAATGACTCTGTCCCGTAATTGGATTTTTGGGATACCAAATATGGGTTTTCCTATAGATTTTTGGACATCTAACACTCTCAAATTCTCCCCAAGGTTCAAGTCTATGGATCCCTCATTGGATTTCACCATCCACACAATTTTCTGGGCGTTTTTGGCACTTCAAAACGTGGCTTTTCTTAGAGTTGCGATTTCTAGTTTTTTTCACTGCTGGAACTGTGTAATGGATGAAAAATGATGCGCTCCTGTTCAACAATGGAATAGGAATGAGGATAAACGAATTCCCATAAGTTAGAGTGACTTGTGGGTCAAGGAAACATAGCCCATACTTTGCCATACAAATTTCTAGGTTGTCCATCCTCCATTGAAGTCATGGATTGATTTCTTCAACCACTTCCTTACAACATAATTAAATGTCAGCAAGAAAAGTCAAATGGGTTATCAAGATGACATTTGGTAGCATATGGATCAACCCCACAACCCCCTCACCACTCCCTAGTGGATACACATGGTCCCCTTTTATTAGTTGCTTCCATAGCGAGTTTTTTTGGTATTTTTATTGCAATATTAATATTTACATCATTTTACAATGTTCCATGGTTTAATAGCACATGGGTAACGTAAAATCGAATACTTTACTTTTTAAATAAAAATCCAAACATCCACTAGCGGGGCCTTGAGCTCCAGGCTAGGGAAACATACATCGCATGTATACAATATTTACATTAAAAGCCAATATTTCCTAAGGGTCAAAATGGGGGTATTACAAGAAGGCCAATTTTTGTTCTTCTCCATAAGAGGGATCATCTGTCACGTGCTCTTGCTTCTTCAAGCAAACTAATGAAGCTTCCTCCTTGGTTTTCTTAGGATCAATATTATTGGAGACTCTACCCAAAGAAAACCCAAAGAACCTCCTCACGCTAGAAGCAAATGGCTCCGATGAAGCTTCATAGTCGATTCCTTTTCTTCTTCTTTGCTCGGAGAAGTGGAGCAACCTTGTTCCTCTCTGGATGGTTTATGGATCTCAAAAGAAGTCTCATCCAAACCTTGGGGCCAAAATCTATACTGGACATAAAAATAATCTTTGAAGGAAATAGCTGCACAAATCTCCTTACCTAGAGCTAGATATTCTTGATAATGGTAAGGCATATTTTTCTCTGCTGCTATCCTCTTTGTTAATTCACCCTCAAGCCTCACCCTTCGTGAATTGAGACTTATTCCATCTCTGTATTTCATGTCACAAGAATAGTGTTAGAGGATTATTCTATCAATGTGGACAAAGATGGAATTCCCTAGTCCAAATGGTTTGGATCTAGAAAAAAGGAACAGAACACACAACTTTCCCTAAGTTCTTTATAATGAAGGATGCAAACAAGATAAGTATTACCTGTATAATTTAAAGAATGGAATTTATTTGAATATCAACTCCGTCGTTCCAAGCAATATCCACATAGGACACCTGCAAAATACTTGACATGAAGAGAGAAAAAAATAACTGCAACCTATAAGAACTTCTGTAAACAACCAAGGAGGAAAAAATCAATATTAATAATAAATAATTGTTGGAAAGAAAATGTATTTTTGTATTATTGAATAAAAGAGAAAAATTAGAACCAAGTGCCTTGGCGTTGAAAAATTCCACTCAATGACCCTTTTCCTTAACTCTGTCACCTTTCCCCAAGAGGATGATCACCAAAGGTTCAACTCTATAGCACAATTACTCCAACATTTAGCTATCATAGACTCCTCCTCTTCACCCATGGGAACAAGATTGCTTTAATAAGGGGATAAGGGGAAGATGAGAGATAAGAGGAGAATGATAGGGTGAGATCCCAACATGATAGGGGTTCGGCTGAGATCCATCCTCATAGGAGGCGATATCCATCCACGAGGGCTTCTATCTAGAATCTCCTCGGAGCTTCTCTTTTTCCATTCCAACGAACAGTGTCACACCTTGCTCACTAGAATCTTGCGACATATTAAAGTGTTGCAGTATACAAAACATGCAAGTTGCGGAAATGTCACACATTGATGGATAGAAACCCGCAACAATGGAAAGTGTCGCAAGTCTCCCCTTAGCAACTTACCACACAGTTGCCAAAACGTTTGTTTGGAGGGAAAATTTTTCAAGGTCCTCATCTTCTCAACAATTTTAATCAAAGGGAATTTAGGGATTGTGGAATGGTACAAGGTTCATGATGAAATTTCCATGAATATGCATGCTTCCATCTATATAGATTATCTCCTCTTCTTCATACTACTCAAAGTTTTCTTCAACCACTGGTATGAGCCTCATTCTGCAACTTTGAAGATGTGATCTGCAATATTTCTTCATATGAGACTTAATGGAGATTGGTATTGCTTCTAATAGGTGCAGAGGAACATGATCTGATACCAATTTAATGTAACCAAACTGATTATAGGCACACTAACTCAATACTTGAAAAATTAAACACACCTAGTGGATGGACTTGATGCAAAAGAGAGTAGTTAGTTTGACTAGAATTTCAAAGTGAACCCCAAACAACCCCAGACTCTCCAAATTCTCCCAAATTGAGTTATAGGACTTGCATAAGACTCAAGGAAACCTGAAACATCCTAAAAAATCTCCCAACTTCGACAACTGCACTTTTGGGAGTATGCCACGCCCAGGTAGACTCCTTGGGCTAAAACCAAGGCTTCAAGGCAATAGCCTCGGGACTTCTATGAAAATACCACTGCTTCTAGTGTAGTATAGAAGTGGATGGAATGAAAACTACCAAAACCAGCTATAACAACCCTTAAAAATTCAATTAGGAACCCTTGAACTCAATTTGGGAATGAAAGAACATAAGCCTAGTTTTTGGACTTCACAACTAGGGAATTTTCAACTCAGCTCAAATGGTCTCTAAGGGTTTCAAAACTACGATAAGAGGAATGATATGGGTTAAGAAGGTTGTATACTAACAACATCAATTCACAGACTAAGAAACAGACGTACAGAAGTCAACCTATTGCAATTTCTAGAAAAACTAGTCAATTTTAGTGCTATAACGAGCATAGGTACAAAAAACTCATTAACATGTAAAAAGATAAATTACAGAATTGTAAGCCACATAAAAATATTGATGATCAGAGAACATTTATTACATTACAAATCTTCATATGCACTAATAATACCCATAGGGTCTCTATCAGCCTCTAAGAACATAAGCAAGGTCAAATAATGAAGAAAATGCTCCAATGGATGGAATCTGCAACACTAGACAAGAAATATCTTGGATGACATTGGAATGGATTTTCAATAAGATTCAGTGAGAAGGGTTGTATGCTTTACTACTCATGATTTAATTGAATCCACGAGTAGAATTAAGATCAGCAGGGGCACATCTCTCAACTGTGACTAGGGGCACATCTCCCAAGTCCCAAGAAGCTTCAAAGCTCTCAATACAAATAAAAAATGGACAAAATATGTGAGAGGGTGCACCCTTCCTTCTTTTATAAGTTGTTTTGGCTTCAATATGCAATGTATGTGGTCACTTTCCTCATCCAATTCGCCCTCGTTGACTAATTTTTGGACTGGCAGCTTTATCCATATTTTTTCTTGCTTTCTTGCCTTTCTGTTTTTCTTCTTTTGGAAACCCCTGCTTTTCCTTGATTTTATTTGCTTTCCTTCTTTTCCAGTTCTTTCCTTTTTTTCTATGCTTTTCGATTTTATGGTATTTCCTGCTTTTATTTTGTTTTATGCTTTTCATTGATGTTCCTGCTTTTCTACCACCTTCCTGCTTTTCACCGCTTTTCCTGCTTTTCACCGCTTTTCCTGCTTTTCAGTGGCATTCTTGATTTTTACCGCTCTTCCTCCATATTCCATATTTTTAGCCTCCTATATTCCCTCCTGGTCCCTCCTATGCATTTACAAATCATCTAGCATTGAATAATTAATTAAAAATACAAACTATATACTATATTCTTCTCCAATGATTTAATTTAACTAAATTAAATTACCATAGATCAAAATTAACCCCTCACTCATCAATTAAATTTTTCCATGAACCCATGGGGATTAGATGGGTTAGAAGGTTGACCATGGAGCCTCTAAAGTGGGGCCATTACAAAATTCTTGTCTAAGACCGACACCCCTCTTCTTGAGTTTGAATCTATTGAAATCTTGTTTATAAAGGGCGAAGTTGCAAAAAGCCCTTAGTTTGATTGATTCATTTGTACTTGGTCCGTCCTGCACAAGAAGGCCTCACATAGTCCTCACAATGTCTTAAACTAAAGAAACATTGGAGTTGTTTAACACTATAGTACTTACTATTGTAGACGACTCAATCACAATAAAAAAAGAAACTCTCCAAACTGTCATCAATCATCTGTAGGATTTGAAATCCAAAGAGGACAATGTACAACAATGGAATCAACATTTCGAACTAGTGTTTGTTCAGAACAATCATTTATTTGAAGTTGAAGATGATTCCTATCAGATGCCAGCACACAATGAAATGATTTCATACATTCAAAGTTCTAGATCACAACATTATGACCGATTTGGCCATATGAAAGATCAGTGTTTTGATCTTCATCCTTGTCAGCATTGCGGGAAGCATAACCATTCCTCAGATAGGTGTGTGAAGCTAAAGAAACCCACAAGAGTGAAATTTGCAACAGAATATTGTACCACTTCTTATCTTGTACCTGACAAGGGGGAACATGATGTCAGGATTCAAGTTTTGAAGCCTTTTCATTTTGACAACAAGTAGTCATGGCCTTCTTCAAGTAAGCCAAATCAAGCGAGCCTGAGCCACAACCAGTTTGGGAGTCCAGATTCAGAGATGTAGCATGAAGAACGAAGAGAACCATGCCCCAAAGTACTCATGTGCTTAGTGTCTAGTTTTGACACCATGATACTCTCATCTCCTCACATTGTTCCTAACAGGGGGGAATGAAGGCTATTAGAAACAAGCGAGCGAGAATAAGTGGGACATAACAAGTGATCTTGAACCGCCATGTTCGACTGAGCTCCAGAGTTTTTGGTTAGCCTCAAACCACACATTTAGTAGAAGACTTCAGCTTCTACTAGACATCAGATGGTGGTCCCTAAACCACCACTTTCCAGAGAGCCACTAAGCCTCCGTGTCAAGTTCTAGACAGAACCTGTGATCCTTCATGCCAAGTTCGAGAGTTTGTGTTCAATCTTAATAATCCACCCACTTAATTGAAGTCTTTAGCTTCTACTAGCCCCTTTGGTTGGTGGTCAACCAAAACCACCTCTTAAGAGAGCACTTGTATTTAGTAGGAGAATTCACCTTCTGCTAACTTGCTTGGAAATTTGGATTGTCAAGTTGGAAATGTTCAACAAGTGGTATCTTTCCACTTCCAGTTATTCAACTCTCTTTTCTTGGAATCACATACACCCCTTCGGACTAAGGGGGGAATTTTTGGGAACATAGTCCTTGGTGTTAGGATTATTATGCGCCATTCATGTGCAAAGACGACCATAAGTATTGGAGAAGACCAAGAGTCACTTGGGAGTCCAAGAGTCACCTTGGAAGATGAATCCAATGGACATCTCAATGTATATATTGTACATTTGAATTAATGAGAAGTGTGCTTTGACGCCCATCTCTCTTGTCTTCTTGTGTTTCTACCTATTTTCCCTTTTAGGGTACTAACAATATGTAGGTATATATGTATATGTATATGTATATGTATGTATGTATGTATATATGGTGTAAACCACTATAAAATTAAAAATAGTACAAAAAACACACAAACATGTCATTATTTAGTAATGTTGTATTTTAATAGGAGGTTATTATGGATGCCATTTAAAGTTCAATGTGAATGCCAAATGTCATCCTTTTTTTTTTGCTCGAAAATCTCTAGCTTATAGGAGTAGCATGTGGTTCGAGAAACCAAGGCCTAGGGGCATCTAAGCCATAAAAAACACCCAGGGATCACACCCAGCTTGGACCACACCAACCCTAACTTGGCTAGATTTTGGGTGTCGCCTCCCAACTAATTCACCCCTAAGGAGAATTGAATTCGGGTCACCTTGCAGATGAGACCCACACCTTAAATGAGTGAGCTAGCGAGAATTGACACCACTTGTCATCTATTAAAAATCATATATAAAATAATTATATTAACACAATTTCTTAATTAAAAATTTCATTATTAATAAGAATAAAGAGATTTATTTTTCCATACTTAATAACAAAATCCAAATCCAAAGATAATCATTAAAACATTTACTTATATCAATTATTTAGTAAATATATCCATTACATTAAAATAATACTAGTACTACCCAAATGAGGTTAAATTATATATATATATATATATATATATATATATATAATTTAGCCTCATTTGGGTAGTATATTTATATTTATATTTGATTGTCAATATGTAAGAATATTCTTAAGATACCAACATTGAGAAAATGATTTAGCACTTACAACGACTTCAATTTTGATGATCAACATGGATTTTTAAGCTACCAATGTTCAATAAATGATTTAGCAGTTATAAAGACTATCAAAATATTGCCTCAAAATATTCAATCTCGTCTTAACATTAGATCCTCTTCTAATACTATAGAACATGCAAAAAGCTACAACAAAGGACAAATGAGTAGAGTTATGTACCGTAAGGTCAACAATTATTATTTACTTGGAATGAGAACATGGAAAAGGCACTAACAGTATAGTTATGGTGGTAAGAAAAATATCAATTAAACCACAACCAATTAGAAAATACAAGTGGTTTATAAAAAACTGTAAACCATAAGGTGTAAGGTGTAATCAGTGTTGGAATTTGGTTTTCATTGTACCCGTCAAAGTTTTTTTTTTGACGTTTTGGGTGTATATATCACCCGTCGTGAAACATTTTGTTTAAATTTTTACCCTTCAATAATGAAGTCTTGCCAAAAAATTTACCCTTTGACAATCATTAAATTTTGTTAATTACCTGCATAATTAATGTGAAGATTTATCATGTTAATTACCTGCATAATTATCTGAGCGTCATATGAGAAATTATCATTTATCATTAAGAAAACCCCTGCCTCCAATAAAACCAAGGAGGAAAGGGAAAGAGGAGGTTATTAACTCATATCAAGGTCCAGGGATACCGACCATACCAAATATCATGCCCACAAAATAATGCCACTTTGCCCCCACTCATTTCGATGAAATTATAAAGGGGGAGATTCGGTGCCACTGGGATCAGGGATGTGATTTTCATAGATGGTCCTATAGGGTATTTTCCACTACTGGCTCCTCGGCACGCCCAGTTCCAGGCACAATGGTAGATTCCCCAGTCACAAATATACTCTCGTTTGTTTATTCAGATCTGGATACACATGCAGTTATAGCATAATATCCCTTTCCAGAAGCGTTTCATCAATTACTACAGAAAGATTCATCAACAAATATAATCCATACACAGTTTGGTGACTCTAAATAACACTAGACGCATGATAAATATGTTTGCTCAAGGAGGTGCATCTTAATCATCCTTCTTGGGTACATATTTCCACTGGTTGCGAACTCCAGCCAAGATAACATTGACGAAAAATGCAGAAGAATACACCAAAGTTCCACTCTCAAATCTATTGCCAATCAACCTACGAGCAGATGGCACCACAGCTGTACCATCAATATCCCATTTTCCTTGTCTTGAATCAAATTCTTCAAAACGCTCACCCAGAAAATAACTGTCAACTCCCCACTTCGCCCAAACCAGGCCAAGCATAGCACCATAAACCCATCTCCAAAAACCTTTTATACCACAAGTTCCAGCCACTGCGCTTCCTATTACAATGCACACTATCTCCATAACTATCACTGCACAAAGCATATACATCATTTTCTCTCTAATTCCCCCACCAAGACTATGTCTTCCATTAATTTTCTTTGAAAAAGAGAACAAATCCAAGCAGTCCATTACCAAAGCAGTACCAATGGCTGCCAGCCCTCGCTTGCTGTCCCATGATTTATGTCACATAAGGCGTAGGTCATGCGATGGGATCTGCGCTAAATTGAGTTGTTGGTAGGGGAGGTTCTATGTGTTGGACCCGACATGTGCCTCCATTGTGGTTAATGCTAAGGGGTTCACCCGAAGCACACTTTGAGAACTAACGTGGGGCACTGTGTGGAATCCTAGAATTTGCGCCTAAGATTCGGGCTCCTACATGCCACTGGTGCCTTCCTGCGAGGTCAACCTGGGTTCCCCCGATGAAAATGAATCTACAATACACATAAGAGTTTTTCTATCTATTGCAATGAATTCCTATGTACATGCCACTAGTGCCTTCCTGCGAGGTCGACCTGGGTTCCCCCGATGACCATTGAATCTACAATGCACATAAGAGTTTTTATAGCTACTGCAATGAATTCCTATGTACATGCCACTGGTGCCTTCCTGCGAGGTCAACCTGGGTTCCCCCAATGACCATTGAATCTACAATGCACATAAGAGTTTTTATAGCTACTGCAATGAATTCCTATGCAAAAGTTCTTGAGCTCAAGATTAGATAGCAATGCTCTAACGAGCTCCTACAACGAGGGAGCTTTCACTACCTATTGCCAAGAAGCATTACTCTCTTGAGTTCCACCTACAGTTCAAAGAATAAGGTGGCATAGAGTGTGAATCATACCACTTGCCAACACCTCCTTCACTAGCAATAAGAATAGCCCAACTAATAGAACAAATCAAGTTCCCACAACCTGCTATAAATGATAAGGTTCGAATGCCTAGAACAGTACCTCTAAAGGTCAGCACTTGGCACGCATTAGACTTGGTGTTATCAGCATTAGAATTCAGCAGATCTTTTGTTAGAAACGCATTGGTATCAAACCCACTTCCTGTACTGTCAACGATATAGTCACTTAATGCTCTTCTAGCTATGAGAGAGCTAGAGAAGCCATCCACTCTGAACCAGCCAGTTAGTAGAAAGCTAACCAATATTTCTATGATCCCTGGCACTATTAAGGAGGTAGTACTGTATTCCACTATTACCTGTGATGTTTCTTGTGAACCCAAAGCATGGACTCTCACTCCTCTGGCTTGCTTCTCTTTAAACATTAGAGATTTGATCAGCAGATTTGTCCAGTCATTATCTTTGTCTGCTACATGCACTGGAATATAGATGCAAATATGCTCGTCTTCAAAAAGAGAAATGTAATCAAGTGTTCCACAAACTGCAACAGGGGATTCCATGTTAGGGTCACCCTCTAATAATCTTAGCTCATTCTGCACATGCAACAGGCCTTGGTTGCATCCATGGCAGGCATTTCTCATGCAGTTGAGAGATGGAAGTAGATAGAGGGAATCAGGCAGTTGTTTGAGTGCTCCAGGCATCACACACGCAAGCATGATTATAATCTTGTCTATTTTCTTGAATACAATGCATCCACATCTCACAACATTGCATTTACATGCACAGATATGTACAATGACGGGTGCAGATATTATTGGAACGCATTGGAGTAGGCCCTGGACTCTAAGGCGTGAGTATTGGAGACATACTTCATGAATTGCATGATGGATGAATTGGACAAGCCATCCGATAACATTACAACAGAAGCATCATTGTAATAATAGAAAAATAAAAAAAATAATGGAAACATCATTGAGTTCAATGAGCTTTTCTTTTTCTATGAAAAATCAATGAAATTTGCAATAGAAAGGAATAGAAATAATACTAATTTAATATATTTTTCTATTTATTAAGTGAAAATATGGTTGGAATTTGGAAATTCTAATTTGGAAAATATAGTTTTATATAAGATCAAAGATATTAATAATACTAGTAATATGATACTAGTAAAATAATGATGTTTTAGAAATTTTGTTACCCTTCAAAAATACATTTAACTGATAAATTTACCCTTCACACAAGATGGTTAACGAAATTTTTTAACCGTATTTGATGGTCAAAATGCCTCGTGACGGTCATTTTGCCTGTCAAATTCCATCACTGGGTGTAATTACTCTTTAACCAAAAAGTATTCACTAAAATATGAAAATAAAAAAACTTAAAAAAAATTAATGACCATAATAGTTATTTCTTCAATATTTTTAGCAATAGTCTAAATAAGCTAAGATTTGAACTTTTTCCCATCACATTTTTCAAACTAAGATGCGAAACATTTTCAATTTTTTTGGTGAAAGAGTTGTTGAAATTGGGAATATTGGTTATTTAGATGGTGTAATATGAATGTAATGAGAATACTTGAGAGCATTGAATATGCATTCAAAATGAGTTTTCAATAGTAAAAAGTTGCAGTTTGACCAAAAATTGTATTACTAGATTTTTGTGATAATAAAAAAATAATTCAAACCTTATAAAATTTAAACTATGTAATATTTTTCTCTCCTTCCTTCAAACCAAGTAAAAAAGATAAAAACTCCACGACTTCATCAATGTCTAAATAAACATAATTGTTATACAAACTAAAATTAAATTTTATGAAAATTTTTGTGACCTTGGATTGTGTTCAATTGTTTCTTTTCTCCTTGGATTGTAACTATGGTCAAACTATCAAGAAATGAGAGAGAGAGCATTTTCATACACACAAAATATATTTTTCTATTATCAAATGCTTCACAGAAGTTACATATTTATATGAATAAGAGAACTCTCTAGATCCATGAATTGTGGATCTTGTTGGCAGGCGGTTTGATGAGTCAGCATCGCAGCATCACGGATGCTGCGCAAGGCCAAAGGTACCGTGCAAGGAGGAAAGCAACGCGCATGGCGATAATACTTTTGTAGTTTTTGGGTCATTTGGACTGCGTCATATGTAGTTTGGGTCATTTTGACCGCATTATGTGGGATTTTGGGTTAGTTTTTGTAAAGTTTGTTAAGAAATAGTTAGGCGGTTGCCTAACTGGACCACAAATGTAAAGGCACAAGCCTATAAGTAGATGTAGGTTTGTAAGTGTGAAAAAAATAATCTTTGGTAAGTTGGGATAGCGAAGAGATATCTGAGATATTGAAGAATATGGAGACAGCTGAGTTGAATATCTTGTTGTATCTAGGTTTTTGCGGAGATAAATATGATGTGACAGATTTTTTGAGCAGAATCCTTGTGTCTTTTCTGTTTATCTGTGGTAAATGCATTTTGCGATATGAATATATGAATGATGCGATGTTTCCTTGCTGCAATTAATGCTTTACTATTATATCTGTTGCAATAATGGTTATGTCAATGATAAGATTTGTTGAATGATGTCACGATTATGATTAATGCCTCAGTTGAATGTTTAGATCTATTTCTGAATGTTGCAATATGTTAATCAATTGATGCACAACATCCTCCTTCATTCGATGGAAACATGGTTCCGTCAACTCTCCCTTGAACATCTCGGGTGAGACCTCATTTGCTCCACAGGTGTTGCTGGATAGCGTTAAACCTGCCTGGTCCGGTGCTCAGGGAGACTGCAGTGGCTTGGGTATCGACAATGTGAGGAACCCCTGTCGATTGGGTTTGTGTCAACAAATGGTTCCGTTGTTGGGACCGTAGCGTGAAGTGAAAGGAGGATATGTTGTGGCATCCGACAAGACTGGAGATCCAATATTGGTTCGACCTAAAGTTGCGAGAGTTCGTTGAAAAAGAAAATAAGAACCCTGGGTTGACAACAGATTGGTGGTTGGCGAAGTATATCCACAACGGTCCACATGAATATTTTTTCTGCGAGTTCCCAATCTTGTATGAGTGGTTAGAAAAATTGACCTTCCAGAAGAGGAACTTCCAAGGTGGTGAGTCGATGGCCTGGACCCCAGAATTGATCCAAGAGCTGCAAGAAGTCGACAAAAAAGCGTCGCAGACCGTTGAGGTTTGGGTTGACAGTATACTGGAAGGCTACATCACTGAGTTTGTGGTTGATACAATAAAGTCTTACAGTGAGGTAAAAAAGAATTCTTCAACGGGCCTAGAGGTAGGTTTCTGTTGTCGCTACAGTTGTCCATTAAAATGCTCATTTGTGAAAAGGGCATACTGAAGATGCACCTAGACTAGTAAGAACGCTGGTGGGCGGAGGCTGTGGATACCACGACAACAGGGGGGGTACATGGAATGATAAGGGGTATATGGGTGCAGGTTATGACGAGACTGTGAAGGAAGCCGAGGAAGAGAGTGGTCTTACAAGGGGAGGAGCAAGGTTTCGACGGGAAAATAGGCAGAGGACAGGATAAGGCCCTGCTGCGATCGAAATGCAAGGCTGCGAAGGAAGACCACACGAGACGAAGCGACTTCACAGTGCCGACAAGGACAACTAGGCTACGCCCAGGGTAGAGGCAAGACCAACCCCCGGTAGCAACGTACCCACACCTCCGCTCACTATCTCTCAACCAGTAAGAAATACAACATTGACACAACCGTGTTCATCAAATCAACATAATTTAATTGCTAGTAGCTCAGCGACTGTAGGAAGGAAGCACAGGATGGTGGGCGAAGATGCAAAGTTACTGCTATTCCACAGAAATGAAACAGATAATACTGAGCAGTACTGGTTCTTATGTGAAGCAGTATGGACTGTGAAGCAAATTACCGATGATTATGCCAAGAAAGGAAAATTGGTGACAACCCTTCGAGGTCGCGCATTAGACTGGTTCATGAAGTTCGTACAGGTTCCCGTAGGCGCCCCAGAAAAGACACTGGATGAAGTTCGAGCTGGATTAATTGCAGAGTTTAGAAAACCCAAATCTGAAGCACAATATATTATAGAACTAAAATAAATTAAGTAGTACCCGAATGAAACTGTGTGGGATTTTGACCAACGATTCAAAACATTAATGGAAAGGGTCATCTTCGACATGAGAAATGTCCAACACAAAGAATGGTTCATCGCGGCATTGCTCCCTCACATTCGACTACCGCTAATGCAACAAAACATTACCACACCAAGTGAAGCTCTAGAAATTGCGATGCATTTGGAAGCTTCACCGATTGGTGAGAATGTCGCGGGTATGTCATAGATTCAGACGCAGCTGGCCAACTTGACAATATAGCTGCAAGACCTTAAGAAGGGTAAAGAACAACGTGAAGAAGTATGGTGCACACGATGTCGCGGAGAGGGGCATAATAAGGATAATTTCCCAGAATTCCACAATTATCTGGTTTCAGGAGCACCGAATCCATTGAGCGGTGACAGTATGACATGGATTTGCATCTGTCATGTATACGGGCATCGACATGAGGAGTGTCAATACATGCAGAAGTTGGTCACAAAATTGATGAATCTATATTGTACCTTCTGCAAGTCCGTGGGACATGAAGACAAGGACTGCCGGGGGTATGGGTTACTTCATGAACGAATGTACGATGCATTTTATGTGAAGGACGACCAACGTGCTGTACAACAACCGCAACCACAGCCACAGGTAGCCCAGCCTCTACCTAAACCGTAGGTGCAGTTTGTACCGCAGCAACAACCACAATAGTTTTTGCCGCAATATGCTCCGATGCAAATGGCTCCATAGCAGCCATAGTATGTGCAGCTCAGGCAGTGTGTGCAACTGCAACCGAATCCCATGCAGCAACAGTTCAATCAATCGCAATACCAACAGCAAGGTGGATTCCATGGAGGATTCTGTGGAGGACGCAGTGGAGGCTTTGGTCGCGGAGGAGGACAAGGAGGTCGAGGACCTGTCCAGTGCTATAATTGCGGAGTGTTGGGACACTACCAGCGAGACTGCCCCCAATTGCAGGCACAGTGTATGTTTTTTTTTGTTACTGATCACACTGTTGAAAACTGTCTACAGTTGATTGTGTGATGGAAAGTGGGGAATGTTCAGCAGTTGCAGAATCAGAATCAGGTGTAGCAACCAGTGCAAAATCAAGTATAGTAACCACCGTAGAACTAGAAGCAGCGTCCGAATCAGAATGCCAACCAGAATGTGAACCAACCTGGGAATCCGCCACTAAATTAGACTCAGGGTGCAACTATCGCGACAATTTCTGCGGAGCCGAGGACACAAGATGCTGCGGTTGCAGTTATCACTTGTGGAGGTGCGACAACAGGAGAAGATGGTCCACATCCTCTCATCCGGTTAGTGGGGCAGAAGAAGGTGGAGTTTGACATTGATTCCGAGCGTGATGCATTCTTTCAAGTGCGTCATGCAATGGAGAAAGATAGTGGTAAGGCCATTATTTATGACATGCCTCCTGTTTTTTATGCCACTTCGGAGGCAGGTCCATCGCGGCAGTCTGGTACCTTACATATTTTTTTTGAAAGCTGTTTATCGCTGGCAAGGGATCCTGATGCTCTTGTTGAGATCGAAGGGTTGTTGCAGCAACCAGCCATGGGACGAAGAGAGTCCGTAGTAAACTCCTTACAGAGGTGGAAGATAGGTAAGGAGATACACATGAACATTGAGATTGGAGACTATGAGGTTGACTCAATTATTTTGGATCTTGGTTCGGATGTCAACATCTTAACTAAGCAGGCCTAGAATAAAATGGGGAGTCCAATGCTGAGCTGGTCTCCTGTACAGCTCCGTCTGGCTAATCAGGCCAAGGTGACACCGATTGGGAGAGTGCCATGCCTGGTTGTGGACATTTAGGGAATGAAGACATACGCTGATTTCGATGTTATTGAAGTAGTTGAAGGGGGAAGCGCCTATCCCGCGTTGCTGGGGATTGGATGGGATAACGACATTGCAGTAGTAATCAACTTTAAGAAGTGGATGATGACTTTTGAAAACTATGACCTTAAAGTCATACCTCCATTGGATCCGACTAAAGGAAGCAGGTATATTGAACCGGTAAAGGATGAAGTTCCCAGCAGATGGGATCATGCATACAATATTTCCGAAGATTATATTCATCCGACTACCGACGGTGATCTTGGGTGGCGCAGCTCCAGTTTTGCGTCTTCGGACTCTGATGATGCTTTAGAGAATTGGCAGAATCACTTGCATGAGGTGTCACTCCGCAAGTGTGGGTTAGTCATGCATTCATTATGCCGGGTTGTTACTGAAACTGTTGCATTGCCAGTATATGAAGGGCTGCCCGAATTGTCTGATTTTCTCGTGACATTTGAGGAAAAGGTCTCAAAACCACAACAATTGCTAGCATTGGAGGAAGCGCTGAAGGCTGCTCCGACACGTTGGTGGGAAACACATAAGAAGTCAATTGATGGGTGGTCGTAGTGCCGGAGATTGATGATGGTTCGCTTTGGCGACACTGAATTTTACCACACAGGGAAATATGATGGACGGAACGAACCTAGTAGTCATTTGATGGAATGTTAGATGTTGTGGGAATCGTGACCAAGGGATGAGGGGGTCCATGCCTTTTTCCATACTTTGGACGAGATGCCACGATCATGGTATACTGCAGCTGAATTACTAGGGGAGATTACCACTTGGTTGGAGTTGACAGTTTGTTTTACTCATACTTTCAGCTTTGCGGATGCCAACTCGGATGTCCATAATGATTTGCAGCTTATCCGCGATGTGGTTTTGAAGGTTGTTCCAGTGGCATATCCTGTGGATCCGCATATGCATTACAGGATGCAGTCAATGATGGAATGTTATAATCTCATTGGTGGGACAGAAGATGGCGATGATCCACGGAATATCAATATTCCCGAATCAGAAGGCAGTCATGATGTTGTAGCACCTGATGCACCAACTGATCCGATCAGTCAGCCGTTGAAGCTCCAGAAGGTCAACATTGGGACAGAGGAAAGTCCAAAGTTTGCGAATGTTGGAGACTATTGGGATGGCGAGATGATGGGGAAGGTCACAGACTTGTTGCATGAATTCCAAGACTTGTTCCCTACGAAGTTTTTTGAGATGAAGGGAATCTTGGGGGATTTGGGGGAGATGAAGATCCCGTTGAAACCAGATGCAAAACCAATAAGGAAACGACCCTATCGATTGAATCCACGTCATAAGGAGAGGGTTAAAGTAGAACTTGACTGCATGTTGGATGCTGGCATTATTGAACCAATTGAGGAATTAGACTGGATTAGTCCTATGGTGGTGCAGGACAAGAAGACAGGTGAAGTGCGCATTTGTGTCGATGTGCGAAAGCTGAATGATGCATGTCTGCATGATCCATTTATGACCCCGTTCACTGATGAGGTACTGGAGGGAGTGGGTGGTCAAGAGATGTATTCTTTCATGGATGGGTTCTCTGGCTATCATCATATCAGAATTGCGAAAGAAGGCCGCCACAAGACAACCTTTGTGACAGAATGGGGCTTTTTGCCGTACACAGTGATGCAGTTTGGACTGAAGAATGCACCGGCGATATTCTCTAGAGTTGTTGTTGCTGTCTTTAGAGATTTCATCCAGAAGTTTTTGCAGGTGTACATGGATGACTGGACAGTCTATGGATTGATCAGCGATCATCTGACAACTTGTTGATGCCCCGGAGATCGCAGCATCAATCAGAAAGGGATCCTCCCCGGTAGACTATCCCAATTAGATTGTCCACCGTTTGGTGTGGGGAATCCGTCCGGTTAGCGGTTCCAGCAACCGTGGGTTTGGAGATTTTCTCCAGTTATACCGGTTATGGCCCGATCCACCGTTCTTTTGATTTTTTATGTTTTAGAATGATGTGCAAGTGCTTATTATAAATTTAATCTAAATGCAGAACTGGAAAACAGATCTATGTCTAAAACTGAAATAAATCTTAACTATCCCTGCAAGGAGAAAATTGAAAGCATGAGTAATGAGCTGTAGGAGTTATCTAAAAAATAAACAGACAACCATTAAATCTTAAAGATAGAGCTACAGCAAAGGTAAGAGATATCAAAAGATAGCTTCTAATTAAATATAACACATTCCATTACTCATGAAAGAGAGAATTCATTTGCACAGAAAGAAGTAAGATCATTCACTACAAAAGAAATAATTCTGAACAGTAAAGAAAGATCTCACAGTAAAGTATGGAAGTCACAAGAATAATCCAATATACATCCAATCCTCATTTCCATGCAAAAAGACGTCCTCTCCAGGCGCTTATTAGGTAGATTTTATTTTCTTGAGACAAGTGCAAGGTAGCTCGTACAAGTTCAGAAAATATCATTTCCCTGCCAAAAGTCCTTTACATTGCTTCCTAAACTTCTATTTATAATATTACAAAATTCCCTTTGGGCTGCCACCTGGATCTTTACACTTGTCACCTAGAGACTTTTCCCCTTTTAATAGACAAAAATGTGACCCTTTCTTAAACAGAAAATTACTTAAAAAAGAAAAGGACAGCTATTCAATGGCTCCACGTTTTTTACATATGAAATCCAAATTACAAAAGATAGGAATTAATGCTTTAATATCAACACGTTCACTCTTGGGCAGGCGCTTCAACTGGGAGAGAAGCACTCGAGCTAGCTGTTGCTGCTACTGCTGCTGGAAGAGAAGAACTCGGGTTGGCTGTTACTTCTGCTACCGCTGCTGCTTTCTTTTCTTCTTCTGCAATGTAACTAAACCATATACTAGTATCTCTTATAACTACATTTGCTGAGGCAGGGAGTAAGATTTTCTGGGAAGTTACATCTTTACCAAGCTCTGCTCCAATACCTTGAATTTCTGTTACTACTGCTTGGTGTATTTCCTTAAGCAGATGATTGTGTATTGATGACATCCCAATATAACGATGGATATCATCAATGGCCAAGACATCAATCCTCTTTACATATTCTGTTTGGATGCCCAGCTCTTCCTTCAGGTTAGCTAAACGTTGTTCTTTGCCAGGGAAATCATCAAGGGACTGAGGGAAACTCAACTTGCATTTGTCATGCACTTCATGGATTCTTTGATAAAGCCCGTTACTTTTATCCATTGTCCCTCGGATCTTGGCCCTTAGCTTAATGCTACTGTTTCTCCAAAATTCCAAAAGGGCTATGTCTTCATTAAAACCATCTTCAGATTTGAATGGGAGATGCTTGGGGAAATCCACCTTTCCTTCTCTCCATTCTATCTGGCTCAGGATATTTGCCTTAACCCGAGTATGTTTAGCTTTAAGCCTGTTGGCCTCTGCATTAACTTCTTTTAATCTAACCACCATGGCCTTGAGCTTGCATACTTCCTCAGTAATTAGTTCCTGCGTGTCATGGACTTGCTTTAGGATGCTACAGGACAGCTCATGGAAAGGAGACATATCTATCGCTCTGCTCTTCGCCTGCTCTAATTGATCAACCAATGCCTGCTTGTCTGCTTCTAGATGGGACACTCTGGCTCTCGCATCGTTCTTTTCTGCTTCTACAATCATCATCTAGACTGCCAGTTGCTCCTTTTCTTCTTCTAAATGGTTATACTTGTCTAACAGTTCTTTATGCTCCACAGACAGGCGATTATACCTATTCACCACGAGATCCTTGTAGGCTTACTCAGTAGCCACGGTATGTTGTAGCATGTGAGCTCTCCTCTTTGTCGACTCAGTTTCTTTAACTATATCAGCCACATTGTCCAGCGTTGCTTTTGCTGTCTCTACAGCGGCGGATGCCATAGCTAAGGGAGCCTTATTTGTGTTTTGCATTACTGTGGTCTCCCGGTGGGTAACAATATCTTCTTGGAAGAGTCTCTTTATCCTCTCTTCCGATTTAAGGACCATTGCCTTCCTCTTCTTATCATAGACAAATTCATCCCATCTGGACACAGTATGTTCTTCTGATGGAGTATAAGGGACGATTGAGAGATCTATAATATTTATTTATGCTTCCGCGGGTGGGGTCTGGACTACTTGAGCTGAATCTGTTCCCACATTTTGGGTACCAGAGACACTTGCTTGTGCTGTGTCTACCTCCACATTTTGAGTGCCGGAGACACCTGCTTGAGATATGTCTATCTCCATGTCTTGAGTGTCGGAGCCTCCTGCCTGGGC
The DNA here is from genome assembly GCA_027924585.1 of Larix kaempferi. Taxonomy (NCBI): domain Eukaryota; kingdom Viridiplantae; phylum Streptophyta; class Pinopsida; order Pinales; family Pinaceae; genus Larix; species Larix kaempferi. Next base: position 822,366 of record BSBM01000861.1, on the reverse strand, counting down.
ATCTTCAACTGTCTTGAGTTCTTCTTCCGCCTTTTTCCCAACTTCATCTTGTTGCCCTCTCTCTTCTTCTTCAACTTGCGGCTGATTCTCATTTCCTTCCACCTGCTTTGCATCCTCTGCTTCTTTCTGCTGCTGAGCTTCCTCAACTTCTTTCTGCAGCCTTTCATTTTTTGCTTCTTGCTGCAATCTTGCCACTTCAACTTCTTGCTGTAACCTTGCTTCCTCTCTTAACCTTTGTTCTTCTTGGGCTCGGGCATCATCCGCTTCTTTCTCTTTCTGCAGGCTGGTTTTTTGGGCCTTGGTGGAGCTAGAGCCTGCTCCACTGCCTTGGTGACAAATCAGCAGCTCAGTCATGTTGCTGATGCCTCTGAATGCCTCTTCCTCGGCATCATAATAATGAGCGTACTCGAAATGAGCATAAATTTCCTTGCAATGCTCGACAACTTTTCCTCGCCTGTCATTCCTATGGAAAATTACTTCACCGAAGTGGAAAGCTTTCAGCTCTTGAACAAACTCCTCAGTTGATGCAACCCCTGAGAATTTGTAAGCTCCTATGCAGAAGGGTAGAGGGGGGAAAGAAGCCTTATGCTGCTTGTTAAGCACTGCTCCAATTCCATCCAGGAAAATTTGTCTCACTGCTTCCTTGAGGACCACATAGTCAGTAGCATACCTCGGCAAGATATATGGAGCTTTAGTCCCTCCAAACATCCTGATGTATGTGCCTTGCTCTGAAAAATAAAAATCTCCATAGTTTTCAAGGATCTCCATGGCATTCTTCGACAGACAGTTGGGCTCTTCCTTGAATATCTGCTCATATAGGGGCATGATGAACCCCTCATAGATGAGCTTATAGCTGGCTCTGTAATTTTGAACCCACATCATCTTGTAAGCAGTGTAGACTGGGGTATTGGCTTTATCCCATGCGCAACCTAAGCTAGGGAAAGATAGCTTGGCCAAAATATAGTCAATGAGATATGAATACATGTAAAATTCTGACTTTTTTAAGGCCAGACCTTCTCTTGCAGCAGTCACCATTGATGCCAAACTGTCCGACAGGATAGTAGCCCAGTCAAACACAGTTCCTTTGAATGCTACGAAGTGGATGATGGGAACCCACTGTATCCTGTATACAGTGCCATCGGGCATGTCGAAAATTCTGCATAACATCAGGGCGATTAAACTGAAAGGAGGTCTTAGATTCTGAACATCATATTCGTCATTACCTCTCTTCCTTAAGTGCTTGCCTGCGACCAATAATTTTTTGGCCATTTCAATATTGTTCATCTGGCCCAACCATTCATCACTCAGAGCTTGCTGGGGACGTGAGAATTTATAGGCTGCAGCAAGATATGCTGGGTGGAATGAGGCGATGGCTACTCTCCCGCTGTCATGTAATACTCTTGTCTCCGCATTAGTATGCTCTAGTATCCACCCGATTACTTCAGAACATGGGAATAGTTCAGGGCGGGTAGAATCCCTAGCTATGCCTGAAGTTCTGATGTTGCGATAGATCTGCTCCTCTTCTAGTAACATATCCGGGATATCTTGGTCCCTGATCATCCTATAAATATCACCCCACCGGACTTCGGGCGGAATACCGGTGGTGCACTTAGTATCTTGGAACATAGTTTCAGTCCTAAGTGGTACTGGTTCAGGTTCCATCATTTTAGCCTTCTTCCTACCACCTTTTGGCATCTTGGCTTATCCCTGCTAGCAACCAAATACAAGTCATTATGAAAATGTGCAACCTGCTATGAGATTTTAACAAAGATAAGGACCAATTCAACATGCCAAAACATAGACAAATTATGAAGCTGTGTGTTGGGGAATCACAAATAGATCACTCCAAACAAGAAAAATTAGACTTGATTATCCTAAGGAAACAAAGTTTGGAATGTTCCCGAAAGGGCACACATACGACGTGAAATGACCTGCTTCCCATCTAGTCCTAGGAGAGAGGGTATCCTTCATCATTGCACTTCTAATGGTCAGTGGCGGGTGAGTCTGGAGTGAAACAACCTTACGACGAAATAAGGGGCCGATTTCTCCATTTATGAAAAGGTGAGGGGTTCAGCCGACCCGACCACTACTGTTAATATTTACGATACTTTGTATGGCCGGCTTGGGGCTTGAATGAGGGTGACGACGCCTGGAATATGTCCGGTGAAAAAGCTCAGGTGGTCATAGTCATGGCTTTTAGCTGGTAGAATGAGAAACCCATGGGGCCTCGGCGACTTTTAAAGACAAAAATAGTGACATATGCAACAAATGTCTATCGGCCACGTTGAAGACGGGAAAAAACCCACAGGTAACTTGACGTGGATATAAGACAAAAAAAATAACGGTTAAAAACCTACCTGGCAATGAGAATGTGGTTGGATGAGGTGGACGCGGACGTGGACGAGCTGAGCTGGAGCAGTCTGGCACAGTGTCCCAACGGCGTTTGTTTAATCAAAAACTAACACTATGACCGACCCGAACCCCCACCGGACTTTTAAACGAGTTAGACACGTGCGGTATTTAATCCGGTGGGTGGTGCATTTAAAAAGAGTTTTAATTTTTGTACGTCGCGGTCTTTTCAAGCCGCCTCGGCAGTTGTGCGCGACCGTCATTTGCGGGGTGGATTTTCGAGCTTCACCCGCAATTGCAGAACGTTATGGTGAATGGCCCCGGCATTTCGGAAGAGATTGGCGAATCCTTCCGAAACACAACCTTGGGGAACTTGTCGCGAGTGGTTTCGCTGAGTCGTCCCACAGTTTTGGGAGGACATAAGATTTCTTTCCGCGATTTTCGAAGGAGATAGGCCAATCGCTTCCGCAATTGTGGAACAATTTCGTGAAGGTTGCCGCCGTTTCGAAGAGAATTGGCGAATGGCTCCCGCAACTTGAATAATTCCTAATTCTTTACGCGGGGTTTCGGGAGAATAAGGTGAATGGTTCCGCTATTTCGGGAGGGGTTTCTGAAATGGTTCCGCAGAAAGTCTAAGTCTTTTGGCGGGGTTTCGGAAAGATAACGTGAAGGCTTCCGCAGTTGCGGAAGGCTTTTGCAAATGGATTCTGCAATTTCGGAAGGGAAACCTAAAAGGTTCCACCGTTTCGGAAGGCTTTCGCGAATAGCTTCCGCAACTTCGAGAAAAAAGACTTAAGATTTTCTCAAAAGAGACTAAGTCATTCGGCGGCCCCGGGGAAGATTTGCGAATGACTCCTGCAGTTTCGGGAGGATAAGCTGAATGGTTTCGCGACTATGGGAGGACAAGCTGAATGGTTCCGCGATTTCGAGAGGGTAACTCCAAAGGTTCCGTAACTGCGGGAAGATAACTTGAAAAGTTCCGCAGTTTCGGGAGGCTTTCCCAAATAACTTCCGCAGCTTTCGAGAAATAATTTCTAAGTCCTTTTCGAGAGGTTTATGCAAATGGCTCCCGCCGTTTCGAGAGGGAAGCCCGAATGGCTCCTGCGGTTTCGGGAGGATAACTTGAATACTTCCGCAACTGCGGGGGGCTTTCTCAAATGGTTCCGCAACTTCAGGAAGAGTTCACGAATTTTATCCTTAGAAGAAAAACTTCGAATTCTCAAAGCAGGATTTTCAGTTGAAAACAAAGTAAAAAGGAGAAATGATCCCTTAAGGCAGTCTTTCTAGAAAAATAAAAGGAAGGGCCCCAATATGTACAAAAATTTTTGGGGGGGGGATGTTGCTGCAACAACACAACTCTGCGATTGATGTTGGAGCGCTATCGACATCATCGAATATCGCTGAACTTGAAGAAGTGCATATTCTATGAACCATTTGGGATGTTACTGGGTCATATTGTCTGCAAGCAGGGATTGTTGGTCGACCCAACAAATATTGTGCTCATTCTGAGTTTAACACTGCTGATTAATGTTAAGCAGTTGACAACGACGATCACACCCCCTATGAAGAAGTTGTTGAAGAAATATGCGGTATTTCAGTGGAGTTGTGAATGTTACGTTAGTTTTGAAACGCTGAAGGCTAAGATGTCTTCAGCGTCGATACTGGTCTTTCCGGACCAGAGCAAGGAATTCCATGTCCATGTTGATGCATAATCGATCGCGCTGGGAGTAGTGCTTGCACAACCAAGGGAAGGGGATCTGGATCACCTAATTGCTTTTGCGAGTCAAAAGTTGTCGCCTGCAGAGAGAAACTATACCACTACCGAGCGGGAAGGTATGGCGATGGTATATGCGTTGCAGAAGTTCATGCATTACCTATTAGGTGATCACCTTAAGATGTTCACAGACCACTCTGCATTGAAATATTTGGTCAATAAGCCTGTGTTGGGGGGGAAGATATGTCGCTGGCTACTTCTCTTTCAGGAGTTTGATTTTGAGGTGATTATGAAGCCAGGATGCTTGAACGTAGGGCCAGATCATCTATCGCGGATTGAGACAGGAGAGGAACCAACCAACATTGAAGACGGTTTTCCCGATGCGCAACTGTTTAAGGTTGAAATAGATGATGACTACTATGAAGAAATCATTCAGTTTCTGGCGACAGGAACCGCACCGGAAGGGTTCACCACCAGTCAGAAGAAGTAGCTAGTGGTCAAGGATGCATATTTCCAGCTGATTGCAGGACAGTTGTACAAACTGGGATCGGACGAGATCTTGAGGCGCTGCGTCCTACCTCATGAGCAAGGGCAGATCTTGTTGGAAGCACATGCAGGCGTAGCTGGTGGTCACTATGGCGGTCGTGCGACTTCCAGAAAGGTGCTTCGTGTGGGGACTTGGTGGCCCATGCTTCAGAATGATGCGATAGATTATGCATGGACCTGCGATGTCTGTCAATGAACTGGGAAACCCTCTAGGAGGGATAAGATGCCATTGAAACCTCAAGTGACACTGCAGCCATTTGATAAATGGGTAGTGGATTTCGTGGGCCCTATCAACCCACCTGGGAAACGCACTGGTGCAAGATATATCATCACAACGATAGATTATTTGACACGATGGGCAGAGGCTGCACCAGTCGTAGATTGCCCCGCTCCAACAGCAACCCGTTTCTTGTTCGACAACATCGTCACTCGGATTGGCTGCCTAAAGGTATTGATGAGTGATCAGAGAAGTCATTTCATCAATCGCACCATCAGCGCATTGACAACGGAACTGTAAATACAGCATAAGAAGAGCATGCCATATCATTCGCAGACAAATGGGATAGTAGAGGCTTTCAACAAGATCTTTGAGCATGCGCTGACAAAGGTTTGTAATCCGAACCGCGACGACTGGGATTTGAAGATTCCAACAGTTTTGTGGGCATATTGCACCACTTGTAAAAGATTGACAGGACAGACACCATTCAAACTGGTGTATGGGAAAGAAGCGATTATTCCTATGGAGTACATCGTTCCAAGTCTACACATAGCGACAACAGGCATGGATGATGAAGCGACATTAGGAGAACGTCTGGTGCAACCAGTGTAGCTTGAGTAAGATCGCTTTATTGCAGGTTTCCACCAGAGCGTGGAGAAGGATCGACAAAAGGCTTGGCATGATCGCCATATCAAGAACAAACAGTTTCAGCAGGGTGACTTGGTGCTGTTGTACGACAACAAGTTTATGAAGCACCTAGGGAAATTGCATATGCATTAGCTTGGTCCATATCATCAATAACATAACTTTAGGAGGAGCAGTACAGCTACAGTAGTTAGATGGAGTGATGCTCCTAAAGTTGGTCAATGGTAGCAGGTTGAATCCCTACAGGACGGGCTTGGAGCAGTGCGATGCTTGAGTCGCATCGGGAAAAAATAAATAAAAAAATGGCAGGATGCTCGGTGGCAGGATGGTGCACCAGCATGAACAGAATGCGCAGGTTGGAGGACATGTATCGCGGTTTAGGAGATGGGTCGTGATAATGGTAGGGTCGCGACTAGGTCAAATCAGCAATAAATGCAGAAAGTTAAAAACAGTTAATTAGCACCGCGTGATGGAATGGTCGGCAGTAATGATGGATCCGACCATTAGATTGACAGAATCGACGACGGATTTGGGTAATTAAGACAGGATTTGGTCATGATGCATGGTTTGATTTGGTAATGATGACTCAGGACACAATTCAGCACTATAAGAAGGGGTCGGCATTGGTTGGAAGGAACCATTGCACCAAGTGTGAAGGATAAGTTCAGTGTTGCATTGCTACATTGCAATGTTAGGTGTTGAGTGTTTGCTAGCAGCAAGTTGCGTCGGTGGGTGAGAAATTGTTGAGCCAAGAGGGACCTTGCTATGGCATGCCGAGTACACCCGTGGTTGAAGTTTCCAGTGGTGTAGAGTCACTATCTAAGCCAGTAAGCATTGAAGAAGAGGTTGTCAGCATGACGGGTGGATCGACGTTTACATGAATTCAAAAGAAGCACAGGGGGGGTCAGCATTTCGAGTCCCCGCATAGCAAACGATAGCTACGCTCATCCGCAATGGTCATGGAGGAGGTCCAAGAAAAGGTAGGACAGTCAAGCTGCGTAGTTGACGATTCGGCTACGTGGGAAGGACTATGTACTGCGGATATCCTTGGGTATGTTCCCCGCTGTCGGCCTGGTATACCGCTTCGGAAGTTCACGAAGAATCAGAAATACCCTGTGTGGATGCCAGCGCTCCTAGCCGGAATGGAGTGCTTTGTAGATATTGTGCTAGTGTTGATGTGCCTGAAATATGATGACCACGACATGATGGCATATAAGGAAATTACGTTGGACCCCTACGTGCCGAGGACGCAACTTAGTGGTACCCCTATTCCGCAAGATTGGGTGAGAGGGTTGTCCCAAGCGGGATTGCTTGGACTCATTAATATGCCACACTTTGGGCAATTTCCAGAGGTTAATGCTTGCATGAAGAAATTGTTGGCCTACTTCCAAGGCGACACATTATGGCTGGACATACCGGTTCCAGTCACTTTCGATTTGATTGCTGAGATCACAGGATTGCCGAAGGATGGAGTGGACCCTTCGCAATACTTCAGAGGGAAGGAGAACGATAAGAAGAGGGCGGCACAGTTGGTACTGTGGTACGGATTGGAATGTGACGGCCACACCTACTGCACTAGCAGTATCAAAGATAAGGCAGTCCTCTTTGGTGCGAAGATACTGTGTTGCAAGGTGGTCCAGAAGAATCGACCCAACCAGTGTAATTTAGCGGTGTGGCATGTGCAGTGCAGTGCATAGAAGGCTTGCAGATGAACTGGTCACTATTTTTGTTGAACTAGTTAGCAAAGGATGCAACAGCCGTCCAGGATGGGAAGGGCTCCTTCATGTACAACTGGATCCTAATTTTGATCACGCTGGTCACCTGGAAGGAGCCTGACACTTACCAAGGCATGGAAGTTGAGGCAGCGAAAAGCCATAAGGGTGCGCACTATCAGAACTTGTGGTGGGTGCAAGAACCTGATCGCCTTAGGGAAAGTGCAATGCAGTTTTGGCTATATTGGGAGATGCTACAATATGCGGTGATGAAGGTGCCTCACTTAACTGAAGAAACCGTGGCGAAGTACAAACCGATTGCGCTGTTCGCTATTCGAACTCATGCGATTCACGTGCAAGAAAGGCGCGACCCTGCGAAGCAATGGTTGCTGACACACTATAAGTTGTCCGAGGAAGTGTTGGAGGGGATCGTCAATGATTGGCCAATTGAATGGCAGGAACCGATCAGTCTGGCAGATATTGAGGCGGGACCTCCAGCGATGGGCCAAGATGATGCATTGTCCGTGCAGGACCAGCAGAGTCACCATGACTCGGATTAGGAGTCATCCACAAACACACCCATGGATGATGAAATCGACCGCGAGCTCGAGGAGGGTAGAATGAAGGGACATAATGAGTATGCGACGATCAATGGGGCCTCTCTAGCAATAGAAGCATAGTTGGGACACCTCATAATGGTTTTCACCAATGCGACAACTATGGCAGCTCGAGCGATGACAACACAGGCGGAAGCCGGTTTCAAAGAGGTAAACGTTTGACTCGATTATTTATGTGATGTTGTTTCGCAGCAGGCACTGGAGGTAGCAGCTAGGAAAGCAGTTGGCACAATCAACACTGAGCCATGGGTTCATAATGTGAATAATCCCCTGACTGTGATTGTGACTGACAATGAGGCTCTCTAGGCCTTGCTGCAGCAGTTAGAAAATTTGACCATCAACATCAATGAGCTGCCTACGAAGGAGTTGAAAAATGTATAGGTGGTTGCGAGCCAGGAAATGGCAGACATAATCCAAGAGATCAGCAGTCAGTTCTTGCGTTCGAAGGAAAACGTGGCAACGACCCAACAAGCGGACGCAGAGTTAAAGGGAAAGCCAATTGAGGTGAGGAAGGTGGTCGATGAATTGGAGGACAAGCTCGAGCAGCTGATGGCCGAGAAGAATAGTGCAGTAAAATAGCTAAAGAAGGAGCAGGATCGATTGATAGTAGAAAGAGATGCCATCTGGAACAACAAAGTGTGGTTGGAAGAGGTAGTCTTTGAATCCTGTCAACATGTTCTCAAGCCCACCGCGCAGTTGGATCCAGTGGCACAAGCGCAGTGACTTGGGCCTGTCATCACCCAGCTACAGCGTGACAACGCAGAGTTAGCCACTCTGAATCACCCTGGCACACCCAAAGAGTAGGTGGATGAGAGAAAACGCACCATCGAGGAGGCGACAACACAACTGGGAGAGCTGGAACAGACAGAGACAAAAATCACGGCAGACACCGCTCGATTTTGGGGCAGCATTGTCCAGGACGAGCAGATAGAACAATTGACCAAGCTGCAATAAGAAGCAGAGGGGCAATTAGCGACACTGAAGGCGTCGATGTGAACAATGCCTCCAGTTGCTCAGGTCGCCAAATCAACAGAATCGAAATATTGCAGTAGCACATCATAAAGGATGAAGAGCGTTAGAAGAGGCGCAGCGTGTAGCTGGAGGAGTTCCAGGAGATTGGAGGCCAGTTTTTGCTTAAGGAAAGTTCCGCACTCCAGGCTATGTAGGAGGGTCGCCATCAAGTTGCTGCGAAGCTGAGAAAGCATCCATCCACGCAGGATATGAAAGACAGTCAGGCGGTGGCTGCGGCAGTAAAGGAGTAGGTCATGGAGGTCGATCAACAGTACGAGGACTTCAGATTGAAGACCATTGAGTACACCATGTCCAGTTGACGTGGCTCGAGGGCGAGCCATAAGATTGTGTTGGGGGCCTGTTGGTAGGCGATTTGATGAGTCAACATGGCTGGGGCCTGTGGTTGGTGGAGGAAACATTCTTAGCCTTGAATGGATGGAAGTTTCCTTTAGGGCTCAAGGTTAAGATCTCCTCCACTAACCATGTTGAAGGTCCCAAGGTCACAAAACCTAGATATATTGTACAATGGATACCCTTGCAAAGTCATGCATGGTGCTTTGAGGCATTATTCATGGATTTGGAATCCTCAAAGATTTATTTAGAGCCAAAGACATGGTATTCTTCCCTAGAAAATCATTCCCAAGGCCTTGACACACACTCATATTTCTCAAAATCACCTAATGGACCTAACATTATCAATCATAAGTTATTATATTCTTGAGAGGCCATTTGTGGTTGGTGGAAACAACCTTCCTATCCCTGTATGGCTAGAATATTCATTTAGGAGATGATATTTAGGTTTCCTGCATTCAAATTAGAGCAAATTCGGGGTCTAAAATGGGCCTCCTAAGGAAAATAATTAAAAAATACACATCACACTATATATATGCCATGTCACACTAAGTTAAAGGCGTTATCTAGTGAAGGTCAACCAATATTGTCTCATTAATGGTAGTTGAATGCTAATGTTTCGATAATTTCATTCCATTATCATCCAAGATCACTAAGAGAATAACATGCATAGCATATCTACAACATATCAATCATAGACACAATAGCAATCACACAAGAGACACAGAGTTTCACCGGGGAAAACCAAGAAGGTGAAAAACCCCGCAACTTCCTTAGAGATAAGATATGCCACAAACCAAGATCACAATGATCAAACCCAATAAGATGTCTCTAGTATATGCTCCTCCTCCTCCACAAGTGCACCACTTTCTCTCTTAGCTATGAGAGATTGAGAAGTGAGTGAATGAGATAAATGAGAGACACAACCTCTCTATTTATACACTAACTTGACCTGCCAATAATCAATTGGGGCTGACTTGCTACTCAAGTCTAATAACCCAACCACATGACCTAATCAGGGTCGAACCCACACTGGTGGTCTAATAACCTATCAATACAAATGACGACACTTTTCAATACACATGACGACACTTCTAAATACAAATGATGACACTTCCAAATATAGGAATGTAACATCTCTAATGGATATACAATAAACTACAAATGCAATACATAGAATAATATTTTCCGAAGTTACAAATACATCAACACTCCCTCTTAACTAGGAAGGTATTCTTTCGTCACAGGTCATCAATACATATTGGCACAAGTCTTCAATTCTGGAGCTGGATCATCATCACTGGATCACAGAGCATTATCATCATCACTGCTGTTGTACCCGACATCTTGATCACTGGGCTATCTATGAATTATGCTTGTCATAGGAAGTTCTACAGAGCCAACCCTTTTTCATGCTGGATGTAGGCCCACAACCTGTAGGTCTTCATCATCACTGGCCATACTGTGGAATCCTCTGGACTTATTACGTGCGTCAACAAAACCTCGCAAGAGCATCCCAGAACTGATTACGAGCACACAGCTCAACCTATCGGATCTCCCAGGACCTTTTACATGCCACTGCACAACTTGTCCACGACCATAGAGTATCATCCTGATACTCATGATCATACTGATCATAACATCATTCACGAAGCACAACCCAGATACACATCACACAGCACTTACATTCATCGACATGGGAAGACACACTTCAACCATCCGTGAAAGGCTCAACACTTATATCTACGCCATGGGAAGACACACTTCCACCATGCGAGAATGGCATCGCACTTACATCCATAGCCATGGGAAGACACACTTCAACCATGCTAGGAATGGCACAACACTTATATCGCAGCCATGGGAAGACACACTTCAACCATGCTTGAATGGCTCCAGCCCTTACATCTGCACCATGGGAGAACACATCTACCACCATGTGAGAATGGCTCCAGCCCTTACATCTGCACCATGGGAGAACACATCTATCACCATGTGAGAATGGCTCCAGCAATTACATCACGACCATGGGAGAACACATCTGCCACCATGTCGAAAAATCCCAACAATTACAATTCGACCATGGGAGAACACATCTACAACCATGTCCGAAAATCCCATGTGCAGCTGTGTCTTTGGAACTCATCACACATAATCCAACTGATTATGCAATGTATCCACCTGATACGTATCATCACATATGATCATCCTGATGCATATCATCTAGAGTATCATCCTGATACTCATCTCACATGATCCTCCTGATCATCATCACTGCATTGTCTTGATGCATATACATATAAATGATCCAACTGATCATACCAAGCATCCAACTGATGCATATACATATACATGATCCAACTGATCATACCAAGCAGTAACTGGAGCATCGTCCTGATGCTCACCACACAACGCTTACATCCACAGCCATGGGAAGGATCCTCCTCTCACCATGCTTGGACTGGATCCTGCAGATGTGTCCCATCACTTCTTCCTCGAAGTATCTTCTATCAGAAGAACACCAAGCCTCTCTCTGAAGTACTCAAAATTCACTCTGGCTAGTGGTTTCGTCAACACATATGCAACCTGCTCATCCATCGCAACATACATGAGCTTCACTGCTCCTCTCTGCACCATATCCTTGATATAGTGATATTTGATCTCAATGTGCTTCTACTTGTCATGGAACACTGGGTTCTCAGACAGCTTCACACAACTCTGGTTGTCACAAAAGATACCAGTAGCTTCCAACGGGAGATCAAATAGCTCAGACAGTAGCTTCCTCAGCCATACTACCTCACAGCTAGACGAACAAGCTACAACATACTCTACTTCGGCTGTCCTCAGTGCTACATAGGACTGCTTCCTGCTAAACCAAGAGATCACACCTTATCCCATAATGAAGCAACACCCCGAAGTGCTCTTCCTATCTGCAGCACTTCCTACCCAATTTGAATCAACATAACCCTCCAGGTTAAACGTTTCATTCGCATCATACTTGATCCCATAATCAACTGTACCCTTCAGGTACCTCAGAATATGCTTTACAACAACCAGGTGAACACCTCTCGGATCCATCAGGAATTGGCTCAATGTGTTCATTGTAAAGCAAATATCTGGTCTCGTATTCGTCAGGTACATCAAGGACCTAATCATCTGATGATACATCATGACATCAACCGGCTTAGATGAAGCATCACAAAGAAGCTTCAGATTCGATGCCATAGGTGTTGCCATGGCCTTGCAGTCCATCATCTCGAACCTCTTCAGAATCTCTACTGCATACTTCCCTTGTCCAAGGAATATTCCATCTGCACTCTGCCACACCTCAATTTCTAGAAAATAGTGCATCATCCCCAAGTCCTTCATCTCGAACTCGGCAGCAAGTTTCCTATTGGTATTGGAAATCAAACTGTCCTCACCTGTAACAAACAGGTCATCCACATACAAAAGTGGTATCACTAGATTGCCTTCCTCAACCTTGTAGTAAAGGTTGGAATCTGCTTTACTTTTGGTAAAGCCCAAGATGGATAGGAAATTGTCCATCCTACAGTACCAAGTCCTAGGAGCTTGCTTCAAGTTTACTTTTGGTAAAACCCAAGCTGGATAGGAAACTGTCCATCCTACCATACCAAGTCCTAGGAGCTTGCTTCAAGCCATACAAGGATTTCTTCAACCTGCACACATATGACTCCTTGTCATGTGTCTCAAAACCAAGTGGCTGCTCCACATACACTTCCTCTTCGACTACACCATTCAAGAAAGCTATCTTGACATCCATCTGGTGTATCTTCCACTTCATCATTGCAGCCATAGCAAGTACTGTTCTGATGGAAGTGTATCTGGCTACAGGAGCAAAAGTCTCTTCATAGTCTATTCCTTCTTTCTGAGAGAAGCCACGAGCTACAAACCTTGCCTTATATTTTTCTATGCTACCATCTGCAGCATGCTTAATCTTATAGGTCCATTTGGAAGTCACCACTGACTTCCCTTCAGGTCTTGGGACCACATACCAAACATCATTCTTCATGATCAATTGGTATTCTTCGACCATGGCATCCGTCCATTATTTCTTTTCCGTTGCTTCCTCATAACTAGAAGGTTCTTTGTTCATAATATCTCAGAGTAAGGCAACATAACTGGTATGTGATCTAGTCCTCTTCCTTTATCTGTGTTCTTCTTCTGGAATGCCATACCTTTCTTCATCTTGAATGAGCTCTCTATCCCATGTAGGTTTCCTCTTGTGAGAGTTCTTCTCAAGGGGGGGATCTATAGGTTATTGTGGATCTTCAATTTCACAATCTACATATGGAATTGCATCATTCATAGTGGTGTCTTGAAATCTAGTTTCCTTTGGTTCTTCATGGTCTTCAACAAGTGTCTTCCTTGATTTGATGTATGCTGAGTCTTCATCAAATGTTACATCCCTGCTGATGTCAATTTTCTTGAACCCTGGAAAGTATATTCTGTAAGCCTTCGAGCTTTCACTGTAACCCACAAAGATGCCTTTCTTTCCTGAAGGATATAGCTTTGTCCTCCTTTCTTTTGGAATGCGTGTGTATACTGGATAGCCAAATATCCTGAGATGGATAACTTCAGGTTTCTTACCAGAGAAGACTTCTTGTGGTGTCTTGTTGTCAAGTATCTTGTGAGGTGTTCTATTCTGCATATATACAGCTGTCCTAGCTGCTTCTGCCCATAGATGCATAGGCAGATATTGATCATGAAGCATTGCCCATGCTACTTCCATGATAGTTCTATTCTTCCTTTCTCCAACTCCATTTTGTTGTGGATTGTAGGGATCAGTCAACTCCCTATTAATCCCTGAATCACTGCATAACTTCTTGAAATCACCTGAAGTGAATTCTCCACCATTGTCGGATCTAAAAGTCTTAATCTTCTTATCTGTTTGATTTTCTATCAAGGCTTTGAATTCCTTGAACTTATCAAACACTTCATCTTTGTTCTTCAAATAAACCCAAGTCTTCCTAGAGAAATCATCAATGAAAGAAACATAGTACACATACCCACTTAGAGAAATGGATGACATCGGACTGCATACATCAGAGTGGATAATCTCCAAGATTCCTTTTGGTTTGCTTTCACTACTTGGATATGCCTTCTTTGTGTTCTTTCCTTTTGCACATCCTTTGCAAACAACTTCATGCTTTGAGTGGATTTTAGGAAGACCTTCCATAGCTTTGCTTGCAATTGGTAGTGCCCTATAGTGCACATGTGCAAGCCTTCTATGCCAAAGTTCACTTGGCTCCATGGATTCATGTACCATGGCATGTTCAGGTTGTCCCTTCAATTTGTACAATCCTCCCTCTTGCTCTCCAATCACTACTGCATCATCTATGGTCTTACCCTTTGGCCACATGAGTACTTGGACATCCACAAATGCAACTCGAATCCATTTTGCATCCAGAGATGATATGGATAGGAGATTATTCTTGAGCCCAGGTACATATAGAACATCCTTCATTTTCAAAGACTTCCCTGAGTCTAGCATGTAGGAAGCTTCACCACTTCCTTTTATGGGATATTGATAGTCATCCCCAAGTTTCACCTTATGGGGTGACTCATGTTTAGATAGATTTACAAAAGATTCTTTAAACCTAGTCATGTGTTTAGAATCTCCACTATCAATAATCCAATCATTACATCCATGAGAGATAGTACCTATGAGAGCAAATATTAGAACATATTCATCTTCTCTAGATGAGTCATCACTTTCTTCTCTAGCCTTCTTCTTGGGAGGTTCATCATCCTTAGCAGCATGAGCATGCTATTTTCTTTTATTGCCCTTCTTCTTCTAGTTGAATTTGTTGTTGTTGTCCTTCTTGTTCTTGGGACAATATGAGGCAAAGTGTGCCTTCTCATTACATGTAAAACATCTTAGATATTTCTCATTTTTATGGCGGTGAGAAGATTTCTTGGGATGAGAATGCTCCCTCTTGAACTTTCCATTCTTGGTGTGTGCTGTGAGAGCTTGATCTTCATTTCCCATCTTTTCTTCTCAGGCCACAACCCTTACTTCTTCTTGTGAACATTCCTCCCATAGTCTACTGAAGGAGACCAATTTTCTTCTTGCACAGATTCTTTGGATGAAAGAGTCCCATGACCTAGGTAGGCCATTCAATGTGGTCATCACAATTTCACCATTCTCCACTACTTCATCCATAGCTTCAAGTTGTTCCTTGATTTGAGATACCTTAGAAAAGTAGGATTGAATGGTTTCTCCATTCTGAAGCTTTACCCCTTTCAATTGGTTTCGTAGAGTCATCTTTCGATTTATGTTCTTTCCTTTAAACAATTTGGTCAAGGAGTCAAACATCTCCTTAGGTGTCTTTAGGGAAGACACATGGGGTATGAGATGGTCCTTTATAGAATCAACAATGATTATCTTAGCCTTGACCAAGTCCTTCTTGTGTAAGGCCTTAGCCTTATCTCCCTCTGGAACAGGAACCTCTTCTTTTATGTAGATGTCCAAATCATTTTCTTCTAGGATTAACCCAATCCTATACTTCCATGCTCGGAAGTTATCAGCTCCATCAAGCTTATCCTCAAGCTTGGTGTGGTGAGACATTTTTAATGAGAAACTCAAATGGAAATAAAAGTTTTAGGTCTTACCACTTGATTTGCTAAAAACTGGATCTGGAGCTGGATTAGGGTTTGTGAGAGAAACCCTAAAAATTCAAAATTTTAATTTCAAAATTATGAAAGGATAGAAAGATGTGCCTTGATGAGCTGATCAAGCTGGTATACTCAGAATTTGAAAACTGCAAAGTTTCACCCCTCAGAAATGCTTTTCAGTCTCCCGGATTCACTAGGGAGGACCCTGAATTAGGGTTTGAGTTTCTCGGAGCTTCACCCAACCAAAAATTTAGATCCAAAGCTCTAAACTTCAATTTTTCCAAGGCGCTTCTAGCTATGGTCTCAGATGTCAAAAATTCCACTTTTTGTGGAAACCCTAATTTTTAGGGCCAAACCTGAAAAAGCTCAGAATTTAATTCTGTCTCGATAGAAAGATGCACCCTTCCAAGGAGAGTCAATATAGTCTCCTACCTTTGATGATCTGTGAAGAGAAACCCAAATATTAAGAAGCCCTAGCTTTCGCAGCTGCACAGTGCCTTCTTCAGAGGTCAGCTTTGATACCATGTTAATTTTTCGATAATATCATTCCATTATCATTCAGGATCACTAAGAGAATAACATGCACAACTTATCTACAACATATCAATCAGAGACACAATAGCAATCACACAAGAGACACAGAGTTTCACTGGGGAAAACCATGAAGGTGAAAAACCCCACAACTTCCTCAGAGATAAGACAAGCCACAAACCAAGATCACAATGATCAAACCCAATAAGATGTCTCTAGCAGATTCTCCTCCTCCTCCACAAGTGCGCCACTTTCTCTCTTAGCTATGCGAGCTTGAGAAGTGAGTGAATGAGATAAATGAGAGACACAACCTCTCTATTTATACACTAACTTGACCTGCCAGTAATCCATTGGGCCGACTTGCTACTTAGGTCTAATAACCCAAACACATGACCTAATCAGGGCTGACCCAAACTGGTGGTCTAATAACCCATCAATACAAATGGTGACACTTGTCGATACACATGACGACACTTCTAAATACAAATGACGACACTTCCAAATAGAGGAATGTAACATCTCTAATGGATATACAATAAAGTACAAATGTAATACATAGAAGAATATCTTCCGAAGTTACAAATACATCAACATTGAAAAATATGTTGGGTTAGTGCAAAGTAAAGAGATGAGGGTTGAAAATATTAATGAAAGGCTTAGATACTTGTGCACACACAATAAATGATATAGTGGTAAATTTTTTAATTTTATATTATAATTATTTAATTCTTTTATAAATGTACCACTACTTCTTTTTATATATTTAATAAAATATAAAACTCAAAAAATAACTAAAATTATAATGAAAAATTATAATTACAATAATACTAAAAATAAACAATCACTATTATTATTTTATATACATTTTATATTAAAAATTAAGTGCTTTCACATAAATGAGAGAGAGAAAAGATTTTTTTGGTATTTTTGCGATAACGTTTTTCTTCCGAAATCTGAATTGGGAGCTCTTTGTACCATTAGAAAGGCCTTGACGAGAGCTACAAATTTCATGTTTTGAGTTTTTCTAGATTGCACACAGATTTTCTAGGTCGAGCATTTTAGTATTTCTGGGAGAAAAACAAGAATCTTTCAAATATGCTTTTTCTCCTATAAATACTAAAATGATCACCCCAAAAAATCCGCGTGGAATATAAAAAATCCCAAAACTTCAAAGTTGTATCTCTCACCAATACCTTTCCAATGGTACCAAGATCAATCAATTCCAATTTCAGGATCAAAAGTTATTGCAAAAATACCAAAAGATTCTTTTTATTTAGTAGTTCAAGGTAACTCCATTTATAATTAAAAATTATTTAATTTTCTTTTTAAAATATTAATTATATAAATGTTTTTAGTATTTCAAAATGATTCCACTATCATTTTAATTACTGTGAGATTTATGTTTTAAGGACTTGTAAATAGTGTTAATATAAGATACTCTATATTTATTATTTCAAGTATATTTATTGTATTTCGAGATGAACTTTTCATGATATTAACCAAGGTGAAGTTTATATGAAGTTAGATATTGCCAAATAAAAATATGACACGTAAGCATCATTGACTTCTAGATTTCCATCTCAACGATAATCGTTGACCAGAGTTATTGAAATTCTATTGGTTTGAAAAATCCAACTCATCCATGGCACATTTTTATAAATCCCATTTTAGACACCAAATTTGCTATAATCGGACCATGTGCAAGGCCCTAAGGCCACAAGACTTAGATGCATTGTCCCATGGATACCCTTGTGAAGTCATGCATGGTGCTTCGAGGCATTTCTCTTGGATTTGAATGCCTCAATGGTTTCTTTAGGGTCAAAGACATGGTCTTCTTGATCCATAGATCATCATTCCCAAGGCCATACATAAGGCTCTTGTAATACCCCCAATTCGACCCTTATGATATATTAGCCTTTAATGTAAATAATGTGTACATGTGATGTATGTTTTCCTAGCGTGGAGCTCAAGGCCAAGGCCCCGCTAGTGAAAGCCCAAATTTTATTTAAAGGGAAAGTATTTGATATCTTGATACCATGTGCTCTGAAGCCATGGAACATTGTAAAAGGGTGTAATTAAACATCATGCAATATAAAATACCAAAACTGGCTACGGAGGCAACAAATGAGAAGGGGCCACGTGTATCCACTAGGGAGTGGTGAGGGGGCTAAGGGAGTGAACCATAGGTTGCCATATGTCATTATGGGAACCCATTTGACTTTTCTAGATGACATTTATTCCCGTTGTAAGAAAGTGGTTGAAGAATTAAGTCAATGGCTTTAATGGAGGATGGGCAACTCTGAAATTCGTATGGGTAGGCATGGGCTCTGTTTAACTTGTCCCACAAGTCACTCTACCTCTTGGAGGTTGCTTCATTCTCATCCCCATTCCATGGGGGAAGAACCCAGCATCATGATCCATCCAAAAACGAGCTCCCAGGAGTGAGAAAACCAGAAATCGTGACTTGGAATGAACCCACGTTTTGGGAAGCCAAAAAACGCCCAGAATGGGTATTAGACAGTGAAATCCAATGGGTGATCTGTTGGTATGAGTCTTGGGGCGAATTTGGGAGCAATAACTACCCCAAAATCCATGGGAAAACCCAGTTTTAACTGCCCAGAAAATCAGTGACGGATCTGGAGTTATTTGTGACAGAGTTGTGAGAAATCCAAGAGTGGATGTATGAACAGAGGATGGGATTGCTGAGTCTAGCTTGAAGTGTATTTGGCTCTAGGATTGAGCTCAGGGGACTAGCATCCTCCTCCATCTCCTATTGCATGCGTGAAAAACCCAACTGTGTGTTGGCTTA
The DNA here is from genome assembly GCA_027924585.1 of Larix kaempferi. Lineage (NCBI taxonomy): Eukaryota > Viridiplantae > Streptophyta > Pinopsida > Pinales > Pinaceae > Larix > Larix kaempferi. The sequence goes on along the minus strand of BSBM01000861.1, from coordinate 803,228 downwards.
GCATGGCTGTTGAGTGAAACCCTGACTGTGAGTGAGCCATCTAGTTCCTCCTTAGTGGATACACAGCTCAGCTCGGGGGTGATCTCTCAGCTGAAAGAATACAGGCTGGACAGAGATTTATGGTTGGGTGGAACGTTGCTCTCACGTAGCCAGTCGTTGGACATTTGCATTGCAAGATAAGTATTCTTTGTGGATTAAATTATATACAATCTGTGTTCTGCAATGTGTTAATTGAATGATTACTCTTCATGTTAATGAAATCGATATGAAGTAGCATAAGAAGGGGATTGAATTCTCTGCCTATTGATTGCTTGAGATAAATATGCTGATGCGAATCTATGCTTATGTGTGTTGATATGTTTAATTCCGCTGTGTTTTATTGAGTTTGCATCTGTATAGAGAGGTTTTAATTGTTATCTATTTATGAGTATAAAAGAATTGGGGCTAAGTCTACCAAAAGCCCCGGTGTGTTGCTATTGTTTCCTTCCCTACATTTAAAAGGGTAGAATGGGACATTACAGAGTGGTATCAGAGCTCTAGGTTCAACACTACGGCTGTTGGGCCCTTCATAGAGATATAAATCATTGTGTGTACATGCATTTCGTATTCAGAACTAAAATGCATTAAAGAAACCTCAAGATCGCATGGCTTTTATTTGTTGGAATGAGAAATCATTTCCATGACTGTTTGGGGATTTTTGCAAGCTGTTTGCATTGATTGCATTCTATGAAATAGAGGAAGGAGGGAGAAAATTCATTTTCAGGTTGAATGCTTGCTCTAATTTGTCCCCAATGCTGTAGCATTCAGTTTTGTATTTGTCTGTTTGCCTCCATGTCATCTTATACTGTTTTTGTTGTTTTGCTGTTTCATGCTTAACATGAAGAGGTGCAATTTATTTTCTTGAAATACTGTTTTTGTTGCAAATATGATTTCAAAGTTTTCAATTTTTCCTAAGTGTCTTTGAAAAATTCGTTTAAGTCTGTTTCGGAAAGAATTCCCGAATGTCTTCCGAAACTGCGGAAGCATTCGGCGAATTGCTCTGAAACTGCGGAAGCATTCCGCAAGTTTTTCCGCAACGCGGAGGAGTTTGGGAAGTCGCCCCAAAATTTGCGGAAGGAATTCTCTTCCGAAATTTGCAGAAGGATTCCGCGAGTTGTCCCGCAACGCGGAAAAATTCGGCAAAATGCTCTGAAAAAGCAGAAAATTTTCTAAGTGTTTGGCGTCGAAAGGAAAATTTCGGAAGGAATTCTCTTTCGAAATTGCGGAAGACTTCGGTGAATCGTTCCGCAACTTCGGCGAATCGTTCCGCAATTGCGGAAGCATTCCGCAAAACCGCCCGAAACCGGGGAAGCATTCCGCGCAACCGCGGAAGCATTCCGCGAACGGCTCTGAAACGGCGGAAGCCTTCGTCGAATGTCTCCGCAACGGAAGCCTTCGCCGAATGGCTCCGCAATTGTGGGAGCATTCGCCGAATGGCTCCGCAATTGCGGGAGCATTTGCCGAATGGCTCCGCAACGGAAGCCTTCGCCGAATGGCTCCGCAATTGCGGGATCATTCACCGAATGGCTCCGCAATTGCGGAAGTATTCGCCGAATGGCTCCGCAACGGAAGCCTTCGCCGAATGGCTCCGCAGTTGCGGGAGCATTAGCCGAATTGCTCCGCAATTGCGGAAGCGTTCGGAGAACCGGCCCGCAACTGCGGCGCGCGCGCGAAAAAAAAAAAAAAAAAAAAAAAAGGTGACGAAAGCTTGATTTTTTGGATAGCAGGAACATCCGGACTCAGAATGGAACAATTCCTGTGGGACTCGGAGGCCATTGACGAGGGCCATGAAAGAACCAGTGAAGACCCCTAACCCATTACACTCCGATTTGACAGAAAATGGATAATAGTGACTTTTGAAGGACGGAGTCCCGAGGCTTGACGGAAGGTCGGTTTGAGCTGAAATTGATCAAGCGCGGCCATGAAGCAGGCATGATGTTAAGTTCAGAATCTTGGAGCGAAAATCCAAGGGATGTGAAATCAGGGTGAGCAAGAAGGCCAAAAAGCACTGTTCCGGGCCACTTTTTCGGGATTTTGAAAAGCTGGTGGACAGTAAAAGTGACCCTAGATGTGGGAATCAAAAATTTTACTGAACTAGACATTTCATATTCTCATTAAGACGGACAGTTTCTGTTAGACGAAGATTTTCCAGAAATGCACCGTTTGGGAGATAGCCATTTTTGGCCCAAAATTTGAAATTTTGAAAAAATGTGAAAAGTGAGAAGTAGTAAAACGCAGAGATTCATAGAGGATGAATGGTGCATCGGAATTGAAATCCGTGAATTGCTGAGTGTTCCTTTCTATATGGAATAACTTCGCCCGATAGATAAGTTTTTGTGATTCCTCATAGATTTTCTTCCGCAGGTGGCTAAAGTTGGCATTCTGGACCAAAATGCAACTGTGTAAAATGTGCAGAATTGGAGTGAAAGTTGTCATTTTTGAAGAGATGCAGTTCCTGCACCCGATGTCGGAATGGAGCATGAAGACAGGCATTGGAAATCTTGTCCAGTAGGGAACAAGGATGCATGACCAGAGTTTGAATGAGGTCTACATATATCATAGATATTTAGTGCAGAAGAGTGCCAGCGGCTGTCTTGACAAACAAATTTTGTTGTCAATATGGGCAATTTCTACAATTGCATGATATGGAAGAGGAATTCCATGTTACAATGAGGGATCGAAAAGGGAAGAATTCTTTAAACCCCTGCTTGTTATCATACTTATAATCATGAAATTGTCATATGGCATAAAAATGTTAAAAATGTAAGGGATTACATAGATGTATATGCACTAGATGACATCTTAACAAACATTGCATAGTGCATATGGAAATGATTGTGCATAAATGGGATATTGCATATTGGTAAAATAATGAATTTTACATATGCAATGAACCACTAATGGAGAATATTGTGGTTGATAATGACTGTTGATGTTGGTATTGGTTGTAGGACCAAAGATAACAAAGAGCATGGCTAAATGTGCTGAGGATGTTGTTGCATGAGCCAACAACCTTATGCAGAAATGATGGTGCAACAAATCTATGACCATAAAGTTGGTAGAAGGACTGAGCAGCCTTGGTAAGAGGCCAACTGATCAGGTAACATCAGGCGATGTTAATGGTAACCATGCAGGTAATGATTATTGGTGCCAAATTGCATGAACGTTGAAAGAGGATTTGGTAAGATCTCTTCAACTATGTTTGAGCTATGTTGAGTTAGTTTGCATGTGATATTGAATACCGATTGGGACTGTTAACCTACCAAGCTTGGTGAGGTGTGGGTAAGTGAAGGAAATGATCCTTACACCCTATGACTGATTAGAAATTTCAATGCATTCATATGAATTTAGATCATGCCATGTGTATGTTGGTTATGTGCTTAATAACCAAAGCAAGTGAGGACTGGTGGTCCTGATTATGGTAATACAAGTTATATGAGATAGTCATGTATCGATCATAATATGCTTGAATGCATAGTACTCATGAAACAATGCAAGGTAGCATTGAGTAGATGTGCATTAAGATATTTTATAAATCTTGTGATGCATTGTATGAATGCATAAGGGATGATGCATATGTTATTGCAAAATAAATAATGAATGAAATGATGAATTGATGATAATTCTAGGACCATTTCATGGGCTGTTATGAATGCAGAATAGTAAGTGCATGAAGAGCCCAATCACGATCGATGGGCTGCTAGAATGCTCGGTGGAAGGACAGAGTTGTATGAATGATATGACTGTGAAATAATGAGTATCCCAAAGTCTCATTAAATTGCATAAATGATGTGACTGTACCTTGCAACTGAGTATGCTAATGATGCACGTGAAGTAAATAAATTTTGGTGATATTGATATATTAACAGCTGAAAATTTGGAATTATGGAATGATTATAATTCTGAAAATGTTTCAGTAACTGTTGCAGTAATGAAACATTATATGCATAGAGACTTACGAAGTGTTTTGGCTTATATGAAAATGTGTCAGGAGGACATGCTGTAAGTGGATGCTCATGTATGGCAGCGGGAATAAGACCATAACGGGCAGAGTGGTGTCACTTACAGGAGCCAAACAATATGAGGATAGCCTCATGGATGAGAAAACCAATTTCTGTAGTAGATAGAGTTGCAGATTCATACTGAATTTAATTATTAGTGCCATGGATTGGTTATGGAACAATCGGATTTGAATTGTATTATTAAATGTTGCTAACTGTTTGGCTGTTCAATAAGTGTGCTAGGGAGACACATTGCAGTAAGACCCTGAGAGTGGGCCTGCAGAAGCCAAACTTCATGGGAAGGGATTCCATGATTTGGAAACTGGGTTTCAGGTGAAATGCCATAAGACATTATTAATGTCTCATCTGCACTACATGATTGGTAAACAATATGAGTGGGATGGTGAAGATTATGTCAGTAAGACATATGAAGGTTATGTAACATCAAAAGGAATTGGGATGGAAAACCGAGGGACTGTCAACTCAGAGAAGGAGCCTCCATTCCTCATTAAAGAAGAGAAATAACATCTGCAAAATGGATAAGTGTTCCTTAAACCCTGAATGATATATATATATACATACATGCATGTCTAATTATTAGAGTTAATATGCATAGCATGTTTGATTTTATTTCCATTATGGAAAACTGCTTGAAGTATGATTAGGACCTGCATAGTTCACATCAGTAAGGAGTGCACGCCTTTCTGGTGCTGAGTTATGTTAGGGATGCCAATATTGATTGCGCCCTAAGGGAATGGATGCATTCCTGGTGTTTCAATGTTGGATAGTGAATGTTATGAAATATGTTTACCGTTCTAGAGCAGCAATACTAATGAGCTTGCTATCCATTTTGTGTTGACAGATTATACATATGAAATTTAGGGCTGCACATTAAAAGGAAAAAGTGAAGAAAAGAATACTCAAGAGGACTGTGTGAGCAGTGGTAACCCTTGTGTAGGGTGAGTGGGTATCATGGGGCCATGATAGCCTGCAGTTAAAAAAGTCACCTAAAGAATTCCTAAATGGAACCGCTGGCTTACAAAAGAGAAGAAGTGCCACCCTTGTGTGGGTGAAGAATTGTTATGCGCATTGAGGGATTGTGATACATGTGAAAGGCTGATGCAAGCCTAAGGTAGAGTAGTGGAGCCTTGACCTGTAATGGTCGGTGGCGCAGTTACCTTCCATTGGCCGATGACCCAGACGTATGTGCTAGCTCGGCAATGGAGAGGGCCAACCAGGTATGGGACTGGTTGGGCACCACCAAATTCTTGGTAAACTCAGTCAGTGTGAAGGTGTACTGGTAGGGCATTAATTATTTGATGATTTGGAGCAGCCTGCGTGCTAGCCAAACATCCTAGTCCGCAGGAGGATCCCAAGGCTTATAAAGTAAAAGCAGGACCCTGTGGACCAGAGAGGAAATGCACAATACAGATAAGTATTCAATTTCATTCATTTATTATTTGAATAATGATGGTTTCAAGCATAAAGCTTGTAACAGTGAGTTGATGCATTATTGTTTCTTTGTTGGAAACCTTGGTCAATGTAGGAAGCAAGGACTCTGAAGGAACTGTAAGCTGCTTGGTAAATCCAGGAAGTGGCTGGTTGAGCATTGATTAATTGATGTTGTGGAGCAGCCTGTGCACTGGCCAAACATGCAAAATTAATTAATGTTGAGGAGTAGCCTGCGTGCTATCCCAACATTCGTTATTATACCCATAGGATATGCAAGGCTTGTAAAGCAAAGAAGGGTCCTATGGAGTAAAGTGAAGACGTCCAACGCAGGTATTGTTGGAAGCAAGAATCTTGAAGCATCTTAAGGATGCATGTGGACATGTAACCACCCTAAAGAGCTCAGCATGAGCAGTACTGAAAGATGGGGCTAGTGGAACTGTGTGAGTCCTAGCAGCCAAGAGTTAGACCAACCAAGTGGAGGAACTCCATGGTTGAGAGGTCTAGAATAGACCATGGACACTACGTGTCATAGCCAAGAAGGGCAAGTCGAGCATTCACGTGAAGTGAAAGAGGACAGGAGCATGAAAACCACAGTGGTGGTGTGGGTTCCAGAACAGAACAAAACTAAGAGGAGAAACTCTTACTGCTCTCTCTCTTTCCTTTTATTGATGCATTTATAGAATTAGAAAAATTGCTGAATGCATGCATGACTGAAAGTAACAGTGTGTTTATTTGATTAAAGTGAATTGTGAATGCTAATTAATGAATTTCCTGTGAATGGATGAACACGAAGGAATTCAGGTGTAAGTTGGGCAAGCATAAAAAGTGTGGAAGTCTCATGAGTAAAGCGTGGACTATCCATGTCAACTGGGGAAAAACCATTGATTGATTTTTAATGTTTGGGTTATGCTTGGCCTAACAAGAATTGTAATGATGAATTTCACAGGTGGAAATTGAATCAATTGGTTGCAGCCGGTGCAGGAAAGTGTTGCTAGTGAGCAAAGTGTGGTCAGTTGTTTCCATTGACCATGGCGGCAGACCAAGGGCTATTAGAATTGGCTGGAAGTCTTCTTCAAACAATTGCCAAGACCCAAGAAAATCTTGGAGAGATGCTCAAGATGCAAAAGCAGCAGAACGAGATGAACCACAAGGTCTTGCAGGACACTCTTCGTCTGCAGAAAGAGGTTAAAAGCATTATGAGAGCAATCAGCAAGGGAAAGAAAAGTGGATCAATGAAGAAGCATTCATCCAATCGTCCGATTAAGAAACGTTCCAAGTGGGAAGACTCAAAGGAAATTGAGCAGGTAAAGACGAAGCAACCAGTGAAGTGTTGGAAATGTGGAGGGGATCATTGCCTCCGCAACTGCCCAACAAGAGAACCTCAAGAGGGTAAAAGCCATAAATTTTTCAGACTTATGGATGAGCTGGAAGATCCGAATCAGTAGGAGCAGTTCGTGAAGATCAAAGGACTTGGTCCTGAAAGTTCAAAGTAAAGGATAGAATGCAGGGCAGATCTGCAAAGTTTTTGAAGTTTTGGACATGTGTAAATTGTATATGTATGCCTAAGTCTTGGAACACCGAGGACGGTGTTGTTCTAAGGGGGAGGGGAATGTAATACCCCCAATTCGACCCTTAGGATATATTAGCCTTTAATATAAATAATGTGTATATGTGATGTATGTTTTCCTAGCGTGGAGCTCAAGGCCAAGGCCCCGCTAGTGAAAGCCTGCATTTTATTTAAAGGGCAAGTATTTGATATATTGATACCATGTGCTCTGAAGCCATGGAACATTGTAAAAGGGTGTAATTAAACATCATGCAATATAAAATACCAAAACTGGCTACGGAGGCAACAACTGAGAAGGGGCCACGTGTATCCACTAGGGAGTGGTGAGGAGGCTAAGGGAGTGAACCATAGGTTGCCATATGTCATTATGGGAACCCATTTGACTTTTCTAGATGACATTTATTCCCGTTGTAAGAAAGTGGTTGAAGAATTAAGTCAATGGCTTTAATGGAGGATGGGCAACTCTGAAATTCGTATGGGTAGGCATGGGCTCTGTTTAACTTGTCCCACAAGTCACTCTACCTCTTGGAGGTTGCTCCATTCTCATCCCCATTCCATGGGGGAAGAACCCAGCATCATGATCCATCCAAAAACGAGCTCCCAGGAGTGAGAAAACCAGAAATCGCAACTTGGAAGGAACCCACGTTTTGGGAAGCCAAAAAACGCCCAAAATGGGTATTAGACAGTGAAATCCAATGGGTGATCCGTTGGTATGAGTCTTGGGGTGAATTTGGGAGCAATAGATACCCCAAAATCCATGGGAAAACCCAGTTTCAACTGCCCAGAAAATCAGTGACGGATCTGGAGTTATTTGTGACAGAGTTGTGAGAAATCCAAGAGTGGATGTATGAACAGAGGATGGGATTGCTGAGTCCAGCTTGAAGTGTATTTGGCTCTGGGATTGAGCTCAGGGGACTAGCATCCTCCTCCATTTCCTATTGCATGCGTGAAAAACCCAACCGTGTGTTGGCTTAGCATGGCTGTTGAGTGAAACCCTGACTGTGAGTGAGCCATCTAGTTCCTCCTTAGTGGATACACAGCCTAGCTCGGGGGTGATCTCTCACCTGAAAGAATACAGGCTGAAAAAAGATCTATGGTTGGGTGGAACGTTGCTCTCACGTAGCCAGTCATTGGACATTTGCGTTGCAAGATAAGTATTCTTTGTGGATTAAATTATATACAATCTGTGTTCTGCAATGTGTTAATTGAATGATTACTCTTCATGTTAATGAAATCGATATGAAGTATCATAAGAAGGGGATTGAATTCTCTGCCTATTGATTGCTTGAGATAAATATGCTGATGCGAATCTATGCTTATGTGTGTTGATGTGTTTAATTCCACTGTGTTTTATTGAGTTTGCATCTGTATAGAGAAGTTTTAATTGTTATCTATTTATGAGTATAAAAGAATTGGGGCTAAGTCTGCCAAAAGCCCCGGTGTGTTGTTAATGTTTCCTTCCCTGCATTTAAAAGGGTAGAAGGGGACATTACAGCTCTATATTTCCTCTAGTGACTCTAGTTAAGGCCTTGAGACCCATCTCACTATGCAAAAACTCTTGATTGTTCCCATTTCCAACTTTTATGATAAAGACCCACTTTAAAGGGTGTATGTTGTGGTTAGCGGCCTTGATAATTGCGTATTACCTTAATAATCTTATGTTAGGGTATATTTCCCTCAAATTCTTCCCCAACCATGGTCGCTGACCCATCCCTAGTGCACAAAACCGCATATTGCAACTGATATCTCACTTTAAGGACAATGATATTCTATATGGTGCATGATCTGCTATGTGATAGTTTGAGTCATCACTCTTATCTTGAGATCCTAAAACCTTTCTTTAGGGCCTAAGTCCTGTGATTCTTTCCATGACTATGTCTAAGGTTATAAGACCCATACCTAGTGTCACTTATATCGACACTTAAATGAAAAGGATAGAATTAAGAGTTCATGGGTGTGTTTCAAATCTTCCCTTAGCGAACAAGGTCCAAGTTTCCTCCTATGACATTATACAAAAACCTAAGACCTATACATCCTAGAAAAATCCTCATAATGGTGTCGATGTCCTCACTTAGGGGTAAAGTATACCCCAAGTAGTTCATGTGTAGTGGTTCAAGGTGTTTCTTTTTGCCTTAGATGCTAAAAATATTTTATTAGGGGTTAAGGCCCAAGTTTCCTTCCTCACACATGTCAACTGCCTTGACACCCATATATAGTGCTTAAAACCTCTTAGTGACATTGATACACATGGGATTCACTTAGTGAACTTGTTACATAACATGACCGTTTGTAGGATATTAAAGAATATCCCTAATTTCACTAAATATTGGAAAATTCATCCTAAAATTGTATTGTTGAACCCCCCTCCCAATATACCTTTCCAATTAAGAAAACCCCTAGTTTCACAAGATATTGTAGATATCCATTTTTATCAACCAATTTTTGACACCCCCTTTATATCATATTATCAAGTTGTAACAAACAGGAGCCCTAATGCAAGGCTCTTCATGCCTGCAACCAGATGTCCCATTTGTATAACAATTGTTAGGGATTACAGATGATAAGGGAAATAATGTCTTATAGCCTAGAATACCAACTTATCTTAATTTTTATTTAAATTTTCTAGTATGAAACAATCTGGAACAATGTGTTTCATTTAAGCCAACAACATTTCCATATTTTAGAAGTTCTTAGAAGAAGATCAACAACATTGATGGCATACAACATGAAGTGGAGCAAGAGGAGACACTATTGAGATAAGACGTTGTTGGAGCTTGTGCCATACTTTGATCAAAGATCAACCATCTAACTGGGGAGATTACTTACATTTAGCAGAATTTGCCTACAATAATCATTATCAAGCATCAGCTAAGTTAAGTCCATTTGATATTTTGTACGGAAGAAAATTCTTGGGATAACCTTGTAGACAGGTTAATGCTAGGACTAGATTTATTGAAAGAGATGAAGCTAACCATGAAACAGGTTCAAGGTAACTTAAAAGTTGCCCAAGATCGACAGAAAAGCTATGCAGATTTGAAACGCACTGAAAGAGAATTTCAGGTGGGAGACCATATTTTTATAAAGTTAAAACCCAAGAAAAGTTCTTTGAAGCTTGAGAGTTGTGCTAAACTAGCACCAAGATATTGTGGACCATTCGAAATCCTATCAAGGATTGGAGCTGTTGCATATCAATTGGCATTGCCGTATAATTTAAAAATCCACAATGTTTTTCACATTTTTGTTTTAAAGAAGTATGTGAACGATGTTACTCATGTGCCACTACTACATTTGGACTTAAAAACCGACGGGAAAATCGGACGGCGCGTCGATTTGTCTATTTTTACCTATCAAAAATCACAAGTTTGTAATTTTTTTTTTAAATGGCCCCGACTGTTGGTTTTGCGATGGTGCGTTTAACAACCATCGGTTTTGTTATAGTTATCTGAGGGCGCGTTGGATTTTCAATGGTAGCGAAAAATTTGACCGTTGGTCAACCCTTAAATTTTGGTCAACTTTTTAATTATATTAATATTTTATTCCATGATTTGAGCCGCCATCGAATATCCGACGCTTAAGTGATATAAATAGAGAAGTAGGCCAATTACATAATCTCACTTGTGATTCCTCTTCTCTTAGGCCATGCGCATAAGGTAAAGAGAAGTAGGCCAACCGAAATCTGTCTAGGCCATATTTTATGCTATGTGGGTTTGCTCGTACTTTGTTCTTAGGTTTGAGTAATAAAATGCCACGTAACAATAATGTTATAGGTCATCAAGATCAAGAACAAAATCGACAATTGCTTGCTAGGTTGTGGGATGGAGTGCAAAGAAGGGGTGATGGAAAATGTTATTGTCCTTGCAGTCGATGTAGGGGCTTTAATCCGAGAAGGTTACTGATCTCAACAGCTAAAAGACATTGTAGGGAACATGGACATGTTGAGGGGGGGCATGAATATCATCCATTGGTAAGTCCTAATTCAATATTATATATGAGGTCGTTATATTGAGAGTTTTTGTAATTGTATATTGTATCATTTTTTTGTTACTTAATCGACATGACTAATGTTCTTTTTTTGATGTTTTAATTGTAATTATAAAGGAAGGGCCTCCTAGGGTAGTTCCGAACATGGAGAATGTGGCAATTGTGGAACAACTAGCGCTGGAGGAAAAATATGCAGGTCCTGCGAATATTGATGATCAAGTTAATGATGATATGGAATTAGATGATGATCATGATGATAACATATTTGAGGATGATGGTGCAAATACATTAATCAATGATGCATTTAATGTTAGAATGGATGCGGATGATCAACATCATGAAAATCATGACGACTTTGATGATCTTCATGATTTACCTATACTTGAGAAGGCAAACGATCCCCTTTTTGAAGGCTCCCACATAACTCTTCTCTCTACTGTGTTGCTGATAATGAACTTGAAGGTTATGAATGGTTTTTCAAACACATCCAACACGCAGTTGTTAAGGTATGTGATTATATTTTTCATCGATCGCATATATATGATCATGATAAATTACATATATTTATGTTTCTATAATATTTCTATTCTAGTTATAAGTTCATCAAAAAAAGTAATAAGGATGAAATTTTTGTCGTTAATTATATATTCTTGAAATATTTATATTAACCATTATTTTTTAAATTTGTTGTAACAGGTTGATAGGTGAATATTTGTTACCACCATCAAATATTTTACCTCACACATACCGAGATTTAGCTGCCATCATGAAATATATTGGAATGAAGTATCAAGCAATTGATGCATGTCCTAATGATCATATTTTATATTATAATCAGTATGAATTTGCAACAGAATGCCCTATATGTCATAGCAGTAGATACCGAACAGATCAAGTAACCAAAAAGGTGTCTTGCAAGGTTCTTTGTTATATTCCTATTATTCCACGCTTGCAACGACTGTTTAGGTGCAAAAACATAGCACAATTTATGGATTACCACGCAGGGAATAGAAGTGGAGATGATATTCTTCGAATGCCTGCAGATGGTTCTGCATTTACAGACATGGAGGAAAAATGGTCACACTTTAAAGAAGAACCTCGTAATGCTAGAATTTCTTTGGCAGCGGATGGTGTCAATCCATTTGTAGAGATGAGATCTACTTACTCGGTCTGGCCTGTTTTTGTTATCAACAATAACATTCCTCCATGGATGTCAATAAAGAGGGAGCATATAATGTTGGCAATGATTGTTCCAGGTATAATTTGTAGTTTAGAACAATAATTTTTTAAATATGCATGATTAGTATTTAATTTGTGATATTTGTTGCATATTTACTTATATGTATTGTATTTGTTGTTTTCTTTTAGGTAAGTACCAAGTTAAAGATATGAATGTATATATCGAGCCTCTTGTTGATCAACTACTTAAGCTATGGAATGGCGTCACTATGTATGATGTCTCTAGACCAATAGGGAAAAGGGGATTTCAATTCCATGCAATGCTTACCTGGACAATTCATGATGCTCCAAGGCTAACACATTTTTGTGGTATGTAATTGTAACGTACTGCACTAAGATAGTTTTTAATTTTATTTAGTGATATACTAATCAGTTAAACGTACATATGTTTTTTAAATAATTAGCATGATATTATATAAAATATATTTTGCTTACCATAATTTATCCATGTAGGTCTTCAAACAAAGGGAAAATTTGCATGTCCAGTTTGTGGTCCCAAGATGAAATCTTGTCGTTCAAAGAGTTTGTCAAAGGAAGTGTTTGATGAGTATAGGCACTTCCTCTCTAAGAATCATAGGTATCGAACTACTGAAAAACATCTTTTCAATGGGAAAGAGGAGATCGCATTAAAACCACAGAGAATGACACCTCACATATGGAAGTTGCAATATAATAGAAATCATCAAGGTACGAATCAATTTGTCTATCTTATATATTCATATTGATCATCTCTGATATGTTTTTAATGTTTTGTTTTGGCCGATTGTATATTTCATTTTATTTATTGTAATATACGACATTTTAATCTCTACTAGTTTAGCTTATATATTGATTAATACTGATGGTCGTCATGAACATGATGAAGATGTAAATGGGCTTCCACGAGGAATGAAAAGTTATCCCAAACAATTTAGTAGGTTGCCCTACTATGAGCACTTACCAATTGTTCATTTGTTTGATACAATGCATATCGGAAAGAATGTAGCTGAAACACTATGGCGAATATTAGATGGAAGGAGTGACAAAGAAAAAATTGTCAAAAATTTGCAGTGACATTCAGGACTCCAATCATGCAATGAAAGATATCATTGAACATTTAAACAACAATGGAGACCAAATCAATATAAGGTCACTTCCATGGTTATTGACTGAGCAACAAAGCAATGCGGTAAAAGAAGTGATAGAAAAAATGAAATTTCCCACAGGATTTTGTTCGAACATAAAGAATATCTTAACAAGGAAAGGTGATTTTGGCGGGGTAAAAACACATGATTGGCATATCTTCATTAAGGTAATTATATATTTCTGGTATTATATATTGCTATATTACAATACTGCATGTTTTTGGTTTACTTCTTTGCCTAATTTTGAAAAATATATTGATGAAACGTGTTCATTGTTACAGTATGTTCTACCTGTATCTCTCCCAGACAACTTTGACAATAATGCCAAACAGGTCATATATGATCTTGGAAAATACATGAGGTAATTAGAAATAATTTTTTTCACGCTAAATTTGTAATTTGTTTAATCCATTGTATAACTTATATGAATTATGACATTTTTTTTAGTCAATCATGTAGATTTGTACTACAATGTTTAATTTCTGTCGTTAAATGATATCATTATTTTCTTGCATCACATGTAGATGGTTGTCATCTAAAGAAATCCACAAAGAAGATATAAGGTATTGGAAGAGAGAAATTCCTCGTTTAATGTGTCAAATGCAGAGATTTCAACCTTCGGCATTTTTCAATGCACAAGAACACTACCTCATACACCAAGTTGAGGAGATTGAACTGTGTGGACCTATACACGCAAGGCCCATGTGGATGGTTGAGAGGCACTTGAAATTTATGAAGGCTTTAGTTAGACAAAGAGCACGTCCAGAGGGTTCTATGGTGGAGGGATATATGGTATTTCAGGCCATGGTGTATATTGTTGAATATCTTCCAGGGTTGGCATTTATTAAGAAGGAATTAGATTGATGCAATGGTGATCCAAACTCGACTAAGAAATTCGAAGGAGAGTACTTGTTGGGGAAAGGTAGATCGAGGAAGGTCAAAGGTAATTATTAAATATTGGTGTAGATTAATAATGTTAATACATTTTAATAATATCGTACTTAATTATTTCATTTTTAATATTCATTAATTATATGCATCACTAATATTATAATGTTACATCGCGTTAATTATTTTTCTGAGTTGATTTTTGTAATTTTTTTTTCATGCAGTTGGTCGCGAGTGGGATGCACTACATTTGTATGTCGCAAACAATCTTGATTGGATGAAGGTATGGATTGAACGATGTAATCAATCTGGTCAAGGACTATCATGGGAAGGTGTGGCTTCATTGGTTAAAGAAGCACATCGCAATGGAGATGGAAATCTAACAGAAAGGGAAATCGATTTAGCATATGGTTTAAAAGATGAACATGTAATTAGCATGATATTAATATAAATATAAGCCACAATATTTTCAATTATGATATTCATGTTCATCTTGATTTATTTCATTTTCTTTGCATAGTACTTTAAGAACATAAAATACTTACTAGCTGTTCATTATCAATTGATGATGTATTGATCATTTAATTTACATGTTTTGCAATATATTGCAGGTAAAACACCACAAGGCTATGTGGTGCAACAATCGTAAATATCGCATTAAAAAGTTGGATGAAACAAGGAAAACATGTGATTCTGGGATAACTGTAGTCTTTGAGGTCACTAATGTTTCCTCTAGAAGCGACAAACATCCAGAATTGTCAGAAAATAGATATTATGGGTATTTGGAAGATATCATTGACTGTGACTTTAAATCATTCAAAATAATTCTTTTCGTTGTGAAATGGTACAGGCTACGACTGAATCAATTTGATCCTGATAGAAATGTTATTGAACATGCTAATGGATTTACCATGGTCAATACAAGGTCGCTTGAGTCACGAATGTCAGAGCCCTATGTTCTTCCAAGTCAATGTGAACAAGTATTTTACTCAGAAGTTCCTGGTAGACAGGGTTGGTCGTTTTTTATTAGACTTGATCCAAGAGGAAGGCCGGTAAAGTATAATATTGTAGAGGAAGATGAAGAGGGTGTTGAAGAAGAAGGTGATCATGTAGAGGATCAACATGAGTTAGATGTTGATGATCATAATGTTCCGGAGGAAGATGTTGAGGAGTTAGTTGAAGCAGATCATGTAAGAGACAATGTTCATGATGAAGATGATATTGACGATGATCACTTTATCGAAACTTACAGCGATGACGATGATGATATGGCATTTAATCCTTATAATGTTGAATCCGGATCAGATGATACAGATGCAGACTTGGATGGAGAAGACGATGATGAATTACATTGAATAGATGCATTGAATATTTCTAAGTGATGTGCGGGGGGGGGGGGGGGGGCAGATGAGCTTCCACCTTCACGTGGTTTTCCCTGTTGAGTAGAGAATATTAAGATATTCTCGAAACAAAGAGAAGCTCGTTAAGGTTAATGCACATTTGTGCTTATTGGAGATAGTAACAAATATATGTCATTAGTTTGTACTTTTAGCTATTGAATATACAACCCTTTGAAGTCCTCATCTTCTACATACTAATCTTATAGGCTTCATGGAAAAATGGTACCATGTGACTAATGGCTCCCAATTGTTTTTGGTGCTGGTGTCATAAATAGAATTTGACCAACTTGTTGGTTGCTCCCTTATTATATTTAATAATTAGATAAAATTGTTGCAGAAATTATATCCTTTTATTACCTTTTGGAGCTTACTTTGAGCCTTCAAGTATTGTGGAGGGTAGTGGTTAGTATGGATGATGGTATCATTACCAAATAGATAGTAAGGCATACATCTCCTTGTAATATGTACAATAGTTCAACACTGCTCCATGGAATATCTCTATGATTGTAGATAGGTCCCCCCCTTACATCAGTACCACTCCCATATAATTAACATACCCATTAGCATCAATTTCTATTTCGAAATACTTATGAAAGTTAGGTAGTGGTAGGACTTGGGATTGACTAATATTTTTTTTTAGTTATTTAAAGGATGTTTATCAATTATTACCCTATTAGAAACTCTCAAATTCTCAATACTAGTTGTTATAGAGTGAACTAGTGTTGCCATAGTTGAATATGAATGTGTGAACTTTCTTAAATATTGGGAAACTCCTAGAAAACTCCTAACCTATGTGGCATTAGTACGAGTTCCCCATTGAGGATGGAATTTATCTTTCGAGGATCATTCTTCAACTCACCTCCACCAATTAAATGCCCTAAGTACACCAATGAATACTTAGCAAACTCATACTTCTTTATGTTAGACGTTAGATTGATGTTTCCTTAAATATGTCTCTAACACTTGCTTCATATGTAACATGTTCTCCTCCCAACTAGAGATAAATATCAAAACTTCATTCAAATAAAATATGGAAAATGAATTTGGAATGCATAGAACAGATCGTTCATGAGGCACATCAAATTAGTTGGTGCATTACTCAATTATACGTGGTGAATGTTATCAATTCTTGACAACGATCTTGTTTAGAGTTAGGCAGCAAATGCAAGTTCTTTGAGTTTAATCCTTCTTTGGCACCAAAATGATCAAGGAAATGCATGTTGAGGTACTTGTCCTTGGGAGTCCTTGCTTCAAAAATTCCCGCAACTACTTCTTCACTTCTTGTGAACTCTAATATTATCTTGGGGTCCACTCACCATAGAGATATTAGAATGCCCCATTGTGTGCATTGTTGAGAAACAGTTTACCATCCTTGATTAGGTGGTAATGGTTGGCCTTCTCATGAATATAACATCCTACACATACATATAGAGGCTACAAAAACTAAAAATTAAAAAATATAGAGGCTACACCATAAAAAGTATATAAAATAAAAAATAAAAAATAAAAAATAAAAAATAAAAAATAAAAAATATAAAACATAAAATTAAACAAAAAAATCAAAACAAAAACTAAGCATTTACATTCCATTTCGTGCGCCCCTAATTACCATTTCCTTGGCACCTGTTCAGTTCATCAAGTTGAGGTTTTTCTGCAACTTGTTCGGTGGTTCGACGTCTGCAACTCGGGGCAAATGAGGGATTTTTTACTGGTTTCCCATCTCCCTAACGATGCCCTAACCATTTCGTGCCCCTAACCATTTCCTTGGCACCCGATCAGTTCATCAAGCTGAGGTTTTTCTGCAACTCGTTCGGTGGTTCGGCGTCTGCAACTCGAGGCAAATGAGGGATTTTTTATAGGTTTCCCATCTCCCTGACGGTGCCCTAACCATTTCGTGCCCTAACCATTTCGGCGTCTGCAATTTGTTCGGTGGTTCGACGTCTACAACTCGGGGCAAATGAGGGTTTGTTTGATTGGTTTCCCATCTCCTTGACGGTGCCCTAACCATTTCCTTGGCACCCGATCATTGTTAATCAAGCTGAGGTTTTTTGGTTCTGCGTCTGCAACTCATTTTTTGGTTCGGTGTCTGCAACTCGTGGCTTCGGGAGCATATTCAACAAGCAAGATTGTCAGCAAAATCATCCCACAATGACATCGGTAAGTTCAAACCCTTCATCATTCTGAAAAAACCGAGGGTCCATGTTTATCTTGTTAAATTTTTAACATAGATCTGATTTGATAGTAGTAACAGACCACACCAATGCTATTCAGCTTTAGCATTGACCTTGGAAGCCCTTCCAGAACCCTCAACTTCCATTGGAAT
The DNA here is from genome assembly GCA_027924585.1 of Larix kaempferi. NCBI lineage: Eukaryota > Viridiplantae > Streptophyta > Pinopsida > Pinales > Pinaceae > Larix > Larix kaempferi. The sequence continues at coordinate 785,214 of BSBM01000861.1, read as the reverse complement.
CCCTTCCTGAACCCTTGGCTGCCCTTGGAAGCCCTTCCTGAACCCTCAACAACCTCAGAAGAGAGAAAAACCAGTCATGTAGAAGACGACAGCCTTGAATGGAATGATGATAAACCCGTTGAAGTTAGGGCAGACCTTTGACAGTTATGAAGAGGAGGAAAAACAATCCTGTAGCCGATCCAATACCTAAGAGAAAAATTCTGAGATGATGAAGAATTGAACAACAACTGCAAATACCCCAACAAATTTCTTGGACAGAGATGAGGAATGAATTTGTGGTGATCAATTTCAGGTTCTGGAAAACCCGTGGATCATAGACTCCAGTTAGTTTAAATTTCCAGAGCAGCAAGTTTGCACATTGATTTATTCATAAATCTATTTCAATGAATTTTCTGGTTAGCATTTAAATCTTATTTGTTGTCTCCACCTGTACGATTTGTATGTCTAAACAAAAACCTCATCCAGGCATGCAGACCGAGACAAAAACCTTCAATTTTGTATTCTTAAACACTTGTATAACATAGAATATTGTTTTACTAAGTTTCCATCAGGATTGCATGCAATATTTAATGTAAGTGTCGAAATTTGTTATGCATGCTTTGGAAATTGTAATAGTGGAATTTATGACTATCAAACTATAACAGCCTTGCAGATTCCTACCTCAATCTCTTTCAACAGCAGGTTGACACTTTGTCTCTCATGCCAAACTAGGTGTTCTCGTGTTTAAGAGTAATAATCTTCTTGTTTGTATTGAACCCTCTCCTCTGCACTGGTAGACCAAGAAGGATTGGACTCCCAATCAACTAGTCTAAAATGCTTCTATTTCAATGTTATGTATGCTTCCAAGCATGGGTGTTGGTAAAGGTCAATCTTGAGGATGGGAAGGGATATATAAGCAAGTTACATAAACAAAGATTTAGCTCTAGCACCTATCGACGAATTCATGTCCTACTTTTCTAAAAAGCCAAATCATCATGAGAAAATAGTGAAATGAGCTTCAATACCAGATTGAAAGAAACCTTGTTTATATGGGGAACCAAGAATCGGTTATTAAATTTCACAAAAAACTATGGTAAAGGAGAGGTTGGTTTTACTTATGCTTGTGAGCGGCCAACATTGTAAAGAAGCTATGTTTTTAATATAGTTTAGTCAACAAAGAAGAAAGGTTTATGGGAGTTGGCATTGGTAACCTCTTTTCGAGCTCTGTGTTGGTTTGTCTTGTCTATACATATGCAAAGGTCAAATTCTAGTGTTGGGTTAAAGTGGTACAACTCTGCCCAGAGTGTTGCAGATAACAATACATAATAGTAGGAATTATAGATTTTGATCTTGTTTATCCACCAGTTGATTAAGGTCCAAAGAAGCCACAACATCAGTTCCCATTGGAATTGATCCCATCATCGAAGCTTCACTTGAGCACCTAGCAGCTTCTTTGCATCCAAGCATTATCCAAGCAGTAAATTAATAGGCAAGCGGGGATGTATGATAAATTGTTCCTTTCCCATCTTCACTCTTTGTAAGCCAATAAATCTTTGAGGTTATAAGGTAAGATGAGCCCAATAATTACTTGATTGGATTGATGAGTATTGATTTTGAAGTTACTCATGACACAATAATAACATCAATAATATCATGACTTCAATCTTTGAATTGACATATAGAATTTCAAATGTGTTCATCTTCTCTACGGAATGAGAGGATTTGGAATCTCAACAACAAGAAAACTTTGAATAGGGGATGCAGAGTTTTATGAAGGAAATTATTCTGACATTTAAAGCATCCAACAAAGACCATTCACGGAAGAAGGTCAAAGAAATCAAGAGGAGGGTACTCAAATCTATGGACACTCTACTAGGTAACATTTACAACCACCAACTTATATGATAATTGAAGAAGAAAACTAAGCATAGTCAAAGAAGTCAGTACCAAAGAATCGTCTATGATCCTTTAGAGAATCAACTATTGTTTGCTGGTATGAAATTTTGGATTTCATCTTCTATTGTTTAATTTATACTAAAAAAAATATGTATTTTCCATCTAGATATTATTTTTGTTGTAAGTAACTATACTTAAGCTGGACATAACTATTGGTATTCCACTAGTAGAAAATATTATATGCCTAGAATGTAGCAATGATGAAAATGATATGCATGTACTTACTTTTTTTAGGGCATGATACCTTATGCAAAACTTAAACAAGAACAATGATGAGGAGTATTAGCTTTCTTCCAGTTCCATTTCGATGCCATACCCAAATAGTTATAAGCCTCATAAGGAATCATTGACAGGTTAGTACAATTCTCCTGGTGCTAAGTCAACCCCACGTACACTATAAAAAAATTGAACACTATATGCATTGTCTATCAACAGGTACATTAACAATGAAAAAATCTATGGAACAAAGCTTTATCATTATTATGTTGTTTTAATGAATAGTAATTCGTTTGGGCAGTATCATTTTAAAAGTTTCCCACACTCCTTTAAAGCTGCCTATCCTTACTAAAGAGGTCTATCCCTACTAAAGAGTTTCAATGTCGTATTAGCTATTGACAACTCAACCTTTAATTTTGGGATAACAGATCTAATAATAACATATTTCGATGGAGAAGGCTTAAGAGAATCATGCCTAAAGTTGAGTGACATCCCTCCACAAAGACCTAACCAAGAATAAAGTGGAATATTTTTTATTGTGATGATTATCAACTAAGGTGCACTTGTCTTCCAACTATAAACTAGAGGTGTGCAACCTCTAATGAAAAACCAATGTCCCTTCCTTATCATATAATTTTAGATTTTAATATTTGAGATAAAGTATGATATCGCAATTGTAAAGTGGAAGATGTTGAGGAATTAGTTGAAGCAGATGATGTAAGAGACAATGTTCATGATGAAGATGATATTGACGATGATCACTTTATCAAAACTAACAACGATGATGATGATGATATGGCCTTTAATCCTTATAATGTTGAATCCGAATCAGATGATACAGATGCAGACTTGGATGGAGAAGACAATGATGAATTGCATTGAATATTTCTAAGTGATGTGCCGGGGGGGGGGGGGGGAAACAAAGGTGCACGCGGGGGGGGGGGGGGGGGGGGGGTGCAGATGAGCTTCCACCTTCACGTGGTTGTCCCTGTTGAGTAGAGAATATTAAGATATTCTCGAAACAAAGAGAAGCTCGTTAAGGTTAATGCACATTTGTGCTTATTGGAGATGGTAACAAATATATGTCATTAGTTTGTACTTTTAGCTATTAATACAACCCTTTGAAGTCCTCATCTTCTACATACTACTCTTATAGGCTTCATGGAACAACCAACAAAGGTGCACGCGGGGGGGGGGGGGGGGGTGCAGATGAGCTTCCACCTTCACGTGGTTGTCCCTGTTGAGTAGAGAATATTAAGATATTCTCGAAACAAAGAGAAGCTCGTTAAGGTTAATGCACATTTGTGCTTATTGGAGATGGTAACAAATATATGTCATTAGTTTGTACTTTTAGCTATTGATACAACCCTTTGAAGTCCTCATCTTCTACATACTACTCTTATAGGCTTCATGGAACAACCAACTAAGGTGCACTTGTCTTCCAACTATCAACTAGAGGTGTGCAACCTCTAATGAACAACCAATGTCCCTTCCTTATCATATAATTTTAGATTTTAATATTTGAGATAAAGTATGATATCGCAATTGTAAAGTGGATCCCAGAGAAAGTTTGTACAAGTATCTACAGACATGTCTCTTATTAAAACCAAGTATCTAACTGATATACTTAGCAGTCCCATAGAGCCTATTTAATATAATGTTTTGCCAGTTAACACCTCAATCTACAAATTGTGAGATAAATTTGATTCCATACAAATTGTGAGATCAACTTTTGTTGTTTGATTGTCTGTTCACAAACTTGGCTTATACCTTCCTTTGCTAATTCCTCCATGGATTCCACAAGCTAATCAAAGGAATATTGGTCTAGCTCACATAGTCTCACATACAATGATTAATAAATTACTCCTGTAGCTGATATATAGTACTAAAAGTGAATTTAGTAGTGGAAACAAATAATTTACAATAGACTGTCCTAAAAGATCATGCGCAATAAATTATATCAGCATGCAGTAAAGAGCATTTAGACACATAATGTTTGGTCAACCATGACTCTGGAAAAACCCCACACCTTGAGGAAAACTAGTAAGAGGGAGATTTATTTATCTTCTTGAATAAAGATTACAACAAAAAGAATTTACTTCAGAAGTTCGTACAAACATTACACTCAGTCACAGAGCCAATTTGTTGAGCCCAGAATTGGCCCTTTTTGACCATCATTTATCACTGTCCCTTACCTTGTCTTACACCAATTACCTTGGCAATTCAACTTATTGTCCTTATATATTCCCCAAATTACCAAGGTATGGCCGATTATTGTTTTATTGTATTAATACTTATGATTGTGATGATTTAAGCTGTGCATCTCTTAATTCGTGCTAACATGATGCAAATTATGAAGGTAGTAAGATAAATAGACCGCAGGAAGATCGGAGCTGAACAAGTCACGGAGGAAGGGACGTCCATTGCTTAAGGAAGGTTCCTTGGGGCTCAAATCGTCAATCAAGGCATAGTCGTGGCAGGGCAGCTGTAACATAAAGTTCTATCTTAAGAATGTCGCTGCTCGAATCCAGCTGTGAGCTGGAAGGACCGCCACTCTTGGGACAGTTGATAACTCCTCTCATATTTGGATATTTCAGTTCTGCCACGCATTGTAACAGCTAGATTATTTAGGGCGCCTGAAGATCATAGATCTTCATGGCTGCCCAATTATAGGTTTTTGATGTTGCAACTGTATGTATAAATATGTGGTATTATCTCGATCGAGGGGTTGGACAGCAATGAATTAATTCATCTTGTATTAGCAATGAAGCCGAAACTGTGTACTCATCCTTCTGTTAATATAAGGAGTTGCTTCTGAGTTAAAGAGAGTGTTGTTCAACCAGCGTCTCTGTGTGAAGACTGGGCCCGTCTTCCACAGAGATTGCTGTGTTAATTTAGGATTTCATCTTTCTGTTGTGTGATGATTTGATCTTTCTTTTGTACGCAGCAGCAATATTCATTGTGTGGATTTCTCAGTAAATGATTTATTTGTGAGATTGGTAAATGGTATCAATAACAGTCGACTGAGTCAGGTTTGTTTTATGTAATTCAATTTCTGTTTACACTGTTGTGCTCATCCTGCAGCTGAAACGTAATCCCAGAAGTTCCTACGAATTAGCTTTCCTGTTATGTGTTGATTGATTTATATTTTGCAATTCAGCATCTTAGAACAGTTGCTTCAATCTCCCTTATTAAATTCTAGAGTAATGTTCAGGTCATGCTTCATGATTCCCAGCTTGATTTCATTAGACAGTTGATTATTTTAGAATGCAATTGAGATTTCCTTCCTGCAATCGTTGATTAGATCTGATATTTGTTCTGCTTGATGCATAATAGAAAAGGATTGTAGTACAGCAGTTAGAAGGCAATTGGGGTTGCGTAGATTCTTGGGATGACATAGATGATAGAAGATAAAAGTATTCACTTATAATGGTTTGTGTTTAAGCATATATTGTGCACTTGTCCTTTGAAATAAAAAGACTTTCTCGGGTTGACAATAAATTTCATATGCTCTGTGTGTTGATATTTAATTATCTGCAATTAGAGTGCTTGACATTTTGGCGCCGTTGCCGGGGAAGGATAAAAATTAAACACTAGTCATTAGTTGTATCTGATAATTGCTTTCAGTCAGTCTTTTGGTTGTTTTTGAAATGATCTGCTTCGCATGAATACGAGGGGGGTAAAACGCGATCACCTCCCGACCCCCAAAACCCCACAAATTACTAACAGTACAGGTGGTTCGGGTCATGGTCGAGGTCCACCGCTGGGCAGAAGAACATTCATTGACGACCTTGTTGACAAAACTGATTCAGCTGTCAGATCTCGTCAACAGGGGACTCCTATCAAAAGAGGCCCTACTGATCCTGGAGCGTTAGCATCAGGATCTACAGTGGAAGATACAGGAGCAGCGGTGATTTCTGCATATACTCCTGCTAAAGAAGGAACAGCTGATTCGGCTGTTGCAACTGAAGAATACGCAGCTGCTACAACCGAAGAATACGCAGCTGCTGCAACCGAAGAATACGCAGCTGTTACATCCGAACAATACGCAGCTGTTACAACTGAGGTAAGGGATAAAGGAACAAACGAAGGAGAAGATACAGAAGAAAAGATGAATAACAGACATGAGAATGAAGAGGAAGAAGCAGTGGTACAATACCATCATGAAGATAATTCCCCGCCAGAAACTATGGCTACATTGCAGTTCCCAATACAGCAGCTCGAGGGGACAGCTCCTATGAAAAACATCTCACCGTCGGTGTTACCCCGCTTCCATGGCAGGGCGGCAGAAGATCCAGATGAATTCCTGTTTGAATTCGATATCCTCTGTCGCAGCTATGATTATGTCACAGATGCTCAAAAGTTGAAGCTTTTTCCTGCCACCCTGAAGGACAATGCATTACGTTGGTTCATGAGCCTTGGGGGAGGAACTGTTGCTAATTGGAACAAGATGAAGCAAGTGTTCCTGGAAAAATATCAAGAATATTGCAACACCAGGGACAAGAGGGAGGAGTTATTCAAAATGGTACAGAAGGAGGACGAAAGCTTGGAGGATTTTGTAGAGAGGTTGCTGTACAATGTGCAGAGAGCTGGACAGATGAACATGGGACTAGATGTGCTTAAGATAATCCTGCTTCGAGGAATCAGGGACGATTGTTTAGACATGCTAAATTTATTAGGAAAGGGGGATATCTCTAAAGAATCTTTTGAGACAATTGTGGAATTATGTAAGAGATATTCCAGGGGATCTTCTAGGCATAATAAGCAGCATAAACGAAATAACCTGGAACGTGATGTCTTCGACAGAACTCAGAAGTCATCCAATGGGGGAGCTACACGTGCAGAGATAGGCAATCTTCTTGAAAATTTTAAAACAGAAATGATGAGCTCTATCTCTTCAGAGATTGACGTCTTGAAGGCCAAGCAAAGACAGGCAGTGGAGGATCTCACACTAGGGGTGTTTTGTCCCCGATGTAGAAAGACTCATCCACTGAAAGAATGCCCCCTTGACAAAGTTCAAGTATGTCAATTGTGCGAGCTGAATCATGATATGAAAGAATGCCCCACGCTGCCCCAAGTGAAAGCTGTTCTGCAGGCATCAACTCCAGAGGTGGATTCAGCCTACTTCATTGCACAGAAGAAACCCTGGCAGCCCCGGAATCAAGGTATGTCTCCCGATTCATTTCCATTTTTGAATAATTTGAATAATTGGAATACTAATATGCAAAACGTAAATACACAATTCCCTTCAAATTATGCTCAGTGGAATTCTCCTCAACCTACGATGCAAGGTTATAATTCATGGAGTCCTTGGACACAGCCACCTCATCAACCTACTTCATGGTCTCCTGGATGGAGGAACTTCCATCCTGGGAATCAGTTTCCTCAACCACCTTCACCTCAACAGTTACCGTATCCTCCATATCCTCAATTTCAGCAATATCCTCAATACCTACCTCAGCAGTCGCAGCTGCAGCTGCAAAATAATCCTGTGCCTAACATACCAATACGGCCTCAGCTGCCTGCCCAACCTAACCCTAACCCAAATAATAAAACAGTCCAGCAACTGGAAACTCTCAATATGCCAGCCTACTCTCTCTCCCCTGTACCTTGTAATGACATTCGCTTACGGTCTGGGAAGGTAGTAGAACGTGTAACTTCAGGAAATATTCCACCAACTGTGTATGACAAAGGAGAGAGTTCCCAGCATCCTGTTGATCCGGTTCCTATCATTGAAGATGCTGAGCATCCCTCAGATGGGAGGGCTGAAACATTGAACGATGAAGTGGATAACACGCAGCCCACCCAGTTGGTAAGGCAACCACCTTACCCTGATAGATTGATGCTGCCACAAAGAGGGGGGCAACCTCAGTTCAATCTCTTAGGAGAATTGAAGAACCTTTATGTTAAGATTCCCCTTTTACAAGCTCTTCAAGATGTACCTATCTACGCTAGAACTGTTCGGGACCTGTGCACTAAAAGACCGGGAAGGAAACCCAGAGATCCTCCTACTGTTCATGTTATAGGGAATTTATCCGCTTTAATGACTGGAAAAACCCCTGTAACTAAGTATGAGGATCCCGGCAATCCTACTGTCACTGTACACATAGGACAAACGCAGATACCCAACGTACTAGTAGATTTAGGAGCTGCGATCAATGTTATAACAATGGAGACTGTAAAAAAACTCGGATTCACCAATATTAGACCGACCCCTACTATCCTAGAACTGGCAGACAGATCCACCATCAGACCTGAAGGGATTTTGGACGACCTCGTTATTTCAGTAGACTCGTGGGAATACCCTGCCGATTTTCTGGTATTACAGCCAAAATCACAGCTGGGGGGACATCCATTGATTTTAGGGAGACCTTGGTTGGCTACAGCTGATGCTTGCATCAGCTGTCGATCAGGATCTATGACTATATCTGATGGCATGGAAACCAAAAATCTTACCCTGTACCCTCCAGCAAGGCCGAGTCTAGAAACTGAAACCTCCCTTTGGATAGAACAAGAAGAAGAAGAAGATGTTCAGCCATTACTAACAATAGGGAAGGCACTAACTTTCAAAAACGAAACAGAAGACGATGCCATTAATAATTTCATTAGCGAACCTGCTTCTGTAGACAAGGAAGTTTATCAACTTCTGAACAGTACCCTCGGCAAAGAAGAACAAGAACAGCTTACGGAGGAAGCACTAGCCAATGACGCAATTATAATCCCAGTATTGAAAAGCTCGAGAAGTATTCCTATTGAGGTAGAGCCTGGAAGAACTTTGAACATCAATCCTGCTCTCTCCTCAGAAGAACAAAAGCGCCTAACCAATCTCTTGAAGGAACGTAAGGGGGCATTCGCCTGGGAGTATACAGACATGAAGGGTATTCCTTCTAGTCTGTGCACTCATCATATTTATATTAAAAACGACTCCCGGCCTGTATGTCAACCCCAACGACGCATGAACCCCAATCTGAGGGATATAGTGAAGGAAGAAATCCAGAAACTCTTGGAAGCAGGATTCATCTATCCCATTTCAGACAGTGAGTGGGTTTCCCCACTTGTAATTGTACCCAAGAAAAACGGTAAATGGAGAGTCTGTGTCGATTATAGGGAGCTGAACAAGGCTACACAAAAGGATCACTTTACTCTGCCCTTTGTTGATCAGGTACTTGATAACTTATCTGGGAAGAAGTTCTTCTCCTTCCTGGACGGATTCAGTGGGTACAATCAAATCCAGATTGCTCCAGAGGATCAGGATAAGACCACCTTCACCTGCCCTTGGGGAACATTCGCCTACAGGGTGCTTCCCTTTGGGTTGTGCAATGCACCTGCAACGTTCCAAAGAGCTGTGATTGGCATATTTTCTGAATTGGTAAATGATAGCATGGAAGTTTTTATGGATGATTTCACTCCTTATGGCAGGGATTTTGATGAAGCGTTGGAAAATTTGAAGAAGGTTTTAATTCGCTGTGAACAGGCTCGCCTCTCACTGAGCACTGAAAAATGCCACATGATGATGAGTGAGGGGGTGGTATTAGGACATTTCATCTCTACTAACGGTATTCAAGTGGATCCTTCAAAAATTAAGGTGATAAAGAATATACCAACCCCTTCAACTCAGAAAGAGGTGCGAAGTTTTCTGGGACATGCTGGGTATTACAGGAGATTCATAGAAAACTTCTCCAAACTTGCTTCTCCTTTGTTTTCATTGTTAATGAAGGATGTGCAATTTGCATGGAGTACAGCATGCCAGACAGCATTTGATAAGCTTAAAAAGAAACTGTCCACAGCCCCTATTTTAAGGGGACCTAATTGGACCATACCTTTCCACATTTCTTCAGATGCTTCTGATACCGCCATTGGAGCAGTACTAGGACAGCAGGATGGTCAAGTACCTTATGCTATTTATTATGTGAGTAAAAACTTAGCCCCTGCTGAACTAAATTATACGGTTACTGAAAAAGAATTTCTTGCTATTGTTTATTCTATTAATAAGTTTCGGCATTACATTACTGGGTATCCTACATTTGTGCATACTGATCACTCTGCCATTAAGTATTTAATGAATAAACCTGTCACTAATGCCAGAGTAACCAGGTGGCTTTTATTATTACAGGAATTTGATATTACTATTATAGATAAACCTGGAAAAGAAAATGTTGTTGCTGATTTTTTATCACGATTTACTAACAGTGATGACAGTTCACCTGTTGAGGATGCTTTCCCGGATGAACATTTATTTGCACTCTCAGCTCATTCACCCTGGTATGCAGATGTTGCTAATTATTTGGCTGCAGGGAAACTTCCGCCACATATGTCTAAACGAGAGAAAAGAAAAATTATTCAGCAAAGTGCCAGGTATTGTTGGCTCAAAGGCCATCTCTTTTACACAGGACCTGATCTTGAAATTAGAAGATGTGTAAGGGAAGATGAGATCTTTCATATACTGAAGGCCTGTCACGATGAAACTTGCGGAGGACACTTTGCAGATAAAAGAACAGGACATAAGGCGTTGCGGATGGGCTATTATTGGCCGACACTGTTCAGAGATGCTAAAAAATATGTTCAGTCCTGCGACAGCTGCCAAAGGATGGGCCAACCTAATAAGACAGACCAGATGCCTTTACAGCCCCAAGTGGTACTAGAACCGTTTGATAGATGGGCATTGGACTTTGTTGGTCCTATCAACCCTCCTTCCAAACAAAAGATTTACATCTTGGTGTGTACAGACTACATGACTAAGTGGGTAGAAGCTGTAGCTTTGGCTAAGGCAAACGACCAGGCGGTGATTGATTTCCTGTACAGTGAAGTTTTTACCCGTTTTGGAGTACCAAAGGAAGTAGTTACCGATGGCGGACCACAATTTATTTCACATCAATTTGAATCTTTGCTCCGGAAGTATCATGTGCAGCACAAGATAGCTTCACCTTATCATCCCCAGGCCAATGGTCAGGTGGAAAGCACTAATAAAGTTATCGAAGCAATCCTTACTAAAACAGTTAAAAGCCATCGAAGGGATTGGGCTGACAGACTTCCAGAAGCACTGTGGGCATATCGCACGACTTGGCGAAACACCACGGGCTTTTCTCCCTATGATCTGGTGTATGGTAAGAGTGCCATCTTTCCAATTGAATTTGAGATCAAGACCCTGAAAACAGCCATTGAAATGAACCTGGATGTAACAGAAGCCCAGAAAAGAAGATTGAATCAATTGAATGAACTGGATGAGAAACGATTAGCTGCGGTGGACCAGACTGTGCTGCTTCAGCAACAGAGATCTAACTGGCATGACCGATTCATTAAAAAGAAAATCTTCCATGAAGGAGACTGGGCACTACTGTACGACTCTAGATTCAAGAAAGATTTCAAAGGGAAATTACGCACAAGATGGCTGGGTCCATATTTGGTTGACAGGGTATTTGACAACGGCACTGTTCGCCTGGTCACCATTGATGAAAACCGTATGCCATTACTTGTTAATGGCCACAGGCTGCGACTGTATCGGAAGCCCATTTCGAAAGATGCATTCATTTCACAGATTGCTGCTGATCCAAACTACCAATTGGCACCAGAGCAGGAACATTTTTCTACCTTAACCAAATCTTAAAATGAAAATCATATTTGCTGTACATAAATAATTCCTTGCTGTAGCGTATAATTGTCGTTTTCTTTCTTTTTGCATTTGATCTCTTTGCTTGCTGTTGTCTTTTAAGAAAAATTTTTCAGGGAAGCGCCAGGAGAACGATCAGTTTGGGGCCCATAATGAAAATCTCTCCGTGCCGTCCTTGTGTTAAAAAAAAAAAAAAAAAAAAAAAAAAAAAAAAATAAATTTTTGGCAGCTGCAACATATTTTCCGGCAGCTGCAACATATTTTCCGGCAGCTGCAACATATTTTTCCGGCAACCGTATTCTCCATTTCCCGGGAGCCGTAATGCCCTTTCCGACAGCCGTCAATCTTTTTCGACAGCTGCAACATCAGCGGCTGCAACATCGGCGGCTGCAACATCGGCAGCTGCAATTCCAGTTTCCGCGGCTGCCACCTCATCTTCCACGGCTGCCATCTCATTTTTCCGCAACTGCCATTTCATTCACCAGCTATGGCCACCTCATCTTCCACGGCTGCCATCTCATTTTTCCGCAGCTGTCATTCCATTTACCAGCCACAACCGTATTCTCCATTTCCCGGTAGCCGTAAATTTTTCCCGTCCGCCGTCAAAATCTTTTCCGATAGCTGCAACTCCGGCAGCTGCAATCCCGGCGGCTGTAACTTCGGCGGCTGCAACATCTTTTTCTCGCAGTCGCCACATCACTTCCCGGCCGCCACCTCATTGACCAAGTCACTTCCACACCACAGCTGTCATTTCTTTCCAGCGGCTGCGACATATTTCCCATATTCGAAAAATCTTTTCCCGCCAGCCGTAAGTTTCTTCCGCCGCTGTAAAATTTTCCCGTGACAGCCGTAATTTTTCCCGGATATTGTGAATCTTTTTCCGGCTGCCACGAATTCTTTCCCGATGGCTGTAACTTCTTTCTTGTCAGCTGCAACAAGCTTTTTCATCGGCCGTGTGATCATTTCTTTGGCAATTTGCAGTGGTAACTCCCGTGTTAACAGAAGGATTGTTCAACTTGCTAATTATGACGCTGATTCAGCCCAGTCCTGCCGGCGAACTCATCATTTCAACCCGGAGGATGCGACGCCTTGTGTTTTACCAGCGAAGGAAATCAGTGCCTTATCCGAGTCATCATGATTCCACGTCTGATTGTGCACGCGTTCGGCTCCATGACGTCACCAACTCCATGCTCCACCAGTTTCCGCAGCCTTCCGACGCACAGTTTTATGAGGTATGGCTTTCATTTATCACGTGACTAAGTATTGATATCATGTAAACGAGATTGGCCGTACCTTCACTCGTACCACCATTTATATCTGATTGAACCTTTCCCTCGTACGACGTCATACTAATAACTGCCACCTTCCCCAATTCGGCATGAAAACTTTAAACTCCTCTCTGTGCTTAACTTTCCAAATTAGTTCATTCGCTCAACGTCTCCGCTCAACGATTCGTGCATTCTCCGCGCTGCAACTTCTATTCTGAATCCTGTACTCTGTCGAAACAGCAGTTCTATTTTGCAGCCAGGACCATGGGCATTCCAGTTCGCCATGAACCTTTCAATACCCGGGAACTTAGACGGAACTTGCAGGTTCTGGCCATTTTTCAAGCCGCTGGCTGGGTCGAGTTCTTTGAACGATTGGATGGATTCGACCGGGACGCAGCCCTGCAATTCGCATTGAATCTTACTAAAACACACTCCACGGTGTGGGGGCTGTGTATAGATGTTTCGGAGGTCATTATATCCGAGGTTACAGCTATCCCATTGGTGGGAAAACCTTGGTTTAATCGTCGAGTCCCTGCAACGGTTGCACGGGAACAATTTTTACTTCCAGGGGAGCAAGTTGAAGCATCCAGGAGAGGGATTGCATTGAAGTCACTGCCGCAGCCATGGGACCAGGTCGCTATCTTCCTCAAGAAATACATAACTTGCGAAGGTAGATACCAAACTGTGTACAACTCTGAACTTCCTTTGCTTTCTCATCTCCGTCATGGCATTTTGTTAAATATTCCATTTTACCTATTGCATGATTTGCGCCATATGGCAACATTCGTCCAATCTGCAAAGCACCCATTATCCTCCCTCACCCACCATGGCCTCATTAAGTTAATTATTAAAAGAACCCTGGCCCAACATAATATAACATGGGAGCAATTCATCACCCGGCCACAGCAACCTGTTCCCTTGAGGGTTATTCCATTACAGCAATTACCGGTTCCGCCACAACAGGAGGACCGGAGTTCCTCCAGTGAAGTTGGGGGGAGGGATGAAACGGAAGAAGAACCACAGAGGGCACAGGAAGGACCATCCGGGAGGAATGAAACTGAAGAAGAGCAACAGGGGGCACAGGCAGGAACATCAGGGGTTGACAAAACTACAGAAGAAGAACAACCCGAGGCACAGGCAGAGCCGTTTGAAGTATATGAATCCCCAGCACAAGCAGAACCAGTGGGGGATGACACTGCATCTGAAGGAGAGCGAGGGGAAGCGCAAACAGAGCTGTCAGGCGACAATATAGATGAAACCCTCGTGGAAAACCTAGACAACAGGGCAGCTCCGACAGCAGAAGGTGAAATTGGAGCAGCATCAAAAGCTGCGACAATGGAACCTGAAGATGACGGAGCTAGAGCAATGGAGGACGACATTGAGCTGGTCACAATCGAGTCTTCACCGGAATGGGCAGGAGGAGCAGCTGTGATTGAAGAAGAACAGCATGGAGGGCAGGTAAATATTCCTTTAACTTCAGCTTTGCCTCCCTATATTCCAGCTCCACGAGAAGAAACACTACAAAAAGGAAAGTCACAAAAGAAACCCCCACAGAAAAAGGAAGAGGGCCACCAATGAGTTTGATTTAGTGGCATCAATCAGAAGGAAACGAACTCGGTCAATCACAGCAGCAGAGGCAGCCAGAACAAAATGGGCAACCTTAGAGACACAGGTTGAACCCCCAATCCTTACGCCGAAACCGAGGGATGCTCCACAAAGGCCAGTGGAGGAAGAGCCGGGGGTTGAGGGACTCTTGTATGAGAATGCAATGCTGAAAGAGGACCTCCAAGCACTTAGAAAGGAGCTGGAAACATGGAAGGAAATCTGCCAAAAGCAGGGTGGAAGAAAGATGTATACATTAATAGAGGCTGCAGACCAAGTGGAGGAAACAGCTTCTGCTGAAGCTGGAGAAAAGGATGAGCGAATACTCTGCCCCACCTGTGGGGAGATCTTTGAGGAAGCAGGCCATAAAATTTTACTTAGCACCTATTCAGCACAACAGCCTGCAGCCACAGAAGGGAAAGCAGTGGAGAAAGAGGATGCTGCAACACAAGAACCAGCACCTTTAAACATCCTTGCTGCAGCTGCTACTTCCCATGATGCAGAAGTCATAGAACAGATGGGAGAAGAACAGGGAGTGGAGGATGCCCTGGAAATTTATAAGGAATGTATGGCAATTCCAAAATGCTCCCACGACATAGAAATCATAGAACAATTGGGAGAAGAACGGGAGATGAAGAATGCTCTGGAGCTTATAAAAGAGTATAGTGAGACCCCAGAGTGTTCTCATGACACAGAAATCATGGAGCCAAGGGATACTCTGGAGGATAGTGAAGAAGTTTGTGCTGCAACCCCAGAACGTTCCCAGGACACAATAATTTTAGAAGGAGAAATGGAAATGCAGGACAGTGACAAGTTGAAACAGGATGCTGCAACACAAGAACCAGCAATCCTGAACTTGACCGTCCAACCGACTGAGCAGACAGAAGAAGAAGCCGGGACAGAGGATATTCTGGCATTCAACGATGAACTCTGGGTGGTGACCCCAGAAAGCTCTCATGATACAGAACTCGTAGAAGAGGAGCTGCAGCAAAATAAAGATGAAGATGTAAGCCAGGATGTTGTCACACAAGAACCAACATCCTTGGATGTTGCAGCAAGAACCCCTGAACTGCAGTTGGAGGATAACCCGGGAGTAGAGATCATTCCTGATACACAATGGAGCGATGATGAACAGGTACAGACACCCTGCTCAGGTGACACTGAAATCTTGGAGGAGGAACTGCAAATTGAAAAGGATATCCAATCTCAGCAGCCAATTGACAAAGAAGACACTGTTACACAAGAACCAGTGTCTCCAAAAGCAATAAAGGCAGCTGCTGAAGAAGGTTTAAGGGATGTTGCTGTTACACAAGAACCAGCAACTCCCTTGATAAGATTAGATGCGCTGGAAGACACTGTCCCACAAGAACCAGTGCTTCCACCTCCTACAGGTATCATTGAATTGGATTCAGATTGAGTGTGTCTTTTCAACTTCCCCAGGCATAGCATAAGAGAACTGCAGATATTAGCAAGTAGCGGGAGAAGGGGAACAGTAAAGTTGGGAGCTGCTGGGTTGCTCACAGAAATTTTTCAAAGGGATAGAGGGGATGCCTGATTTATCTACATTCTTTCCTCTTGCCTGGACAAGGTTCAGTACAATATTCAGATGCAGGTTGTTGCATGAGGACATGCAACAGGATAGTTGGGGGGAGATGTTGAGCCCAGAATTGGCCCTTTTTGACCATCATTTATCACTGTCCCTTACCTTGTCTTACACCAATTACCTTGGCAATTCAACTTATTGTCCTTATATATTCCCCAAATTACCAAGGTATGGCCGATTATTGTTTTATTGTATTAATACTTATGATTGTGATGATTTAAGCTGTGCATCTCTTAATTCGTGCTAACATGATGCAAATTATGAAGGTAGTAAGATAAATAGACCGCAGGAAGATCGGAGCTGAACAAGTCACGGAGGAAGGGACGTCCATTGCTTAAGGAAGGTTCCTTGGGGCTCAAATCGTCAATCAAGGCATAGTCGTGGCAGGGCAGCTGTAACATAAAGTTCTATCTTAAGAATGTCGCTGCTCGAATCCAGCTGTGAGCTGGAAGGACCGCCACTCTTGGGACAGTTGATAACTCCTCTCATATTTGGATATTTCAGTTCTGCCACGCATTGTAACAGCTAGATTATTTAGGGCGCCTGAAGATCATAGATCTTCATGGCTGCCCAATTATAGGTTTTTGATGTTGCAACTGTATGTATAAATATGTGGTATTATCTCGATCGAGGGGTTGGACAGCAATGAATTAATTCATCTTGTATTAGCAATGAAGCCGAAACTGTGTACTCATCCTTCTGTTAATATAAGGAGTTGCTTCTGAGTTAAAGAGAGTGTTGTTCAACCAGCGTCTCTTTGTGAAGACTGGGCCCGTCTTCCACAGAGATTGCTGTGTTAATTTAGGATTTCATCTTTCTGTTGTGTGATGATTTGATCTTTCTTTTGTACGCAGCAGCAATATTCATTGTGTGGATTTCTCAGTAAATGATTTATTTGTGAGATTGGTAAATGGTATCAATAACAGTCGACTGAGTCAGGTTTGTTTTATGTAATTCAATTTCTGTTTACACTGTTGTGCTCATCCTGCAGCTGAAACGTAATCCCAGAAGTTCCTACGAATTAGCTTTCCTGTTATGTGTTGATTGATTTATATTTTGCAATTCAGCATCTTAGAACAGTTGCTTCAATCTCCCTTATTAAATTCTAGAGTAATGTTCAGGTCATGCTTCATGATTCCCAGCTTGATTTCATTAGACAGTTGATTATTTTAGAATGCAATTGAGATTTCCTTCCTGCAATCGTTGATTAGATCTGATATTTGTTCTGCTTGATGCATAATAGAAAAGGATTGTAGTACAGCAGTTAGAAGGCAATTGGGGTTGCGTAGATTCTTGGGATGACATAGATGATAGAAGATAAAAGTATTCACTTCTAATGGTTTGTGTTTAAGCATATATTGTGCACTTGTCCTTTGAAATAAAAAGACTTTCTCGGGTTGACAATAAATTTCATACGCTCTGTGTGTTGATATTTAATTATCTGCAATTAGAGTGCTTGACACAATTCAATCTTGAAAACAGTGCCTACTTCAACCCATTAGAGTGCCTTCTTAAACCTGTGAGCCTAGGGCTCATGCACGTACTATTGGGCCGAGAGTGATCATCATTTATCAATGATGTATGCATGATTTGCCTTTGATACATGAGATTGTTGTAGCATTCTACGAATGTTTGCTAACTATTTCTCTTATTCAGTGGAGTGTAGGTACAACCGAATAGGTATTTGTCGGATCTGTCATCCTCGAGCGAGGAAAGATCAACAAGACTAGAGGAAAGTGAAACATCTAGTAGGCCCAAAAGAGCGAGATCAATTAGATGTCAAAAGATTAGAAGTAAATTCAATAAACGAATGGAATTTTTTCTCGCTGAAGGAGGTTCATTCTCTTATGATGATGAGACCATAGGTGACATCGATGTGCCCTTGAGGTACAAACATTTAGTCAAACAATGGGTACCGAAGGATCTTCCTCCTCTAAACATAGATTTTTGCGTGAACGAGAGGATATTTCGGATTGCACCTTCGTCACTACACGGTTTGGGGTTGTTTTGCATGGATGGCATAAAGGTGGGTTACGACAGATGTACTGAATTGATGGAGTATGTCGGACCCTGCTACAATTACAGAGATTGGATGCGGTTGGTCCAATATACACGCAGTATGCGTAGATATGGATTGTCTGCAAATTATTTAGAGTTAAAACACAATAATCAAAGTAAAGGAGCGAGTATGTACATTGACGGAAGGCCCAAAGCATCATGTAATATTGCGGGGTTTATAAACAGCACACAACCTGGGTCTACAAATAAACAACCCAATTGCATATTCGAGGGGCGTGAAGGAAACCGTGTTTTCGTCTACGCTATAAAATCAATAGCATCAGGGGAGGAGTTGCTAATCAGTTACAATCTGAATCGGATAGATACATATGCAGATACTTTGAGAGTGGTACATATAACATTTCACCAAACCGGTAATCAATGAATATAGTATCTTTCGTTTTTGTTTATGTTATTAATTTCGCAATATGTTTTCAAATTATTTTTTTTAAAATATGTTTTTAAATAAGATTTTCCCCGTGTATTGGTTTCAGTTTGAAATTAATGTTTTCAATTACTTTGTTGTAGTCAGCTGATCGAGGAAAGTCCCCAATGGAGCCTCGGAGGCCGACAGCCCCCTACAGGCAACAGGTATATATACCACATTTTTACTTATCTGCTTCTTTCGAAAGTACATTTGTTTAATTATGATATCAACGTGGTCAATATTTTGTTTGTAGGTTGACGATCGGGGCAAGAGCCCCATGATGGGTGATAGGACAGATGCATTGACTACGCCACATCAGGTATAACCCATTGTAAAGTTTCGAAATTGAATATAAAAAATATGTTTTTAATTAAAATTTTATCAATGTATTGGATGTTTCACTTCAAAATTAATGTTTTCAATTCTTGTGTTGCAGTCATCTGATGGGGGAAGGCCCCCAATGGATCATAGTGTTAGCACGCCACACTCATCGGGTCATGAGCAGGTATATAGCACATTGTGAATTTTAGAAACTGTATTTAAGAATTATGTTTTGTAATTATATTAATGATTTCAAATTGATATTAATGTTTTATATTTTTATGTCGGATGATACTTATCTATCGACATAGGATCCGAGGCATATGGATTTGGGGAACATTGCCAACGATATTGACCTCTTGAATTCAAAGAATATCCAAGAGGCAGTTGAGAAAGGAAAAGCAAAATTAAATGATGAGGTCGTCTGTCTGCTAATATCTCATCCGCAAACGGATGAGACTAAAGAAAGGATAGATCTTCTGTTGCTTAGAGTACAACGCTTGGATGTAAGATGCAAACTCTTTAATTATAAGTCTATTTCAAATGCATTTTTTTTTCCTATTCGTATATGAGTAACTAAACTATTATTTGTTTCTACATGCATTTTTTTCCCAGGTATTACTGGTAAGGGGCATGCTGGTACCACTGAGTATGAAACCCCCACCGCCACTGATCATGTATCTTTGCCGTCTGGCCAGTCGGGAACGCAAGTTGAGGCAACCAAGATAGAACATGAGAGTACTACACCCTCTGGTGGTCCAAGAACGACAGGTCGTTCCGACCAGGATCAGGGGGTACATGGAGAAGAGTATGACAGTGATACTGCCCCCGATGCATTTCCTGGATCTTTCCGTGTCACTAGCACGGGAACAGTTGAGACTACTTTTTTGGTGGATGAAAATCTCATCCCCTATAAGATGAGTAAGATTCCAGGTACTATTTACAAAATGTTTTAACTATTTATTATAATTTTATTGGAATGTAATTATGAATCATTCTTTTTACACTAATTAACACATACTCGTTTATGCAGGAAATGATGTCTTTTACAGACATCTAAATGATTGGTCTTTAGAACTATTTGGGCCCACCATCCACACATGGTGGAACCGACAAAGTAAAGTTTTGAAAGATGACCTTATTGCTCGCATGGTTGGGTTTTTTGGTGCTGAAACCTTCAACCATAAAAAGGTCCTCGAAAAAGCTAGCCAACATTTACACATTGTAAGGGAGCAATATAGGAACAACTTAGCAAAGCATCCAAAGTATGAGCGCCCTCCGATGATTCCAACAAGGGAGTGGAGAGCCTTGGTGGATGATGGAAGGGAGATCGCTATGGGTAAAGAGGGCAAGCTAGCACCAGGCACAAAAAGGTATGCAATACTTTCAGCAATGCAATTATATCATCATTACACTTTATTTCCCATTATTTTGCAATGTCTAACGTACTTAAAATTACTTTTATAGGCTACCAGATACCTCGAAGGCCACCCAGGCAAGAGTAGAGAAACATGGGAAACACAAGCTTGGGCCTGGTGGATATTCAAATTTGGTAGCACGATTCGTAAGTATCAATTATTATTTTATTGTATAGAAATTATTATAGATTGCACTTAAAATTGTTTTCATGACGATATAACAACAACAATGATTTGAAAATTACAGGCCAAAAAATTCAAAGAAGTGCCCACGGAGGAAGACCTAAGGATTGGCTACCAACGCGGGTTTTTAGGTGTTGTTGAACATCGAACAAGCAAAAGTGCTAGCCAAATAGAGTCTTCCGTTAATCCATCCTGCGCACAGGTAGCTACAATAAACAAATTCTATTTAAGATTAATTCATTGTGTTCTCTATTCATTAATAAACTAGTCCATAAAATATTGAGTCTCTTTGTGTTAATCCACCCAACGAAAGTAGACAAAATACGGAGGATGGAGGAGAACGAAATATTGAAGTTGAAGTTGAGCGACATCTAGGTAATTAACGTATTCCTCTATTAAAAAAAACCTAGTCTGGATTAAAGTCTCAAATATTAAATTGCAAATACTATAGTGTTGTAAGTGTTGATGTTTTAATGCAGAGGGTCCTCATGTACAACTTGAGGCAGCAGCAGAAGAAGAGCAAATGCATGATATTCATGTGGCCCAGTTGCCAGGTAAAAATTACAGCTCTAATGTTTTTTCTTAATGAAGGACTTATAATGAAATAATAAAAACACGTCAAGTAATTAATATTTCTTCATTTTTCCAGTAGATCCAGGCACCTTACAGTAGCCATGTACACGTCATGAGCACACGACGCGACAAACAAGATCACAGGCAGCTGCAGAGGGCATAATAAACAAAAAACAAGTTGTAGAAGAGGATGTCACTCTTAGAGAATATGTGGACAGAAAAAAGCGTAAAAAAAGTAGTGATTGTAATAAGCACACAATTACATTATTTTTGTATGCATTGTCCTCAGATATAATTTTTGATATTATCGAGTAATGTCTTCAACTATTTCTTTTCCTACATGTGAATGAATGAATTCTATAAACTAATTAATGATCGAATGCACGTAATTCCTTTAAGACAAGAAACTCACGATGCTCGCACAAAAAATCATTTATTTCCAAGCACATGCATTGGGTATGGGGAATTGAGAGTGATGTGAGGGGGGGGAGGGGCCATATGAGCTTCCACCTTCACGTGGTTGGCCCTGTTTAGTAGAGAATATTAAACTATTCTCGAAACAGAGAGGAGCTCAATAAGGTAATTAAAATGCTCTTCTATTCATATTTATTATAGATTTTTGTCAATTATTCATATTTATAAAACCTTCATTCTTCATAATGCAGGGATAAGTTGGCCCAGTCCTCTTGCCCAATTTTATATTTAATGCCATCCAACCTTGCATTTGTTGCAAGATGGAAGTCTATATTTAATTTAGGTTGGCATTCTTTAAATGGTTTTACTTGACCTCTCTAATTTCTAATTTTTTTTCTTTTTCTTATGAACATATCCATTCATTTCTTTGAATTAAGGCTCTTGAACAATGCTGAAGTTGCAATTTACTGTTTTATTGTTCATGTGAATTGTTTTGTGTGGGGATGTAACAGAATGGGCAGGGTTTCACACGCATAGAGTAGAAATAACAACATGTATACAAATTCAAATGCATAGAGTAGTGAGTCAAAGGGGGGTTGTGGATTACATCCCACTGCAACATACATGAAGTCCCAAAGGCCACAAAAGGCAAGGGAGAAGACCCTCGAAGGAGGGTATGACCTATATTAATGAAAAATAGGAAATGCCATGCCATCCCATTGTCCTAGTTTTATCCTCAAGCTGAGGATCTCTTGGCCTCTCTCTAGGGCTCTGTTGAATATGTAGGCAGTGAGATTGGGCTATAGCAGTGCCTGGAAATGCAATTTACATCTATGAAAGACGTTGCAATAATAGCATCTGCCTTGTTGTCCTGAATTTTAAAGCCATCTTTTGATTTTTATAGGTGTTGGCCAGTAAGACGAAGATTTATATTGTGATGGAGACAGTTGTTGGAGGTGATATTTTTGAAAAAATTGTGAGTAACTAACAGCTCTCGCAAAATACAGGTTGCAAATAGGGTGTAAAATTTTTGGTCTCCTGTTCACTAGTGAATAATGATAGTTAAACAGTTTTCCTTGTCTTGATGATCTTCCCACAAAATTGAATATATGTGGACTGTATTATTTGGATTTGTTATTGTAATAGACTAAATATCCACTGTTTAGAACGTCTCATGATTGGCTGTATCACTTTAAAATGTTAGACTGGCCATGGGAGATTCAATGAAGTTGAAGCAAGGAGATATTTTCAGCAACGTATTAATGCTTTAGATTATCATCGACTCATTTTAATCCTTCTTCATTTCCTTCTCTACATTGCACCTAGCCTCGTCAATGTGATCTTCTTTGGGATCAACTCTGCACACGCAGGGGGTTTTGGACTAGGTAGGAAAATATTTTAGTTTCTTTCATTTTTTCTAATGACTGTTTGCATTGTCTTCTCAAGAGGTGGAACCATGGGTATTGGCCATTTCTTGCAATCTTTTGAAAAGTGGGCATACTCATGACATATATTGCACTTGAATGGGAGATACTCGTAATCCAACTCTTGAATATGACACTCACCATACAAATTTAGTTGAATGTCTTTGTGTGACCCCTCCGAGGTAAACTTATACCACCACATTATATAGAAGCCAGAAAAACAAATATGGCTAACACCTGCCACCAATTTTAAGTCATTCATCAAGTGCAAGAGAAAGATTTCTTTCTTATGGACCATGTTGTCGTGTGGACAAATCTATTTTTAGTAGTGGCTCACCAAGATCCTATGTAGCACATTCCTAATAAAATATTGGAATTGGTTACCAGAATATGATAAATTTCTATCCAGGATAGCATGCCATCACCTTGAAACATGCCATGTACAACTATGCCCTATGCAAATATGTCTCAGTAATAAAACCTTTTCTAAAGACTCACCTCCTCAGAGGATGTATGTTCCATGAGTGTTTTCAAAGCATCATCCCTCTTCAACCGACTCTCCTCATTCAGAATTATATCATCCTTCAATGGTCATTATCAATCACCACTTTGGTGGCCATATGTACCACACCATAAGCATTTCACATTCCTGATCTCAACGTCGAAGGGATTTTCTCTTGTAGAAACACCTATTTCTAACCTGCAATTAAATCACCAAAATATTCTAATAACTTAGATAATATTGTAACATAAAAATATCATTTCTTCAATAAAAAAAGTAGCTAGCCACCAATAAAAAAAGAGAGCATAATACTATGGTAACAATGATTCAGATAACACCATTGGTACAAGAGCTCAAAAATTACTCAACTATATTTCTACAGTTGCATTCCATTCCTTGAAAAATGTAAGCATCATAACCTATAAATGTTTAGCCATATCTTAGCATCTTCTTCAAAATCTAGATCAACCAATCCATCTGTCTAAAATCTATATAGCCACGCAGTATTGACCAGGGTATTAACTTTTAGTTAAATTACATTTCAACTCACACAGCACAAACCATTAGAGATAGAATTTGTTTTTATCAAATGATGCATTGAACTTGTTAACCTGAAGTTTCCCCACTAAGTAATCTTTGTCATGCAGTTAGTTTGATCTTTTATTACTTGACATAAACCACAATTTGCTCTCAAGAGAAATCTCGCCTGGGCTCTCTAACTGCAATAGATTGCAAATTTTGTTGTTGAATGATAGACACTTCTCAAGTTTGATTCCCACATAGTTGTTCAACTTAATGGAGTCAATGAGTTTGGATTTAGGGTTTAATTCCATACAAATCTCCCACAATATTAGGTCACATTTTTTTTTGTTTTTTAATTAAAGGCCGTCGCTTATTCGACGTCCTGCGAAATATATTTGGTTTTTAAAAACTATAGGCTGTCGGTTAACCGACGGACATGCTATAATGCGACGGCAGATGACTGTCGGTTAACCGCCGCTGTGGCATAGTAAATCGACGACCTTGCTATACCTACGACGGCAGGTGACCGTCGGATTGTTTTTAAAAAATGGCTAAGGCGTCTGTTAACCGACGCTTAGAAATTGGCTATGCATTGAAGAAGCGACGCCTTTGTTAAGTTTTTAATTCTTTAAAATAAGAACGACACGTCGCACAACCGATAGTTAAAGCACCATCGATGGTACCAATAAGCCATCGATTAACCGACAGTCAAAGTGAGTGTCGGATAACCTCCAGGAAACCACCGACGGCTAAAAAAAAAGATAGTGACGTATATGTGACAGACAAGTGTCGCATATCAGACGATTTTGCCGTCGGATTTTGGGTCAAAATGTAGTTGTGTGCTGAATTGGAATGACATACAGGTGGAACTCGAAGGAGATTTTCAAGTGGAACCAGACTGTATTCTCGACCGGAGGGAAATTACACTTTGGAATCGCACCATAGGGAAGGTAAAGGTGCAATGGAAGCACCTTAGCCCTGATGAAGCTACTTGGGAACTGGAAGGTAATATGCGGGCAGCATATCCAGTTCTGTTCCATGAGGAATCTGATGAAGAATAAGCAACATCGAGGATGATTTTGAGCTTAAGTGGGGGTGTTTGTAACATACCCTTTTTGCTGAAGAACATTTTATGTTGGAAACATTATGTTAACTTTTATTGTAAAGTTTTTATGTTGGACAAGTGTCCAAGGATGACTGTAATTTGCATAATATTTTATTATTTAATAAATAAAATAGGAGACAAACACCTAAGGGGACTATTGAAAGAGTGGTTATTGACCAACTAGGTGGAATGGAATCTGGGGTAGAAGGAAATGGACAAGTGGCAGCATCATGATGCAACTAACTAGCTGTTGGTATGGGACAACTCCCTTGAAATGTGGTCATAGTGCCCTGGAAGGTGGGACTAGAGCTTGAGGCTCATTTATTCCAAACTGACCACTAAAGACCTAGGCAGTCTATATAATGGCCATCAAATTATGAACTTAGGTTCATCACTTTTCCTGACGAGGAAATTTACCTTGGGGTTTTGCTGTGCTTGCACCCAAGAGATTTGATGAGGGGATATGCTAAGTTTTTGATCATGTTGTGAGTCTGCCCATTACTGTTGAGTGCAGAAAATTACATTGCTGAGTGCAAAAGGCATATTATGAGTGCAGAAGTTATACTACAGAGTGTAGAAGTTTTACTTAGTGCCTTGCTTCTACACAGATTCCATCTACTTAGTGGTTCAGTAAGCAGGCTCGGGGGTCCATAGGAAGCCAATAGTTTGGTTGCTTCTTCTAGAAAAGGTTGGGAGGAACAGGCCTCCTTGGGTGTTTGTCGGCCCTATCTTCATCTACATGTTCTATTTGTTTATCTGTCATTAAGTAGTTAAATTTGTTTATTTCCAAGTATTTAATTCCTATTTGCAGAATGTGTTCTTGTTTAGAGGCATCTATTTTTCGGTTTCTAAATCTAATTAAGATTGTGAATAGTAATGATAAATTGAATAAATATTCTCTACATTTTTCCCCATGCTAATGGATCTGCATCGTACTCTAGTATATAGAAGAAATTAATGAAGATAATTTGATAGGCAGATTTGCCAATTGAATGAGAAGATCAAACCCTATTATATTTCATTAGTTTTTCTTATCATTTATATTTTGTGGTATATAATAAAAATTCTCTGTTTTCCTTCCTCATTATCCCTTTCATCAGTTTAAGGTTTGAGTTTTACTATATTTTTATTTCATAAACATTTCTTGAAATAACAGCTGCAAATTAAATAATATCATTCAACATTTGATTGCTTTTCTATTTTTGACAGTCATAGAATAGACTAGGGTTTTTACATTTCTATGTCCTCTTTTCAACTCTTACAATAATTCTATTCTATTTCTCAAAAACAGTTTATTTCAAATTAATACAAGTTTTAAGTACATACATTTGCAACATATATCGATTTTAAAGAAGGAATATGAACGTATCTACTCATATCACTGTGTAAACACTCTATTATTATCATTTATAAACAGTTTGCCAAACATTCAACACATGGCCGAAAGCCCTAGCACATACATTCTATTCATTCGTTTGTCTTTCTTTAATAATATATTTATTTTTCATTCTATTTTTATCTACGATAAAGAATCATTACGATATACAAGTAGGGTTTCATTTTCAAACCTAAGATTTTTGACATGTTCATATCCTCACTCATTAAACCTTAGAACATCAACTATTAACTTTTAGTTAAGAGTTAGTTAAGAAACTGGTCACGATTCTTTTCTTAACTGAAATCAAAATAATGGATTCTGGCTCACGACCATCAGAAAAATCGACAGACATTAATAACGAGAGACATTCTCAATTGCAAAACATAGTTTCGAAAACACTTATCATATATATTCCTTAAGACTGAGAACAAAAACATCTCGGCAACATTTGATTGTACATTATCACTTTTCAAATTGAAAACATAATAGTAAAACCATACGAATAGTGCACTGTAAACATCCACTTACAGAAGTTTAAAATATTGTTTTAATAACAGTAGAACCTTGCCGAGAACCACATTTCTGATTTAAACAATGTTCTCAATAGCTAAAGAAAACTACTATACAAAAGGAAGTATTATGGTTCAACTTCTAAGCTCAAGACTAAATCCTTGGCTTCCCTTTTTACTATACACAAAAACACAGTAGATAGGCAACATCAAGTTTCGTTTCCTTCATGCAAAATGGAGCAACGCCCACAGAACTATATTCACAACACTTGCCTTGAAACACAATTCTTTTTACACAGAGTAACTCACAGTATCAACCACACGAACACAGGTGGAACGAGAACTTGAATCCTTTCATTACCGAGAGAAGAAGAAGGGTGAAACCTCTTCTAAGTATTTTCCTCATGGATTATACAATGGAAAAATATTACTACCAAAACAATGACAAAAGGGTCAAGAATTCATCCTCCCAAGCTACCAGCAGTACACAGGTTTTTGATGAAGAACAAGCCTCAGAGAAATCATGAAGTCTCGACAAAACACACCCGAAGGATCAACATTCATCTAACCAGAGTAACAAGGTAACCACCGAGGCTTACCAATCTTATTTGCAGTAGCCAACCATCAACACTTAAGTTGAGGAGCCAACGACGAGGTACCTGCCAATCGAAAACGAGTGTGGTTAAAAACAAGTATTTTGACAGAAAACATCATAGGTGAAATATTAAACAACTGAAAATTCTCAAATGCAGAATGGAAGATGTTGGGTTTTCAACCGAGAACCTTACCATTAAGAAATTATCCTCGGAATGGAGCGCCACGACTTTGCAACCAGTACCGTTTTTATCTGTCGCCAAACGCAAGAACAAAGGCATGAAAACTCTGAAGAAAATCACCCAACAGGTAGGGAAAGCCAAGCATCAGAACAACTATCACGAAGAGTTATCACTCACACCCTGGAACTTCTAATTCAAGCTACAAGTGGGACACACCATGAAAATTCCATTCTTAAGCTTTCAATAGGTCACGATCTCGAACTGTGAGCACTCCAAAGATAAAAACCAGTTAACAAAACCCTAAAGACTCTCGGCCTGTTGGCCTCTCCTCAGAGCCACTACACCGTGTAACAATGAAACATTAACTTCGTAAAACTTAGTGGAGGCCAGGGTTAGATCCCAATGCCCAAAACCTTCGCTCGATCAACGGTGGAGATCACCAAAAGATTGTCACGTAGAAAAAGGCATCTTCCTCATTAATGATAACATCAATACCGTAGCTACCAAGGAGGACAACTAGGACAAGCTTCGAACCAGAGAATTCCAGCTTGTCATAACATTGAACCATCACCAACTCATCACGTTCCTAATGCCACGGTGATATCCACAGAGACATTCCACTGTCTCAACAGTTGGATGTATTAATTGCAAAGAGAAATAGAAGTGCCTACCAGCACGAAACCACGTTAACATTATTTCATAGCCATCCTTGTAATATATCAACACAGTGGTAATATGCATAACTATGTTATGATATGCACCTTGGGTTATGTCAAGGTTGTATTCATTTCCTCGCTAGGTTTTCATAGTTAAATAGGACCACACGATGCACACACTAAAATGTAAATTTAATTGAAATCTAGGATTTGTATATAGTCTATATAATTTAGCATTGATTTTTAAGTATGCATATAGATCCTAGGCTAAAGTTAAAATTAAAATTTGTGTAGGAATTGATATATTTACATTTCAATATAGTATGGAAATTTAATAGAAATTGGTATATAAACCATAAGTTTAGCATATGACTATGATATGAATTGCAATTAATTCCTAAATTAGAATTTAAAACAATTATGGTATGAGATCCTTAGGGTCTAGAGCATACAAGGATATGCATAAAGATGATGCACATCATTCAGTGGTTAACCAACACCTATAGAATAAGTTCATTCTCATATTTTGCTTCAATAAGAAAACTCACGATAACAGTACATAAAAGTTTAACAATGATATCTAAATCCTATTCATCGTTTGAGTAATTTAATAAAAGGTTAGTTCAGAACAAGGAAATTGTTACAATCAACATACTTCTGTTTAACAAACTAGGCTAATTGATTTTCTCACCATTAGATTTCTCGACATTATGTCTCTTAATTCATTAAGACTTGGAGACACTTAAACTGGTAAGAAACTCTTCGGTCAATTGTCGTAAACACAACAAAAACTCTTACCTGTAATCTGCGAAAAAGGACGATTCAAATGCTTTAGTAGGAATGCTAAGTAAGCCTCGGGGCGTCCATAGGACCCGTTCATCATCAACAAAAGAAAAATAGTTAATACATTTAAAACATACATCTTTTCATCAACCAACAGAAGGATTGTAAATTACAGTTGAGTAAGAATGACTTCGAAACATAGATATTAATCATCTAGACGCAAAATTTACATTTTTAATCAGCACAATATTTAGTACAGCAAGACGACTTTAAGCATTATTATATTCCGCACAGTTTGAGTCTGCATTAAATGCTATATAAAAATTTTAAATTTTTGTGAAATTTTTTGAGATGTTACATTGACAAATCTTGACACTGATCAAATCAATGAACGCATAAGAGTTCTATATGCTAAAAAAAAAACAAGCGTCAACGCCTTCTATATAGAGATGCTCGTCAACTTATTAATATCCCTTCCCCATTTCACGTTGTCCAACATTCCCTAACACCCTCTCCACCATCCACATCTGCAGCACCCCATTCAATAAACTATAGCCTCGATGGTGCAAAATAACGATTCCGTACACTATTGGACAAACTATCTCCCATGAATGTATGCTCTATATGCACGGAATCTTATCCTGGAATTAAAACAAACCACTTTTGTGGTGCATAGGCATGTTCTCGTTGTATTGTGGAAAAAAAAGTCCACCGCTTTTCCTCGAAAAACAACATGGATCCTGGAATACAACCATTTGTACTTGCAAGGATTACTCAAGTTGAAGAAATGCTCATTTCTCATGTTAACCCAATCTTACAGGTCACTCATGCCCGTGGCAGACAATATACATATTCTGGCCACACTAGTAGCTTCCCGCAAAACATTTCTAGCATTGCCACTTCCCTCCCTTGTTTACTTTCAGACATTGACATCCTTATTGTTCGCAAATGCAACCCTACAAACAAGCCTTATGAATTCTTTGTTACTTGAGCACATGTTCTTGCTGCTCTTGAATACAAACTCTCAAATGACCCATACTACAAATATGTTCAAGTTAAACCAATTGCATTATCTTCTTTGCCTCTTGAACCAACAGATATTTCATCCCTCCTTCATCATGTCACACCCGATGAAACCCCATTTGCTGACCATACCTCATCTTCTACTGTTCAACCACCCAGCTTCCTTGAACCCCATGAAGTACAGTCCTCCTCCTTTGTATCTACACAAACAAATTATTGAACTGAGGTTAATGAAATCAAATGCTTCTTAGCCACAAGCAATGCACCAACTCCACCTTGCATTGACTGGCCGCCAATAGATGCTTCCCCTATCAATGAGTACAACACAATAGGCCTCCTCTCCATGGCCTTCCCAACCTTGTTTCCCATTGGAGTTGCCATGCTTAAACAACCACATATTCAAGAGGTTGGTATGGACAATTATGCACTCCACCTTCTTCGATACCATGACAATAAATTTGGCCAACATCCTCGGTTTCGTTATTACATATATAACCTCATGATGCACCACGTAGCCATTCTACGGCTCCTGTATTTGTCAAACAGAACATTGAAGATAAATTGCCTCCAACCATCTCAGAACTTGTACATCAATTACAAGAAATGCCCGATGCTAAGATCGCTGAATGAGTCATGCGCTTTGGCTCCACCCTTCGTGGGACACGTTCCTATTGGAATAAAAGCCGGGGTGAACTAGCTGACATGATCAATCAACAAGGGACACCAACTTTCTTCTTCACTCTCAGCGCAACTGATACCAAGTGGCCAGATTTGCATTCTCTGATGCCTGGACAAGCTCCAACCACTTCAAATCAACAACACCAATGGAGGATTCACAACCTTATTGCCAGTCCAAATGTTGCATCTCAATACATGCACAATAGATTCAAAATATTCCTTAAAGAGGTTCTTCAAAAAGGGTTTTCTACAAAAGACTACTGGTGCAGGTTGGTAACAAATCATATTCTCATCAAAGTTTCCTATATTCAAAACCTCAAATGTACCTTCCTAATATTTATAATTTCCATGTAGGTATGAATGGCAACATAGGGGCTCTGCGCATATACATGGATTCTTATGGCTTGAAAATGCACCCAATAATTTTGAATGTGCAAAGAAGATGATGGTACTAGACAAGCAACTAAGACCCAAAGGCAGCGGGGAATATGACAGCTGTTAAATTTTCAGTATTAAATCACAATACTATAGGATCTTTGCTGAGAGAATAACATCTACAGTATATCAATGCATGACAATCATAATATGACAAGCATCACAGGCATCATAAGAATCAAAAGCATAGAGACAAGAGACACAGAGTTTCCGTGGGGAAAACCCTAAGGTGAAAAACCCCACAACTTCCTCAGAGATAGAGAGAGCAATGGCTCAACCAAAATACAACCAAATAATATAGAGATAGTCTCCTAGCAGATGA
This sequence comes from Larix kaempferi, assembly GCA_027924585.1. Taxonomy (NCBI): domain Eukaryota; kingdom Viridiplantae; phylum Streptophyta; class Pinopsida; order Pinales; family Pinaceae; genus Larix; species Larix kaempferi. The sequence continues at coordinate 753,476 of BSBM01000861.1, read as the reverse complement.
TCCTCCTCCTCCTCACTAGTGCGCCACTTTCCAGAGAGAGAGATAGATACTTTTCCGAGTAAGTAAAATAGAGATCTCCTATCTCTATTTATACTCACCTTTTTGCCCAGTGACCTACTGGGGCCGACTTGTCTACTTTAGTACATCCACATTATATTATATATTAATTAGGGCCGACCCCATAAGGTGGTCTAATAACCCATCGGCAAGTACACACACTTGTGACACTTGTCAATCCACATGACGACACTTCCTTATAGAGGAATAACACATCTCTTATAAGGGTACAATAATATACATATAATATACTGATGAAATACATTCCGAAGTTACATATACATCAACACTCCCTCTTAACAAGGAAGGTATTTCTCGACACAGATTTGCTAGACAAGTCTTCTTCTCTGGATCATCATCATCGATGCATCGTCATCGTCATCGTCACTGCTGCTACTATCTCGTCCAATCTCTGTCTCTACTCGTCATAGGAAGTTCTACAGAGCCAGTCCTTTTTCATACTGGATGTAGGCCCACCACCTGCAGGTCTTCATCATCACTGGCCATACTGTGGAATCCTCAGGACTTTTACGTGCGTCACAAAACCTCGAAAGAGCATCCCAGGATATTACGGGTACACAACTCCAACCTGTAGGATCTCCCAGGGCGCTATTACATGTGACCCCACCACAAAACCTCGAAAGAGCATCTTAGGATGTTACGGGTACACAACTCCGACCTAAGATCTCCCAGGGCACAAATTACATGTGGTCCACCACAAAACCTAGCAAGAGCATCTCAGGATGTTACGGGTACACAACTCCGACCTGAGATCTCCTAGGGCACAAATTACATGTGGTCATGGCAAAACCTCGCAAGAGCATCTCAGGATGTTACGGGTACACAACTCCGACCTGAAATCTCCCAGGGCCCAAATTACATGCCATAGGACAAAACCTCGCAAGAGCATCTCAGGATGTTACGGGTACACAACTCCGACCTGAGATCTCCCAGGGCAACGAATTACATGTCCTCCCAGAGCAATGTCTCGAAAGAGCATCCCAGGCTGTTACGGGTACACAACTCCGACCTATAGGATCTCCCAGACATGCTCATCTGCACAACCTGATCCACGACCACAGAGTATCAACCTGATACTCACCATACATCATCCTGATGTACTCATGATCGTCTTGATCATAATCACTGCAACATCCTGCTGCAAGTCATCTGGAGCAACATCCTGAAGCTCGTCATCTATGATCATCCTGATCATCACTGCAACATCCTGTTGCATGTCATCTGGAGCAACATCCTGAAGCTCGTCATCTATGATCATCCTGATCATCACTGCAACATCCTGCTGCATGTCATCTGGAGCAACATCCTGAAGCTCGTCATCTATGATCATCCTGATCATCACTGCAACATCCTGCTGCATGTCATCTGGAGCAACATCCTGAAGCTCGTCATCTATGATCATCCTGATCATCACTGCAACATCCTGCTGCATGATCTACCTGATCATCAATGCATCTTCCTGATGCATACCAAGTATCATACATGATCCTCCTGATCATTAATGCATCTACCTGATGCATACCAAGTATCTACCTGATACATATCATCATACATGATCCTCCTGATCATCAATGCATCTACCTGATGCATACCAAGTATCTACCTGATACATATCATCATACATGATCCTCCTGATCATCAATGTATCCACCTGATACAAATACAAATATATGATACATATCACCATACATGATCCACCTGATCATACAATGTATCCACCTGATACATATACAGATACATGGTCCAAGCATCCAACATGATGCATAAACAATACATACACATGATCCAACTGATCATATCCTGCATCCAACATGATGCGTACATACAAAAATGATCCAACTGATCATATCCTGCATCCAACATGATACATAAAATGATCCAACTGATCATATCCAGCATCCAACATGATGCGTACATACATACATAAAATGATCCAACTGATCATATCCAGCATCCAACATGATGCGTACATACATACATAAAATGATCCAACTGATCATATCCAGCAGAAACTAGAACATCATCCTGATGCTCATCATCCAGCGCTTACATCCACAACCATGTGAAGGATCCTCCTTCCAACATGCTTGGAATGGCTTCAGCAAATGTGTTCATCACTTCTTCCTCGAAGTATCCTCGATCTGAAGCACGTCAGGCCTCTTTCTGAAGTACTCGAACTTCACCCTGGCTAGTGGCTTCGTCAGCACATCTGCAATCTGCTCGTCCGTTGCAACATACAGGAGCTTCACAGCTCCTCTCTGCACCATATCCCTGATATAGTGGTATTTGATCTCTATGTGTTTTGACCTGTCATGAAACACTGGGTTCTCGGACATCTTCACACAACTCTGGTTATCACAGAAGATACCAGTAGCCTCCAACGGAAGATCAAATAACTCAGACAGCAGCTTCCGTAGCCATACTGCCTCACAACTAGCTGAACAGGCTGCAACATACTCTGCCTCAGCTGTACTCAGTGCTACGCAGGACTGCTTCCTGCTAAACCAAGAGATCACACCTGATCCCATACTGAAGTAACACCCAGATGTGCTCTTCCTGTCTGCAGCACTGCCAGCCCAGTCTGAATCAACATAACCCTGCAGGTTAAACTTTTGATTCGCCTCATATCTGATCCCATAATCTACTGTACCCTTCAGGTACCTCAGAACATGCTTTACAGCAACAAGGTGAACACTCCTCGGATCCTGTCAGGAACTGGCTCAATGTGTTCACAGCAAAGCAAATGTCTGGTCTCGTGTTCGTCAGGTACATCAAGGACCCAATCATCTGACGATTCATAGAAACATCAACTGGCTCAGATGAAGCATCACAAAGAAGCTTCAGATTCGATGCCATAGGTGTGGCCATGGCTTTGCAATCCATCATCCCGAACCTCTTCAGGATCTCTACTGCAGACTTCCCTTGTCCAAGGAAGATTCCATCACTCTGCCACACCTCCATGCCAAAAAAATAGTGCATCATCCCCAAGTTCCTCAACACAAACTCGGCAGCAAGCTTCCGCTGTTTGTCGGCAATCAATCTATCCTTTCCTGATACAAACAGGTCATCCAAATAGTAGTATCGCTGGATTGCCTTCCTCAACCTTGTAGAAAAGGTTGGAGTCCGCTTTATTCTTGGTAAAGCCCAAACTGGATAGAAAGCTGTCTATCCTACCATACCAAGTTCTGCACACATATCTGACTACACCATGCTGTCTTGAAATCCATCTGGTGTATCTAATATTTCATCACTTTTATATTTCTCAATGCTGTCATCTGCAACATGCTTGATCTGGAAGTCATAACAAACTTCCCTTCAGGTCTTGGGACTACATCCCAAACATCATTCTTCATGATCGACGGATCATGGCATTCCATTTCTTCATCCCAGATCCTGGGAACTTCAATATCTTCAATAGATATCTTTGTTGCTGGAACAAATGTTGTAGTCCTTTTTGTAGGTGAAGATATACGGTCTTTCCTACAAAACAGGTTAAATTGCATGATTAGAAACATCTCATAATTTTCAGAACAAATTCTTACACATAAAGAAATATGTCATACAGTCATGCAATTATCTTAGCCAATGCTTCAATACAACATTTATCCATATCCCGTAACTTTCTAGATGCCTTCCAATCTCTACCAGAACATTGTTAAGAGTGTGCACAACTCCCAACATGTCAGCAAAGAGGTTTCATTCTAGATAAGTAGCAATGGAATGTTGTACAGTGCCATAGGCCACTTACCCATGTATATTAGTAGTATATTGTTCATTAATGCAACTATCTTAATATGCACAATACATATCCTAAGTCTAGGAACATGAACATATACATCATTGAACAATTTTACTTAAACAAACAAATATGCAAGAAATGATAATTAAAATACTTATCTTTGTTTGTTCGTTGGGTGGACTCCCTCTGAGTCTTTGCTTCCTTGCAGGAGCTGCTGGAGTCCTAATCTGAAGTAGCTTTTTCTACACCTTTCTAATGTGGAAAGTAGAGAGATGGTCAACTCCCTCTGAACATCTGCATCCTTGCATAAACCACTGGAGTGTACTCCTTTTCTTTCTTGCAGGAACAACTGGAGTGTGCTCCCTCTTGATCTTTGCTTCCTGAATTACCTGTTCTTGAATTCATATTCATCCTTGGTCCCTATGCATGCTTATTAGTATCATGATTGTGTTATCCTTGTGAACTCATATAAAATCATACATTCATTAGTATACTATTAAAACACAATAATCTCAAGCATGTATAGTCATGATCAAAAATAATAAGCATTAGCATTCAAGGTTTATGTAGGATTCTTATGGTTAGTCAAATCATAAGAAACATAACATGTCTAAACCTATAATTACTCAAACCTATGACTCTTCAGGTTAGTTGAATCATCAATCAAGATAAGAGATATAATATGCATAAAACCTGTGATTATTCAAACCTATACCTTCATGATTCTTCTGTTTAGTCAAATCAATCAATATAAGAGACATAATTCTTTTACTTATATTCCTATTTGACCATAGGACTTTTCTGGTTAGTCATATCATCAATCAAAGTAAAAATCATAATATGCCTAAACCCATGAGTACTAACTTCAATGAATAATCATAATCAATCATGCCAAGTATACTAAAATAAAGGATCTTATCACAAGGTGAGATTCTAACTTGATATAGGAAAAACATACCTGGATTAGCATGCTAGCTAATTATGTCTAACATACTCACATGATGTCTTCTTGTTCTTCTTCAATGACTTGTGCTAGTAACCTGTATATCTCATAGGTTAACCATTATAAAACCAAGTTATACATACCTCGTGAATGGATCTTTTATGAGATCCATGACAATGGATGAATCTTTGTCCTCATGTCATCATGATCATATGTTCTTTGAACCAGAACATGATTTGTCTTTCTTGGTGTACCTTTCATGTTAGTAGACAACATAAACCTCATACAACACCATAATGCATTAGTACAATCATAAGTTTCAACACCCTAATCAATGAATATTTTCTATCGTGCATTCATAGTTTTATTAAGGTGATATGACAAGTCTAAAATCAAGATTGTACTAACCATAATAACATGAAGACAAACATACCATAAACTTAATCATGAACAAATATCGAAACATACCTCGATTAGTCATACCTGTCGGGATCGCTTGTAATATTCTTATGTAAGGCCTTAGCCTCATTCTTTGGAGGTTCATCATCTTCGGCAGCATGAGCATGAAACCTTCTTTTGCTGCCCTTCTTCTTCTTACTGGAGTTGTTGTTATTATCCCTTTTGTTATTGGGACAATCTGAAGCAAAGTGACCCTTCTCATTGCATGTGAAGCATCTTTACTCTTTTGATGGAATTTTTTTTTGTGGTGAGAGTGATCCTTTTTGGTTTTGCTTCTTTTGGTGTGAGCTGCAAGAGCTTTCTCCTTGAGAACATTCTTTCCTCAATCTGTTGAAGGAGATCAATTTCTTCCTTGCACAAATTCCTTGAATAAAGGAATCCCATGACCTGGGTAGGCCATTTAGAGTGGTCATTACCACTTCACCATTCTCCACCATTTCATCTACTGCTTCTAATTGTTCCTTGATCTGGGAGACCCTTGAAAAGTAAGACTAAATGGTTTCTCCATTCTGAAACTTCACTGTCTTCAATTGGTTCCGCAGGGTCATCTTCCGATTTATGTTCTTTCCTTCAAATAGCTTGTTCAAAGATTCAAACATCTCTTTGGGTGTCTTGAGAGAAGACACATGGGGTATGAGATGGTCTTTGATAGAATCAGCAATGATTCTCTTTGCCTTGACCAAGTTCTTCTTGTGCAATACCTTGGCCTCTTCATCCTCTGGGATAGGGATGTCTTCTTTCACATATGAGTCCAACTCATTCTCTTCCAGGATTAGTCCAATCCTATACTTCCAGGCTCGGAAGTTATCAGCCCCTTCGAGCTTATCCTCAAGCTTGGTGTGAAGAGACATATTTAAGAGTACTTCAAATGGAAATAGAAGAGATTTAGAACTTACCACTTGAAGTGCTGAAAACTGGATCTGGTCCCGGATTAGGGTTTGTCAGAGAAACCCTAAAAATTCAAAAAGTGAATTTCAAAATTCCGAAAGGATAGAAAGATGCGCCTTGGAGAGATGATCAGCCTAGTACATTCAGAATTTGAGATCAGCAAAGTCTTGTCCTTCAAAATTGCCTTTTTGTCCTCCCGGGTTCACTGGGGAGAGCCCTGAATTAGGGTTTGAGTTTCCCGGAGATCTACCCAGCCAAAAATCTCGATCCAAAGCTCAAACCTTCGATTTTTGCAAGGAGCTTCCAGCTGTACCTTCAGTTTCCAGAAATTCCTATTTTTGTGGAAACCCTAATTTTTAGGGCCAAAACTGAAAATGCTCGGAACTGAAATCTGATTGGACAGAAAGATGCGCCTTGATGAGTAGATCCAATCTACTATACTGAATTTCAAAAATCTGTGGAGAGAAACCCAATAAACAAGGAATACAAGCTTCCGTCATTGCAAAATGTCTTCTTCTCAGTTAGGCTCTGATACCATGTTAAATTTTCAGTATTAAATCACAATACTATAGGATATTTGCTGAGAGAATAACATCTACAGTATATCAATGCATGACAATCATAATATGACAAGCATCACAGGCATCATAAGAATCAAAAGCATAGAGACAAGAGACACAGAGTTTCCGTGGGGAAAACCCTAAGGTGAAAAACCCCACAACTTCCTCAGAGATAGAGAGAGCAATGGCTCAACCAAAATACAACCAAATAATACAGAGATAGTCTCCTAGCAGATGATCCTCCTCCTCCTCACTAGTGCGCCACTTTCCAGAGAGAGAGATAGATACTTTTCCGAGTAAGTAAAATAGAGATCTCCTATCTCTATTTATACTCACCTTTTTGCCCAGTGACCTACTGGGGCCGACTTGTCTACTTTAGTACATCCACATTATATTATATATTAATTAGGGCCGACCCCATAAGGTGGTCTAATAACCCATCGGCAAGTACACACACTTGTGACACTTGTCAATCCACATGACGACACTTCCTTATAGAGGAATAACACATCTCTTATAAGGGTACAATAATATACATATAATATACTGATGAAATACATTCCGAAGTTACATATACATCAACACAGCCAACACTTAAGGACCACCTATCGAATCATAGTCCTAATGTTGAACAAAATCTTCGGCCTACCAAATGGAAACAACTATAAACTCAGTTGGGTTCCATTGATCTACCATGTTGCCACATATGGTACAGTATTCAATTGGGCAGATATAATATCAGATAGTATGGGGTCCAACATTGATATAGCTCCAATCGACCTTTCACAACAGAAAGCAGAATTTTTCATGTCTTCTTACCTCATTGATTGTATACTAGTTAAGAATCCTTTCCCCATGTTGGGATGTACTTGGCAACGTACTGAGACTCCCCTTGATGTAGCATACCAAATAACTTGGGCTCATCGATATCAAGGGTATTACAAACTACTATGCAAAGAACTAATCATGCCCCTTTATAGGTTGCTCTTCAATAAAGAACCAAATTGTTTGTCAGACAATGCCTTGGCTGTAATAGGTGAGTACGGTGACTACTAATTCTCATTAGAAGGCACATACATAAGGATGTATGGGGGCACTAAACCTCCTTATCTGCTGCCCAAGTATGCTACAGATTTCATTGTGCATAAAGAAGCCATAAGACAAGTCTTCATCAATAGAATTGGTGACTTTATCCATCTAAAAAAAAGCATCTTACCCACCTCTACCATTCAACATTGGTGCATACAAGTTCCAAAAAATTAGAGCTGTTGAAGACTTCATTTCCGACTTGGAAGCTTTTCACTTCGGGACTATACTTTTTGTAAGAGACGACAACAAAGGTAAGGTGGCTAAACATTGTGCTTCTTGCAAAATCACTTTTGAATACACAGATCATTTCCTGGCAGATGAGGAAATATATAAAAGGGTCAACAATGCGAAAGAGCTACACAATAAAATAAAGGAAAACCATGCACCTACTTCTATCAAAATCGCAACCCAGGAAAAGGAAGCAGAAATACATATAGAAAAGGAAGAATCAGCAGAGTAACAAAAGAATGAGGAATAAAAAATACATAGCCAAAGTGAACAAGCCAAAAGGGTACAAGAAAAACAAGATAAAGAGGAAGCAAAAAGGTTATCAATCGAACAGCATCAAAGAGAGGAAATTGAAAAATTGCAAAACGAAGAAGCACACCGTGCAATAGAAACTAAAGAAAATAAAGCTCTGGAAGAATAGATCAGCAAAGAAGCGCAAGAAACCCATTGCCTCCGATTGCCCCCATATCCCTATTAGAATTCCATGGACCCTCTCAATTTTTTTTTGTCTTGGCTCAACACATCATTATTATCCCTAGATGCCTAGAAGATTCATTTAGATTAAGGGCTATGTTTCTTCCCTTAACTAGGTTGAGGGCCAGTAGACCATCGCTAGTGATTAAAACCTTATAATGGTATCAACGACCACACATAGAGGCTAATAATACTCATAGGAATACATGTATGTTGAGCATATTTCTTGGTCATGGATTCCTAAAAGCTTCTTTTAAGGCCCAAGGTAGAGGTTTTCTCCCTCGATCAAGTCCATGGATTTGAAACCCATACTTTGTTCTCAAAACCTAATAATGATACTAATTTCCATTAAGAAATTTAATAAGATCAATAAAAATATACACAATCAAATACTTAAATTTCAATTCAAAACTTTATTATTATTATTTTATAATAGTAATTTAAATAAAAAATGTTTGTCTTTTATTATTTGTCAATATTAAGAATCTTGGGTATTTATTTGTTAAAATAATATTAAAAATGAATAATTGAATTGAGTTATTTACAAAATAATTATTTGTGAACTTGTTGTGCTTGTGGTGCAAAGCCTCATAAGTGAATCATGTCATCTTTTTTGTGTAAATAGTATAAACATAAATAATTGAATCAATTGTGATTGTGGTGTAAAACCTCATAAATTAATATTAATAATTTATTTGAATGCAAAAAAATTAAGTATTTAAAAAATAATTATTTATGAAGTAGTTGTGTTTATGGTGCAAATCATTATAATTAAAATCTATTTTTGTAGGTCCATGCACTACAAATAAGTGCTTAGCACCACTATATGATACTTGCCAACATGACATTTCTCTAGCCTAAGGCCTAGGTTTATTCTCTCAACCATGTTGAGAGCCACTAAACCTATGACTCGAGATTAAAACCTTATAATAGTGTCAATGCCCATACTTAAAGGCTAAGAATACTCTTAGGAAGATGTGTGGTGACCTTTGAGGTCTCTTTCTTGGTCTTAGATTCCTAAAAGCTTTCTTTAGGGTGCCCATACTTAGAGGCTAAGAATACTCTTAGGAAGATGTGTGGTGACCTTTGAGGTCTGTTTCTTGGTCCTAGTTTCCCTTAAGTTTCTTTAGGGCACAAGGTAGAGGTTTTCTCCCTTGACCATGTCCATGAATATCAGACCCATGCCTTGTGCTAGAAACCTAATAATGATAATGAGACTCTCCATCAAAAGTTTAATAAGATCAATACACATATTTCTATGGAAAATCAAATTTTAATTCAAATAATTTTTATTCCTACTTTATAATAGTAATAAATTAAAAATGTTTGTTATTAATTATTTGTAAAAATTAATCATCCTCGTTATTTATTTGTTTAAATAGTATTAAAATGAATATAAATTGAATTGAATTATTTACAAAATAATTATTTGTGAACTTGTAGTGCAAAGCCTCATAAATGAATCATGTGAATTTATTTTAAATAATATAAAAATAAATAATGATTCTGTTATTTTAAATAGTAAAAAAATAAATAATTGAATTTGTTGTGATTGTGTTGCAAACAACTCAAAAAACATAGGATGATTTATTTGAATGAATAAAAAAAATGAATTAAGTAATTTTCAAAATAATTATTTGTGAAGTAGTTGTGTTTGTGGTGCAAATCTTCTTGAATTAAATTTTACTTGTACATGTCCATGTGTCAAATAATAACTTAGCACAAAACTCAATTTCCAATAATATTAATAAACATTAACACCATCTTAAAACCACAAAATATAAATTGTATTAATCAACCACCTCAACACTACAAAATGTAAATGTGTTAATACCACCACATTAATATCACAAAATTGCAAGTGCTAATGCCACCACTTCAACACCACAAAATATAAATGATGATAACTTGTAGTGCTAAAAATTGGATTTTCTTGTCATAATTTCATAATATATCATGAATTAAGTAAAATTAGGAAATGTGTTATGAATTGCTTTAACCTAAAAAATTATTCTATTAGATATTTAAAGAAACTTTCACCATCCCCATGAAATTTCGATATTCATAAATGTATGTACACTACTCAATATTCGATCCTGTAACAGTACGACATCTAAAACACTGAACCTAAAGTACAAACATGAAACAAACAATAATACATGCATTCAGAATCTCAACGTTATCTAGCTGCCAATTCGATACTAGATACAGTGGCGATAGATGGAGGAGCTGCAGGAGCCAAATCAGTTGAAGCGGATGATGTGGTTGCAGAAGCATGTGACAACCCACACCCGGAACTGATATAGGACAATGGAGAGACCGATATTGGAGAATAGAGAGGCTGTATATGAATGTTCCCCTTAACTCTGTAACTGTCCAACGGATATAAAAACACCAACCAAATGGGTAGGACGATGATTGAATCTTCTAAGCTCACTGACTTGTCTTAGAGGCCTAGACTTCACGTTTATGTTTTTTTATCCTTTTCTATACTGGTCTGTCTATACTTTTCGTCGTTTTGATTCGTTATTTTTATTTTTAATATGAGGAATTTATAGAAAATTAAAATCTAAAATATTTTAGAGTTGAAATTTAATTAAAATGATAAATTATTTGAACATTTCAATCTGACATGCCTTTCAAAACAACTATTTATCAAGGTCAAGTAAATTTATCTCCGTCCAAGCAAATTTGATTTCATTTTGTTCCGGTATAGAGTTTAGTTATGATTTACATTATGCAAGTTTATTTATTTTATGTTTTCTATTTTATTATGAGATTTTGGTTGGAATTCGATAAATATTTTTTGGTAGAATCTAAATCTAAAAATATTTAAATTGTGTTTTTAAATTCATAAATAAATTCAACACCCTCAAATATTTTAGATATTTTATGACATTCAAATTATACAATTTTTCATAACTAATATATATAATTTTTAAATTTTTAAATTTCTAACTAAACAAAATAAAACTAAAAAAATTAAAAACATAACATAAAATATTCATAATACACATTAAAATTATAATAAATTACATCATGCAAAGCTAATAAAACTATCTTAAAATGTAAGTGTATTATGACATCATACAAAGCGTGTCAATATTTTAATCGTTTTACATGGAATATCCAGAGTATGTGTAATCGCTGGACTTTGATACATACGAAGGTTCACAAGTTTTATGGGCCTACCATCTACATGCCTTTGGTCTTCGAAGCTGTCAACGACAATAAATATTAAAAAAACGAGGCTTCGCAATATTGTGATAAAGTCGTGTAAGTCGGAGTTTTTTTTGGAATAAAAAAGGAGTTGTATAAGGGTTAATCAAAATTTCTAGACTGGTTGGAATTTGGTGGAGTAATTTTTGTCAAAATTACAATTTGGAGTATTTAGATTAAAATTTTAGCAATCTAAATAGTTTTAAAATTGGGTAATTAGTCTAGAACATGCAATCTCACCAAATACTGAAATTATAAAAATGAATAAATAACAATTTCCAGCAAAAAAAATTAACCTATTTTAAACCCGAAATGGAAAAAAAAAAAAAAAACTTTTTGATGGTCTTTTATCCTACACGATTAAAAAGAAAGGCTCCACAATTTGGTTGCCGGATTTTTTTGGAATTAAAAAGAGGCCCCACAATTTTGTTGAGAAGGTCAAGTCGGATTTTTTTGGAATTTTGTTGATAATTGTGAGTTGGCTTTTATGATACGATTTTTTAAAAATGGGTGGATACCCTTCCTCCCCACTTGGCGTTTATATAGGTCAGACCTAAAATCTGGTTTCTTAATTTATATTTAACGGATTAAAAGTAATTTAAAAGTTACAATTTCATTCTAGTTATAATTATTTTTATTTTTAAAATAAATATTTTTATAAATATTTATAAATTTAATATATATATATATATTTGAGTTTTAAATTTATAATTATATTTTAAATTACTATAATATATATTTCTACTTTAATAAATATATCATATATATTTAAGTTTCAAATTTATAAACTTTTCATTTTAAAGTATTCTAATTTAACCACATTGGATGTACTTAATAATCATGGGTTTTGACGTACAAAATGCGCATTTAGATACATGCATTTTGTTACATGGTTATACAAAAAAAATTAACTTTCAAGATAAGTCCAAACATACTCAGATTAAGATGTAATGTATTAAATAATAAATGATAAGTTTATATTGATTATTATCAACTTGCTTGTATTATAATATTTAATGTATAAAATGATAAATAACAATTATATATTGATTATTATAAACTTGTAAATGTTGTGACTTGGTGTATACGTTTTTTAAGTTAAATAGTTTTGTGTATATGTTTTTCCAGTTAAGGAATGAGTTTAATGGTTAAAAATAAGTATTTCCTTCTAAAAAGTTATAAATTCAAAATATGAATAATTCAATGTCCAATTTCTTCTCATCTTTTCTAATATTAATTAACAAATATTATAATATTTAACAACAAATATTATAATATTTAACAATAAAAATTTCAAAATACAAAAGATGATATTAATTAACAAATATTATAATATAATATTTAACAATAAAAATTCCAAAATACAAACACTTCACTTTTTTAATATCAATTAACAAATATTATAATATGTAACAATAAAAATTCCAAAATACAAAAGATGATATTAATTAACAAATATTATAATATAATATTTAACAATAAAAATTCCAAAATACAAACACTTCACTGTCCAATTTCTCCTCATATCTCATGATATTTAACAAATATTATAGTATTTAACAAGAACAATTCAATGTCCAATTTCTCCTCATATTCTGTCATATTTAACAAATATTATAATAGTTAACAAACAAGATACGAACAATTCAATGTCCAATTTCTCTTCATGTCTTCTATATTTAATAACAAATATTATAATATTTAATATTTAACAACAAATAGATAACATATACATTTAACATATACCATTCTATTTAATAACAAATATTATAATATTTAACAACAATATATCCATGAAGTGTATATCATTATGCAAGTGGAAGGTAGAGGCATTTGTGTATATCATTATGCATGTGTAAGGTAGAGGTATTTATTTATTTTTTTATTTTTGGTAACGTTACGTTACATTACAACAACTGCCCCATTCAAAATTTATACCTTGCAGGTTGAACAAACCTGCAAAGAGTGGCAGAATTCATGCAAAGAATACAATATTCTGCCAGCTATTATTTCTTTGAGAATCTGGAAAGCTAGGAATAGCTGTGTTTTTAAGATTGAAATTGATCAGTTGGATGTTATTGTCATGCAAATTCTGAATTGGGTCAAAGAGTACAAATCTGAAAAAATAAAGTCTGCAGAACTAGAGTTTTCAAGGAGTTTCAAAATCACAATGGAGCTATTGGTTTTTTTTTTATGGCGATGCTCAAGATGATCTCTGTGCTGTAGGTGTAGTACTTTATATTAATGAAGATCACAGGTTTTAATTCAAACTTCATTGTGGCTCTGGCACAAATATGAAGGCTGAGTTATTGTCCTTGTGGTGCTTATGTAAAATGGCAACAAACTTTGGAATAATGTCTCTTGTGATTTTTGGGGACTCCAGAGTTATTATTAAATGGGCGAGTGGAAATTATAAGTTACAAGTGCTCAATCTTTTTCCTTGGTGCTCCAAAATTAAAGAAGAACTAAAGAATTTCTTGCATTTGGAACTCATCCATATCTATAGAGAACAGAATATGATAGTAGACAAACTCTCAAAGGAGTCTTTGGAAGGAGTTGAAGGGACCTTACTCTAGGAGGCATTTCTGGATGATAAGAAATCTGATATGGGGAGTACTCTTTTTTTCATTTCTTAGTTTCTTCTTGTACTTACTTATGGTTTTATAGTTTGGTATAGTTGACTGGTATTCAAGTGATGGTTTTGAACTTTGGTCTTTGGTTGGAATACCTTTGATATATTTTGGATAGGATTGTTTCGAGAGATGATAGCCAGTTTCTGAAGTGAATGTAATAGACAGTTTTATACTTTTTTATTCTAATAGAATATCCAAAATATGATTTTTTCCTTTGAAAAAAAACATCTTCCCCACCCTAGATTGTAGAGCATCTCACTCCTCTCCATACAATTAATATATATTTTAATTGATTCCTTCTTACAAAATACTTGTTTTTATTAAAATTTATTTTCTAATTACAATAAAAAATATTGTAAAACCAAACTCCAAAAAAATCAAAACGCAAACCCTTCAAATTGTGAAGGCTTACAACATAAACCCAAACACTATACTGAAAACTCTCAACCACCCGTGGAACCAAATGCTGAGATCCTTACTCAGGGAAATTTGAGACACTTTAATAATCTTTATCCTTATAGATTATAAGCACATAACAGCATTAAAAAGAAGGACATAACACATGTTTACAACTTTACATCGTTTATTAACCCCACCAGATCACATATTCTTGAGGCTAATTGAGTACATATTTCTATTAATGGGTACACATACCAACCGATTCTCTATAAATGAATGACGCGTTGCTATATGTTTTTTTTGGACGATCTTTGGGATATACTATTAAAATTTTGAAGAAATTATATGTATAGTTCATATTACATAATCATGTCAGTTATTGAGTACTAGTTTGCATATCTGGCTTTGTTATGTCCTTTATTTTTTTCCTGATTTACCAAGACACAAGAAACGACACTAAATGTACTCTTGTGGTTTCTCCTCGCAGAATTCATTTGTCACTTTGCATCTTTTTTTCATGCGAAAGAGTGCGGGGGAATTGAACCCCACTTTGCATCTTTTTACATAAACACTATTTTTTATTATTTATTTTGCAATTTTTTTTGGATGTAAAAGTTTATATCATTTGCATTTATTATTGGGTTAATTTTTTGATCAAAATTAGGTAGAAATGGTTGAAATGAGAGTTTTAAGTTGTTGGAATTGCATAATCAAGTTTTTCGGGTAATTGAGGGCATTAAATTTATTTTTGCGATTAAAATTGCAATTTCAACAATGAAAATCGCAATTTCAGCAATAAATCGTGGACAAAACCTGCAAAAAAAAAATAGTATAGACTTTCACTTCTTTTTTTTAATCTTATTTTAGGTTTTTTTCCATATTTAATTTGGATATTGTTTTTCCCTAACAAAAGTAACAAAAATAAGTAAGATTACATACATGTGATGAGAAGAAGACAAGCTTCGACCTAGCCTCTCTTCGGCTCTGTGTCCTGGTCTAGGGTCCCTCGGCTGTCTCAGCTTGGGTCTCCCATGGATCCCCCAACTGATTCTAGCCCTTTCAAGAAGAGACGTCGTCTGGATGAGGCGTTTAGGGCCCTTATCGTTGCCTCTCCACCGTCGTCCCAGGATGAGCCGTCCTCCAGTGATGCCTTTGTTAAACGCAAGGAGGCCCCACTAATCGAGATCATGTCGGTAGCTTCACGCCTGAAAGCCCTCGCTCTAAGTGAGAGAGGCTTGATCGATCAATTTACAGGCATCTGGCCTTCACCAAAAACTATGGAAGCCTGGATCTAAAAAACTAGATGCCCTTAATCTCCGGAGGCCTGCAACACTGTTTCTGCGGTAAGGGCTTCTTTTCTTTTCTTTTTGAACACAAGATAGATCGGGATATAATATTTAGAAGTGGCCCTTATTTTCTGGGTACCCGGGGTCTTTATCTGAATCGATGGAGTCTCTCTTTTGACCTGGAAAAATATGTCCCCTCGACAGTTCCTGTATGGGTCCGCCTCCCCCATCTTTCTCTTCATTGTTGGAATGATGAAACTCTGCAAGCGATAGGGAATGCTTTGGGCACCTATATCGACAAAGCTGAACCTAAAGGACCTCTGTTCTCCTGTGCCAGAATATGTGTGGAAGTGGATCTAGAAAAAGGTGTACTGGAAGTTGTAAACCTACAAATGGAGGGTTGGGAGCATCTTCAAAAGGTTGATTACAAACAGCTCCCTTTCAAATGCAAGAAATTCCATGAGTATGGCCACTTTGTCAAAAATTTCCCTAAAGTAGTATCAGAGTCTCAGGAACAGAATCAAGGAGAAGGTTGAAAACATGCAAAAAAGGGCAGGAAAAACACCCAATCTACTACAACAACTGCCGGAGAATAACCGGAGAAAGAAAAAGCCAAAGAGCAATCAGAGAAAGGGACGACAGCCAGTAACCAATTCCATGCTTTGGCCATGGAGGAGGGTGAAATTCCCGCTAATGAAACTAATAATCCTGAGACTGAGCCAGCCGTAGAAAGTACCCCTTTAGAACCCAGCTCTACACCTCAATCCACTCCAGGCACGTTTATAAGCGAAAAGCTTACTCCAGGAGGCTCTTGGGTGGACAGGGTCAAACAAAGTAAAGTTATTCCACAAATCTTCTCCCCGAAAACTTCCTCATCCCAGGAATTTTTAGATCTGCAAGTTGTCCCAAAAACGAGGGGAAGAAAGACTTTAAGACAACGGCGTGAACATGAAGAAGAAAGGGATCTAGATCTTGGAAGACAGAAATGCATAGAAGACACTAAGTTGCTTCAGCTGAACAAAAACCAGGATTGATCTAAACAAGATGGAAAACCTAGGGCAGGTTCTCATATTAGTAAGAAATAATGAAGCTTGTCTCCTGGAATTGTAGGGGTCTGGGTGGTTCTAGAAAAGTAGAAGCATTGAGAGACTTAATTAAGAACGAAAAACTAGACTTAGTACTGTTGCAGGAGACAAAAATGCAACGTGAGGAAGCTATAACGGTCTCGCGTCACTTTTGGAAGGATAGCATTAGACAGGCTATCAACTCTCAAGGAGCGTCAGGTGGGATTGCCACTTTCCTTTCCAGCAATTTCATCATAAACACTTACAAAGAGAATAAATTCTGGCTCTTGATTGAAATCTTAAACAAAAGAAATCAATCATTCACTTATATATGCAATGTCTACGACCCAACTCATTACCGGGATAAGGATAAATTTTGGGAGGATTTATCTGATCTGAAAAACAATTTCCATGGAAAGGATATAATTATAGCAGGGGATTTTAACACTACTCAAAATCAGCAGGAAAAAAGAGGTGGATCTAGAGTCAAGGATCCTTATGGGGAAAGAATGGAGGATCTAATAGCTGACTTGGATTTTTTAGATATTGAAATGAAAAATGGCAAGTATACTTAGACCAATCGTAGAGCAGGGATTGGTCACATTGTAGCGAAACTTGACAAGTTCTTGGTTAGCTCCACATTCCTCCTCCAAAATTGCATCCTTACAGCGAAAGCCATCCCGTCAGTAACCTCAGATCACAAACCGATTAGGCTGACGCTTTCCACTCCTAAAAACCTTGGACCAATCCCTTTTAGATTCAATCCCCTGTGGCTCTATGAAGATCACGTCCTCAAATTAGTTCAGGATGTCTGGAGCACTAACTTTCAAGGGTCATCCAGCTATATATGGGAGTGAAAACTGAGGGCTGTTCGCGCGGCTTTAAAAACTTGGGCCAGGAAGAAGTTCACGAGCATGATCACCACCAAATGCTCCTTGGAATTGGAACTGGCTAGCCATCAAGAAAGCATGGAGGAAAATGATATCACTGGCGCCTCTGTCATACGTGAAAAGGATCTTAACCTTAGGATTCTCTGTGCAGCTATACAGGAGGAAGAACTATGGAGAATTAAATCTCGACATCTATGGCTTAAAGGGGGGGACAACAATACCAAATATTTCCACAAGCAAGCCAAAGCTAGGAAAAGTTATAATGCTATCAAAGAACTAAAAGACAGTGCTGGCAATCGGATTGAAGGACAGGCTGACATTCAAGCACATGCCTTCGAGCACTTCCAGAAGCTCTACGCTGAAAATAATGAGGCCGATCCAGGAGCACAATAGGACCTTTTGGCAGGTATTCCTTCACTTATCTTTGATTTTGAAAATAATGAGTTGGATAAACCTATTTATGAGAATGAAATCAGAGAGGCTGTTTGGGCTTTGAGTATGGATAAAGCCCTGGGGCCCGATGGTTTCACCATTAACTTCTATCGTGCAGCCTGGGACATTATTAAAGATGATCTCAAGAGAATGTTAAACTGGACCAGAAAGAAGGACAAAATTGGAGGAGCAACCAACTCATCCTTCCTCACGCTTATTCTGAAAAACAACAATCCTAGCTCTATCGACAGATTTAGGCCTATCTCCCTTTGTAATACCTCTTATAAGATCATCTCGAAGATAATAGCCACCTACATGAAAAACATCATGGCTAATATTATCTCTAATTCTCAAGGAGGTTTCATCGCTGGACGTCAGATCTTGGATAATATTGTCATAGTTCAGGAGGCTATTCATTCAAGCATGGAGAGACACCAGTAGGGAATGGAAATTAAACTGGATATGGAAAATGGCTTTGACAGGGTGAATCATGTCTTCTTAATTCAAGGGATGTACAACATCTCCAAAGAACCCCTCACAGTGGAGGAAAAAATTTGGGCTCAAGACTTCATTTCCCCAAATTCCTATCTCTATCGCCCAACCATGAATAGGAGCTCTAGCACTAAGCACTGGCAGCTTAGGATGAATACAGAAGAAATACAATCATGGAAGGGAAATATTGGATGCAATTCTCTCTTCTTTGACGGAGCCTCGAAGGGAAACCCTGGGTTGGCAGGTGCGGGAGGAGTGCTTCACAACGTTGGTGGAAATAGAAGAAATGATTATGCCTAGTGAATTGGAAGGAGCACAAATAATAGGGCATAATGGATTGCCCTTACAAAAGGACTGGAGATTGCTAGAGAAGATGGAATTACCGACCTTGTGGTTTGTGGTGATTCTATGATTGTAATCAGAGAAGCAAGGAACCTGAGTATGAATAACAAAAGACCAACATCCAAATTACATAGCATCGTCAAGTATCTGGTTAGCGAATTCAACTCCATCAGCTTCTACCATGTCTTGAGATCGAATAACCAAGCTGCGGACAAGAAGGCCAATGAAGGAGTCATCCTAGGTAGAGGAGTCCTAAGCCGGAGGCTCAATATATTACTGAATTGAAGGAAATTAAGCAGTATCCCAATGAGACGGTGTGGGATTTCGACCAGCGATTCAAGACACTGATGGCAAAGGTTAGTTTCGATATGAGCGCTATCCAACATAAAGAATGGTTCATTGCGGCACTGTTACCCCACATTTGATTGCCACTGATGCAACAAAACATATCGACGGCTAGCGAAGCTCTAGAGATTTCAATACGATTGGAGGAATTGCCGATTGGAGATAATGCATCAGGGATGTCGCATATTCAGACGTAGCTTGCCAACATGACTATGCAGTTGCAAGATTTAAAGAAGAACAAGGAACAACCCGATGAAGTATGGTGTACGCGATGTCGATGAGAGGGACATACGAAAGATGATTGCCCAGATTTTTGTAATTATTTGGTATCCGGTGTGCCTAATCCATTGAATGGCGGCAGTATGCCATGGTGTCGCGTTTGTCATGTGTTTGGGCACAGTCACGATAATTTCCCATATATGCAGAAAATGGTCACAACCCCGCGAAATTTGTATTTCACCTTCTGTAAGTCGGTAGGACATGATGACAAGGATTGTCATGCATATGGGTTGCTATAGGAGAGAATGTGTGATGCATTCTATGTCAAAGATGATCAGCGCGCTGCACCACTACAGCCGCAGGTAACTCAGCTGCAACCACAGATGCAGTTTGTACCGTAGCAATTCATACCACAATATACACCAGTGAACCCCCCACAGCCTCAGTATGTGCAACAACCACAGTATGTACCACACGGGCAAGGGATGTCGCTAGCACCCATGTAGCAGTAGTTTAACCAACCTCAGTATCAGCAGCAGGGCGGCTATCGGGGAGGCTGCAGGGGTGGACACGGTGGTGGATTTGGTCATGGAGGAGGAGGCCGAGGTGGTCAAGGACCTATTCAATGTTACCACTATGCGGTATGGGGGAATTATCAGCATGACTGCCCACTGCTACAGAATCGGTGTACGTTTTGTTCCAGTAACGATCATACAATCAAGAATTGTCCACAGTTGATTGCAAGATGGCAGGATGGGAACATTCCGTAGCTATAGAACTCGGTATAGCAACCGGTACAGAACCCGGTGCAACAACCAGTCTAGAACCAGCCCCCGCGACCACCGCCGAATGCTAATCCTAACGTAAATCAACCAGGGAACCTGCAGCAGAACCAGACACAGGGTGCCAATATTGTGACTATTTCGGCAGAACCGCGACCATAAGATGCTTCGGTGGCTGTTGTTACTCGTGGAGGTAAGATGACTGGGGAAGATGGTTCACGAACACTCATTCACTTGGCTGGTCAGAAGACGGTAAATTTCGACATTGATGCGGAGTAGGAGACATTCCTGGAAGCACGCCATACCTTGGAGAAAGGCCGCGGTAAGGCTGTTGTTTGCGATATGCCACCTGTATTCGATACTACAGATGATGCGGATTGACTGCCACTACCGGGGACGTTGCAAAAGTTTCTTGAGAACTGTTTGTTGTTGGCCCGAGACCTAGTTGCTCTGGTTGAGATTGAGGGATGGTTGCAGCGATTTCAGAAAGGACGACAGGAGTCGGCAGTAAACTCCTTACATCGACAAAAAACTGGCAAGGAAATGTGAATGAACATTCAGATCGACAACTACGATGTTGATTCGGTTATTCTTGATCTTGGTTCGGATGTTAACATATTAACTAAGCAGGCGTGGTAGAAGATGGGGAGTCCCCCATTGAGCTGGTCTCCTATGCAGCGCCGGTTGGTTAACCATGCTAAGGTTACACCGATTGGGCGGGTTCCGTGGCTCACGATTGATATTGAGGGAATGAAGACTTATGCTGATTTTGACATCATTGAAGTAGTTGATGGAGGAAGATCCTATCCTGTGCTATTGGGGATAGGATGGGATAACGATAGCGGAGCTGTAGTCAACTTCAAGAAGCGCATGATGACTTTTGAGAATCACGATTTTCGAGTCATCGCTCCGTTGGATCCGGCTGAAGGATGCCGATATGTTGAGCCTGTCAAAGATGACGATCAAACTGGCTGGGATCATGCATTTAATATTTCTGAGGACTACATTCATCCCACGATCCACGGTGAGCTGAAGTGGTGCAACGAGAGTTCTGCGTCTTCCGACTCTGATGATGCATTAGAGCACTGGCAGAACCAGATGCATGAAGTACTGTTCTAGAAATGTGGCTTAGTTATGCAATCCTTTTGTCAGGTTGCGACATAAGCAGTCACACTACCTGTCTATGACGGGTTTCCTGACCTCACTAACATTTTGACAGAATTTGAAGAACGGGTCTCAGAACCCCAGCGATTGCTGGCCTTGGAGGAAGCACTGAAGGCTGCTCCAGCACGCTGGTGGGCGACACATAAGAAATTCATTAAAGATTGGTCACAGTGTCAAAGGTTGATGATGGTTCGATTTGGCAATATTGAGGTTTATCAAACTGGCAAGTATGATGGTCGAACTGATCCCGATGATCATGTGATGGAGTGCCAATGATTGTGGGTAGCGCGACCCAGAGATGAGTGGGTTCATGCTTTCGTCCATACTTTGGAGGATATACCGCACTCGTGGTACACTGTAGCCGAGTTGCTCCATGAAATTACAACATGGGGGGAGTTGACGATCTGTTTCACTCATACCTTCACATTTGCAGATGCCAGCCCTGATGTCCATAACACCCTGCAGCTCATCTGCGATGTGATATTTCATGTTGTTCCGGTGGCCTGCCCTATTGAACCGCACACCCACAGTCAGATGCAGTCTCTCATGGAGTGCTTCAACGTCAGTGGAGGGCCAGAGGATGATGATGATCCCCGGAATATCAACATTCCCGAATCCGAATGAAGTCGCGATGTGGTACCACCTGTTGCACTAAGTAATCTGTTCAATCAGCCGTTGCAGCTTCGGAAAATGAATATCGGCACCGAGGCTACTCCCAAGTTTGCCAATGTTGGGGATTATTGGGATGATGAGATGATGAGTAAGGTTACTGAGTTACTGCATGAATTTCAAGACATGTTTCCCATGAAGTTTTCCGAAATGAAGGGAATATTGGGTGATTTAGGAGAGATGAGGATTCCATTGAAACCAGACGCTAAGCCAGTCCGACAGCGACCTTATCGGATAAACCCGCCACATAAAGAAAAGGTCAAGGCGGAACTTGATTAGATGTTGGATGCTGGAATTATTGAACTTGTGGAAGAATCATAATGGATCAGTCCTATGGTGGTGCAGGACAAGAAAACAGGTGAAGTGCGCATTTGTGTCGATTTGCGGAAGTTAAACGATGCGTGCTTACATGACCCCTTTCCGAACTCGTTTACTGATGAAGTACTTGAAGGAGTAGGTGGCCAGGAGATGTACTCTTTTACTGATGGCTTCTCTGTCTACCATCAGATTCGCATTGCCAAGGAAGATCGCCATAAGACAACCTTTGTTACTGAATGGGGTTGCTTTCAGTACACGGTCATGCCGTTTGGTTTGAAGAATGCACCTGCGATATTTTCTCGGGTCGTTGTTGCCGCATTCAAAGATTTTATTCAGAAGTTTCTACAAGTATATATGGATGATTGTACCATTTATGGCTTGATCGCGATCACTTAGCTAATCTACGGTTGATGCTTGAGCGATGCCGACAGCACTAGATATTGCTGAACTTGAAGAAATGTATATTTTTTGCACCCTTTGGAATACTGCTGGGTCATATCGTGTGTATACAGGGATTGTTTGTTGATCCAACCAAAATTGCGCTTATTTTGGGGTTGCCACTGCCGACCACTGTTAAGCAGTTGCACGCCACCTTGGGTCATACGGGATATTATCGCAAGTTTATCAGGGTTATGCTGCGATTACGACCCCTATGGAGAAGTTGTTGAAAAAGGATGCGGCATTCCAGTGGAACCTGGAATGCCAGGCTAGTTTTGAAACGCTCAAGGAGAAGATGGTGTTGACATCGATCTTGGTCTTTCCGGACTGGAGTAAGGAATTCCATGTCCATGTTGATGCTTCATCGGTTGCTTTAGGGGTTGTATTGGCTCAACCAGGAGAAGGTGACATTGATCATCCCATTGCTTTTGCCAGTTAGAAGCTGTCCTCTGTAGAACGTAATTACACTACCACAGAACGAGAAGGTCTGGCCATGGTTTACGCGCTACAAAAATTTAGGTACGATTTGTTGGGTGGCCACTTTAAAATGTTCACTGATCATTCTGCATTGAAATACTTGGTCAATAAGCCTGTGTTGGGGGGGAAGATCTGTCGGTGGCTACTGTTGTTTTAGGAGTTTGATTTTGAGGTTGTTGTGAAGCTGGGGTGGTTGAATGCTAGGCCAGATCATTTGTCATGGATTGATACAGGGGAGGAACTGACTAATATTGACGATGGGTTGCCAGATGCCCAACTATTTCACGTTGCCGCTGTTGATCAATATTTTGATGACATCCTTCAGTTTTTGGTGACCGACACCGCACTCGATGACTTTACCACTACTCAGAAGAAGCAATTGGTTGTCAAGGATGCTGATTTTCAACTGATCATGAGAGAGTTGTATAAATTGGGTGCTGATGAGGTATTACGCAGATGTGTCTTGCCGCATGAGCAAGCGCAGATATTGGCCAAAGCACATGGTGGAGTTGCGGGAGGAAATTATGGCGGTCGGACGACTTCCCGAAAGGTATTGCGTGCAGGAATTTGGTGGCCCACATTACATAATGATGCGACAGACTATGCACGGTCTTGCGATGTTTGTCAGCGAACTGGAAAGCCATCCAGACGAGACGAGATGCCGCTGCTACCGCAGGTGACATTACAACCATTCAAAAAATGGGTTGTGGATTTTGTCGGACCGATCAATCCACTAGGGAAAAATATGGGTGCGCGATACATCATTACAGCAACAGAGTATTTGATCCGATGGGCTGAGGTAGTGCCTGTAGTTGATTGCTTCGCTGCAATAGCCGCTCGATTTTTGTTTGATCACATTATCACTCGTTTCGGCTGCCCCAAGATATTGCTGAGTGATCAAGGAAACCACTTTCTTAATCGCACTATCAGCGCATTGACAGAGGAATTGCAGATACAGCATAAGAAGAGTACACCCTATCACCCATAGGTGAATGGAACGGTGGAGGCTTTTAAGAAGGTATTGGAGCATGCATTGACAAAGGTGTACAATGCAAACCGCGATGAATGGGATTTGAAAGTTCCAGCGGTATCATGGGCCTATCACACTACATGTAAACGATCGACTAGTTAGACGCCTTTCAAGCTGGTATATGGGAAGGAAGCAATTATGCCGATGGAGTATATTGTCCCAAGTCTACGCATTGCAGCTATTACAGGTATGGATGATGTTGCAGCATTAGATGAGCATCTAGCACAATTGGTGGAGCTAGAAGAGGATCAATTTATCACTGGCTTTCACCAATGGGTCGAGAAGGACTGCTAGAAGGCATGGCATGATCGCCACATCAAAAACAAATAATTCCAGCAAGGCAACTTAGTGTTACTATACGACAGTAAGTTTATGAAACATCCAGGCAAGTTGCATATGCATTGGCTGGGTCCCTATCGCATCAATAGTATTACTTCAGGAGGAGCGGTTCAGTTGCAGTGATTGGATGAGGGGATGCTCCCCAAGCTGGTAAATGGTCACAGGTTGAAGCCCTATCACGCGGGCTTGGAACAGTGCGATGTCTGAGTCGCATTGGTGAAAAAAAAATATATATATATATATATATAAATAAATGATGATGATTGTTGCAGGTTGCTTGATGGTAGATGGCACACCAACGAAAGAGGGTATACGCAAGTGGATGGGGCTTGTGCCGCCATATTAGAGTAAGTTAGAGACTCATGGCAGTGTTGTGCTCAGGCTCGATGATGGATTTTTTCCAATGGATTTGGGAGAGTACGGTGAAGTGGCATGATTACTGGCCACCCTCTCTACACATGATTACACCTGACTGATTTGGCTGGGTTCACACATGGAGATGGCATGTTTTGCACATGGCACACTGGGCCGGGATGATCAGTGGGGTTGTTCACGTGGTGGCACATGGGATCTTTGTTGGCAGTATGGTTTCCCCCTCCACTATGACAGTCGGCTGGCTCTTACACACAGATGAGAGGTACCGGGGCATCATTCCCCCCGTCGTGACAAGGGAGAGTCTAGCTATAAGTAACCAAGGAAGTTGATAGTTCACCATACAGAAGTTGTTCCAACATAGAGTGGTTATGCTAGTT
Organism: Larix kaempferi; assembly: GCA_027924585.1. Classification (NCBI taxonomy): domain Eukaryota; kingdom Viridiplantae; phylum Streptophyta; class Pinopsida; order Pinales; family Pinaceae; genus Larix; species Larix kaempferi. The sequence goes on along the minus strand of BSBM01000861.1, from coordinate 727,728 downwards.
AATCAATTTGGAAGTTGAGTTGTGAGGAATTCCAAGGAGGCTGTGGAAATGCTTCACTTCGTTTCCCATGGTAGCACCCCAGGGGCCCTGCGAGCCCGAACGATGACTGTCCCTGAGCACCTTGATACAATGGATGCACTTACTTTATGTATGCCTGGGTCGGTGCCAGGGCGACTGCGGTATGCGTTGACAGTGAGGTGGACCCCTGGTCGGTCCCGCATAATTCAGTATGCAGTAGTTTTTCGAAGGGTTGTGCTATTTTTGATCAGAACACTGGTTGAGGTGGTAGCTCCCCGACTTCAGTAGAAGATGGGCGCTGGCACAAAACATATGTGCCAGAGTCGTCCACCGTTCTCACCCCTTGGTACTGTTCGTCCTCTTTTCTTTTTAGTCTGCACTATTCCATGCGACTGGAGGATGAGTTTGTGACGTACCTGTCAGCGATCCGGGGGTTGCCTACTCTCATGTAGGGCTTACATAATTGGTAGCTGAGGATATGTACAGCCGAAAGAAGGAGACAATATTGCATGACCCAGATAGCAATAACAGATGCAGTTGACGTGGCTCGAGGGCAAGCGACAAGATTGTGTTGAGGGCCTGTTGGCAGGCGGTTTGATGAGGAAAGATCGTGGTACTACTGACGCCGCGACATGTTGGATGAAGGTGCGAAAGGAGTATTTGGTGCCAAAGGATACCGTAGTTGGCGGGTTTTGGGTCACTTGGACCATGTATTTTGTAATATTGAGTCAAGAATACCGTAGTTGGAGGGTTTTGGGTCATGTATTTTGTAATATCGAGTCAATTGTACCGCAGTATGCGGGTTTTTGGGTCATTAGATCTAGTCAGTTAGTCGATTGTCCATAAGTGTCGGTTAGGAAAGTGGACAAGTATTGGAATGGGCGGAAGCCTATAAATAGATGAGAATTGTAAGTGTTGAAGTAGTGCGGAATGATAGAGAGAAGATAGAACTGTATGCGAAGATAATGTGGGAGTTGTGCAGAGATTTATGTACTGCTTTTGGTTTGCCATAGTAATATAAGATGATGGTTAGGTGCAATCTGTGTGTAATGTTGCTCGATACTTATGTTATTGCCTTTTCTTAATGCCATTATCTGTTTTTGTCGTTATGCCAGAATAATATGTTATAGATATCTGTCTACTATAATGTTGCGATTAAAGTGATGTGCGATCTTTGTCTACTGTAATGTTAAATGTTGCGATTAAAGTGATATGCTATAACCTCGCGATGAATATTTAGAATTGTTGTTAGTATCATACTGCCGCAACTCGCCTCCTCCCTTGGCGGAAACATGGTTCCTTAGAGATAGAAAGAACAATGAAACAAAACCCAAGTACAAGAGATAGTCTCCTTAGCAGCTTCTCCTCCTCCACTAGTGTGCATCACTCAAGTGAGAGATACATGAGTAAGTGAGTGATCAAATAGAGTGACACCCTCACTCTATTTATACACAACTCGCATTAGAGGAAATTTGGGTAAAAAATGGGCCTCCTAAGGAAAATAATATGAAAATAATAAAATAATAGTAGAGAGAGAGTAAAAAACTACGTTTTTGGATCGTATTTTCAACTTATCTCCTCGTAGGTTTAATCAAATTTCAAGCGGGAAGACTCATTGGATGCATAATTTAATAGTAGAGAGAGAGTAAAAAACTACATTTTTGGATCGTATTTTCAGCTTATCTCCTCGTAGGTTTACTCAAATTTCAAGTGGGAAGACCCATTAGATGCATAATTAAATTATGCATCCAATGAGTACCCATGCTGCATACTTTTAACAACATCCACACCATGAAAAATTGAAAATACATTAAAAAGCGTGTTTCTAGTGAGCGAAAACACGTTTTTTAATGTATTTTCTATTTTTCATTATGTAGATGTTGTTAAAAGTATGCAACATGGGTACTCGTTGGATGAATAATTTAATTATGCATCCAACGAGTCCTTACACTTGAAATTTGAGTAAACCTACATGGAGATAAGTTGAAAATACGATCCAAAAATAACCTAACAGGGCCGACTTCTCTAGGAGAGTCCAATAACCCATGGTAACCCAAATCAGGGCCGACCCCACACTTGGTGGTCTAATAACCCTTATTGTATAAGTTACGACACTTGCGACACTTGTAAATACAAATGACGACACTTCTGTACAGAGGAATAATAACCTCTCTGTAGGGATACAATATACATATATGAAATACATTCTAAAGTTACATATACATCAACACTCCCTCTTAACTAGTAAGGTATTTATCGACACAGGTCTTCTAGCACAAGTCTTCTTCTCTGGATCATCAGATCATCGTCATCGTCACTGTTGCTATCTCAATCAATCTCCAATCTACTCGTCATAGGAATTTCTACAGAGCCAGCCCTTTTTCATGTTGGTTGTAGGCCTAGCCTCCATGTAGGTCTTCATCATCTCTGCAAGAAAGCCATCAAGTAAGTACACCTCAGGACTGATTACACTGCCTCTGCAAAACCTGCAAGATCTCCCAGGACTGATTACACTGCCTCTGCAAAACCTGCAAGAGCATCTCAAGACCAATTATATGCCTCTGCAAAACCTGTGAACCATACTGTCACCTCATCGTCCACAGAGCACAACCCAGATGCACATCAGACAACACTTAAATACACCGACATGGGAGGACCTACCTACCACCATCCAGGAATGGCTCAGCACTTATATCATGACTGTGGGAGGACACACCTACCACCATGTCAGAAAGGTACATCACTTACATCAACGACCATGGGAGGACACACCTACCACCATGTCGTAAAGGCTCAGCAATTACATCAACAACCATGGGAGGACACACCTAACACCATGTCGGAAAGGTACATCACTTACATCAACGACCATGGGAGGACATACCTACCACCATGTGAGAATGGCCCAGCCCTTACATATGCACCATGTTGGGAGGACATACCTACCACCATGTGAGAATGGCCCTAGCCCTTATATTTGCACCATAGGAATACATACCTACCACTATGTGAGAATGGCTCTAGCCCTTACATCTACAACATAGGAGGACCTACCTACCACTCTGTGAGAATGGATGATGTGCATTTGTGCCTCCAGACTCATCACTTCCCTTTGGAGGGAATCTCAATTTGAAGTACACCAAGTCTCTCTCTGAAGTATTCAAACTTCACTCTGGCCAGCGGCTTGGTCAACACATCGGCTATTTGCTCGTCCGTCGCAAAATACAGGAGCTTCACTGCTCCTCTCTACACCATATCCCTGATATAGTGATACTTGATCTCAATGTGCTTCGACCTGTCATGGAACATCGGGTTCTCTGCCAACTTCACACAACTCTGGTTGTCACAAAAGATATAGGTAGCATCCAACGGGAGATCAAATAACTCAGACAGTAGCTTCCTCAGCCATACTACCTCACAACTAGCCGAACAAGCTACGACATACTCTACTTCGGCTGTACTCAGTGCTATGCAGGATTGCTTCCTATTAAACCAAGAGATTACACCTGATCCCATATTGAAGCAGCACCCCGAAGTGCTCTTCCTATCTGCAGCACTGCCTGTCTAATCTGAATCAACATAACCCTCCAGGTTAAAATTTTGATTCGCATCATACTTGATCCCATAATCAACCGTACCCTTCAGGTATCTCAAAATATGCTTTACAAAAACCAGGTGGACATATCCAAGATCCGTCAGGAACTGGCTTAATGTGTTCACCCCAAAGCAAATATCTAGTCTCGTGTTCATTAGGTACATCAAGGACCCAATCATCTAATGATACACCATGACATCAACCGGATCAGATGAAGCATCACACAGAAGCTTCAAGTTCGATGCCATAGGTGTGGCCATGGCCTTGTATTCCATCATCTCGAACTGCTTTAGGATATCTACTGCATACTTCCCTTGTCCAAGGAAGATTCCATCTGCACTCTGCCACACCTCCATGCCTAGAAAGTAATGCATCATCCACGAGTCCTTTATCTCAAACTCGGCAGCAAGCTTCCTCTTCGTGTCGGCAATCAACCCATCCTCACCTGTAACAAACAGGTCATCCACATACAATAGTAGTATTACTGGATTGCCTTCCTCAACCTTGTAGTAAAGGTTGGAATCCACTTTACTCTTGGTAAATCCCAAACTGGATAGAAAGCTATCTATCCTACCATACCAAGTCCTAGGAGCTTGATTCAAGCCATACAAGGCTTTCTTCAATATGTACACATATGACTCCCTGTCACGTGTCTCAAAACCGAGTGGCTGCTCCACATACACTTCCTCTTTGACTACACCATTCAAGAAAGCTGTCTTGACATCCATTTGGTGTATCCGCCACTTCATCACTGCAGCCAGAGCAAGTACTGATATGATGGAAGTGTATCTGGCTATAGGAAAAAAATTCTCTTCATAATCTATCCCCTCTTTCTAGGAGAAGCCACGAGCAACAAACCTCGCCTTGTATTTCTCCATGCTACCATCTGCAGCATGCTTGATCTTATAGATCCACTTGGAAGTCACAACAGACTTCCCTTTAGGTCTTGGGACCACATCCCAAACATCATTCTTCATGATCGACTGGTACTCCTCGATCATGGCATTCTTTCATTATTGCATCCCGAATCCTGGGAACTTCAGATTCTTCAATATCTTCAATAGATAGTTTTCTTTGAATTTCGTTTGCTGGAACAAATGTTGTAGTCCTTCTTTTGTAGGTGATTATACACGATCTTTCCTACAAGTCAAATTCAATTGCATGATTAGAAACTTCTCATATTTTTTTCAAAACACACATTTTTATGCATAAAGACATATGTCATACAGTCATGCAAATATCTTAGCCAATGTTTCAATACAACATTTATCCATATCCCATATTCACACGGTAACTTTCTAGATGCCTTCCATCTCTACCAGAACATTTGTTAAGAGTGTGCACAACTCCCAACATGTTAGCAAAGAGGTTTTATTCTAGATATGTAGCAATGGAATGTTGTACAGTACCGTAGGCCACTTACCCATTACTTGTATATTAGTAGTATCTTGTTCATTAATGTAACTTTTCTAATATGCATCTAGGAACATAAGTATGTACATGACTGGACAACATCATTTAAGTAATCATATAATAAATGACAATTCAAATACTTATTTTTTATTTTTTGTTGGGTGGACTCCCTCTCAATCTTTGCTTCCTTGCAGGAACTACTGGAGTGTGCTCCCTCTTGATCTTTGCTTCCTGGATTACCTGTCCTTGAACTTATATTCATCCTAGACAACTATGCATGCTTAAGTGTGCACTAGTGTCATGATTGTGCCATCCTCAAGATCTCATACATAATCATACATCCATTAGTATAATCTCAATACTATCAAAACAAAATAATCTTAAACATGTATAGTCATGATCATTTCAAACACAGATAATAAGCATTAGTATTCAAGACTTCTTTTATTCATGCATATTCTTATTTCACCATAGGACTCTTCTGGTTAGTCATATCATCAATCAGGGTAAGAGACATAATATGCATAAACCCTTGATTCTAAATTCATGAGTAATCATTATCAATCATACAAAAGTATAAGATCCTAACACAAGGTAGGATTCTAACTTGATATAGGAAAAACATACCTGGTTTTCATATTTGCTAGTTATGTCTAGCATGTCTTCTTGTTCTCTTCAATGACCTGCATAACTCATAAGTTAACTATTGTAGAACCAAAATATACATACCTCATAAGTAAAGCTTCTATGTGATCCATCTATGGATGAGTCTTTGTCTTCATGTCACCATGGTCTTGATCTAGAACTTGATTTGTACCTTTCATGTTAGCGGATAACATTATCCTCATACAACACCACAGTGCATTAGTACAAGCATAAGTGTCATAACCCTAATCAATGAATGTCTTCTATCATTCACATGCATTCATACTTTTTTCAAGGTGATAAGAAAAGTCTAAAATTAATCAAGATTGTACTAACCTCAACAATATGAAGACAAACATATCATAAACTTAATCATGAACAAATTTCAAAACATACCTGTCAGTCATGCCTGTCAGATTGCTTGTAGTAGTAGTTGTTGTTTTTTTTCTTAGGACATTTTGAGGAAAAGTGTCCCTTCTCATTACATGTAAAACATCTTTGATCTTTCTTATCTCTATGATGATGGTGTAGAGTTTTCTTGTGATAAGATTGCTCCCTCTTGGAATTTCCTTTCTTGGTGTGTACTGTGAGAGATTGATCTTTATTTCCCATCTTTTCTTCTCGGGCCACAAGCCTAGCTTCTTCTTGTGAACATTCCTCCCACATTCTACTGAAAGAGATCAGTTTCCTTCTTGCACAGATTCCTTGGATGAAGGAGTCCCATGACCTGGGTAGGCCATTCAATGTGGTCATTACATTCTCTACTACTTCATCCACAGCTTCAAGTTGTTCCTTGATTTGAGAGACCTTAGAAAAGTAGGATTGAATGGTCTCTCCATTTTGAATCTTTACCCCTTTCAATTGGTTCCATAGAGTCATCTTCCGATTTATGTTCTTTCCTTCAAACAACTTGGTCAAGGAGTCAAACATCTCCTTAGGTGTCTTTAGGGAAGACACATGAGGTATGCGATGGTCTTTGATAGAATCAACAATGATTCTCTTAGCCTTGACCAAGTTCTTCTTGTGTAAGGCTTTATCCTCTTCTCCCTCTGGGACAGGGACCTCTTCACTTATGTAGGTGTCCAATTCATTTTCTTCCAGAATTAACCCAATCCCATACTTCCATGCTCAGAAGTTATCAGCCCCTTCAAGCTTATCCTCAAGCTTGGTGTGGTGAGACATCTTAAAGAGTACTTCAAATGGAAATAGAAAATTTATTAGGTCTTACCACTTGATTTGCTAAAAACTGGATCTCGAGCTGGATTAGGGTTTGTCAGAGAAACCCTAAATATTCAAACTTTGAATTTCAAACTTTTGAAAGGATAGAAAGATGTGACTTATTGAGCTGGTCAAGCTGGTATACTCCAAATTTGAAAACTGCAAAATTTGACCCATCAAAATTGCCTTTGAAACTTCTGGATTCACTAGACATGACCCCAAACTAGGGTTTGATTTTCCCAAAGCTTCACCCAACAAAAAAATTCGACCATGGTCTCTAAACTTCGATTTTTCAGAGGATCTTTCAGCTGTGGTCTCAGATTTTAGAAATTCCAACTTTTGCAGAAACCCTAATTTTCCATCTTTCCGATCGAAATCCCGATCTAGGGTTTGATCAAGACCAACCTTCTTCCCAACCAAAAAGTTTGATCTTGGTCTCTAAATTTTGATTTTTCATAGGAGCATCCAGCCATGGATTCAGATTCCAAAAATTCCAACTTTCTTCGAAACCCTAATTCCCTGCAGTAGTGACAGGCCAAAAATTGAAAATGCTCAGAATTGAATTTTGTCTCGACAGAAGGATGCACCCTTGCAAGGAGAGTCAATCTAGCTTCCTGCCTTTGAAGATCCGTGGAGAGAAACCCAAAAATCAAGAAGCCCTAGCTTCCGTAGCTGCATAGTGTCTTCTTCTCAGGTTAGCTCTAATACCATGTTAGATTTTGAGCATTAATTCAATATGATCTAGGATCTTATATGAGAGAATAATAAGCACATCATATCAATCATAAGAGACAAGCACAATAGATAATAGACACAGAGTTTCCTTAGGGAAAACCAAAAAGGTGAAAAACCCCGCAACTTCCTCAGAGATAGAAAGAGTAATGATACAAAACCCAAGTACAAGAGATATTCTCCTTAGCAGCTTCTCCTCCTCCACTAATGCGCATCACTCAAGTGAGAGATAGATGAGTAAGTGAGTGATCAAATAGAGTGACGTCCTCACTCTATTTATACACAACTTGACTTGCCTAATAACCTAATAGGGCCGACTTCTCTAGGAGAGTCTAATAACCCATGGTAACCCAACTCAGGGTCGACCCCACATTTGGTGGTCTAATAAACCCTCTTGTATAAGTTACGACACTTGCGACACTTGTAAATACAAATGACGACACTTCTGTATAGAGGAATAATAACCTCTCTGTAGGGATACAATATACATATATGAAATACATTCCAAAGTTACATATACATCAACAGATACTAATTTCCATCAAGAAATTTAATAAGATCCATAAAAATATACACAATCAAATACATAAATTTCAAGTCAAAACACTTTTATTATTATTTTATTATAGTAATAAATAAAAAATGTTTTTCTTTTATTATTTGTCAATATTAAGAATCCTGGGTATTTATTTGTTAAAATAATATAAAAAATAAATAATTGAATTGAGTTATTTACAAAATAATTATTTGTGAACTTGTTGTGCTTGTGGTGCAAATCCTCATAAGTGAATCATGTCAGCTTATTTGATTAAATAGTATAAATTTAAATAATCAAATTAGTTGTGATTGTGGTGTAAAACCTCATAAATTAATATTAATCATTTATTTGAATGCAACAAAAAAGAATTAAGTTATTTAAAAAATAATTATTTGTGAAGTTGTGTTTATGGTGCAAATCATTATAATTAAAATCTATATTTGTAGGTCCATGCTACAAATAAGTGCTTAGCACCACTATATGATACTTGCCAACATGACATTTTCTAGCCTAAGGCGTAGGTTTATTCTCTCAACCATGTTGAGGGCCACTAAACCTATGCCTAGTGATTAAAACCTTACAATAGTGTCAATTCCCATAGGTAAAGGATAATAATACTCCAAGGAAGATGTGTTGTGACCTTTGAGGTCTCTTTCTTGGTCATAGATTCCTAAAAGATTTCTTTTGGGTGCCCATACTTAGAGGCTAAGAATACGCTTAGGAAGATATGTGTGGTGACCTTTGAGGTCTCTTTCTTGGAAATTAGATTCCTAAAAGTTTATTTAGAGCACAAGGTAGAGGTTTTCTCCCTTGACCATGTCCATGAATATGAGACCTTGTGCTAGAAACCTAATAATGAGATTGTCTATCAAAAATTTAATAAGATCAATACAAATATTTCTATGGAAAATCAAATTTTAATTCAAATACTTTTTATTACTACTTTATAATAGTAATAAATTAAAAATGATTGTTATTAATTATTTGTCAAAATTAAGCATCCTTGGTATTTATTTGTTTAAATAGTATTAAAAATGAATATAAATTAAATAGTGCAATCTCATAAATGAATCATGTGAATTTATTTTAAATAGTGTAAAAAATAGTAATAATTCTTTTATTTTAAATATTAAAAAAATAAATAATTGAATTTGTTTAGATTGTGTTGCAAAAACTCATAAATCAATTTTGATGATTTATTTGAATGTATAAAAAATGAATTAAGTTATTTTCAAAATAATTATTTGTGAAGTAGTTGTGTTTGTGGTGCAAATTTTCATAATTAAATTCTACTTGTACATGTCCATGTGCCAAATAATAGCTTAGCACAAAACTCAATTTCCAATAATATTAATAACATTAACACCGTCTTAAACCACAAAATATAAATTGTTTAATGCAACCACCTCAACACTACAAAAGTAAATGTGCTAATACCACTACATTAATATCATAAAAGAGCAAATGCTAATTCCACCACTTCAACACCACAAAATATAAATGATGATAACTTGTAGTACTAAAAATTAAATTTTCTTGTCATAATTTCATAATATATCATGAATTAAGTAAAATTAGTAAATGTGTTATGAATTGCTTTAACCAAAAAAATTATTCTATTAGATATTTAAAGAAACTTTCATCATCCCCATGAAATTTCGATATTCATAAATGTATATACACTACTCAATATTCGATCCTGTAACAGTACGACATCTAAACCACTGAGCCTAAAGTACAAACATGAAACAAACGATAATACATGCATTCAGAATCTCAACGTCACCTAGCTGCCAATTCGATACTAGATACAGTGGCGATAGATGGAGGAGCTGCAGGAGCCAAATCAGTTGAAGCGGATAATGTGGTTGCAGAAGCATGTGACAACCCACACCCGGAACTGCTGTACCTCCTGTTAATTCGGCCAACAGAATGAGAATTGGCGAAAACAGGCTTTGTCAGCTCCGGCAACGTCGCAGAATGAGATGAAAGCATCAGAGTGACTGTAGACATTGCTGGACGAAGTGACGAGTCTGCCTGTGTACACCAAAGACCAACCTCAATGCATCTCAGCGCTTGCTCCACATCGCTACTTTCAATTAATGCTACTGGATCAATAATCTCAACGCTCTTTCCTTCTTCGTACGATCTCCATACCTGCATGCATAATCACAACGCGTAGTCATTTTGAAATATGATGTACATAGATTTAGTCTTAATTTAATTATATGGCCTTAATTATATGTACAGAGGTTTATATTTTATAGTTTTGAGTGAATTAAAAATAATTTTATTTGAAGGAAGATGAAACAAATGTAGTGTTAATATTTATTTTATAGTAATTATATAAATTCTAAATAAATAATTCTATATATATATAAATATTAAAATTTATTTTATAGTTATTTATATATAAATAATAAGATTTATTTTATAGGTATTGTATAAATTTTAAATAAATAATTTAAAAGATATATATATATATATATATATAAAAAGAAAGAAATAAGACAAATGTACTGTCAAAATTTAAATTTTATTTTATGGTGGATGTACATATTCTAAATAAACCATTTTAAAAATATATATGCTTCAAAACCAGTGTCTCACCCATTCTAAAAGAACCTGCATTTCAGGCGACAAATTATAGTCCGTGTTCCTTCTTCCTGTGACAATTTCCAGGAGAAGGATGCCAAAGCTATAGACATCAGCTTTTGCCGATAATTGGCCGTGCATAGCATACTCTGGTGCCATATACCCGCTGCATATCCATTCCATTATATAATGTTATATAGTAAGGCAAAATTTAAGAATCAGTAATGATAAAGTGAAACCACACGCAAAAAACAGTAACTTCCGAAAACAAAGATGGCTTAAAATAATATTTTCATATACATTGAAATGAAATTATGAGAATCCTTCATTTTTAATAACTTTTGACAGTGTGTGAACGTGATGATTTTCTTGAAATCTTACGGAGTGCCAGCCACTTTTGTGAGCGCGCTGACATAACTCTCATCTTCAGGAAAAAGTTTAGCCAAGCCGAAATCTGCTATCTTAGGATTCAGATTCTGGCCCAATAAAATATTGCTGGCTTTAATATCCCGATGGATAATCCTCGGCTGAGAATCTTCGTGAAGATAGAGAAGCCCACGAGCCACTCCCAGTATGATGTTGTAACGCTTCTGCCAATCAAGCTGTGTGCGTCTGAGTGGATCTGCATCCATGAAGGACACTGTGATCATGACCGAAATAAGATTTTATTAAAACATTAATACTTTTGTGAACATACATAGTAAAGATGGAAGTCACTCACTGAATAGGATTTTATCGAGGCTATTATTAGGTAGATATTCATAGACAAGCAACTTTTGTAATCCCTCTGCACAACAGCCGAGTAGCTTCACAAGATTTCGATGCTGAATTTGGGCGACAAGCTTAACCTCAGTCAGAAATTCTTTCTTTCCTTGCCTGGAATTTAAGGACAACTTCTTCACAGCTATTTCCTTTCCATCATGAGTGATTCCCTGACAAAATCAGGCAAAAGATCCGAGCGAAGATAAGCTTAATTGTCTTTCTATTCTATTTATTTTCAAGCTAATAATTTACATCCAATGGTCAAGGGTGTTTATAGCAACCCTTAGATTGATAAAAGCTTTATTAAGCTATGTTACCTTGTATACAGGGCCAAATCCTCCCTCTCCGAGCTTGTTATCATCATGAAAATTTTCCGTAGCAGCTATTAATGTTTCTATATTAAACATCAATATTTGTCGATCCTCACTGACTAATGTGTCTTCGTCGATTTGCTCATGAACTATACAATAAAAATATACGCAGCTAAATCATAAAATATAATTTGGCCAAAGACTAAATGATGTGTAAATTGGAACCTATCTATGTAACAGTGTATTAAATCTACACGATGTACTGAATATGCTGATAGAAGTGGCACATACCCATCATAACAGGGGTCTGATCATATGCTACTCTAGATGATCAGAACCTTGTTTAGATTGGTATGTGCTAGTCAAAATGCAATTTAGAGAACCGGCCAGCACATGACATGACATTTTCCAAAGAAGGCTTTCTGTTAGGGGAAAATAATGTATGGAAAACCAGGTCATATAATCATATACAATACCTTTGTATCCCTTCAATCTTCTCCGAGTTGTAAAGAAGCATACCAATAGCGCCAGAGGCAGAAGCAAGCCGCCAACAATAACGCCTAAAATTATGGATATTTTCTTTGAAGATTTGTCTGAGTCATTGATCTTCGTACTATTAGTCGATGGTGTAGCCACCGGCGTCTTACCTGGCGCTTCTGCAAGGGGTGGTGTAAGAGCAGTCGAATTAAAGAACTTATATAGTTGATAACTAACGATGCAACTTCCCAACAAATACTGAACTCCGTTTCTTCCATAATAATTTAATGTAATTTTCTGGATTGTATATTGAAGACATGTTGTACAGTCATCATTAGATATATCTCTGGTGCACTGGACGAGAGCGTAAATCCTTGGAAAGAAATTGGCTGCTGTTGTTCCGGAAGCATATCGATTCCTTGAAGGTACATTTGTTACCTCAGCTGACAAATTGGTTAATAGGCTCTGCAGAGCCCCGTTAAAGACATCAGGATCGGAGACATTACCGGGCTTGTAATTAACCAATCCACGTTTATCTATTTGTCCGATGAAGTTAGAGTCATTATAACGTAAGTAGCAGGCTGTATCCAACCAAATTCTACCGCCAACGGCATTGCCACAACTTTGTCGAATGGAAATCGTTGCGTTTTGTGAACAGTTGTAGCATTGATCGAATGTTAAGTCTCCCCTGCACTGGAGGAGGCCATATATTTGGTCCGGACTTTGGCCATAAACAGAAGTGTTAAACCGAGTTTTGGGCGTGTTTTGAACCAGACTATTAAAGACTGTTTCCAGATTTCTCGCAAACACACCGCCTTGAGCATAGTAGCTGTCGTTTCTGCACAATGTCCGGTCGGTTCCATTGTAGACGTCTGCATGAAGAGTAATGATCAAATACGACGGCACAACACACATGTAGAATAGGATGAGGAGAGAGCATCCAGAATCCCTTCTTGCGCGGAAGTTGATATTCGATAGGGTTTCCATGGCCGATATAGGACTATGGACAGACCGATATTGGAGAATAGAGACGCTGGATATGACTGTACTTCCCCTTAACTCTGTAACTGTCCCAGGGATATAAAAACACCAACCAAATGGGTAGGACGATGACTGAATCTTCTAAGGTCATTGACTTGGCTCCACTGACTTGTCTTAGAGCCGTACCGTAGACTTCACGTTTATGTTTCTTTATCCTTTTCTATATTTGTCTGTCTATACTTTTCGTCGTTTTGATTTGTTATTTTTATTTTTAATATGACGAATTTATAGAAAATCAAAATCTAAAATATTTTAGAGTTGAAATTTTAATTAAAATGATAAATTATTTGAACATTCCAATCTCACATGCCTTTCAAAACAACTATTTATCAAGGTCAAGTAAATTTATCTCCGTCCAGGCAAATTTGATTTCATTTTGATTGGGTATAAAGTTTAGTTATGATTTACACTATATAAGTTTGTTTGTTTTATATTTTTTATTTTATTAAGGGTTTTTGGTTGGAATTTGGTAAATATTTTTTTGGTAAAAACTGAATTTAAAAGTATTTAAATTGTATTTTGAATTTATAAATAAATTCAGCACTCTTAAATACCCCATGACATTCAAATTATACAATTTTCATAACTAATATATATAATTATAAGATTTTTAAATTTCCAACTAAACCAAATAAAACTAAACAAAAAATATAAACTAAAACAAGTGAAATAGCTGCAAAGCAACTAGTCCCTGCTTAAAAAATTGATATATTTTTGAAAATTTTAAACAATAAAAAGTATAACAAAATGAAATAAAAAAATATAAAATAGTATACTTTAGGATTAAGATTAAAATATTTTGATTTTTTAACTATTAAGAATTGGAGTCTCTAATCTTTCTTTGGCAAGATCATAATTTTTCATTGTTTACAAGCATAAATGGATTCAACTTTGTCAAAAATCTATATCCCAACAATTTCAACTAGATTTTGGGAAAAGGAATCGCCAAAATCACAATTTGGAATACTCACATCGTAAATTTGGGTAGTTTTAAAATTGGGCAATTAGTCTAGATCAGGAAATCCCAATTGCTAAAATTACAAAAATGTGATAATAGCAATTTCCAGCAATAATTTTTATTAGTTTTTATCCCAAAATCACCCAAAAAGCAAGCGTTTGAAAAAAATCCAAATTATCTAATCTTTAGAAAACTCTAAATATATAGCAAATATTTAATTTTCATAAAATAAAAATATTTTGTATAATTTAAATCCAAATCAAAATATTATCACAGACCAAAAAGTATTATAAAAATGCGCGAGCGTATTATCCAAAATGATCAAGTACTTTGAAAAAGTAAAATGCCACAGGTATCACAAAATTCAATTAGACAGGTTAGCAGATACCATGGATTATTCACATCCCACCAGGGATATATTGTCAATTCATCAGTTTCAGCCAATGATAAAACAAGAATTTTAATTTCAAACTATTAAATTTAATATAGAATTATTTCAAAACATTTAAAAACAGTATAGTTTTTTTTGCTAATAATACAAAAGTAACAACCAACCGATTGCTATAATCTGCCTTAATAAAGACTAAAAATTGAAAACATAAAATATTCATACTACCCCTTAAAATTATAATAAATTACATCATGCAAAACTAATAAAACTATCTTAAAAAGTAAAATTATAATAAATTACATCCTGCAAAGCTAATAAAACTATCTTAAAAAGCAAGTGTATTATGACATCATACAAAGCGTGTCCATATTTTCATCGTTTTACATGGAAAGTGGAATATCCAGAGTATGTGTAATCGTTGGACTTTGATACATACGAAGGTTCACAAGTTTTATGGGCCTACCATCTACATGCCTTTGGTCTTCGAAACTGTCAACGACAATAAACATTAAAAAAACGATGCTTCGCAATATTGTAATAAAGTCTGGTAAGTCGGACATTTTTGGAATTAAAAAGGGAGTTGTATAAGGGTTATCGTATGAATTTGGTAGAATAGTTTAGATCTAAATTTTGGTGATGAGTAATTTTAAAATTGAACAATTAGTTCAGAATATATAATTTCATTAATTATTGAAATTATAAAAATAAGCAAATAACAATTTTTAATAAAAAAATTTAGCCAATTCTAAATCCAAAATTGCAAGGTGTTTTGGTTGTCTTTTATCCTACGAGATTAAAAAGGAAGACTCCAGAATTTGGTTGAAAAGGTCAACCGAAATATTTTGGAATTAAAAAGAAATATTTTGGAATTAAAAAGAAGCTCCGCAATTTTGTTGAAAGGTCAAGCCGGATTTTTTTGGAATTAAAAAGAGGCCCCACAATTTTTTTGATCTTAATAAAAAGAGGCTACGCAATTTTGTGGAAAGGTCAAACCGGATTTTTTTGGAACTAAAAAGAGGCCCCACAATTTTGTTGAGAAGGTCAAGTCGGATTTTTTGGAATTTTGTGTGATAACTGTGAGTTGGGTTTTACGATACGATTTTTTAAAAATGGGTGGATACCCTTTCTCCCCACTTGGCGTTTATATAGGTCAGACCACAAATCTGGTTTCTTAATTTATATTTAATGGAATAAAAGTAATTTAAAAATTACAATTTCATTCTATATTTAAAAGTTATAACTATTTTTATTTTTAAAATAAATATTTTTATAAATATTTATAAATTTAATATGATATATATTTGAGTTTTAAATTTATAATTATATTTTAAATTACTCTAATATATATTTCTATTTTAATAAATATATTATATATATTTACATTTCAAATTTATAAACTTTTCATTTTCAAGTATTCTAATTTAACCACATTGGATGTACTTAAGAATCATGGGTTTTGATGTACAAAATGTTTATTTAGATACATGCATTTTGTTACATGGTTATACAAAAATAATTAACTTTCAAGATACGTTAAAACATATTAAGATTAAGATGTAATGTATTAAATGATAAATGATAAGTCTATATTGATTATTATCAACTTGCTTGTATTATAATATTTAATGTATTAAATGATAAATGATAAGTTTATATTGATTATTATCAACTTGCTTATATTATAATCTTAAATGTTGTGACTTGGTGTATACTTTTTTAAAGTTAAATAGCTTTGTGTATATGTTTTTTCAGTTAAGGAATGAATTTAATGGTTAAAAATAAGTATTTCCTTCTAAAATGTTATAAATTCAAAATATGAATAATTCAATGTTCAATTTCTTCTCATCTCTTTTAATATTAATTAACAAATATTATAATATTTAACAACAAATATTATAATATTTAACAATAAAAATTCCAAAATACAAGAGATAATATTAATTAACAAATATTATAATATTTAACAATAAAAATTCCAAAATACAAACAATTCAGTGTCCAATTTCTCCTCATATCTTGTGATATTTAACAAATATTATAATATTTAACAACATATGAATAATTCAATGTCCAATTTCTCCTCATATCTTGTGATATTTAACAAATATTATAATATTTAACAACATATGAACAATTCAATGTCCAATTTCTTCTCATGTTTTGTCCAATTTCTCCTCATATTTTGTCATATTTAACAAATATTATAATAGTTAACAACAAAGATTCCAAAGTACGAACAATTTAATGTCCAATTTCTCCTCATGTTTTCTGATATTTAATAACAAATATTATAATATTTAATATTTAACAACAAATAGATAACATATACATTTAACATATACCATTCTATTTAATAACAAATATTATAATATTTAACAACCATATATCTGTGAACGGGTGTATATCATTATGCAAGTGGAAGGGAGAGGCATTTGTGTATATCATTATGCATGTGTAAGGTAGAGGCATTTATTTATGTTAGTTTTTTTTATTAATTATCATAAATTTATTTTAAACTCAGATTTATCAAACACTGAGAGAGATCCAATTTCTTGAGGCGTATATTTTTTAAAATATTCAACTGCAATAAAAAATTATGAAAAGTAAAACTTAAATCCAAATCTATTAAGCACCGAGAGGGATCCAATTTTTTGAGTCCACGTGTATTTTTTTTTAAATTTGATGAGTCGACATGTATTTTTTAATTATTATTTTTATTTTTGGTAACATTACGTTACGTTACAACATCTGCCCCATTCAAAATTTATACCTTGCAGGTTGAACAACCCTGCAAAGAGTGGCAGAATTCATGCAAAGAATACAATATTCTGCCAGCTATTATTTCTTCGAGAATTTGGAAAGCTAGGAATAGAGCTGTGTTTTTAAGATTGAAATTGATCAGTTGGATGTTATTGTCATGCAAATTTTGAATTGGGTCAAAGAGTACAAATCTGAAAAAAATAAAGTCTGCAGAACTAGAGTTTTCAAGGAGTTTCAAAATCACAATGGAGCTATTGGTTTTTTTTATGGCGATGCTCAAGATGATCTCTGTGCTGTAGGTGTAGTACTTTATATTAATGAAGATCACATGTTTTAATTCAAACTTCATTGTGGCTCTGGCACAAATATGAAGGCTGAGTTATTGGCCTTATGGTGCTTATGTAAAATGGCAACAAACTTTGGAATAATGTCTCTTGTGATTTTTGAGGACTCCAGAGTTATTATTAAATGGGCGAGTGGAAATTATAAGTTACAAGTGCTCAATCTTTTTCCTTGGTGCTCCAAAATTAAAGAAGAACTAAAGAATTTTTTGCATTTGGAACTCATTCATATCTACAGAGAACAAAATATGATAGTAGACAAACTCTCAAAGGAGTCTTTGGAAGGAGTTGAAGGGACCTTACTCTAGGAGGTATTTCTGGATGATAAGAAATCTGATATTGGGAGTACTCTTTTTTTCATTTCTTAGTTTCTTCTTGTACTTAGTTATGGTTTTATAGTTTGGTATAGTTGACTGGTATTCAAGTGATGGTTTTGAACTTTGGTCTCTCATTGGAAGACCTTTGATATATTTTGGATAGTACTATTTCGAGAGATGATAGCCAATTTCTGAATTGAATGTAATAGACAATTTTATACTTTTTTATTCTAATAGAATACCAAAAATATGATTTTTTCCTTTGAAAAAAAACATCTCCCCCACCCTAAATTGTAGAGCATCTCACTCCTCTCCATACAATTAATATATATTTTAATTAATTCATTCTTACAAAATACTTATTTTTATTAAAATTTATTTTCTAATTACACCAAAAAAAAATATTGTAAAACCAAACTCTAAAAAAATCAAAACGCAAACCCTTCAAATTGTGAAGGCTTACAACATAAACCCAAACACTATACTAAAAACTCTCAACCACCCGTGGAACCAAATGCTAAGATCCTTACTCAGGTTGGAAATTTGAGACAATTTAATAATCTTTATCCTTATAGATTATAAGCACATAACAGCATTAAAAAGAAGGACATAACACATGTTTACAACTTTACATCGTTTATTAACCCCACCACATCACATATTCTTGAGGCTAATTTAGTACATATTTCTATTAATTGGTACACATACGAACCGATTATCTATAAATGAATGACGCGTTGCTATATGTATTTTTTTTTGGACGATGTTTGGGATATACTATTAAAATTTTGAAGAAATTATATGTATAGTTCATATTACATAATCATGTCAGTTATTGAGTACTAGTTTGCATATCTGGCTTTGTTATGTCCTTTATTTTTTTCCTGATTTACTAAGACACAAGAAACGACACTAAATGTACTCTTGTGGTTTCTCCTCGCAGAATTCATTTGTCACTTTACATCTTTTTACATAAACAATATTTTTTATTATTCATTTTGCAATTTTTTTTGGATGCATTTATTATTGGGTTAATTTTTTTGATCAAAATCAGGTAGAAATTGTTGAAATGAGAGTTTTAAGTTGTTGGAATTGCATAATCAAGTCTTCCGGATAATTGAGGGCATTAAATTTATTTTTGCAATTCAAATTGCAATTTCAACAATGAAAATCGCAATTTCAGCAATCAATCGTGGACAAAACTTGCAAAAAAAAAAATTAGTATAGACTTTCACTTACTCCTTTTTTTTAATCTTATTTTAGGTTTTTTTTCTATATTTAATTTGGATATTTTTTTTCCCAACAGAAGTAACAAAAATAAGTAAGATTACATACATGTGATGAGAAGAAGACAAGCTTCGACCTAGTTGCTCTTCGGCTCTGCGTCCTAGTCTAGGGCCCCTCGGCCGTCTCAGCTTGGGTCTCCCATGGATCCCCCAGCTGATCCCATCCCTTTCGAGAAGAGATGTCGTCTGGATGAGGCGTTTAGGGCCCTTATCGTTGCCTCTCCTTCGTCGTCCTAGGCTGAGCTGTCCTCCAGTGATTCCTTTGTCAAACACAAGGAGGCCCCACTAATCTAGATCACGTCGGCAGCTTCGCTCCTAAAAGCCTTTTCTTCAAGCGAGAGAGGCTTGATCAGTCAATTTACAGGCATCTGGCCTTCACCAAAAACTATGGAAGCCTGGATCCAAAAAACTGGATGCCCTTAATCTCCGGAGGCTTGCAACACTATTTTTGCGGTAAGGGCTTCTTTACTTTTCTTTTTGAACACAAGATAGATTGGGATCTAATCTTTAGAAGTGGCCCTTATTTTCTGGGTACCCAAGGTCTTTATCTGAATCAATGGAGTCTCTCTTTTGACCCGGAAAAGGATGTCCCCTTGACAGTTCCTGTATGGGTCCGCCTCCCCCATCTTCCTCTTCATTGTTGGAATGATGAAAATATGCAAGCGATAGGGAACGCTTTGGGCACCTATATCGACAAAGCTGAACCTAACGGACCTCTGTTCTCCTGCGCCAGAATATGTGTGGAAGTGGATCTAGAAAAAGGTGTACCGAAAGTTGTAAACCTACAAATGGAGGGTTGGGAGCATCTTCAAAAGGTTGATTACAAACAACTCCCTTTCAAATGCAAGAAATGGCATGAGTATGGCCACTTTGTCAAAAATTTCCCTAAAGTCGTATTAGAGTCTCAGGAACAGAATCAAGGAGAAGGTTAGAAACATGCAAAAAAGGGCAGGAAAAAGACCCAATCTACTGCAACAACTGCTGGAGAACAACCGGAGAAAGAAAAAGCCAAAGAGAAATAGGAGAAAGGGACGACGGTTAGTAACCAATTCCATGCTTTGGCCATGGAGGAGGGTGAAATTCTTGCTAATGAAACTGATAATCCTGAGACTGATCTAGCCGTAGAAAGTACCCCTTTAGAACCCATCTTTGCACCTCAATCCACTCCAGGCACGGTTCTAAGCGAAAAACTTACTCCAGGAGGCTCTTGGGCAGATAGGGTCAAACAAAGTAAAGTTATTCCACAAATCTTCTCCCCAGAAACTTCCTCATCCCAGTAATTTTTAGATCTGCAAGAAGTCCCAAAAACGAGGGGAAGAATGACTTTAAGACAACGGCGTGAACAGGAAGCAGAAAGGGATCTAGATATTGGAAGATAGAAATGCATGGAAGACACTAAGTTGCTTCAGCTGAACAAAAATCAGGATGGATCTAAAAAAGATGGAAAACCTAGGGCAGGTTCTCATATCAGTAAGAAATAATGAAGCTTGTCTCTTGGAATTGTAGGGGTCTGGGTGGTTCTAGCAAAGTAGAAGCGTTGAGAGACTTAATCAAGAACGAAAAACCAAACTTAGTACTATTGCAGGAGACAAAAATGAAACGTGAGGAAGCTATAACGGTCTCACGTCACTTTTGGAAGGATAACATTGGACAGGTTATCAACTCTCAAGGAGCGTCAGGTGGGATTTCCACTTTCCTTTCTAGCAATTTCATCATAAACACTTACAAAGAGAATAAATTCTGGCTCTTGATTGAAATCTTAAACAAAATAAATCAGTCATTCACTTATATATGCAATGTCTACGGCCCAACTCATTATCGGGATAAGGATAAATTTCGGGAGGATTTATCTGATCTCAAAAACAATTTCCATGGAAAGGATATAATTATAGCAGGGGATTTTAACACTACTCAAAATCAGCAGGAAAAACGAGGTGGATCCAGAGTCAAGGATCCTTATGGGGAAAGAATGGAGGATCTAATAGCTGACTTGGATTTTTTAGATATTGAAATGAAAAATGGCAAGTATACTTGGACCAATCGTAGAGCAGGGATTGGTCACATTGCAGCGAAACTTGACAGGTTCTTGGTCAGCTCCACATTCCTCCTCCAAAATTGCATCGTTACAGCGAAAGCCATCCCGTCAGCAACCTCAAATCACAAACCGATTAGTCTGACGCTTTCCACTCCTGAAAACCTTGGACCAATCCCTTTTAGATTCAATCCCCTGTGGCTCTATGAAGATCACATCCTCAAATTAGTTCAAGATGTCTGGAACACTAAATTTCAAGGGTCATCCAGCTATATATGGGAGTGCAAATTGAGGGCTATTCACGCAGCTTTAAAAACTTGGGCCAGGAAGAAGTTCACGAGCCTGATCACCACCAAATGCTCCTTGGAATTGGAATGGGCTAGCCATCAAGAAAGCATGGAGGAAAATGATATCACTGGTGCCTCTCTCATACATGAAAAGGATCTTAACCTTAGGATTCTCTGTGCAGCTAGATAGGAGGAAGAACTCTGGAGAATTAAATCTCGGCAGCTATGGCTTAAAGGGGGGGACAGTAATACCAAATATTTCTACAAGCAAGCCAAAGCTAGGCAAAGTTATAATGCTATCAAAGAACTAAAAGACAGTGCTGGCAATCAGATTGAAGGACAGGATGACATTCAAGCACATGCCTTTGAGCACTTCCAGAAGCTCTACGCTGACAATAATGAGGCTGATCCAGGAGCACAATCGGACCTTTTGGCAGGTATTCCTACACTTATCTCTGATTTTGAAAATAATGAGCTGGATAAACCTATTTATGAGAATGAAATCAGAGAGGCTGTTTGGGCTTTGAGTATGGATAAAGCCTAGGGCCGGATGGTTTCACCATTAACTTCTATCGTGCAGCCTGGGACATTATCAAAGATTATCTCAACAGAATGTTAAACTGGACCAGAAAGAAGGACAAAATTGGAGGAGCAACCATTAGAGAAAATTTCAACTCAAAATCAGCCTCCTAAGGAAAAATCAATAAATTGATAAAATAATGCCATGTAGACATTTTTTTAATATATTAATCTATTATTTCACTTTTATCAAAGCTGCCCAGAATTATTGCACTTTTTTCAAAGGTGCCCTGGATATTTATTTTATATTAACATCAATTAATGAGAATGATATTCGATGAAACTTTTCACCCAAATGTAAGAATAGAAATAACATAAAATAATGAAAGAAATTTAATACATAATTTCAATTAAAAATTTGTTATTTTGAGAACCATGTTTCACCCCAAAATAATGTTAGAAATCACTTAAAATAAGGAAATAAATTTAATACATAATATTTTGAGTACCAAGATTCATAAATGTTTCACCCCAAATTAAAAATAGAAATCACATAAGGAAAGAAATTAATACTTAATTCCATTTCAAAAGTAATTATTTAATTATTTTACTCAACTTTTCTAAATGTAAAATTTATTAAAATGTGAATTATTAAAATTATTCATTAATTTTTTACCAAAACAATAAAAATATTACACAATAATATTCTTAAAATACAATATTTATTAGATGTAACCATATTATTAAAAAATAACTTTTAATATACATATATTATTAATATATAGCCAATATAAAAATATTATACAATAATATTATATTAAAAAACATAGAATTCACATAAATAAACAAATTGAATGAGAAGATGAAATTAACTATAATGTAATAGGCTTATCGTGGGAAAAAAAATGTAATAGGCTAATCGTTTGAAACAATATTAAAAATGAATTTTAATTTGATATTAAAATAAATAAATTATTATATTAAAATTCACTAAAAAATAACTATAATGTAATAGGCTTATCGCGGGAATTAAAAATGTAATAGGCTAATCGTTGAACACATGAACCAATGCAAAAAAAAATTGCAGATTGTGCAAAAATGAACGGTTCCTCAAACCCTGGTTCATCAGCCATCATTGGATTGTGCAAAAAAAAACCTGGTTCATCCGCCATCATTGGATTGTGCAAAAAATTGGTGCGAGGATCGTACGATCTTTCTCTAAACCCTGGTTCATCCGCCATTTTGGATTGTGCAAAAAATTGGCGTGAATGTTATTAGAGTGACTGGAGCCAATGTTACTGGAGTGGAAACCTAGAAACCTTCGACATAAATATGACGAAGTCAAACTCTCTTTGCCCAAGTTCTTCAAAAATTTCTCGGGCTGGACTGGATATGTCTCATCGGCCATTATTGATAGAAATATGGCCATGTCAAACTCTTTTTGCGAAAATTCTCTCAAAAAATTCACGGGCTGGACTAGATATGTCAAAAAATTCGCGGGTTGGACTGGATACCCTACATTTCTGTCCAAATTTGGTTCCTCGACCATTGATGGCAAAAATTGGTGCAAATGGGAAGTGGAAACCTTTGGATTTCAAAGGTAAATGTTCAGTTTTTTTTGTTTCCGAATTATTCTATTTAAATTTTCATTTGATCCCATTTCATTCCATGAGTTCGTCCTATAGAAGCTGACAGTGAAGTGTTGGTTATTCGATTCAATGCTCAGTTGGCCAGTTTCAACTTAGAGAGGTTATTTTGAACAGCCTGATTGATAGCTTTCCCAAGACAGAGCATGTTTCTTCTTATAGGTATGTTGGCTCTTCTTGTTTTTGCACTGTCAAACATGGTTGTTTATGCCCATATTTGCACTTTTAATGTTGTCTATAATCTCTTTAATATAGATTCACCTCACATGTATGCTAAGATTTGGAGAAAACAAAATTTTTATTGTTTTTCTTCACTTACTAATCACATAGACTTGCTTCTTGTTGTTGTTGGAATTTAAATTAAGGTTTTTACTACAAGGAAGATGCTTATTGGATAACAGCACGGTTGTTAGGCTTCCTGCTCACTAAGGTTGCGTAGCTTATTTTTGAGCCCCATCCAAAATCCATGTCTAAAGCCCCATGTTTGCCACTCACCCCTATTGAGAAGACTGTTCTCGTTGCCTAATTTGAATTAGAAAGAAAAGGCACTGCTGATTATTACAATATCTATACAGGTACAAAGATGTAAAGGAAAGTCCCAAATCTTCTCTAGTTAAAAGAATGAGTCAGTATGATTTATCATGGGCAGTTCTACCCAGTTAAGCTTGAGTTAATAAACAAGCTACATAAATATCAAACTAAACCACCACACTAGGTCACTACCAAATCCATCGAGGTTGAACAAGAGCGAACAATAAACTGGAACTCAATTTGCAGTCTATGATGTAGTGGGGTCCTTCCCATCAACCCCTTTTTAATGTCCATCTGTAACTCCCATAATGGGAGAGCTTCCCAAAATCCCTTCATAAACTCTTTGCACTCCTTCCCCTTACAAACCAACCTTTCTTTCCACTCTCATTTTTAACAATCTTAGATGGATTTGTGTCTTTATTTAAAGAAGTTTCCTTTTTTGGCCAATTCCCATTGGCTACTGTTGGAGATTTTGGAATATCTGCTGGCAAAGATTTTGAATTCTCTGTTGGTGCAAACTGATGTGTTCTGCTACACTTTTCATCTTCCAACTTCTGTTCTTCTGGCAACTGATAGACAACTGTCTCTTTATCAAACTTCAAGATATAACCCTGGTTGCATCCTTCAAACAATCTTTCTCCTAGGGTGGCTATGATGTAGTATGCCTCCTTTTCAACCTTGAGCACAAAAAAATGGCCATTCCAATTGACAATATAAATCTGTGGGTCACTGTTCTTAGCCTCTTCAGTACTTGCATTAGTGATTTCTTCCCAGATATTGTCAAAAGACATAGCCCCTTATAGAAATTTGAAGGAATCTCCCATTCCTCCTTCATCTTGAAAGAATCCAACAAAGGATTTCCCAGGAGATAGAGAAAGAAGACGTACCTTTGCCTGTATTACTGTCTCCAGATCAAAGTTCCTGTCTGGGAACTTCTCTCTGTAAGCTTCTATGTCTCAAAGATTCCTCCACTTGAAAGATCCATCTCGAATCAAAGTATCAAACTGAGATTTAATAGGCATGGAATTTGTATTATCATGCAACCAATCAGCAATAACAGCCACCAAAGCAGTATAAGCATTCTTCACCTCAACCTTTTCACTATGCTGATCAATTGAAGCAAAAAAGACTTGGGTTGACAACTTCATCTGCCCATCTCTACTAATAAAATCTTGGGTTCCCAGGAGCCAATGGTAAAGTGGTCATCACCAAAGTCCAAACATTCTGATCTGCCCTATGCTACTCCATCTTCATTCTTATGCCACTGCAAAACATATCCTTTGTTATTAATGATCATTCCTAGTAAATTAGTTATATGACTTAGTTGCAACTATAGGTGAAAGCTGGGAATCACGAACCATGTCTTGCAATACAAAAAAAATACAAGCATCCCATATCCGATAATAAGGATTGAAGAAAACAGATGAGAAATGCAAATAAAGTCATGAACTTTGAGATTGTGAACTAGCAACAAAACCTATATCCAATATCATATTGCTTGCGCCCCAACTCATATAATATGCTGCCACCAAATATGTAGTAAAAAATATCAGAGAATGAAAGAGAGAGGTGGAAACACGGGGGGTTCACTCAATGAACTTGTTACATAGCACGATCGTTCACATGATATTAAAGAATACCCCTAATTTCACTAAATATTGGAAAATGCATCCTAAAATTTTATTGTTGAACCCCCCTCCCAATATTCCTTTCCAATTAAGAAAACCCCTAGTTTCACCAGATATTGTAGGTATCCATTTTTATCAACCCATTTTTAACACCCCCTTTATATCATATTATCAAGTTGCAACAAAAAGGAGCCTAACACATCTTAGTATAAGCAAACAAGATGCTAAATAAAATAATAGTATAATGCTAATAATGATCCCACTAGGATTGCGGGGTTTACTGATCAATTTTTAGCATTGGATAGTGGAACACCCGAAGAAATAGTACTAGGGAAGCCAAAATGCGTAAAACGCAACCTAGTCAAGAGATCAACATAACAAATAATGTAAAATATTTATAGTCCAATTGTTATTACAATGCTTAGAAAATATGAGAATTGCAGATGTTTCACACCACAACCTACAAATATACCAATTTTATATCATGTAAATATGAATATAGCCATACAGAACTCACGTTTTCTATAAGCTTAATAAATTAAACTCCATAAAAATTCAAAATTAAAACCCTTTTGTGATGGACGCCCCTACCTTTCTATAAAAACAAACATCATTGATGTTTGAACCCAAATGAACATAGAAAAAATCCTTTTACTTTTCAATAACACCATATGATCATGTGCAAAGCTTGGATTTGGGTCATTCACAAGATCCAATGAATTTCCTCCACTTACTCTACATGTATTCTTGCAATCAAGCGAATTAACAAAATTAGTTACCTTTTCTTGGGTTGTACCTAGTTTTTTTAATCTTTAAAGGATAGGGAAATATCTCAATTGTTAGGCTTCAACCATGCAATAGTTATAAAGATACATAGATGGTGAAACTTATATGATAACATTTCATGGTAATGATAACACATAGGGTATGTAAATAAGGATTTATATTTTCACCTATGTGAATCATGTTAATTCCAATACAATATTAAGATAGATGCCTTGCATATAAGAATTGAAATTACAATTATGACTGTGCCAAATATAACTCAATCTAACAAGTATTCCTAACTAGCAATGTGAAAATATTAAAGAAGAATACAAAAAGTTGAAAGAAATAATTAGTCAAGAAACATTGATCTAACTTTTCTTGGTTCGAGTGAGCCAATAATGATTGATCTCACTTTTCTTGGTTGTCGTGGAGCAAGGTTTAATTGAATATCAATGCCCACCTAAACCCTAACCTAAAAAATGAAGAGTTAAATCTTTTACTTGAATGCCTACAAAAATACAATACAATTGTTCAAGTCTGGAACTCTCGATTAACTACATCTCTTAAGTTAAAGATGAAAAAAAATATAACATCAATTCAAACCAAGCCTAAATAATCTATTAAATGAGGATTGCTCAAGGACAATAATCCAAAGAGACTTCTATCGATATTATCATTGGTACACTATTATCATATTTATGCAAAACTTAGGATCATAAGCAATATCAAATAAAAATGGAAGGTACTTAAGGTTTAGGTGGGTATGAATTGAGCCTGTGATTTGGAGGTATGAATTCATCCCACGATTGGAGGTTATTCCTCAGCACGCCCAAATAAAATAACCCCAAATATGTATATTACTACGTGAAATTAAAAACCCCCCTTGACCCCTTAATATAGGGCAATATATTTTCTAGGTTTTTAAGAGTATTCAACCCCCCAATATGAATGGACGTGATATGATATTGCCTCACTAGTGAACCCCCTGTGGGTGGAAACGAGAAAGCACCAATGGAATAGATTCAATAGGGTAGCATAATTGTCAGTGATCATAGTCAATATCATCTCCCCCTTCTTCTCCATATGCTTTATTCAACAGTGGCTCTCCTCTTGCTTGTGATGACCGAAAATTCAATTTGCTTTTTTTTCCAAGGAAGAAGGCTCCACATGGAAGGCTGTGCAAGAGCATAATCAGAGTCTGACAAACATGGCTCCTCAGTAACCCTGGAACTTGAATCTAAACTTGCTTTATGATTGATGATCCAATTATCATCATCTCCATCTTCTCTAAAGTTCAAATAAAGAGCTCCTTCAACACGATTAGCTGTGCCAAAGTCCCATAGCTCAAGGAATTCCAAAAACTAAATCCATCCTTGCCCTTGGCTTCATCCTCATCACATTCATCAACAGTATCACTATCGAATACATATTCATATCCATCACTCCTTCCAGAAAATCTACCATCATTCCCAACCTCTTCTCTACAAGCTTTCTTTGCTCTTCCTACTCCTACTCCTACTCCCACTTTATGCTTGTAAATGTTGGTCAAAGTCCTCAAACATATGTGGTATGCACAAATTATGACTTTCTTAGAACTGAAAATCCAAACAAAATCATTTCAGGAATAACCACCCACTTAACCTGTATGAGAACTGCACCAGAATTTGGAGGATTGCAAGTGACGCAACCCTGTAATTATAGTTTATACAACTGTAGAAGTAAATTATTGCAGTATAGCAGAATATAATTTTAATCTAGAGCATAAATATAGGCAGGATTACTGGAGGACACCATCTCTTCTGCACATTTTATGCTTGGAAATTGGATTAAGCCTATGTTGTATGCACAAATTATGATTTTCTTAGAACTGAAAACCCAGACAGAATTGATGCAAATGTATCATAATATATTTTGTGATTGCATTGGTTACTTTTTGTGAGAAAATACAATGCTATGCACTTGTCGGACACATTTTAGGTGCTGATCCTGAATCCTGATGTGGTGACTTGAGGTCATAAAACTTCTGAAGCTTGTTTTGGGCATTAAATGGAATTTTTTTTGCCTGCAAAACTCTGTAAAGGTAGTTCTCAGCACCTTGATGCTGTTATACTGATTGAGAGCTTTCAAAATCTCCAAATATCACTTCAACTGCAGTGTATGGAGTTACACCTCTGGCAGGTTGACCTATGCTTTGACCATCATAGTGCCAAGCGGATGCCAGGTCAGCTATTGCTACTCACACATGTGGAGCTATTCAAGTGTGGACTTCCAAGAAGATAGGTCCAAAACCCTAACCCTAATCAGGAGATGGGGCATGCAAATCCCTACCCTTAATTGGGAGTTGGGGTATGCAAAAACTCTAACTGTAACCCTAATGGCTATGAGGAGATTTTAAAGCCTTAGCCACTAGCAGAGAAAGGAGTTCCATTTCCATTGTAATGATTTTTATGTTCCGTTGCTGAGCAGTGCATTGGAGTGAGATATCAGGGCAAAGCAATGGAAGAACAGCACCTTGTGGCAACCTACCATTGGATAAAGTGCTTACTTGGTCCACGGTGAGTCAATATTTCTTTATATTTTGCATTGAAAAATCTGAGAAATAAAAGCTCAACTTTAAAGGCACAATCCTTAGATCTTGCTGGATTTTTTTCCCTCACAGGTTTCTCCATGGCATATCTTGGTGTTAATGGCGACATCTTTTTTCTACTGTAGTTGTTCTCTTGTTTTCTTAGTTATTTTTTATAATGGAAGCAGTATGCTTTTAATTTTACATCTTAATTATAAGCAATCATTGTTATCACTGTATAGTAGGGTATATTCTCAATGTATTTGCAACCAGCCTAGATCCAAATCCTAGGCTCTATCAAGCGCCGAGAGGGATCAAATCTCACGAGGTGCAAACATCTCCTTGAATAACTCCTTGAGTGCAATACTCGAGCCACCTAATCCTAAGCTCTAAAGTCTCTAGTTTAAGTCTCATATTTATTTTTTACTTTGTATTATTCTTTTTTGTTTATGGCCGACATAATATTTAGTACTTTTTACTTTGTATTATTATTTTTTGTTTACTTTGTATTATTTTGTTACTAGACAAACACTCGACAAACACTCTAAAGTCTCATATTTACTTTTTACTTTGTATTAAAAGTAGAAAGTAAAGTCTCATATTTACTTTTTACTTTGTATTATTCTTTTTTGTTTATGGCCATCATAATATTTACCACCTAATCCTAAGCTCTAAAGTCTCTAATTTAAGTCTCATATTTACTTTTTACTTTGTATTATTCTTTTTTGTTTATGGTCGACATAATATTTATTACTTTTTACTTTGTATTATTCTTTTTTGGTTTACTTTGTATTATTTTGTTACTCGACAAACACTCGACTCATAAGATCTCCCCCATACTGGGTTGTAGAGCGCCTCTCGGTGCAATGACAGATTCAAAACTGTCATGGTGAGCTCTGTTGTGGAATATCCACTGTAGTATACAGACCAAGAATCATTGCAGGAACCACTCACATTACCTTTAAAACAACGTCTATTGATTTAGCATCATAAATTATGTAAGGCTAGCTTGCATGTGGGAGCACATAGCAATTGTTAGCACCGGAAGTTGTGTAGGGAGCTTGCATGTGGGAACAGATAGAAATTGTCACCATTCTCATGCAAGTAGATCTGGCATTCAGGTGCTAAGAGGATCAAGACAAGGAACTTAACATCCAATAGAGGAGTGCTTAGTAACATGCAAGGGTGATCCAAAACCAATATTGTAGTAGCTCCATTTTCCTTCACCATGTCTAGCCGTCTTTTAAGTATTGATTCTTAGTACAACCTATCATTCTGCCAAGTGATCGTCCATTGGAGAAACTGCATCACGTTAGCAACTCAAATAATAAAATCCCTAGGCTCTTCTCTCTTCCTATAATGAGCCAGTATGGGGGGTTCCTAATAAACTCAGGAAGGGGGGCTCAACAACTTATTTGTAAAGAATTAATAAGGAGCACATAGTTCCTATGAGATGAACATAGATTCTCTGTTGCCTATGAGACCCTTGCGATAGTGTTGGGTCTGAGCCTCGGACCCTTGCGATGATGTCCAACTTATTGGTTGGACATGAATAAAATTATCTTATCTTATCTTTCACAGAAGACACCCTTCTCATCTATATCTCAGCAGAGAGTGGTCTCTTCCAGGTAGCAGGTTGCATCCAAGTCTTCAAGTTCATCTGGACAGTGACACAATCATCCATCAAGAGTTCTTTGCTAGAGTTATTCACAATATGGATTTCTCCAGGGTAAAATATGGTGTTCAATATTTATGTGGTGTGTTGAATGCTTTGATATTATGAATGGCATTATTATTTTCTTGTTTAATAGGCTAAAACTAAAAAAAAAATGGGCTATTTTTTATCTGCCTTTCTGCATGTGCCCTTTTTGCCTTTATTTAGGCCAATAGTTTTAGTCCATTGTAATTTAATTATGGTTAAGGAATTATGACTGTGATCTAATCCTGGTTAGTTGATTAGGGTTTGATGCTGTGAAATACCTACATATTACATTGTGAAAGGTTAAGGTCATACAACTACAAAGAGGGAGGTGCAGCTCTGCGTTTGCTGGTTTTCCTAGTTAAGGGTTTCCAGGGTAAATTGTGTGCACTGTGTGCACCATTGTTTTCCTATGTTTTATGATTCTGCTAGCAAAACTACTCTTGCATAGGTTTATCAAACTCTCCATCCTCTAAAGTTTCGCAATATTATAGGTTATTATAACGATCAAAATCAGTATTAATACAAACACTATTTTATGTAGAAGCACCCTTTTACCCTGGTCAATTGTGTTCACTTCAAGTAACAGGATAATATTTGTATCAACTTCTGAACTCATTCATCCATTTATACCACCAGGTCACTTTAGTTTTTGACCTTTAGGATATCCGAAGTTCAAAGGGTGGAAGCTCTAGTAATCCTCTAATTTAAAATTTATCTAGCACTTCCATAACCTATAAAGCTAAACAGAAGGCTCCATTTTTCTAGTCAATTCTTACCTCTAGTGTTCTAACCTGCTCTTGGTATTGAGCAACAAGCTGTCGTAGCTGCTGCACTTATTTTGACTTTTCTTCCTACTCCAACCGACGTTCATGTTGAATGGCTACAACATGCTTCAGGATATTATTTTCTTGAAGCAAATTTTGCACCTGTTCTTTGAGGGGAGTATTTTCTTGTGTTATTTATAGAAATATATATTTAAAAACAATTGCAACTAAGCACTAATAAAAATGAATTTTCATTTATTTAACAAAATAAAATTAAAAAAAAATGTCACCTTACAAAGAACCTCATATATTGCCCCGGACCTGGACATTACTGTTTTCTCAAATGCCTCCAAAATCCTTGATGCACGAGCCCTTGCATCATCCAAATCAGATGCATTCTTCATTTCTATAACAAGAAACTCAACCCACTCTACTCCATCAGCCGGGATGCCAGATTTACCATCGATCTGCCCGAACTCTGGATTAATAGAGTCAGTGTCACTTGATTTTGTAGAACCAGGTGCTAGTATACACAAAAGAAACAATCATTACAGATCCATTATCCACAAGAATAGACATCAGCATTACCTTCAGGATAACTTCACTCTTACATGAATAATCACATCAAGGAAACAATTGAAGAAAAATTGAAAGCATAGTATAACCAAAGACTCGAACACACATTGATCTAGTAAAACAAATCTCTTACTAAGCCACTCCAAACTAACCTTGAACTGGTTGGCCATCTGAATGAACAAAACCATCAACTGCAGTAAATATATTTTTCTCAGAAGGGTTAAGGCACAGATTAATGAGGCTCATGATGGCATGATCCATGTTTTCATCACAAGATTCGAACACACTCTCCACTAGCTAAAAAGATCCATTAAGAGAATATTTATCATCAAAATATTTTCATGATATTCCAAAAACACAGGATATTACACTGAATTCCCAAGCTACTTTCAATTTTCAGAAGGAAAACATAGTTCTAATAGAGAAATAGCAAACATGTTTTCAATCTAATAGATGCACATCTTGACTAGCACTCAACTTCATTTACATGCACATGGGCATGCAGACAAAGCATGTTTGATCCCACCATTAGAAGGCAAGGCCTTAGTGCAGGAGCTCCTCTTAGTGGTTCACAATTTAACTAATCTTCAACTAACTCATCCACTCTAACTACACATGACACATTTGACTAGTTGTTGACATGATTTTAATAAAAAATGCCTACAACTAATGTTTGAGCAACAATAAGAAAATGGAAAATATTGCCGTTCTTTCATATAGGTATCATGTAGGCAACACATAAATTTGTGTGAAAATAACAAAAGAATATATGACTACCACTGCAAAATACTATCAAAACTGAGGAATTAGTTAAAATGAAGCCAAAGGATGGACCATTTCGGGTCCCATAACGAATCTTATGCACTTTAATCACTCTCACCATGAAGATCTACTTAAAATTTGGCTTGTTTTTGGTAGACACATTATTTTCCAAGTATTCTTGTAATTTTATGCTCGTAAGATTCTTATTTTTGTCCTTGTCTTTTCTTATTTGCTTTAGTTGGAACTGCTTCTGCATTAATTATGAAATTAGACCTGATCCCTAAAGAAAGGATAAAAGTGTGTTAAATATATATCTCTTACCATGAGGTCTAAGTGTACAAAAAAGCTTCACTCTCACAACTATCCATATTTGATTGATGGTGACACAAATAAGATAACTTTTCAAAAGAAACTCCGAGTTAAGGATATGCTCACATTCCTTCTGTGAACATCTGCATAACTAGAATGACCTCTCTCCAAAAACTTCTCTATGTAGTTAGAACACAATAATCGATAAAAAACTAATTCTTCACCTTCTCCATCTTCAACATTCAAATCATTCGTAGCTTGAGAGGATGCCAACCATATTCACCTTCTTATATTCTACTCATTGGTTTTTAATGTATGTTGTATACAGATGCAAACATAGAAGCTTAGCTAGATTTACAATATTCTACAAGATGCTTGATAGCTTTGAGGTATGCCTCAATTTCTAAAAAATTGTCTTTTCCTTAGAAGATTTTCCAAACAATTCTTTTTGCAAGTTGATTTTTTCTTTTTGGGATTTTGTAGTATGTTTTGATTTTCATAATCTTGGTTGTTTGCAAGACTCTCCAATAGATACAAATGATGTAAGAAAAAATCACCATGTTACCCGCATAAAGTTAAGTCCAGATATGGTGCCAATCCATATAGTAAATCAAAAAGTGGTTTCTGACATTGACTACAGTGCATTAAGGGAATCTAGAGCTAAAAATTTGGATCTTTGGGTAGAAGGAGAACTCTATCCAGTTGACCCTATATCCAAGTCTCATCCTGATTTCAAAACAATAACAGGACTATGCCGATTTGTATGCCATGAAAACAGTGTTCTTCTAGGATACTGTAGAAGTTTGGAAGGTAACCGCATTTCCCTTGAACAGAAAATTCAAGATCTCAATATCCAGTTATATCAACTCCATCACTCAAATATGGTTCAGTATCATGAAAACAATAGATTGAACCAAATAATAGAAATGTTGAATAAACGACATGTGGATGAACTATCCATCTCAGCAAAAGAAATTGAGAAGCTGAAAACTGATATTTGTCATCTCCAAAAGAGACTCTCTACAATGAAGGAAACTCCAATGGGGATGAGGAGCAGATCAAAAAATTGAAACCGATATCATGTTTGATTAAGTTGGGAGGTGGATATAGAGAAAGAGTGATGGGGGTGAAGTCCATATTAGATCAAAGTTGTCCTGACCTTGTGGATGTGTGCAAACATGTGTTTAAGAAAATGACATTAAAGCAATGCTCAAACAGCCAGAATTTGATGCTTTGAGAAAAGAAGCAGTTAACCAATTTATTGCAAAATTAACAATTGATGTAAAGGATGTTCAAGGAGTTTGTGATGAAAGAGGGATCAACAGGGAAGCATATGCAAGTCTTTTTAAAGTTTTGAGAGAGGGGATGTTGACTGTTGGCATTAAGAAGATTTTGGTTCCTCGCCCTTTTCATGTGAGGAAACAATGTGCATCACAAAACACAAAAATAGTTGATTCATTGGGAGATGCATATCAGTTAGAAGTAGTGCATGAAGTTGCAAGTAAGAGTAAAAAGCAAGCATCAAGTGAAATTTTTCCATTAATTAGAAAAAATAACTTGTGGTATGACATAGAATGGGTATTACATTTGATTGTGAGGTACTACAACATCTCTACTGAGGAGGCATGTGGGAAATTGATTTTTGTGCTAAGATTGGATGAAATGGAGTTAGTCAAGATGGAAAAATATGAAAGAGTTTCCATAATGTTAATGAATCATGCATTAGATCGAAACCTTGATAAGGCAAGTGATAATTATTTTCAAGTTCAATCTGAAGATCACCTCTTTTGGTTGGGAATTTTTCATGTCAACAAGGAGTCCGATGATTCCTTGAAATTTGTTTTCAGCAAAACATATTTACCATCAATTATATCTTCACATACTGCAGGGGAAAAATTATATGTAGAAGGATATGGTTCATATTTTGTGGAATGGCACATTTCAGCTGATTTAAAAACTCTCAAGTGTATGTACAACATTTCTCATGGTGCAAATGCAATGCACAGTTGCTTATATTGCATGCACAAAAAACAAAAAGATCGAAGTTGGAAAGGTGGTATTTTGAGCTGTCCTCAAAACCTTCCTCCTGACTGTGATCAACTGGATCCAAATCTAGATGCAGTGCTTCTTATACCATTGATTAGGGTGCACATGTGCACTTTGCATGCTTTTGTAAGAATTGTTGATAAGATGGTGTATTTATCTATATTGTTTGCATGGAACAAAACCCCACAAACTGAAAGTAAAAAGTCAATTGAGGCAATTGAACATGTTCTTTCAAAATCAGGTTTGCATGGTGGAAATGTTAAAATTGAAAAAAATATTAAGAGGTCAGGTACACGAGGTAATCTTCTAGCAAAGCCATCAATGTCAGGTGTCAAAGCACACCGTTTTCTTGAAAAGAAATGTGGACATGGATGTTGGGGATTGTATGAAGAATTAATTGATGCAGAGGATGATCGCACTAGTGGAGGGCGTGAATCAGCTAGAAAGAAGAAATGTGCTTGGAAGTCACTTTCATCATTTTTTCTGTTGATGGATAAGGAAAAATTCATGGAAGGTGATGCAATAGATTTTCAAGAAGCTATTACGAACTTCATAAGAGCAATGAAGGAAGCTTGAGGAGACAACCATATGACACATTATATGGTATGCATATAAAATTTCGCCCCACTAGTACTTTCCTTTGTACTTTTATTTACATATTTTATTGTAAATTAACTTCCTTTGGTACATTTGTTTGGTATTCTAAGATAGATTGATGTATGTTTGCAGCATCAATTATTTGCACACGGGCCATGGTTTGCAGGAAAATATGGAAGCTTGGCCATTTGGGTACACAGGGCATGGAGAAATCACATAAGCTAGCTCATACTATCTACCATAGATGTACACAGAAAGGAGGGGGTTCCAATCATTCAGATGTTCTTTTGCAAATGGGTCAAGCAT
The DNA here is from genome assembly GCA_027924585.1 of Larix kaempferi. Taxonomy (NCBI): domain Eukaryota; kingdom Viridiplantae; phylum Streptophyta; class Pinopsida; order Pinales; family Pinaceae; genus Larix; species Larix kaempferi. Next base: position 691,291 of record BSBM01000861.1, on the reverse strand, counting down.
TTTATAGGCGTAAAATGGATGGATTGAAAAAGAAAAAACACCTTCTAGAAACAATTGAGCTTCGTAGAGTGATAAGACAAGCAAATCTAAGTAGAAAACGTAATAGATTTAATGCTTCTGAAGGTGGAGTTGGGACAAGTTCAAGGTATGAAATTTGTATGTTAACTTTTCTACCTTCTTAATTTAATAATTTATTGTTTTAAAGGCTCATTATCATTAAGTGAGTAAATAGTGGCTATAGGTGTGAACTGAAAATTTGTGTTATGTTCTGTTTTTCTTCCCAGCCAACATTAGTTGTAGCTTGCTGTGCTAATCTACATCGGAAGAGCATTAAGCAAATGAAGGTTGGTGTTTTAATTCTCAAAATGTTTCTTTACTTTGGACTTTCTTTTTCTAGATGAAATTATATATTTTAATTCTCACAATGTTTCTTTTGTTTGGGCTTTCTTTTTGTAATTGTTCATTTATAAGCCTCGAGAATTATGATTCCAACAACAATGGTGATGCATATCCTATTTTTATCTGAAAAACAGTGTCTAACCATAATTTCATGACTTTTTGGGATCATCTTCAGTCATGATTTTTTATAGTTGTTTTCGCATTATTTTGACTCTAACTTCTCCCTTAGAAAAAAAACACCAACTTTAGACCATTTTTGGCATGATGAATACACAAATTGGAGCACCGCCTTTAGAGCTACTCAAGTTGTAATTCACTGTACTAAGTTTTACAATGTTATACTATTTTTTACAATGTTATCTTCCATAGGAGCACTGCCATTTATTGCTAACAATAGTGCACTTGTTAACTGAATTCGGTGACTTTCTGAGTGAAAGTAGAGTGTTGATTATGCTTTGAAAACACGTGACTTCATCCACATGATTCTTACTGTTAAATTTACCCATGAAGAATGATAAACTTGGATAGGGTCATCATCTAGATTTACGCCTAAGTTTGGAACCAGTGGCTCTTGATTGATCCAGGTGTAGGGTGTCTTATGTATTAAATTCAGTTCAAATTCATGAAAATTTTCTTATGGTAGTTTCAAGTTAGCTTTGTTGAGCATTCAATCGGAAACATCATTATTAGATCTACCTTAACAGGTATGGTTTCATAGATGGTATATTTTATGAATTTTTATTTATAATTGGGAAATGATTGGGGCTCACTCAAATTAAATAAGAGTTGATTTTATAATGTTGTGTCATGTAGCGATACAAGACTACAACAAAGGCCCAACTTATAGATCCATGCTCAAAAATTGCCTGGATTAGATTGTCATGGATTCTACAACTAATTGTTTATTTCTACATTGTGATGTGAACTTCGATACCTCTTCTCAGGCTAGCAGTTTGAACAATTTTATTGGCAGAACTACCAAATCATTTTATTTGTAGTATGTAATCAGGATTGGATTACTTGTATTTTCAGTCTTCATGTGGCTGTGAATTAAAGGATTCGAAAATTTCTTTCCCAAATTATTTTGGGTTCAAGGAAAGGCATATGCCAAAGGAAAACACTACATTGTATATCTACCTCATGTTTATCATATGCAACTTATGGGAATTGTGTAACTCATGTTTAATGATGACAGAAAGTTGGTCTCAGAAATTTGGTGGAACATTGGAATATAACAAGTCTCTTGTAATGTACATTGCTCCAATTATAATAGTTTATACAGGAAGAGGCTAAATACAAATAATGTGACTTAAATCTCCACTTTGGCTTTTTCTCTCTTCACATACTGTTGATATGAGTTGTTATAATGTTTCATGTTCTGAAGTGCACATGTTGTAAGCATTAGCATTCATCAAATGATTGATATAAGCTCCTAGGTGATGGTTTTTTGCAAAATATTCATTGGTACTCTAAAATTCATGGGAGGCAAAATAGCTCTTTCCCACATGTGCCAACTCTAATTACCAATCAAGCTAACCTAGCTCTGTAAACTCAAATAGGACCTTCAAATCTACATGTTGGATAATAATTTAAATCATATGGGTAGAATAGATTAACCTTATCCATAAAACCATGTGGTGGATTTTTCAATTTCATTTCCAAACACCTACCATAGGCTTTGTCAAACAAGCAACTTATTCATTTCATTACTTTCCAAGCAGCCAACAATTTCCCTAAAATTCATGTATGGGTCTCATTTATGCACAAAATTTTAAATTTCAAAACTATTGAGTATTCCTTAAGTCTCTATTGACTTTCTTGCATAATTGTTTGTTAGTTCAAAATGCAAAAATCATTATTGCACAAAAATCACAAAAAACTCTCTAATCTATGCAAGATGATATTTTTATTCATGTGCCTTTATGTTAACCCTTAGAATGATTTTTAAATTTTATGGTTAGCATCTGAACAAAAGTAGAGTCAACTCCCACGAAGTGCAGCATTAGAACATCTTACAGAGTGGATGGGAGCTCGAGCTTTTAGAGGCAGAGACCAGACTTTCTAAGGATGGAGGAGTAGATAAGCCTAGCAGTCCTATGCTCTCTAAGCATAATATTTTATGAGTGAGTCATGTTGGTAGCACACATAAGTCTCTTGGGATATCAAGTACCACACCATTACATGTGCATTATATTATGATATTGCATACACCAAATATGTGCCCAAGGAAAGACAAGAAGCAGGTGTGCAAAGTAGGGGCACACACACATAGTTCAAAAAAATGTTATTTAGGTTCTTTGCTCACAAAGAAAGGTGAAACAAATAAAGAGTCAGATGTGGAGAAAAAAGGCATGCATCTTGAAAAAGTAGGTAATGAAGGGCATGAAATGGCAAGAATTCATTCTCCTGTCATGGGAAAATAAAGAAATGTAATTGGAGGCATGGATTCAGTGGACTAGGAGACTCTCACCTCCGTTGTTCGTTCATCTTCTATTGTAGGATCTGCAATAAAAACTCCTAGCAAGTATATAACAAGTAATACCATTGAAAAAGGTAGGATTGAAACACCTATAGGTTCTGCACAGGGTATCCATCACATGTATGAGAATGGTGAAATTGACAGTTCTCCATTGTTATTATAAAAAAATGTGTCTAATGGACAACTGCAAGTTCATAGCGAAAATGCCCATTGTTACCCTGATTTTTGAATGGGTGTGCACTAAGTCAAAACTGGGTGTCTTAGACACTTCTAGGCACTTTATCAGGGTCAGAGGAAGATAATGCAATTCTAGACATATTACGGAGCGTTTTTGGGTCTTGTTACCCCAATTCTGGGCACTCTAACAGACATGAACAGTAGTAACCAGACTCATTTCGAATTATGGACATAAAGAAACAAACCTGTGTATGATAAAGCAAGTTTTGGGCATGATTTCTAGGAAAATATCTGGAGAATGATTTATGGGTCATTTATGTTGGCTTTATCAGCACTTCTGGGCTTATTTTGCTGGAGCAGCCCTGATCAATAATTCTAGGGGAAAATTTATGTTACCTAACCTATAAAGTGGCACAAGGTATAAAATTTATGTCACTTGCATTATAAAGTTCACCCCATTGGCCATATTTTAAAGCTTTCATGACACATATTTTCTAAGGGATAGGACATGTTGTATACCTAATCATAATAGAGCTAGTATCTTTGTAATAAGGCCATAGTTTTCTAACCATTTTTTTTTATAAAATAAGGTTTAGACACATGACAGAAGGTTTAATATGATTAGGGTTTATGCATCTTATTGTTATAAATAGGGATTTCCATCTTATGATCTATTATCAATATAATAACTAACGTCAAAACTGGGTGTCTTAGACACTTCTGGGCACTTTATCAGGGTCGGAGGAAGACAATGCAATTCTGGACATATTACAGATCATTTCTGGGTCGTGTTACCCCAATTCTGGGCACTCTAACATACACGAATAGTAGTAACCAGACTCATTTTGAATTATGGGCGTAAAGTAGCGAACCTGTGTATGATCAAGCAAGTTTTGGGCATGATTTCTGGGAAAATCTCTGGAGAATGATTTATGGGTCATTTATGTTGGCTTTATCAGCACTTCTGGGCTTGTTTTGGTGGAGCAGCCCTGATCAATAATTCTAAGGGAAAATTTATGTTACCTAACCTATAAAGTGGCATAAGGTATAAAATTTATGTCACTTGCATTATAAAGTTCACCCCATTGGCCATATTTTAAAGCTTTCATGACACATATTTTCTAAGGGATAGGACATGTTGTATAGCTAATCATAATAGAGCTAGTATCTTTGTAATAAGGCCATAGTTTTCTAAACATTTTTTTTATAAAATAAGGTTTAGACACATGACAGAAGGTTTAATATGATTAGGGTTTATGCATCTTATTTTTATAAATAGGGCTTTCCATCTTATGATCTATTATCAATATAATAAGTAACGTCAAGTTGTTATTCATGAAGATGTCTTCCTTAGTTTAACCATAATAGTAGGTGTTATCCAACCCTTGGGTGCGCAAGTAGCCTCACTTTTATTGTCTATAACATATTATGTCCATTTAAACATAAGTGTTATCCCATTTGGTGTTTATGGAAGAAACAAATCCTCTCTAGAACTAAGATGATGAAGCCACCTTTGAAACATTGCAATTCTTTGATGTAAAACCCTCAACCTTGGTCTTCTTTCAAACTAATTAAGCCATTGGTTGAATTCAAAATAGTTCCCGTTCAACCTCTTTGAAATAGTTCACATTGACCATTTTGTAGCCTTTTGAAGTGTTGTAAGGAAGTGCTATTTGTATCAATAATAATTGGGATCCCTTCTCTTAGAAATTGTTATTTGGATCCCTTCTCTCAGAAATTGTTATTTGTATCAATAATTATTTTACTCAGGGCATTGTGAACATGTACTAAGAATTGGGTCAATGGTCGAAGTCGATTCCTTTTCTCACATTCAACAAGTGGTTCTACAGGAAGGAGAAAAAGAACTGACAAAATAGGACCTTTAATGAAATCCTCTGGACAATCATCATCAAGTAGTTAGCCAACAACTAAGGGAGCATTGGTTGGATTGACTTTCTGGACATAGCCTTCAATGTATCGTAGCATGTTGTTTGAATACAATTAATGAGTAAGATTTGGTGCAAAACCAAATTGGTCGCAAACATTTATCAGGAGACGGGCATCTGGAAATCTCGCTTCCATCAGAAAATTCTTTGTCTTCTCTGCATCATAGAAGTTTGACTTTCTCGTTACACGCTTGACCCCTTTGATTTGACCAATTTTGGATGCTGCTTCAATTTATTTAAGGTGAATATCGGGGTCCTCACTGGAGCTCAAATATGAACCTAAAGAGAAATAGAGTCCTTCATATGACTTGAATTGCTCAAAGAGTTTGATAAAATAGGTGGAACAGATCTTGTGACAACATATAGTGTAGAGGGATGGATGAGAAAAGGGGTAAGGGGTGTAAGGGAAACATATGTGAGGGGGATGGATCACATGGCCAGAAATGGAGGTTTTCTGGTTTAATTTTGTCTTGAACCGTAGCTCTGAATGGGGTGTATCCTAACATTCTTTCAAAAACAAATGCATTTATGCAGATGAGTTGGAAGTGCTTAGTTTTGGCAACAAATAATCAATGGATGCATCTTAAGGTTTCAATAGTTTGCTACTTATTCATATTTGTTTGTATGCTGGAAAAGTTCATTTTGTTTTGCATGATGATATGTAAATCTTTTGTGGAATTCCTAAACATGAGGAACCATTGCACTCAAATAATGTCAAGGAGTCCAAATGCTTTCAAATTTTTATTCTAATAACCAATAATGATTTAGATTTACAATGTAGGCTTGATGATTGAAATAGAAAATTACCTATAGTATTCGAAAGACAAGTTTGAAGAGATAAGATAATTTTATCTATGTACAGCAGATGACCACAGGATAGGTCAATGGGACTCCCAAATACAACGATGTCATTACAAAGTAGGAGAACCAAAAGTGGCTGGAATTGTTAAAACACTTGATATGATAGAAAACCCTTGGTATCAAAACACTTGGTATCATTCCAGCCACTCTGAGACGAGGGTTTTCTTATGGTGGTATGATAGCTGAAGAAAAATAAAATATGAATTCTAATTTGTCTTCATTGTATAGACTACAGAGTTGATCTTCTTGAATCTTTGGAGGAGCTACTTAGTAGATACTGCACAAGGGGTTTGTTGAGGTTCATGCATTCCCAACATAACTATTGGAACCTGAAGAGTAGTTGCAGTTGATAAATTCTTGTGAAACTAAATGAATTGTAAATAGTAGGCATATTACCTGGAGGGAAAGATACATCCAGTATTGGGCCAATGATTTGAGCTAGGAAATTATATTGTTTCCAAACTCATATCCGCTAGATTTTGAATTGCATTGTTAGTGAAGGTGTCAATATTGTGCTAACTCCACAAGGTTACTAAGAAAAGTTAGTGTTGTCAATCAAGAAGCAGAAGGCGAATTACAATCTTGCAAATAAAAAAATACACTCTAGAGATAACATGTTGGTTCATTCAATAGCTAACCTATCCTTCACTCAAAGGCAATTCAAATAAATAACATATATCTTAAAGATAAGATAATCTTATTATAGGCCCATGGGACTTTGGAATAAAATATTACCAATATGCTATGGGAGTGCAAGGGCCACTTCTATATAAAGACAAAAAGTAGGTAGAATCTAACTTTAATATCTAGTGAAGAAAGTGTCGCTGAGAAACATGGAATGCTAAAGGGAAAAGGCCAAAGCAGTGCAAAATTAATGGCCCTTTAGGATGGCATGCAACACCGTATGCCAAGAAGGAGGCCTTTAAATTGGTTGTAATGTGAAGCTTATGTTATACAATTCAGATTTGGTATCATCCTCGTCATACTTTAAGCCTTGACGTATATTTTTACAATGTGGCTGCTTATGAATGTTTTCTCAGATTTTAATTTGAAAAATTCAGTCCCCAACCAGAAATTCGGCCATTTTTCTCAAACTTATTCTTAGTGGCATTCCAGTGACACCAACCTTTGGCCTCCATCACCTCCCTTCCAAAATAAAAGAGGAAAAAGGGAAAAGGAAATAATCTGGCCATTTCACTTCATTTTCCTGTGTCTCACTTGAACAATCTAAGACTATTATCTGGATTTTTTTTTGGTTCCCAAGTATTCCTAACAACAATGGAAGTCACCACTAGATCCCAACAAGGTAAAATGGAAATCAACGCCACTAAATAAAATATTTTTTAAAACACAAGGAATTGAATTTCACTTATAAAATATTACTCTTCATTTTTTCAATCCTCTTTCAAAATTGTTCAATCGATGAACCGTTTTATTAATTCACCTTCACAAATGACTTCTCTCCCATCCTGGGACTGGTCTACAAGGTAAAAAAAGGCTCACAGAAAGTGGATATCCTCCTTCTCCAAGAGGTCTCACAATATATGGCTCATTGTTCGATCCTGGAACTTCACACAGTGATCTCACAAAATGTGAATCTTTGTCCCATCTTGGGATATGGGCTATCACACAGTGATATCACAATATGTGACTCATTATCTCATCTTGAGATTTACAAATGCTCCATATTGGGACTACAAACAAGCCTATTGCTTGCTTTCCATCTCGTTAAGGAGATTACAAAAGACTCTCCAATGACTCTCATCAAAAGAGCCTCCCAAAATTCCCCTACTTCAAACTCTCTTAACAAAGTGTTTAAATAATTATTCATGGTTAAAACTAAAAACTAAGGAGAGCACAAGAAGCCCCCAAAAATTCCTAGAATGAACACATAAATTCCTTCTTCCTCTGCTACAGGCAGTGAAATGTCAAGGTAGCATCATAATACTTGCTTTCGACTTGAGGATGCATGTTTTCATGAGATAATGTCTCATTTTTTATGGTTGCATTCCCCCTCAGCTATACCTTCACTTCACTTACCTTGGCTTGATCACATTGTTATTATAGTGATATTCATACTAATGGATTTGAAATAGATTCATTGCATTAATTTTTTCCATGTGTTGTGGCATTCATCCTTATTTATTTCACAAAATAATGCATCTCTTGCCTTAACGAGATAAATGTGGCCCTCAAACCATTTCATGAAATTCTTATAATGTGGTCCATTATTTTATATTACAATTATTGTGTATGTTGTATGTTATTTCTGACTACATTTATTCAAGACACAAGTCTGCTACAACATTATAGTGATCCCATTCCTTGAGTTTAAGGGAGGTTACTTTCAGATATGCCATCTATCACCTACAGGCATGTAAAACAGTCTTTCTTTAATATATATATCATATATGTTTAGTGACTGTTAAAAAAATTTTGACTCCTTATTAGCATCTGCAAAGTGTATCTCAATTGACCATTTATGATTCCCATGGTAACATGCATTCATGGTTAAAATTTGGAGCAATATCTAAGCACATAGTAACTTGAAACGAGTACATAGTAACTTGACACTTTAGTTAAAATTGAACCTAAAATTACTTGACGTACTTGAAAATGTCTATACAAACTTCATATCAAATCTGCAAACACATCAAATATGCTATAGGAATTAGGCTCTGTATGCTGCAACAGATGACATTTGTGACAACAGTCTCCACTCCCAAAAACTATCTCTATTATCTTCATCAATTAGGAATATAATCAAACAACTTCAAATTCCAGAAAAATATGGTAGACTTGGGATCATCTTACAGTCAGCTAATGCAACCATTATACAAAATCTCATCGAGTATTGGCCTAGAAATGTAGTAATATATTTAGGGAAACAGTTAGATAACTTGGAGCAGACTCACATGTTTTTTTCATTGGAAAAAACCATAGTTCTATTCATATTAATATAGAAAGTACATTTCGTATATGTATTTAAGTATTTCTGTCATGTTAACAAAAGAGAGGGAAATAACAACTTCGTTTCTTCCTTTTGCTTGATACTCTAGAACATTACAAATGTTGGCTTCCACAAGGGAGAAAAAAACTTGTCTCTGGACAACACTCGGAGTTCTAAAATTAGATTTCTCAAAAAAGGTTCTAACAATTTTCCATCTAAATGATCAAAATAAACCAGTAACTCCTAAATCTCTGATACATCAATATCACTATATACTCCTCCATCTAGAATAATCTCAAAACAAAGTGGGATGAAAATATTTAGAATGTTGGCTCTTAAATATGCCATAATCCATTCTTCAACTGTAGACTAGCGTTTGAAAGTCCATTCGCTTCTCCATTTCTTTCCCTATACATGTGATGAAAAGAGATTGGGTTAAAACACTTGAATCTCATCAAATTTTGGCCTAGAAATGTAGTAATAAATAACAAGTAATATAAATTATGTGAAAAAATATCAGTGAACAAAATCATACCTTCTCTTTCCAAAATAAACAAGTAGGAAATTTCAAAATTAGTTCTAAAATATAAAGATCACAACTAAGATCATAAGAATTTCCTAATGTATGGTTGGAGAGGATTCACCTTATGTCATGTTCCTCGAATTTCTAATGTATGGGGATGACCACAACTTTTGCACATGATGCTCTTCTCTCGTCTTTTACCAATCTGTCAAAAGGAAATCATTAATATGTAAGTAAGAAATTGTGTTTATAAAATGAAGAAACATACAGAAACTATAAAATTCTCACCCTTTTTCCATTGTGAATAAAATAGAAGTCTTCCTCAGAGCTTAATTCCTCTTCAAATTCAAGGTGTCTTCTAACTTCAAACAAATTCCAGTTTTCTTCCATGGACAATGTTTTGAAATGTGCACCATCCTTAAAAATATCAATGGATATTAGAGGAGAATGGGTGCCATCGTCATTGTCTTGCTCTATTGGCATCCAAATCCAATCCATGTTATCCCTTATATGTCTAAATCGTTGAAATTTAAAAGAAACATAGAGATTTTGTCTCGGTATTGAATATCTACAAGTTAAAGAGGTTGAATAAATAGTTAGAAAGTGATTTAAAACTTTCTGAAAATCAAAGAAAAGGAAAAATAAAAATTGTTAAACATTACCTAAAATGAAGTGTCTCTACACTCAACACACATTTTAATTGCTCTCCATTCACAACATGTAATCTTGTATTCCATCCAGAGTAAAACAGGTTACGTAATAACATGTCAGAGGGGTTTGTGCAAGAATAAGTCTTCTTAGTCATTCGAATAGAGTCCTCTTCCTTGAACAATTCAACAAAAACCAAAAATGGTAAGTGCATACCAAAATGATCACATGCACCACCCTTCTCCCGCATACCAGATTGTATTTCAAGAACTAATTTTGAATGTACATAATCAATTAATGTTGGATTAGAATTTGGTAAGCCAATTTCACAAAGAGTGGGTAACTTGGCTTCTTCAATTCGTCCAACCCTTTTACTACTTGGGAGAAAGTAATCATACTTATAAAACTAGACCCCTTCTTCCCTCAATGACATGGAACTCTTTCCTTCATAGAGTATCTCTCCTATTTGCGAATGGAAAACACGTAAAATACTAGTAATACTCTCCATAGGCTGCCATTCTTCAAAATTAGAAATGCACAAACCTACACAGAAAAATGTAAACCACATATTAATTATCCATCTAAGCTAGGGCATTATTATTTTAATACTCATATAAAAATTTATAAAAAAAACTTCAATGCATATAAAATGATGAGCCCTTACAATTTAGTCCAATTTGAGGAAAATTTTCTTGTTTAGCAACAGATTCTTTGAGCATGTCCTTGCGTTCATACACATGAGCTATGGGCACCTTCTCCACTTTTTCACCCTGTTGGCTCCGCTTAAATGCCCTTACTACACCTTTCCAATGGGATTTTAAATTATCTAGTCTTCTTTTTTTTGCCCAAATACGATTCCTTGGTGGTTGCAAAGTAACCCAAGATCCAATGGATGCCCATAACGTGATCCAGTTACCCATTTCATCCTTTTCATTCTCAACTATAATAGTTCCAACTTTCCGGAAGATCTACGAGTGCCCATGTCACTGCAAGAAAGATACAAAGAATCCATAGGAAAAAGTTAACAAGAAATTTAATTCAACGACATTAACTTCAGTCTTTGATGTTCTGTCTGAGCCTAGAAAGGGGGCCATGGGTTAATTTTTTCCCAAGCATGTCCATCTTTTCTCCTCTTATTTTGCCTGCTTGCATTTGCTTTTATTCCAATGAGACCTGCTGGAAATCTCCAAATGACTAGTATGCACCCAGATCACTAAACCAACAACTTACATGCACATAAACACACATGCATTTGCTTTAAATTTTAAAATGCATGGACATCTTGAAAATGCTCAAATCTCCTCCAAGAATTTGCTTTAAAATTTAAAATGCATGGACATCTTGAAAATGCTCGAATCTCCTCTAAGAAGGCATAAATATTTGCATCTATGACAAACATTACCCAGATCTATGCTAATAGCTCTAGAGCTAATTGAAGCTACTCAATATCTGTCTTATTAGTATTCCAACCCATTTGAAATTGGCAGTAGTTTTCAATGCTTGCTGAGGTCTTGATCTAATGCTTCGTCAAATTGATATACACGACTACTTCAATAAAATATGATGAATATATCTCCAAAGCTTCTACTTGCTAATTGGCAATGGAAAAAAGTGGTTCAACCCTAGGTTTGTCTTGCCTCGAAACAAGTGCAAAAGGAAATTGACTCCAGGATTGCTTCAATGCATTTAATCGAGAAACAAAATTATTGAGTGACAAAATGTGAGAGGGAAACCAATGTGAAGATTGTATATATGCAGTTCAATTTCAAAGGGCACATTGCATACTAAATTGGAGCCAAAAAGCAAGGAAAAAAGTTAACACTAAACCATTTAAGAGTTGAATAGATAATCATCCCAAAAGTAGCACATCTATGGATCTTGTAATGTGAGCCATAATTAGAGGAGCACTTGATATTCAAGTGTCATATTTACTATTATATACAAAATAAATCGGAGCCAAGAGATAAAGGAGAAAATTGAACCACTTAAAGCTGAGTAGAGAATCTTTCCGTAAGTAGCACGTCTGTAGATTATTTAAAATGAACCATCTGTAGATTATGTAAAATGAACCATAATTAGAGGAGCCCTTTATATTTAAATGACCTTTTCATTATTATATACAAGGTAGATATTTGATGTTGATGGACACTCGTTAAATTTTTAGCTCTTTTAATGCATTAGGAATACATGCAGATATGTGCTGCTCTATTTGATGAACCATTTCGTTACATGAGGTTATTCAATAGTAGATCTAAGCAGATTGCTAATTTGAAACTGATTATTTTCTCCTTCCAAATTATAACACATAGAATATGTCCAACGCATTTTCTGTGTTACCCAGTTTAGGAGGATTTGGACTCCTACAATATGGAATTCAAATGATAGTCTCCTGTTCGTAACCATTATTGATCTAACCAAATACTTTTCAGTAATAGTACTTTTGATGCCATTTTGATTAATGATTGGATTATGGGTAGGTCACTCTCAAAGTAACTAAAATGGAATTCCTATATTTTCCTTTTTTGGCATTGTTGTATGGGAATTAAATAAAATCATAAGCAACTAAATTGAAATAGGGGTTAACAATGCTAAATTGAACAACAAACAACCCTGATTGATAGCCCAAAATGTTGATGTATATGTAACTTCAGAATGTATTTCATCTATGTATTTCATATATATTTATTGTACCCTTATTAGAGATGTGTTATTCCTCTATAAGGAAGTGTCGTCATGTGGATTGACAAGTGTCGCAAGTGTGTGTACTTGCCGATGGGTTATAAGACCACCATGTGTGGGGTCGACCTTGAATTATATATATTATATTGTGGATGTACCTAGCTAGACAAGTCGGCCCCATAAGGTCACTGGGAAAACAGGTTAGTATAAATAGAGATCAGGAGATCTCTATTTAGATCATTTGGAAAGTCATATCTCTCTCACTCAGAAAGTGGCGCACTAGTGAGGAGGAGGATCATCTGCTTCTAGGAGACTATCTCAAGTGTATTTTGGTTGTACTTTGGTTGAGCCATTGCTCTCTCTATCTCTGAGGAAGCTGTGGGGTTTTTCACCTTAGGGTTTTCCCCACGGAAACTCTATGTCTCTTGTCTCTCATGCTTTTGATTCTTGTGATGCTTGTCATGCTTATTGTGATTGTTATGCATTGATATACTGTATATGTTATTCTCTCAGTGAAGATCCTAGAGTATTGTGAATTAATGCTCAAAATTTAACATGGTATCAGAGCTAACCTGAGAAGAAGACATTTTGCAATGACGAAAACTTGAGTTTCTTATTTATTGGTTTCCTCTCCACAGATTTTGGAAAAACAGTATAGTAGATTAACTCTACTCATCAAGGAGAATCTATCTATCCAATTAAGAATTCAATTCTGAGCATTTTCATATTTGGCCCTAAAAATTAGGGTTTCCACAAAAATAGGAATTTCTGAAATCTGAAGACATAGCTGGAAGCTCCTTGCACAAATCGAAGTTTAGAGCTTTGGATCAAGATTTTTGGCTGGGTAGATCTCCGGGAAACTCAAACCCTAATTCAGGGCTCTTCCTAGTGAACCCAGGAGGACAAAAAGGAAAATATGAAGGGTAAAGCTTTGCTGATCTCAAATTATGAATGCACCAAGCTGATCAACTCATCAAGGCACATCTTTCTATCCCTTTAGAAAATTGAAATTCACATTTTGAATTTTTAGGGTTTTTTCGACAAACCCTAATCCAGGACCAGATCCAGTTTTCAGCATTTCAAGTGGTAAGACCTAAATATTTTCTATTTCCATTTGAAGTACTCTTTAAGATGTCTCACCACACCAAGCTTGAGGATAAGCTTGAAGGAGATGATAACTTCCGAGCTTGGAAGTATAGGATTGGGTTAATCCTGGAAGAGAATGAGTTGGACTCATATGTAAAAGAAGACATCCCTATCCCAGAGGATGAAGAGGCTAAGGTATTGCATAAGAAAAACTTGGTCAAGGCAAAGAAAATCCTTGCTGATTCTATCAAAGACCATCTCATACCCCATGTGTCTTCTCTAAAGACACCCAAGGAGATGTTTGACTCTTTGACCAAGCTATTTGAAGGGAAGAACATAAATCGGAAGATGACCCTGTGGAACCAATTGAAAGGAGTAAAGTTTCAGAATGGAGAAACCATTCAATCTTATTTTTCAAGGGTCTCCCAGATCAAGGAACAACTAGAAGCAGTGAATGAAATGGTGGAGAATGGTGAAGTGGTGATGACCACTCTAAATGGCCAACCCAGGTCATGGGATTCCTTTATTCAAGGAATTTGTGCAAGGAAGAAGTTGATCTCCTTCAACAGATTGCAGGAAGAATGCTCTCAAGAAGAAGCTAGGCTTGTGGCCCGAGAAGAAAAGATGGGAAATGAAGATCAAGCTCTCACAGCACATGCCAGGAAAGGAAAGTCCAAGAAGGAATCATCTCATAACAGGAGATTCTCACACCACCATTATCATAAAGATAAGAAAGATCTTAGATGCTTCAATTGCAATGAGAAAGGACACTTTGCTTTAGATTGTCCCAAGAAGAAGAAAGACAACAACAACAACTTCAATAAGAAGAAGAAGAATAACAAAAGAAGATATCATGCTCATGCTGTCGAAGATGATGAACCCCCAAAGAAGAAGGCTAGGACAGAAAGTGATAGTGATGATGACTCACCAAGTGAAGAAGAATATGTTCTAATTTCTGCTCTCATAGGTACTATCTTCCATGGTTGTAATGATTGGTTGATTGATAGTGGGGATTCCAAACACATTACTGGGTTTAAGGAATCTTTTGTGAATCTATTTGAACATGAATCACCCCATAAGGTGAAACTTGGGGATGATTATCAATACCCAATCAAAGGAAGTGATGAAGCCTCCTACAACCTAGATTCTGGAAAATATTTGAAGATGAAAGAAGTCCTTTATGTACCTGGGCTCAAGAAGAACTGCATTGGATGCAAAAGGTATAAGGGTTGCATTTGTGGATGGCTAAGTCCTAATGTGGCCAAAGGGAAAGAACATAGATGATGCAGTAGTGATTGGAGAGAAAGAGGGAGGTTTGTATAAATTGAAGGGACAACCTGAACATGCCATGGTACATGAATCCATGGAGTCAAGTGAACTTTGGCATAGAAGACTTGCTCATATGCGCTATAGGGCACTTCCAATTGCAAGCAAGGCTGTAGAGGGTCTTCCTGAAATCAAGACCAAACATGAAGGTGTTTGCAAAGGATGTGCAAAAAGTAAGAACATTAAGAAGGCTTTCCCAAGTAGTGAAAGTAAGGCAAAAGACATCCTGGAAATCATCCACTCAGATGTATGTGGTCCTATGTCATCCAGTTCTCTGAGTGGGTATGTTTACTATGTCTCATTTATTGATGAATTCTCTAGGAAGACTTGGGTATACTTCTTGAAGAACAAAGATGAGGTGTTTGATAAATTCAAGGAATTCAAAACATTGATGGAGAATCAAACTGACAAGAAGATCAAAACATTAAGATCTGAAAATGGTGGAGAATTCACCTTAGGTGACTTCAAGAAGCTTTGTAGTGATTCAGGGATTAAGAGGGAGTTGACTGCTCCTTATAATCCTCAACAAAATGGAGTTGCAGAAAGGAAGAATAGAACAATCATGAAAGCAGCAAGGGCAATGCTGCATGACCAGGATCTACCTATGCATCTATGGGCAGAAGCATCTAGAACAACTATATATGTGCAGAACAGAACACCCCACAAGATATTGGATAACAAGACACCAGAAGAGGTCTTTTCTAGTAAGAAACCTGAAGTCAGCCATCTCAGAATATTTGGTTGTCCAGTATACACTCATGTCCCAAAGGAAAAGAGGACTAAACTAGATCCTTCAGGGAAGAAGGGTATCTTTGTGGGTTACAGTGAAAGCTCAAAGGCTTACAGAATATACTTTCTAGGGTTCAAGAAGATTGATGTCAGCAAGGATGTAACATTTGATGAAAACTCAGCTTTCATCAAATCAAGGAAGGCACCTATCGAAGTTTATGAAGAACCTAGGGAAAATAGATTTCAAGACACTACCATGACTGAAGCAGTTCCAGAAGATGTTCGTGAGTTTGAAGATCCGCAAGAACCTGTAGATCCACCCCATGAGGATAACTCTCACAAGAGGAAACCTGCATGGACTAGAGAGCTCATTCAAGATGCAGAAAGATTTGGCATTCTAGAAGAAGAACACAGAGAAAAGAAGAGAATCAGATCACATACCAGCTATGTTGCTCTACTCTGTGACATTATGAACAAAGAGCCTTCCAGTTATGAAGAAGTAGTGGAAAAGAAAGAATGGAAGGATGTCATGGTTGAGGAATACCAATCAATAATGAAGAATGATGTTTGGGATGTTGTACCAAGACCTAAAGAGAAGTCTGTTGTTACTTCTAAATGGATCTACAAAATCAAGCATGCTGCAGATGGTAGTGTAGAGAAATACAAAGCAAGATTCGTAGCTCATGGCTTCTCTCAGAAAGAGGGAATAGATTATGAAGAAAATTTTGCACCTGTAGCCAGGTATACTTCCATCAAAACAGTACTTTCCCTGGCTACAGCGATGAAATGGAAAATACACCAAATGGATGTCAAGACTGCCTTCTTGAATGGTGTAGTTGAAGAGCAAGTATATGTGGATCAGCCACTCGATTTTGAAATACATGACAGGGAGTCGTATGTGTGCAGATTGAAGAAAGCCTTGTATGGCTTGAAGCAAGCTCCCAGAACTTGGTATGGTAGGATGGACAGTTTCCTATCTAGTTTGGGATTTACCAAGAGTAAAGCGGATTCCAACCTTTATTACAGGGTTGAGGAAGGGAATCCTGTGATTCTTCTCCTGTATGTGGATGACTTATTTGTAACAGGAGATGACAGATTGATTGCAGATACTAAGAGAAAGTTTGCTGCCGAGTTCGATATGAAAGATTTGGGAATGATGCATTATTTTCTAGGTATGGAGGTGTGGCAGAGTGCAGGTGGGATCTTCCTTGGTCAAGGGAAGTACATAGTAGATATCCTGAAGAGATTTGGGATGATGGATTGCAAGGCCATGGCCACACCTATGGCATCAAATCTGAAGCTTCTATGTGATGCTTCATCTGATTCGGTTGATGTCTCTATGTATCGTCAGATGATTGGGTCCTTGATGTACGTGACGAACAAGAGACCAGATATTTTCTTTGTGGTGAACACATTGAGTCGGTTCCTGACAGATCCGAGGAGTGTTCATCTGGTTGCTGTAAAGCATGTTCTGAGGTACCTGAAGGGTACAGTGGATTATGGGCTCAAGTATGAGGCGAATCAAAAGTTTAACCTGCAGGGTTATGTTGATTTAGATTGGGCCGACAGTGCTGTAGATAGGAAGAGCACATTTGGGTGCTGCTTCATTATGGGATCAAGTGTGATCTCTTGGTTTAGCTGGAAGCAGTTTTGTGTAGCACTGAGTACAGCTGAGGCAGAGTATGTTGCAGCCTGTTCAGCTAGTTGTGAGGCAGTATGGCTACGGAAGCTACTCTCTGAATTATTTGATCTCCCGTTGGATGCTACTGGTATCTTATGTGATAACCAGAGTTGTGTGAAGCTGTCCGAGAACCCAGTGTTTCATGACAGGTTGAAACACATAGAGATCAAATATCACTATATCAGGGATATGGTGCATAGAGGAGCTGTGAAGCTCCTGTATGTTGTGACGGACGAGCAGATTGCAGATGTGCTGACGAAGCCACTATCCAGGGTGAAGTTCGAGTACTTCATAGAGAGGCTTGGTGTTCTTCGGATTGATGGCACTTCGAGGAAGAAGTGATGGACACATTTGCTGAAGCCATTCCAAGCATGTTGGAAGGAGGATACTTCACATGGCTGTGGATGTAAGCGTTGGATGATGAGCATCAGGATGATGTTCTGGTTTTTTCTTTGTATGATCAGTTGGATCATTTATATGTATATGTATGTACGCATCATGTTGGATGCTGGATATGATCAGTTGGATCATTTATATGTATGTACGCATCATGTTGGATGCTGGATATGATTGGTTGGATCATGTGTATGTATTTTTTATATGCATCATGTTGGATGCTTGGACCATGTATCTGTATATGTATCAGGAGGATACATTGTATGATCAGGTAGATCATGTATGTTGATATGTATCATGTATTTATATTTGTATCAGGTGGATACACTATGTGATCATGTGGATCATGTATGATGATATGAATCAGGTAGATACTTGGTATGCATTAGGTAGATGCATTGTATGATCAAGATGATCATGGATGACGAGCTTCAGGATGTTGCTCCAGATGACATGTAGCAGGATGTTGCAGTGATGATGATTAGGATGATCATGTGTACATCAGGATGATGTATGGTGAGTATTAGGTTGATACTCTATGGCCGTGGAACAGGTTGTGCAGATAAGCATGTAATTTGTGCCCTGGGAGAGTTGCAGATAGTCTTTCGAGGTTTTGCCTACAGCATGTAATTTGTACCTCGAGATATCTGGCAAATGCTCTTTCAAGGTTTTGCTTGGGAGGACATATAATTTGTGCCCTGGGAGATCTGCAGATAGTCTTTTGAGGTTTTTCCTATGGCATGTAAGTTGTGCCCTGGGATATCTGGTAGATGCTCTTTCGAGGTTTTGTCCTATGGCATGTAATTTGTGCCCTGGGAGATCCGATAGGTTGAGCCGTGTGCTCGTAATCAGTCCTGGGATGCTCTTTCAAGGTTTTTCCATGACCACATGTAATTTGTGCCCTGGGAGATCCGATAGGTTGAGCCTTGTGCTCGTAATCAGTCCTGGGATGCTCTTTCGAGGTTTTGTGGTGACCACATGTAATTTGTACCCTGGGAGATCCGATAGGTTGAGCCTTGTGCTCATAATCAGTATTGGGATTCTCTTTCGAGGTTTTGTGGTGGGGTCACATGTAATAAGTCCTGGAGGTCTGGACAGGATGAAAAAGGCCTCAGATTCTCTTTAGGGTTCTTGCTAGTCAAGAGACTCTTTTAAGGTTTTGTGACGCACATAATAAGTCCTGAGATTTCCACAGTATGGCCAGTGATGATGAAGACCTGTAGGTGGTGGGCCTACATCCAATATGAAAAAGGACTAGCTCTGTAGAACTTCCTATGACGAGTAGAGTTAGAGATTGGTTGAGATAGCAGCAGCAGTGACGATGATGATGACGATGCATCAATGATGATGATCCCAAGAAGAAGACTTGTCTAGCAGATCTGTGTCAAGAAATACCTTCCTAGTTAAGAGGGAGTGTTGATGTATATGTAACTTCAGAATGTATTTCATCTATGTATTTCATATATATTTATTGTACTCTTATTAGAGATGTGTTATTCCTCTATAAGGAAGTGTCGTCATGTGGATTGACAAGTGTTGCAAGTGTGTGTACTTGCCGATAGGTTATTAGACCACCATGTGTGGGGTCGGCCCTGAATTATATATATTATATTGTGGATGTACATAGCTAGACAAGTCAGCCCCATAAGGTCTTTGGGCAAACAGGTTAGTATAAATAGAGATCAGGAGATCTCTATTTAGATCATTCGGAAAGTCATATCTCTCTCACTCAGAAAGTGGCGCACTAGTGAGGAGGAGGATCATCTGCTTCTAGGAGACTATCTCAAGTGTATTTTGGTTGTACTTTGGTTGAGCCATTGCTCTCTCTATCTCTGAGGAAGTTGTGGGGTTTTTCACCTTAGGGTTTTCCCCACGGAAACTCTGTGTCTCTTGTCTCTCATGCTTTTGATTCTTGTGATGCTTGTCATGCTTATTGTGATTGTTATGCATTGATATACTGTATATGTTATTCTCTCAGTGAAGATCCTAGAGTATTGTGAATTAATGCTCAAAATTTAACACAAAATCCATTAGCAGCAGAAGTAATGTCTTGCCTGGTGACTTCTGGATGACTTAGAAACCATCAATAAATAGTAATAAATTGTAATTAGCATTTGTAGATATAATTTATGGGCAGCCTATGGTTATCTCCTATGGCATTAGGTAGATCTACTTCAATAGTAAGGAAATACCCTAGTTTTCATTTTTACATTGGATATGTGCACTTCAAATTGAAGAGTAAGAGTGCTATGCATTCATGGCTCTATTTGAGGTAGAGACCAACATTAGAAGGGTTTATATGTCTCATATTTAGAGCATTTTTGGAAGTTGTTCCACATTTGGAGGGGAATATTTGTTATTATTGGAGCATCTTTTCATGGTTGGTCCA
Organism: Larix kaempferi; assembly: GCA_027924585.1. Lineage (NCBI taxonomy): Eukaryota > Viridiplantae > Streptophyta > Pinopsida > Pinales > Pinaceae > Larix > Larix kaempferi. The sequence continues at coordinate 671,022 of BSBM01000861.1, read as the reverse complement.
TGGAGTGTCGACCTTTGGAGGTGCCCTAGTGATTACTTATGCCATTTTGAGAGGTGGCATTCACCATTAGAGTGACTTTTCCACACTTGCCATGTGTTCTTCGACCTAGCATCCACTCTTGGAGGTGATCCATGCACATTTTGAAGGGTTCATTTAGCCTTGGAGTAGACCTAGGGATAAAAAACTTGAATCTACGGTTATTTCATTGCTTGGATACAACATTTCCTTGGAGCGCTAGATTTTGGAGGCTACTTTTGTCAATAATGGGTGAGGCTATCCCTCTTCTAGGGATTTTTCTTAGATATATTGCCTTCTTTTTTAGAATCCCTTTAATCAAGTGGAAAAATCATAGCAAGCCTAATTCCCTGGGGTGATGGAGCCCATGGGGGTTGAACAACATTCACCATTTGGGAAACCGTTAGCAGTTAAAAGTCTATGGAGGCTGATCAAGAATACTAGACTGTGGCAGTTGGTGTTAAAAATTAGGTATTAGCTACCCTATCTAGGATTTGTGCTAAAGGAAAATGACTATGGGCTTAAGGAAGGATATGGCTGTATCAAAAGGTTGAAAAAAGAATTACAATATGTTGTATAAGGTGGTTGTCCCTTTTTTTTAACCTAATATTCTAAGGCTTATACAAGGTAACAAAATAAAGATGTCCGTATCCATTGCACAAATAAAATCACATTGAACCTTTTTATCTGAATTGGTGGTCATCCTCCAGATAGATATTATGGCATGATTTCTTGACGGTTGTTTCTTTCATCCTTCTCTAAAATGTGCATCAACATCTGCAGAATGTATTTCATATTTTACTTTGAATATAATATTATAAAATATGGTTCTTTTCTGGGAAAAAAGGTGACTGCCCCTCGAAGGGCTTTTAAATTTAGTGAACATTGTATTTGAAACAATACCAGTTTACTGTCAATCCTTGACATATAACTCAGTAGGTATATTGGAAAAATATAGGGAATATTTTAAAAATTTATGTGGAAGGGAAAGAAAGGTAAAGTGGGCGTCCCTCTAATCAAGTGGAAAAAGCTTAGCAAGCCTAATGTCGTGGGGTGACAGGGTTTGAACAACAATGGAGGGCGATTGAACTTCGAAGTATCACTAAGAAGAAATTCACCGGGACCTTTAAGAGCCTCCTTGCTGCTTGTAATGTATGGGAGTAAATAGACTTGGCAATGTGCTGGGCCTTAATGCCCAAAATTACATGGCATAACCATCAAGCTTCTTAAAAATGCAGCTATAGGATCCTTGGAAATTTCCATTGTGCTTGCAGTAGTGTCTAGATAATAAACTTGGAAGCATAGGAAGTACATCATAGGATACAGCTGATGTAACTTTTCCCGTCTTTGTACTGTCTTCCAGCCATGAATCCTTGGTGGTGGTATGCACAAGATGGCCAACGATCTGCTACAAAATTCAATCTCACTGCCATCTAATATCAGGAACATAACTGAATTATGCCCAGTGATGAAAATTTAGGCTGTTTGCATGCCCAGACCTATTCCTGTCACTATTTTCAGCCTCATAACGTAACCAGGCTTGCTTCTCTTTTTGCCCATAAAATGGATGTTTTGGTCCACATATTGGCCTATAACTTACCATATTTAAAAGAGATGAGTTGCCTGCTTGTTTAAGGTACCCATAATTTCTGCCTCTACATAAGTTGCTCAGGGGAATACCTAGAAATGCATCTTCATACAACAATATTCCCACAACTCATGCCCAGAATTGACTTATTAATGCCCAGGCTTTGGATTCAAGCTTTTCTTGTTGCTGTGATGCACAAATAATGCTGATCATTTCCTCGACACTGACCCAGAACTGAACAAGAGGCACTTAGCAATGCCCCTGTACTCCCCCTTCATGCTGCTGGCCTGGAAATGGCCTCAAAATTTACCCCCTGATACCCGTGCAAATAAGGGGGCAACAGCTGATGAATGTTACATTAAATCCTTAACAAGGTTGTATTTTTGTGGATAAAGTCAGGGAACCCAACATCTTTTGGAGGAATAAAGTGCAAATTCTTCTCTGCCTATTGTTGGTTCCTCTCTCACTCTCTAGAAAAATGTGATAGTATGCTTGAAAATAAACCCCAAAGAAAGAACATGACATCTGTATAATCCAAGAGCATTCTCCCTCGTAATCTTTGACTTCCCATACTTCTAATTTAGAGGAAATGTTAACTAAATGGGGGCACTTTTGTCAATAAATAACAAAGGTTTCCATCAATTAAATGTATAATAAATTTAGGTAAACATGCCAATGTTCACTAGTCTCTAGTGCATTTAGGTATTAAGTTCATAATGACATATTGGGGATGAGGAGAAGGAAAAAGCAATTCTTGGGTGTGCACCGACCACTTTCATGCATAAAGTTAGCTAATGTTTTGTTTGCACACATATATAATCCAGATTCATTGTAACATGGTGCCAACTTCTAAGAAATCAATGTGCAACAAAGGCCACTTGAAACAACATTGAAAAACTCAGCTTGGTTAATGACTCGACGAGGGTGGAATGTAAGAGTTCAACTTAGGCTTGAAAAAAAGTCAATAGATGAAATCTCCCAAAATAAGTAATTTTCTTTTCCCTTTTGGCATAGATGAGGTTTTCCGTCCACGCACAAGTTGGACTTGTCAAGCAGCAAATAATCTATGAGTTAACTCACGGATCAAGATTTGGCCCACAATTACATACACATCTGACTAGTTGATAGTGAGTTTGACTTGGCGCCAAAGAGTCAGACTCGGGACCAAGTTAATTTGGCTCAGTAGAATCCCAAGCAGAGTTTGAATTAGGATACCCAAACAACTTAGCATTTTTTCAACTATGATATTAATATCTTCTAAGGGCTGCATAAAGGCACATGATCACGGTAGATCATTACTTAACTGAGAGGGGATTCATTGGCAATTGCTAGATTCGATCTTAATTTCATAGAGGCCCATGAAATAATAGATTTCATTATTCCTTCTATCAAGACTGCTTGTTAACAGAAATTAGCAATTTGGCATGAAATTTTGAATTTGTAGAAGCCACCTTTGCAAACTTGGAAAGCGTAGCTTCAACTCCAAAAGGAAATTTAGACTCAACTTTCTGACTGTGATTCTAGCATCAGATTTCTAGATACCAATCTTTGTAAATGTAGTTAGACTCTAAAAAAATGGACTCCCAAGCTAGTTCCAGCCAGCCCTGCCTTCTATATCCTAGCTACAAATTGTTTTAAATATAAATCCATGCAATTAACAAAAGAAGAAAGGTTTTAGAGGGGCTTGGATGGAAAAACATAGTAGCACTCGTTAACAAGTTTAAAAGCTAGCTTGTGTGTGTGTGTCCATTTGCCACAAATTGCTAGCTATTTGTTTTATGATTTGTTGTTCACACTTTGCCATTGCTTGATTTTACAATCTCAACTTTCAAAGTTAATTGTTGTTTTCAATCTTAAAAATGAACTATAGGCAAGCATAGGTAGATGACAAAAATTTATCTTCTATGCTTGGGTTTGAGAACACACAATAAAACATAATTCCTGGCATGTAAGTTAGACAATTAGTACTGAAAGCAATTATTATTCCATGAAAATATAAAAATGACAAGGAAGTTCCTTCTATTAAAATCAACAGCAAGATGCTTAGAAATTATAACTGCAATGTGGCCTCTGCTAATGTTACCCTAGAAAATTGTTACGCTTAGGATATGCCACCTAGATCTATCCAGATTACAACCCCTTTATTGGAGAGATGAGATGGGATCATTCACATGCCTAACAACCAAAGTCATCAAACGTGATCTCAGCAAAGACTCAGCTGGCTCTGGGATTGGAGAAACTCAGTTCAAGACTCAGTGAAACTCGAAAAATAGAAAGAAAAAAAAGCTCAAAATATAGCAAATTTAGTTCAGAAAAAAATATATTAATAACATTTTCGATCCATATAAGCTATAAAACAACAGTTTATCTACAAATTTATTAGATAATATCATAAAATATGATAATACAAAATTTGATACTAGATTTTTTTTGCATAACAATGAATTGAGCATAAATAAAAAAAGGTTGAAATCTATGATTCCATCATCAAATTAACAAATAATACCGAGGTTTAGAGCATGCATATTTCCATAGTGTTCTGTCATTGTGTTAAGAATTCTGGAATGTCACTGTGTAAAATTTTTGAAAGACCAAAATTCTTAACATTCCATAATTCTTAACACAATACCAAGGTTGTTGATAATGAACTGAACACAAATAAAAAAAGGTTGCAATCTATGATTCCATCATCAAACTGAAAAATAGTACACAATTCAACAACCGCTATTAAACAATCAAGCTACATAATTAATACCATAATTAGAAATTAATAATGGGCAATGTCTCCAAATCCAATCTCAAGACGCATCCACAACTATGAGGATTCCTAAATAAGCCCTCAAAGAGTGAGTGCCAACATCACTAGCCTGAAGATGAAGCTATGATGTAGGTTTATTAGGTGTATGAAGATGAAGTTGTGATGTAGGTGTATTAGGTGTTTCAAATCGAGACAATGGAAAAATAGAGATATACTCAATGACCTCATCAAGCAAACTCAAATCATCATCAAGAGAATCATCCTCTGCAACCTATTCAAATTTCGATTCAATCTTATCCAATAAAATTGGACCCATATCCTTTGCTCACAGTTGTTTCCTAGAGATACTCAATGACCCCATCAAAAAAACTCAATTCATCATCAAGAGAATCATCCTTTGCAACCTATTCAAATTTTGGATCAATATTATCCAATGAAATTGGACCCATATCCTTTGCTCACAGTTATTTCCTACAGATCTTCAATGAACACATCAAGCAAACTCGAATCATAATCAAGATTAATCATCCTATGCAACCTATTCAAATTTTGGATCAATCTTATCCAATAAATCTGGACCTATGTCCTTTGGTCACAGTTGTTTCCTACAGATCCTCAATGACCCCATCAAACAAACTCAAATCACCATCAAGATAATCATCCTCTGCAACCTATTCAAACTTTGGATCAATCTTATTCAATAAAATTGGACCCATGTTCTTTGGTCATAGTTGTTTCCTATAGATCCTCAATGACCCCATCGAGAAAACTCAAATCATCATCAAGAGAATCATCCTCTGCAACATATTCAAATTCTGGATCAATATTATTTACTAAAATTGGACCCATATTTTTTGGTCACAGTTTTTTGTTAAGTAGGTGAAGATTGTAATAAATGAAGACTAGCTTCTATGGTCACTCATGCTATGACCTATTGTGCTTCTTAGTGTGGATATGCATAAATAGTATCCAATTACACTCAAAACCTACGGAGTTGCAAGGCTAACTCAAAATTCTAATGGTGAATTCTTGTGGATGTTGTGTCTTAGAGCCACAACCTATCCACCAATGGGGCCTTATTAAAAAAAAACTTACAAGTTCTATAATGCCACACATGAGAAAGAAATCTAGGAAATTATAACGTAACAATTTACAAATTAATCTTAGCCGACATTTTCTTGGACCTATGAAGAATATATAGTCAAAAATTTAGTGAACAAATGAGCTAAAAAATATGTTTTCCTATATTTTGAAGCTATGAGGATAGGACAAAGGCATGGAGGAATTTGGTTAGTGATATTGTGAGAGATAGATGGGAAAGTAACATTTTCATGGATAATTTGAATTATTGAAGTTCTTCATAGCATTCAAATGTGATTTCCACTGACATTGGGAAAAGTTCAAAGAAATCAAATATGGATTACACATCCCAAAGTGTTGAACCAATACAATTCATGGGTGGTGAGCACGTTACAGGAGGAGGTGCAAGTTGAGAAAATCTACTCAAGCTATTTCTCATGGATGACTAGCCTCAAGCACTTAAGGTTTTGTTGCAGCACTTATGTGATAACGACCAACAAGTGGCCCAATGAAAGGTTTTACCCAGCCATATTGAATCTATAATTTAATTCACACTTTGGGGCATAAACAATGGCATTTTCTAAATGAGGTATTCACATCCTTCTCAAAAGATAATAAATTTGATTTATAATTTTGACAAAAACCCAATGCCTAATTCAAAAATCCCCACTTCCGTAACTCAAAATGTGATACAAGAGCCTAGGATGCCATTTACATACCGGGTTTTTTCCCTTGAGATGCTTTGGCTTCACCTTCATTCAAAGCCTCCTCTTCGCTAGCCTGCCAAAAGAGACAAACTTCTCTATTATAGACTATAAAGAAGACATCCAGGGAGCCTCAAATTCACTATCATGTCTACACACCATTCTAATATCATTATAAGACATGAATTCAATTGAAAGCTTAGATGGGTGAACTTTGTTCAGAGCAAGGCACTATATAGGGATGATTTCATTCCTGATCCACCAAGTTTCCCAAAATTTGGGCTACTATAGCAACATAGCATGCGGGAAGTTTGAACTATCATTTTCTGAATAGAATAAGGAAGTCTGTTCTCTATATTGCAATTTCTAGATCAAAAGGTTAACCTTCATTTGCAAAATTGATGCTTACTGAGAAGACATTCCTCAGTGCATTTTGGAAATTGATGAGTTGGTTCATATTGTAGTGATAATAGGATATGACACCTATTTTATGACCTGGAGGATTCTAACTTACTTTCGTAGGAATAATCTCAAGTCATTAATAGCTTTAGATAGGGCATTTGATGAGATTAAAGAACAACTGGTAGAACATGTGGTAGCCAACAGTGAACACTAACATAACTCTATTTTTCAGGAAAGATGGCACAACTATCTCTTTAGCTGTTAAGCCTTCCCAGCATGTCATTCACAGCCTATTTTAGAAAATAGTTGCAAGATTCAAGGTAGCATTCTAGCATTCGATGAAGATAAAGGTAGGAGATGAAAACTATAGTTCCTCTAAGAGGGGGGTAGAGAGGACCGAGTTTCTTTGTAAATGAGCCTGAGGGGCCACATTGTAAATCTATAGTTCGAGGGAACTTTTCATGGATTCACATCTCATTGATGTAGAGGCTTAGAGCCTTTTTTTTCTTCCATTTTTATGTATTAAGGCTCTCTATATACACCCCTATTCTTTATCAATCTATTGTAATTTGTAGGTTTGATTTTATATATTGAGGATTAATCAACTTCAGTTGCGGTACATCTGTTGTCTATGATCTCTGAGTTTATATGAAGTGTTCATATGAAAATAGAGAATTCAGATTGAAGGAATTTATGTAATTACAACCCTTTTTATGTAGCCTTAATATATAGTTGGTCCTATGTTTTGTAGATTACATATATAGGTGCCAATATAACTGGATTATATCTGTTACCTAAGAATGATATCTATCCAGATGAGCACTGAATAGAATGACCACACTTACTGGATGCTTGCAGATAGATAAAGGGTTTGCTGGGGTTGATTTGGTAATGCTGCTCGTGCTCCCGTCAAATTATCGTTTAGAGCTCGATATCTTTTCTCCCCCCTGCATCTCAGATGTCCCACTGCATGATTCTGTCAAAGTGCCAGATCTTAATCTGAACCGGACGCTGTCTATTTCCTCTTCCCCCGAACTTCATCCCTGAGTAATTGTTTTCCTTTTCCTTTGCACGACTCTGGGGATGTTGAAAAGAAAACAAATGGACTTGCAAATCTCCACCCACAGTAATTGTTTTCCTTTTCCTTCGCATGACTCTGGGGATGTTGAAAAGAAAACAAATGGACTTGCAAACCTCCACCCACAAGAAGACTTCCTTATCAGCGACTACTTGGTGGGGTAAAATGGAAAAGGGGACACTTACAACCCAAAAATTCCACATGTGCAAAGCTACGGGTTTTAAATTTGCTAAGATATTTTTCAGAAGCTTCAAGTGAATGAAAGATCCCCGTAAAAGCGCCTGTCTCTGAACTTCTTCATGTGCAAGTTGAGCGACTCCCTCCCATCCACAGTGAGAGATCTAAATTCAATACGACATCGGGCATAGTTCAATTTGGGAAAATGGTGCCACGAGTCCAAAATCAAACTGCTGCTAATCCACACAGTGAGAGATTAGTTCAATTTGGGAAAATGGTGGCGCAAGTCCAAAATCAAACTGCTATGCTATTTTAATTCTATGTATACCATAAAAATGGTTTATGTATTATATTTTATTAAAAGAAAATTATCTCAGTTTAGCAAAAAAAATCATTTTAGGTATATATTGTTATTTTGTAAGAAATGAATTCTTTAAAAAAAATGATTTCAGTTAGTTTTCCCCATTTGACGGCTCCAACTACGGGATAGGTAAGTTAAAATCAAATATTAATATATATAAACATGGGTGTGGTGGATATTAAAATAGCCATCAAGGGTGAAGGGGATATTAAAATAATCACAAATTTATGGTTTGAAAAAATTACTCTATTTATTTAACAAACTTAATTTAATTATTGTTGGTAAAAAGAAGTCTTCCCATGTATTAATTTCTCCAATATGCTCATTTATTAGAATTAGTGGAGAATGGGTCATTAATTTATCCAATATGCTCATTTATTAGAATTAGTGGAGAATGGGTTAGTATATTAATTTTATTTGGATATCCAAGACAAATTTGGGCAGTTCGGGAAGGTATTATTTCAATATTCAAGACAATTTGGGGCAGAAGTAAATAAATTATATTATTAAAATATTTCAATATTTCTAAATTATATAATAAAAAATTGTCTAATAGGTGCTCCCTGTTTGAATTTTAAAGCATTTTGATTGGCTAATACATGATGACATGGAATTTGTACTATTTTTAGAAGGCCCATTTTAAATTGAAACTTCCTCTAATGCAACTCATCCTTCCTCGTGCTTATTCCGAAAAACAACAATCCTAGCTTTATTGATAGATTTAGGCCTATCTCCCTTTGTAATACCTCTTATAAGATCCTCTCAAAGATAATAGCCACCTGCATGAAAAACATCATGGCTAATATTATCTCTAACTCTCAAGGAGGTTTCATCGCTGGACTTTAGATCTTGGATAATATTGTCATAGTTTAGGAGGCTATTCATTCAAGCATGGAGAGACACCAGCAGGGAATGGAAATTAAACTGGATATGGAAAATGCCTTTGACAGGGTGAATCATGTCTTCTTATTTGAGATCATGAAGAAGTTTGGTTTCTCCAGCATGTTTGTTAGATGGGTGAAGGCTTGTATAAGCAAGCCCTGGATCACCTCTCTTGTCAATGGAAGACCCTCTTCTTTCTTTCAAATCTCTCGAGGACTATGACAGGGGTTCCCTATGTCCCCCTTCCTCTATCTACTCGTGGTAGAATCTTTGAGCCGCAAGCTTAATCACCTCCAAAGGTCGGGCGATTTTAAAGGTTTGAAGATTGCAAGAGGATTTCGTCTAGCCAACCATGCCCAATTTGCAGATGATACGATCTTGATGGGAGGGGCTTCGACTATCATAAATGAGAGGTTCAAGAGTGTGTTATCCAGCTTTCTCAAAGCCTCAGATGAGAAATCAATGCCACTAAGTCCAAAATATATGTTTGGAACTGTTCAAATGAAACCTTAATAAGAATATCTAGGATCTTGGGGTTCGAAGGATGCCTTCTTTGGAATTCCTTGTCTACTTAGGCATACCCATCTTCAAAGGAAATAAAAAAGCTTTGGATTGGCAGGATTTGATAGATAAGATTAAAAACAAAGTCACTGCGTGGGAATTCAGGTGGCTTAATTTAGCAGGGAAACTTATTCTGATCAAGTCGGTCCTCTCCACATACCACATCTACACCAGCTCTATCTCCTTATCTCCCAATAGCGTCATTCAAAATATTACTAAAAAGATTCGAAAATTCCTGTGGCAAGGTGGGAAGACCAATGGAACCAAAAAATTCCACTTGGTAAGATGGGACATAATGCGCAGAACAAAAGACAGTGGGGGCGTAGGAATACATGACCCTTCACTCATGAACATAGCCTTAGGTGCCAAATTGTTATGGAGAGTGATCACAGGCAAAAAATCCTGGTGGAAAGAGATTCTTCATAAGAAATATATGGTTGGTAACAGACTCCGGTGTCTTGAGAATATTGATCAAGAAAAAGTTGGCTCACCCATCTGGAACTTGGGCAAAAAGGTAGCGCCAATGATCCTAAACCTCTCCTTTTGGATCCCCGAAAATGACAAGAAGGTCAAACTTTGGGGGGACAAACTGGGACCGAATTCCAGCTCCCTTGTCAACTTTCAGCACAACCTTAGAGAACTAAAAGATTGGATGACCAGTAGAAATATTTTCACCCTATCCAACCTATCAGAGTGGTCGGATTCTGGCAGATGGGTTGGCTGGCGTTCCCTCGAAATCCCAAGTCATCTTCAGCATGATTTTGATATACTGCTCCACCTCTTATATGCTGCGGCTCCAGTACACCAAAAAATGTTGGATAAAATAGGATGGGGCAGCTCGGGCCTCTATATTGTAAAATTTGGGTATCGATACTTGGATAACAATAGTAGGGACAAAAACAAAAAATGGTTTGAAGTCTGGGGCGAGGACAACCTTCCTAAGATAAATGTGTTCACCTGGATTCTTGGTCATAAGAAAATTCTAACAGCTGAGAATCTAAAAAAAAGAGGCATTAAGGGGCCGACAAGATGCATCCTTTGCAAAGCATCAGAGGAATCGGTAGAACACTTTTTCTTTACCTGCAAATATGCCCAGGATGTCTGGCACAGGCCCTATCACGATCTAAATTTTGAAGTGAATCTCCCTACAAATTGGGATGACCTTCATGCTAGCTGGAGTGACTACTACATTGGTACTTTCCATAACAAACCAGACTTCAAAAGAGCTTAGGATGCCCTTCCCAAATTTATTTGTTGGAGGCTCTAGATAACTAGAAACAAGGAAGTGTTTGATGTACTTGTCTCTTCCCCTGCGTGAGTACTTTCCTCAGCTAAATCTCTCTGGATTGAAGCACTGTTAACTCAAGGGATGTACAACATATCCAAAGAACCCCTCACGGTGGAGGAAACAATTTGGGCTCAAGACTTCATTTCCACAAATTCCTATCTCTGTCACCCAACCATGAATAAAAGCTCCAGCACTAAGCACTGGCAGCTTAGGATGAATACAGAAGAAATACAATCGTGGAAGGGAAATATTGGATGCAATTCCCTCTTCTTTGATGGAGCCTCGAAGGGAAACCATGGGTTGGCAGGTGCGGGAGGAGTGCTTCACGACTGTGGTGGAAATAGAAGAAATGATTATGCCTGGGGAATTGGAAGGAGCACCAATAATAGGGCGGAATGGCTTGCCCTTACGAAAGGACTGGAGATTGCTAGAGAATATGGAATTACTGACCTTGCAGTTTGTGGCGACTCTATGATTGTAATCAGAGAAGCAAGGAACCTGAGTATGAATAACAAAATACCAACATCCAAATTACATAGCCTCGTCAAGTATCTGGTTAGCGAATTAAACTCCACCAGCGTCTACCATGTCTTGAGATCGAATAACCAAGCTGCAGACAAGAAGTCCAATGAAGGAGTCATCCTAGGTAGAGGAGTCCTTGTAAGCAATGGCATAACCAAAAATAACATTGGGACCCCTTAACTGTACAACTTTCGATTGCAATGTCAAAATGCACAAAGCACTTGATTTGGTTTCATCCATTAGTGGAAATAGCTTGGCAACAATTCCTAATATATAGTCCTAAACCCATCTGGGATCTTCGAGGAAAGGACGTAGACTTTAATGGCTCAGGTGCTCGCACTGGGCATCCCTCCTTGCCCCTACAAAAGACCGTGGAAGTGCGGGATTTCAGGCGGTATGAGATAGCCCGATGGCAGGCTAGGGTCTTCAATTCAAATCTCCAAAATTGTTTTAAAAACATGGATTTCTCTAGTTACCATACTCATATGAGCACTATCCTTGTTTTAGGCAGCAATGCTTTGAATTTTCATAAAATAGCTCCCACATGGACAGAGTATGGGGAGGACCTACATCACAGGAGCTAGTGTTCAGCGTTGGATGGTGATATAGTTGGTAATTTTGCAAGAAACGCAAACTCTGGCTAGTGTTCAGCGTTGGATGGACATACAGTTGGTGAAACAGTTCTCAGGAAACAAAAACTCTCTTCAGTTGGTAATTTTGCTAATGCCAATCTCAGAGTGAGCTTGGAGAGGCCCCACGGCTCTGGGGGTTTGGACAAGGAGACACTAATGGTTTCACACAACGTCATGGATGACCGGGTGACCATCCTCGAGGCTCAGATACACATTCTTCACTTGGATAATGTAGATCTAAAGAAAACAGTCTCTCGTCTGGCAAATTTTAAAATGGCAGCGAACTTGGAAGCTTGCAGGTTGAAAGACAAGTTACAAACCCTGGAGGTGGCAATGGAGCAGGGGGATGCACAAGACACAGCTCAGATTAGAGAAATACGTGCCATCATCAATGAAGTAGCAGCAAATGTCCATGGAGTTTGTGAGGAATGCGCGGGACTGAAGGTTCTTCTTACGAATCGGTAGAGTTGTCTTCCAATTCTCTCTGCACATTTTGATTTGAACTCTATCCTTTTTCATTTTTTGAAAGGTTCGGGTCTACAGGATGGCCATTACTCTCTTCTTTTTCATGACAGGATAGATTTCATTGTCTACTTCCTTCAAGAATAGAGCCTGTGGAGTCTCCAGGTCCATTTGGTATCATTTTGGTTGTTTCTCGGCCATATTACATTCTGTTTGATATATGTATGCAATGCTATAAGCCATGAAGAACCGGGTTTATTTGACAATTGTATATCAGATGGTTGATATGCTTAGATAGGGATCTTTTGTTTTTTTTTTTGAACAAGAAAATTGGTAGGGTAGATGATGGCTATCAATAATGAAGATCATCCTACTCCCACGCTTTGTAATCCAGTTCTATCTTATCCTTTTTATTATATAAAATTCTAAACCGTTTGTGTGAAAAAAAAAACAGAAGTAACAAAAATAAAAAAATAGTTTAAAAAGTCACAAAGAGGAATACAACAGGGATGCCAAAAAAAGGATTCAAAATAATATAAAAGTATTTGCAAGCTATCATGTAACTATTCCCTTTCGTAAATTAGAAAGGAAAAATGACAAAATCGGGGATCTATATTTTTGGGGATTTAATAGGTTATTCTTGTATAGATCTTTTCAAAATTTGACCATGATGTTTGATTACAAAACATTTTACATGGGAATATGTATATTGCCATGTATTTTGTTCACTAAGTTTTAATTGTTTCGTAAAATTCCAATGTACCTATCATGGAAAAATGTTGTTAAGAAACATTATGTTTCATTATTTTAATTATTTAACTCATCAAAAAATATTGTTTTACTATAAGGAAAAAATGGATAAATTTTTATAGTTTATAATTAAATATTTTTTAAGTAAGTTTTTCTAGAAAACAAGTTCCTTTGTTATGTTGATCTCGATTCACTTGTCAACAATTCAATCTAAACTTTTAAAATTGCACACAAAACACAACAACCTATGGAACTCATTACACAGAAAGCAAATATGAAAATAGTTAACTTTAACTAACTTAGTAGGGCAAGTTAATTCACTCATTCAAATAAAATTTGAAATTAATAATCAAAGAACAATTGCAATTCTTCCTTTTATTAACGATACCAATAGATTACAAATGTACTTGATTTTTTGTTGTTGGCACCTTTTGTAATTTAAATATGAGTTCCTCCATCCCAGTCACCTAAGACAACTTCACCTATGAAAAATCCCTTCTTTTCAATAGGTGAGAATACCAATTAAGGCTCGGGTCTCGTATCTAGGAAAATAATTTATAGTTCAGAAACAAGGGTTTCTAATGGAAGAGAATTAAAAAATATGGGCTTATTCCAATCACTCTACAATATAAGGGTTCTCTCATGGTTAGTTCCCATTTTCCAATAAATGAGCCCAATTTATACTTTTGAAAGTTAGTTTAGGGTTGGTGCAAGGTAATGCTACCCAATTATGACATGTTAGTTGCAATGGAAACCTGTAAAAACATAAATATGATCACTAAAAATAAATATTAGAGGTATATGCACAACTTTTTAGAACATGGTGTAAAAATATGAAACATAGACAATCGAGTTACCTTCGAGAATATATAACTTTTATTTATGGAAAATTACTATAACTCCAAGAAAATGGTGTTATCCTAAGATTGGTATGATAATTTTTTTTCTAAAAAGTAATACATATGTTCACATTAGGCCCTGGGTTTGGTATGTCAACACTATTTTTTTTATTTTAAATATTGCAAAGTTGTAGTTAACATGTGGTTCTTGTGCAACACTAATTTTTCATAATTTTTTATGCTATATATATATATATTATAAAGTCAGTGAAGCCCCAGAATTAGAAGGTTAAGTGTTAGGCCCCACTATGAGGGTCTTAACACAATCAATGAACCTTTTTTTTAGTGTGTAGGTATTCATCTACACTTCTATGGGTTCTTTTTCGTTTTCAAATTAGGTGAACCAATCAAAAGTTACAAAGAAAATAAGAAAGCTATGTTTTTTTACAAATTTGACATATGACCAAATAAAAATATAAAAAATATTGTTTTCCAAAAATAAATATTTGGAATATGCACATAAATCTCTATAAGTTTGTGCAATTTCATTAGCAACAAATTGCTCTAGCATATGTAGATTCGAGGTTGAAAAACACGAAAAATGAAAAAATGGAGGTGTTTTATTAGTTGCAGGACCAAACCACATGTTTGACAATCCATACCTAAAACCAAAGTAGAAAACTCATTGACCATGTAGGTGGAAAAATTCATTTGTGCCAAACATTTTTCAAATTTGAAATGTGCACACGTTAATAACATGTGCATGTTTCTATATGAAAAATAATGCGTGTAAGTTAATAACGCATGCACATTGTTTTTCCCCACCTTTTTAAATTCTCCTCATTCTCTCTTTCTCTCTTTATCTCTCTAATGCCACATCTGTCCCCCATTGTCCCTAACCCCCTCCTCTCTACCCCCCACTCTCGTTCCTTCTCTTTATCTAACCCCTAACCTCCTCCCCCCGACCACTAACTACCCCATGTATCTCTCTCTCTCTCTCTCTCCCATCCTCCCCTTACCCCTAACCCCATCCCCTCTCTCTATATGTCTCCTCGCCCCACCCCTAACCCACACCTCTCTCTCTCTCTCTCTCTCTCTCTCTCCCCCCCCACCCCCCCCATCCTCCCCCACCCATAACCACATCCCCTCTCTCTATCTCTCCTCTCCCCACTCCTAACCCCCACCTCTCTCTCTCCCATCCTACCCCTACCCCCTCCCCTCTCTCTCTCACAACCCCCATCCTCCCCAAATTCCAAACCCCCTGATGCCTCTCTCTTTCTCTTTCCCACAATCCCCCTCCTCCCCAAACCCTTAACCCCCTTGATCTGTCATTCTCTTCCACAACCCCCTCCAACCCGTACCCCTAATCTCTCCCTCCTTCATCTCCCCCTCTCTCTCTACCCTCAACTCACCAACACCTACCCCCCCTCTTTATCTATATCTCCTAATCCCCCCCTCCCTACCAATAACCTCCCTTCATCTCTCTCTCTCTCTCTACCCCTTACCCCCTCTCTCTCTCACTTATTCCCATTTTCCCTAACGTACACTACTACAAAACACGACATTGGTGAGGGTAAAAAAATGTCACCATAAGCTCATTGGTTACATTCAAAAGGGTGTTCATCACAAAAAGCTGAACCTCACCAAAGGTGGCATCACCAAAAGTATAGGAAATATGGTGAGGTTCAAGTTTCTTCAGCAATAATAATTATTGTGACAGGTCATGTCCCTCACCATTTCCTATGAATAATATTGATGAGTCTTTAATGGCCCTCACTATTGAATGATATATTGGTGATGTTCAAAAAGGCCTCCGTAACCAAAAACTGAACGTCATCAAAGGTGGCGTCGCCAAAAATAAAGGTGATATGGTGACGTTCAAGTTCCATTAGCAATAATCATTATTGTGATGGATGGTGTCCCTCACCATTTTCTATGAATAATAGTGATTTATGGTGACAAGACTTTAATAGCCCTCACTATTTATGCATATGTTGGTGATGTTCAAAAGGGCCTCCGTTACCAAAAACCGAGCGTCACCAAAGGAAGCGTCCCCAAAAGTAAAGATGATATGGTGAGGTTAAAGTTCTGTTAGCAATAATAATTATAATGACGAATGGTGTCCATCACCATTTGTTCTGAACAATAGTTTTTTTGGTGAAGAGTCTTTAATGACCCTCACTATAGAAACTTTTAATGATAGGCCTTTGATGACCGTCATTATTGATGGCATATATGGAGATGGTCAAAGACCGTCACCATATCCTATGAACAATAGTGATGTATGGTGATGGGATTTCGATGACCCTCACTATTGAAATCATTCCTATTATCATATCAATGATGATGGGCCCTACAAGATCATCACCAATTTTCAAATTGAAAATATTTTAATTACGTGCAATTAAAAATTGTCACCATTTATATTCACTTTAAAAACAATTGTAATAGTCATTAAATTGCAAACGATTAGTATTTCATTAATGGTGATGCTCATGGAATTAAGCATCATAGTTAATTTACACATTGGTCACAGTCACATAATTAAACATTACCATTAATTTCCACAATGGTGACAATCCTAGGCATGTGTTGTTACCCATGGATATGGCTAGCAACACATTTCTATGTATAATAGTAAAGAAAAATCAAGAAGCAATGAAGAAAAGTACAAAAGAAAGAAAATATCAACAGAAACCATCTTTTACCAGAAGCCTCATAATACGCACTTAACATGCTAGATAATGTAACAAAATTGTCCTTACAAGCTTCATGTAAACTTGGGTTATCATAAAAGTAATTTTGCATAAACAATAATTTGCATGTACATGTTCCAACTTTCATACCAACACCGCCATCTACAGAGATTAACAATGATAATTCTTGTTTGAGTTTCCAATCTTATGGAAAGGGTCAATATGGAGTGGTTTAAAAACTGTAGGAAAGCTCCTTTTCCAGTAGCCTTAAACACTATTTTATCAACATCATGGGACATGGTGGTAACTGTAACTCTTTCCTGATGACATGTTGGAACCCAATATCATTGTCCTCTACAATAGCATGCATATTTCATAACCATTCCTGCAAAAGCAATATAGATTCAAGACAATGTTCATAATTCACACAGTCAATAGAAAAGGACAAAATTTTAGTTACTTAAAGGTTTTTCTAAGTCATCTACAATTTTCTTCCCTTCAACCATCTAGTATAACATGTGCTCTTGCTGAATAAAAATAGGGAAGGACAATGTGTCTCACACTTCTACTAGCTTTCATCTTATCATCTCCAACAAGATCCACAATTTCTTTGTCTGGTTTCAAGAACCTTGATGCAATCTATTCATCAAGTATACCAAGATAACAAACATCATTATAATTAAAATCTGCAAAACTAGATCAAGAATCTTGGTTCTACATTGTCATAAGAATATTCACAAAAATCAAGAGCAACTAAAGGATAAAATAGAAAAATAAAATATGTACAATCTATTGCAACAAACAACACAAACCAACACTCAATGTTCTTAGAAACATTACCTTCTTTACCCAATCCAACATTGTTGCGCTAAAAAGGAGTGTTTGAACCTTGCTTGCATCCTCAACTTTTTCCTGAAACAAGCAGATTGCTAAACTTAGAGAACGTGGATATTAAATATACATATCAAATATTATAATTCTAATAAATAGTGCAGCTGATATTATTGCAGCAGTTTGGACAACGGGGTATTACTTTTGTAGGTAGTACAATCAGGCCTAGACTTGTTTTGGCAAGCTCACTAAAGAGCACTATCATGGTGGATTTGTAATTTGATTGGTCATTATTCATTTGTTGATAAGGAAGACTGTTTGCTGGGGAACACAGCTTCCCAAACCTATATGTTAACTATCCCTCTATTCTGGCATGCCATTGGTGGTTGTCCAGTGCTTCTAATTACAAATGATGCTACTCTATGCGATCAAGCCCATGACCTGTGGCCAAGGCAATAACAGAAACATCAAGGCAATGGATGGAAACAATGAAACTACACTAGTCTAGCACCATCTAGACTCGGGTCCAACATTCACCACAAGGTTGCATGTCTCATGTTCTAACCTTTGATACATCGGCCATTTGTGTGAACTCGTGATTGAAATCAAGTGTCCATTTCGAATTTATTGAACTCAAGTGTCTATTCCGAGTTGTATAACTTGATTGCATGCATTGTCCTTGTGTATAGACTCTAACTAAAAGATTCTATTTGAGTTTCTAGTTCAGTTGCAAGACGAGTTGTGAAGTTCAAAGTTTGCGTGTCAAGTTCCAACTGATGTTACAAGTGAGGTCTCGATTCAAGTCAAGTTATGTTAGTCAATTCAAAAGGCAAGTATTGCATGTATATCAATGAGTTGAAACCCAATTTTCTTCTTTGGATCTATGCCTAGTATAATCAGAGCATCTGCTGATTATTTTTTTACTGTTGGAAAGGTAGCACAAGAGAGAAATAGTGCAACTGATATTATTGCAGTAGTTTGGACAATAGGGTATTACTTTTGTAGGTAGTACAATCAGGCAATATAAGGATAATTTCATCTTGTTAATCCCAGTTTCATTATGTTCTTATCTCATAAGAAAACAACCCAACAAGACCTCTCTTGACTCCATTTGACCTATTAAGATAAGCAATAATTTTGGTCCACCCATCCATTCATTTTTATAACTCTACCATACATTTTCCTAGGGAAACCTCTCTTGTGTTGGAAAATAGTTGACCTAAACCTCCCATGATAACAACAAATGCACGATGGGTAAAAATTGACCAGCATACACTACAATAAAAATTTGCCATAGTTAAATACATCAAATGTTATCTTTTGTTAACCATAGTTTAAAATCACACCCATGCATATCTAGCCCAGCCTAATATATGGGTTTCAAGTTGATAAATTGAGGATCCCATCATGGTAAGGGCATGTACTTAATGTATGTGCGTGTACATATACTTCTAGTATATATGCATAAAAAGATAATCATTCAGACTCCATTCACATGGACCCTTGGTTGTACTCGCACCAAACCATCTTATGAAAAATCAATAGAAGAGCAAAATGATATGTAAATATTCAAAAGACCTTACATTAATTTCAGATATGAATGAAGATAAAAATTGGGGAAATTATAAATTATTTGTCATGGGTATGTATTGGTCGGTTTGGGTGTGCGCAGAGAGAAACAGACAAAGATCACTTTAATTTCTATTCTTCATCAAGTTTATAGCATACATATATACATATACATATGAAAATAGATAAATATATATCCACTAAATAAATATGAACACATAGCTAATGTGTGCATTTTCCAAAAATAAAATTCTACCCGACCGATTTTAATGACCGTATCTTTCCTTTTTTCTCATCCTTCTTTGGTTTTGTCAAATCCTGCAAATGCTTAGAATATTAAGAATCCTTTTCCAAATCAAGGAAGAAGTTCTATGTAACTATATATTTAGGGGAAACAAAACACAAAGTTGGTAAAGGAAAAAGGTGAGAACATACCATTCCATCTTTCCAATGGGGAGCATTTCCCACACCTGTAACCGCATCATCATCCACATACCCAAACACCTTGCATAGTTCTCTGTATTCAAAATAATGGTTTGGCGCAAAATCTTACACAAGAAAAACCAAAATCAAGGACAATAAAAACTAGGGTGGAGAATCACAAAAACCATTGTTATAATAGCCATGCAAAAAAAAATATTGGTAAGAAAAGGGGATATCTGATTGACAACCAATACAATTCTTTCCTTTTCAAATTAATCATTTTTCTTGGATGTAAAAATCACAAAATTTATTTTATAGCCCGACTTTAGGTTTCCCAAGTCTTCAACATTCAAAGACTGCATATATTTGAATTCCTGCAAATAAAGTCAAAGATATCCTAATTCAGAACATTAAACGCAAACTTAAAATTAAACTCCAGTTTATGCCTTTACCAAAATGGTTTGGAATAAATGTAACCCTTAGCCTTTTAGTGCACATAGTGCAACAAGGACTTCGTGAAGAGAAACCTGCTTGTCTTTGAATCCAAATTGTCAAAAGTAATACTCCATAGTCCAACTACCATGTAACATACAATAAGTGTATACCAGTACCAATTAGCCACTAAATTTGTGCAAAAGAGATATGCAAAGATTTATAGATGGAAAGTGTGAATGTGACTAAACCATTGTTAGTAAAGAAAAGTTATAATCATCAAAAGAAACTTTAGAAATAAGAAAACACATGTAGTTAGTAGTTATTCTCCTGGCCTCGGTAACTTATTTCATTGACTTTAGTGGGCATTTTTAGACAAAAATATACCTTGTATAATTACTACAATATAGAAAAAATATTGTTAATGTGTAAAGTATATACTCCATACGAAAAAGCTATTCATGCACTTTCCAGTAGGCTACACACTTCGTAACAAAAAATAAAACATCATGGATGAAATAGATAGCCCCAGTAGAAAGGCAAGTTAAAATAAACACAAAACAAGTAGGGGATAAACTGCAACATGAACACCAACTCAACTAATAGTATGAACTCCGCTACAATAGAAATTAGAGAACAAACTTTAAGAAGTTCAGAAACTTTCCTTTTAATCATCCTCGATCAGAAGGTCAGATAGGTGTGGATGACTCAAGAACTGCATGATAAAATGGAACCAACCAATCAATTCTGATATCAATCCTTAGCACATATCACTCAAATATATAATAGATAATAACAAAAGAATGAGAAATTATTTATAATTCATCTTCTTCAAAAAGAGAGGTAAATTAAAATTTCTTTTATTCACTAAATTATTTTAATTTAAGTGCGTCTTTGGTTAAGAAGCAGAAAAGGGACCCATTGCTTGATTAGAATTTTGCAACAATGATTTAATTTGTTTTTATCATCTCTTTTGCATTTGCACCTAATGGAAACTGTTTCATGCATAGGCATTACAAGATTTGTCTGGGTTAGTTACAAGGGCAGTTCCTGGGATTTTAACCATGGCAGACAAGTAGAGGTCTCATTATGTTCACCAAAATATTGTCCATTTTCCTATAAAACAATAGATGGTTAGCTGAGTTGGGGTCTGTCAGGATGCCGAAAGAGTGTTGAAAAAGCATTACATGTTGGTCAATACAAGGAACAGGAAGGAAGAAAGGGAGAACCTGGGAATGGAGGTATTCACAAGGCAGGGAGGGGAAGAATTAGAACAAATAAATTCATGACATGACAAAATTCTAAAAATATAAAATGGAAGACATAAAAATAACAAAGGTTGGTTGGTCTCCAAAACATATTTGCCACTTTTCTATACAGTTTGAAAGAAATTGGTTCTAAGGATTTCAAATTTTTTAGAACACATGTACAAGACATGTAAAGTTGACAAAATTTAAAATAGTGGTCAGTAAATTCATAAATATATTCTAGAAAAGAAAATATGTGCCTTTGGTATTCTGCATAATTTTAGGTTTTCCATGTTTATTTGAAATGACATTTCCATAATTGGTTTATGAAACATACCTTTTCCATGTGCAATGTTCAAGAAATAGATAAGCATGGGTGATCTATATTATATATAAATACATGATAACACACACATATAAGACAAACTTAAGGTTCATAAGAACTTACTACGGTAAGCCAAAATTCTGGGATCTTTTGTATAACTTCCTTGCGCCTATGGTAAATAGGTCCTTTTCTCCATGTAAATTTGTTCAATCTCTAGAACCTTATCATTTTCTTCTTCATTTTCCTACAAATTCCACCAATCAAACATAATTTTCGCAATGTCACACAATTATTCAATCATGGGAACTCTCACCATCCATCTTGATTCTAGATATTGATGGATTTTTACAGATGCAGACAAATCTAATAGAGATGATTGAACTATAACCAAGGGAAAGAGAAGCAAAACCAGTAATGCATAATCAAGTTGATGTCTTCTTCTGTAGAGCATCAATTTTCTTGATGTAGTCCAGGTTTGATTGCAACACTTGTTGGAGTTCTACCATCTGCTGATCCTTGGGGGGGAGCTCATCGATATTGGCTGTCATAGGGAGCTGACATTTACGGTGAACCTGATGGATTTCCTCATAGAATTTTGTGCACTTTTCAAGAGTTTTATCAATCTCCACATTTAGTCGATTAGTGGCTTTCCTATAAAATTCAAGGAGTGCAATATCCAACTTTAGGGTTGCTAGTGTTTTTTGAGGGAGGTGAGGAGGAAATGCTGGGTTATTTTCTCTCCAAGTTAACTGTTTGTTAATCTTGTTTCTAGTATTAATCAAATGTTGATGCATTTCTATTGAGCTTGCAGCAATTTCCTGCATCCTTGGAATGAATTGTTTGATATTGTAGATTTGTTGAAAGAGAGTTTTTTGACAGTTTGAGACTTGCTCTTGAAGCTGGCATGCTTGTGCCCAGAACAGTTCCATGAGTGATTCCTTCTCTCTCAACAACTTATCTACCTGAGCCTTCAATTCATTGGCCTTGTCATTCGCCACTGATGCATGTGTTTCAAAGTCTGCAAGCTTTGCTTGAAAATCATTTGTCTCCCCTTCCATTATCATTAACTGAATAGTAAATGCTTCCTTTTCTATGTTAAGGTTGTTGTACGCAGCTAGTAAGTTGTCTTTCTCAAATAATGTGGCTTGTAAATTTGTTTTTAACTCAATGGTCTCTCCACATTCCTTTACCAAGGTAGCCTTGAGTTTCAACATTTTTTCTTTGTTTCGCTCAATAGTAGTAAGTAGCTTGTCGACATTGTCAACACTTGCTTGTGCAGTTGCGACATTCACAGAGGCTGTGAATTTGGGGTCCTTTTGGGTGCCTTCTACAAGTGTGTTTTCTGTGACAGTGACAATATCTGGTTGAGCGGTAATTTTCATTCTTTTTTCATTGGGGGCTTCTGGAAAATGATCAACATGCCATGCAGTGTATGTGTCTTTAATGCAAAAGGTTTTGTATAGGAGGAGCTTGCTCCAGCAAAATGAAACAAAGGAATCTGCAATAAAGGGTGGAATGGTAGTGAAGCAAGGAAAGAGACAGACAATTTTGGGAGGGTAGATTGGTTTCCATTGGGAGTGATTTCTATGAGGAGAGAATGACCAAGAACGTGCAGCTTCAAGGAGGGTAAGGTGCTCGAGTGCAGGGGGTAGCTGCATGTATGCAAAAATGAAGGTGGGTGTTACCGAGGTGTCAGAAGAGTCATTGGAAACACGTCGAAAAACGCTTTGGATAACATTCAAGGATACAAAGGAGTGACTACAAAGGGAAAGAGGGAGTTTTTGGAGCATGTGGCAAGTCTCTTGTGCACCAATGTCACGATCTGCAACAGTTTCTGACAAGAATCGTCTAATTGGTTGAAGGATGGGGCTATCATTTGGAGTTCCATGTGCAAGATGAGAAATAATTGCATGGTAGCTTTTTGATTTGGGCTCTGCCTTTGCTGCATATTTTGAAATATATTTGAGGACAACATGTCTAGAGAGAATAGGTTGGGAATCAACATTAGCTCTCCAAATTGAGAGCATGGTAGGGTTGCGAATGTTTAGGAGGGAATCGTTCCTTGCGGGGTAATATGTTTTGTGTTCATTTGCATCAATGAACAAAGAAGTAGGTTGTAGATCAAAGGGGAAGCCGTAGCGACATTCAAGAGATGATCCCTTTTTTCGGAGGCAAGAAGATTCTGAACATTTTGTGTACCTTTGAACACAATTAACAAGGTCTTCATAATCATCCAAGTAACTAGCTGCAAGTATGGAATGTGATCCAATGGTGCATGGATCATTTGTAGCAGATGGTTGGAAGCATGGGGTTGTAGAATGGTTGGGTCGAGGATTCCATGCATTAACATATTTGTCAAAGTATTTTTTTGCATCTTCGACCGTGGTAGCATATTCCCAATCTAATGTGTCCATATTGGGTGCATTTTCAAGCCATAAGAATCCATGTATATGCGCAGAGCCCCTATGTTTCCATTCATACCTACATGGAAATTAAAAATATTAGGAAGGTACATTTGAGGTTCTGAATATAGGCAACTTTGATGAGAATATGATTTGTTACGAACCTGCACCAGTAGTCTTTTGTAGAAGCCCTTTTTGAAGAACCTCTTCAAGGAATATTTTGAATCTATTGTGCATGTATTGAGATGCAACATGTGGATTGGCAATAAGGTTGCGAATCCTCCATTGGTGTTGTTGATTTGAAGTGGTTGGAGCTTGTCCAGGCATCAGAGAATGCAAATCCGACCAATTGGTATCAGTTGCGCTGAGAGTGAAGAAGAATGTTGGTGTCCCTTCTTAATTGATCATGTCAGCTAGTTCACCCCGACTTTTATTCCAATAGGAACGTGTCCCACAAAGGGTGGAGCCAAAGCGCATGAATTGTTCAACGATCTTAGCATCGTGCATGTCTTGTAATTGATGTACAAGTTTTGAGATGGTTGGAGGCAATGTATCTTCAATGTTCCGTTTGACAAATATGGAAGTAGTAGAATGACTACGGTGGTGCATCATGAGGTTATATATCCTTTTTATGCCACACAAGCACACTAATGGATAAGGAAAATACCTCTGTTTGTGGGGAATAATTTATTTATTTTGATTATTTAATAAAGTAGTTTAGAGATTATTCTTTTATTCTTAAAGGCATTTTCTATGAGCTAATTATATGAAAATAAGTATGTATGAGCAGGCGTAGGTGATCTAAGAGAGACCAAGCAAGTCCAGCTGAAAGACTGAAAGACCACGAGTGGCTCAACGCCCTTTTTCCTAATTTATAGAAGAAAACTCCTATTTAGCAGAATCGACATTTAAAGCATAGAGTTAGGTTACGATTCATAATATATATATATATATATATATATATATATATATATATATATATATATATATATGGACCTCTTGAGTAGCAAGGGGTTCCTATTGGCATTTTTTTAGAACTTATATTCAACATATGTTATTCGAGACAGTTCTATTCTAAGATTTTTCAGAGACATGAAGTTACGATTTTAATAATGGAAGAATTGATGTTATTTCAAGCTTTGAGTTTATAAGATTTATTCACTCCTGAAATACGGGTTGGGGAGGGCTCCGTCAACACGTAGGTTAGGAGCCTCGTTTTACTTCAGGTATTTCTCATGTGTTTTGATAATTGGTTTAATCATCATAATATGTGAAGTACTTTGATAATGATTTAAACAACAGATTCTTATTTCAGTTCAACGCTTTTTCCCTATAGTTCAATAATACCGATTCTGTAGTTTCGTAGCACGCTTTCCATAGTCCTGTACATGCATTTTGCGCAGGCATATTTTACCCCTGTTTTCCAGCATTTTATATTAATTCTAGACAAAGATTCAGATCTGCAATTCCATGCATATTTCCCTCATCTTAGTTCGATCATATAGAAGTTAATTGTTTCAGCTTGTTGATTTAATTAGAATAATGATCATCACTTTCAGTATTTGATTTGAATGTGTGGTTGTTTAAGCATGGCAACTCTAGTGGGAAACAAGGTTGGGAAGGCCATGGAGAGGAGGCCTATTGTGTTGTACTCATTGATAGGGGAAGCATCTATTGGCGGCCAGTCAATGCAAGGTGGAGTTGGTGCATTTCTTTTGGCTAAGAAGCATTTGATTTCATCAACCTCAGTTCAACAATTTGTTTGTGTAGATATAAAGGAGGAGGATTGTACTTCATGGGGTTCAAGGAAGCTGGGTAGTTGAACAGTAGAATATGAGGTATAGTCAACAAATGGGGTTTCATCTGGTGTGACATGATGAAGGAGGGATGAAATGCCTGTTGGTTCAAGAGGAAAATAAGATAATGCAATTGGGTTAACTTGAACATCTTTGTAGTATGGGTCAATCGATAGTTTGTATTCAAGAGCAGCAAGAACACGTTCTCGACTAACAAAGAATTCATAAGGCTTGTTTGTAGGGCTGCATTTGCGAACAATAAGGATGTCAATGTCTGAAAGTAAATGACGGAGGGAAGTGGCAATGCTAGAAATGTTTTGCGGGAAGCTAATAGTGTGGCTAGAATATGTATATTGTCCGCCAAGGGCATGAGTGACTTGTAAGATTGGGTTAACATGAGAAATGAGCATTTCTTCAATTTGAGTAATCCTTGCAAGTACAAATGGTTGTATGCCAGGATCCATGTTGTTTTCCAAGGAAAAGCGGTGGACGTTTTTTCCCGTGATACAACGAGAACATGCATATGCACCACAAAAGTGGTTTGTTTTAATTGCAGGATAAGATTCCATGCATATAGAGCATACATTCATGGGATATAGTTTGTCCAATAGTGTACATAATCGTTGTTGTGCACCATCGAGGCTAGAGTTTGTTGAATGGGGTGCTGTAGATGTGGATGGTGGAGAAGGTGTTAGGGAATGTTGGACAATGTGAGATGGGGAAGGGATATTAACAAGTTGATGAGCATCCCTATATAGAAGGCGTTGACGCTTGTTTTTTTTTTTTGAGCATATAGAACTCTTTTGCATGTATTGATTTGATCAGTGTCAAGGTTTGTCGACATGCCTACAAAAGAAATTGTGTGGTGGCTACGATCTTGATGGTGCCTTTGGAGAAAGAGAAACATACTATATATTTAACCATTGGAAGAGTGAACAAAGGTAGATTGTAAAAGATAAGGGGAGAATAGATAAATGATGATAAGTTGTTGCAAGAAATAAATATAGGTGCTTCTAAACATTGTTTATAAAGAAATGAAGTATAAAATAAGAGCATATATAAGATTGCTTATGTAGGTTAAATAGTACTTTATAAAGCTGTTGAAATATTGTAACTTCTAAGAATATTATATTTGTACTTTATTATTTCGGAGATGTTTCATTCCTCCGTGAAGACCTTATTGTATATCCGAAGATGTTTTATTCCTCTGTGGAGAATGTGGTAACTTGGATTATTAGAATTCCCTAGTGGGGGTCGGCCCTATATGAGTCATGTGGGTTAAAGGGTTATTAGACCACCCTAGTGGGGTCGGCCCTGTCACATTATGTTAAGTAGTTAAATTAGGGCCGACCTAGTTAGTGTAAAAGTCAAGTCGGAGTTGTGTATAAATAGAGGAGGTGTGTTCCTCATTTAACACACATTCACTCACTTGTGATTGGCGCATAGGTGAGGGAGAGATCTGCTATGGAGGAGAAGCAACTCATGTTTAGGGTTTACATATTTGTATTTTCCGATCATTTATATTGAGGAAGCTTTGTTGGGTTTTCTACCCCATGAGGGTTTCCAAGGATAAATCTGTGTCTCTTGTGTTTATGCTGTGCTTGTTGTTCTTTCAGTGATCCTGTATATGCTATTGTTGTGAAATGGAATGTAATACTGATATTCTATGTCTTAGCATAGTAAATTTTAACATGGTATCAGAGCTATCCTGAATGAAGGCAATGTATGGCACTTACAACACTTGTCTCACTTGCGACAATTTGCAAGTTAAGGTTTTGTATAACAAAAACCAGTCATCGTGTAACTTTCTCTATAAATACATTTTGGAGAAGGTTCAGGGTCTGAAACTTCTACAGGTTGTAGATAACATCCCCCTTTACCTTGTGTCCAAAGGAAAACCTCCGATTCATTGTACTTTGTGATTTACGATCCGTACAAGTTAGGGTTTTTGCCTCTTCCAGATCTCAGTCATAAACAAGTGACCTAGGAAAAAAGGTCATATCTCAGGCTAGGAAGATCCAAATGAAATTTCATAAAACGTGACAGGTAGGGCACGGACTGTACTTTCACAGGTCCACTTTTCAGATTCCTAAGTTGAACAAGTGACATGTGGAACACCGTACAAGTTCGCTCTCCTGTTCTATCCCATAAACAAGTCACGTTGCGACACTTGGAATAACTCTCTCTCATAGAATCCAATTGAGGTCATACCTGTGGGGTTGGAAAGATGACAGGTCAGGATACCACAGGATGAAGTTTCAGACCTTTTCGATTCATAATTTAAGAGATGCACTAGAAACAATCAGGTGCATATTTCTATCAAAACAGAATTGGATTCTAAGCACCTTCAGTCTTGGCTTGTCACCGTTGCGGGAATTTAGGGCTTCAAAGAAAGTTGGAAGTTTTGGAATCAGAGTCCACGGTTGAATGATCCTCATCAAAATCTAAATTTAGAGACCAAGATCAAATTTTTTGGTTGGGAAGAAGGTCGTGCTTGATCAAACCCTAGTTCGGGATTTTGACCGAAAAGGTGGAATTTCTGAAATCTGTGACCACGGCTGGAAGCTCCTCAGAAAAATCGAATTTTAGAACAAAAGATAGAACCTTTTTGATGGGAAGAAGACCAAGCTTTATCAAACGCTAGTTCAGGATCTTGTCTAGAAGATCCAGAAGTTTTAAAGGCAATTTTGAGGGGTCAAATTTTGCAGTTTTCAAAATTGAAGTATAACAGTTTGATCAGCTCAGCAAGCCACATCTTTCCATCTATTCAGAACTTTGAAATTCAAAATTTGAATTTTTAGGGTTTCTCTGGAAAACCCTAATCCAACTACAGATCGAGTATCATCAAATCAAAGTGGATTGGGTTAATCCTAGAAAAGGATGAATTGGACACTTACATAAGTGAAGAAGTTCCAGTTTCAGGGGGAGATGAGGCTAAGGCCTTACATAAGAAGACTACAAGAAATCTCGATAGGTATGACTTGAGGAGATACAGGTATGTGTTGAAATCTGTTCATGATTAAGTTTATGATATGTTTGCCTTCATATTATTGAGGTTAGTACAATTATGATTGTTTGGTATTGAATTCATGTGAGGGATAAAAGACATTCATTGATTAGGTTTATGACACTTATGATTGTACTAATGCACCTGTGGTGTTGTATGAGGATGATTTTGTCTACTAACAAGATATAGGTACATCAAGAAAGACAAATCAAGTTCTATGACCATGATGACATGAAGACAAAGACTCATCCATAATCTTTGATCACATAGAAGATCTACTTACGAGGTATGTATGACTTTGTCTACTATGCTTAACTTATGAGATATGCAGGTTCTAGCACAAGGTCTCTAAATCATTGAAGAGAACAAAGAATATATTGTTTGGGTATGTTAAGACATAACCAAGCTTGACAATCCAGGTATGTTTTCCTATATCAAGTTAGAATCCTACTTTGTTAGGATCTTAGGTAAGTATACCTATGTATGAAATGATCATGACCATACATACTTAAGATTATTTAGAATCATAATGTTTTGATATTATTGAGACTATGCTAATGAATGTATGATTATGTATGAGATCATGAGGATGACACTAGTGCACACTTGAGCATGCATAGTGGTGCAGGATGGATAGAAGTTCAAAGACTTATAATCATGATGCTATCATAAAGATCAAGCGGGAGACAACCACACAAACATAAAATATAAGTATTTGAGTTGTTATTTGAATCTCTGAATAGTCAATAATATTGCTCGTAATAGTTGTATGCATATTTGTATATATCATGCATAATGTAAGCATTCATATGGCATTGAATAGTATACTACTAATATGCATATGATGGGTAAGTTGGACAAACATTCCATTGTTGTTTATCTAGAATGAAACCTTTTTGCTGACATGCTGATAGATGTGCATGCTCTTGATAGTATGTTCTGGTAGAGATGGAAGGCATCTAGATAGCCACTGTATGCATACAGGATATGGAAAAGTGTTGTGCCAAAATATTGGTCAAGATAGTTGCATAACTATGTGAATCATATCAGCATGCATAATAGGTTATCATTGAAATGACAACATGATTTGATGATTATGAAGTATTACTAATCATGTAATTAACTTTGATTTGTAGGAAAGATCACGAAAGAATGATGAACACCGAACAAGTGATGGATGTTCAAACAAGAAGACTTACAAATCAAACATACTATAGAAGGCTCGTGGCTAGAAGATTCTCTTAGAAAGAGGAAGAGGATCATGATGAGAGGTTTTCTCCAAGTGGCTAGATAAGACCATTCTCTTAATGGTGTAATTGAAGAAATCTTTGTACGGGTACCCTGGATTGATAGTAATTGGATGAGCTTAATGATCACCATGGGTGACGCGGATTTCAACCTTTGCTACAAGGTTGAAGATGGTGTCTATATACATATGCCATTCTTCTCTTAGATGGATGCAAGCAGGAACTCATCATAGAGTTCGAATGATCTTGAGGCTCATATCAGTAGACCCATCTAACGAGAGATGACACAAATAGATATGCAGAAGATCACTCAATACAGAGTGTGAATGATGTTCATTCACAGAGGGAGAATTGATAGCTTCTTGACAAGCTTGGGATTTACCAAAAGTAAAGGTGATCCTAACCTTTACCTTAAGGTTATGAATGATGAACCCATTATACTATTGTTGTATGTGGATGATCTCTTTCTGAAAGGGAATGAGAAACAGATCATGGAAAACAAGAAGAAGCTAGCTACAAAATTTGAGATGAAATATCTCAGATTGATGCATTACTTCCTAGGTCTAGAAGTATGGCAAGGCTCAGAAGGACTCTTTCTCAACCAGGGAAAGTATGCTATGTAAATCTTGAAAAGATCTGATATGGCCACTCTCATGGACTCCAACTTGAAGATGTTAGTTGATGACTCATCAGAATTAGTGGAAGTGACTCTATACAGACATATTATTGGGTCATTGATGTATCTAATGAACACTAGGCCAGATATATGCTTTGCTGTGAACACCTTGAGTCAGTATCTAGTGGAACCTAAGCATGTTCACCTGATTGCTGCAAAGTATGTGATGAGGTACCCAAAGGGTACGATAGACTTTGGTCTATTTTATCTTGGAGATCATGACTTCAGATTGTATGGCTACACAGATGTTGATTGGGCAGGTAGTGTATTAGACAGGAAGAGCACATCAGGTGGATGTTATTGTCTAGGATCTACCATGATCTCATGGTTTAGTAGGAAGCAGTCTAGTATGGCTCTCAGCTGATTGCTTCAAAGTATGTGATGAGGTACCCAAAGGGTACGATAGAATTTGGTCTATGTTATCTTGGAGATCATGACTTCAGATTGTATGTCTACACAAATGTTGATTGGGTAGGTAGTGTATCAGACAGGAAGAGCACATCAGATAGATGTTATTGTCTGGGATCTGCCATGATCTCGTGGTTTAGTAGGAAGCAGTCTAGTATGGTTCTCAGCACAGCTGAAGTGGAATATATTAATTCTTACTCTGCTAGTTGTGAAGTGATATGGATTCAAAAGTTGTTATCAGGATTATTTGACTTGGAGATGGACCCCACTGTGATCTTGTGTGACAACCAGAGTTGTATCAAGATGAATAAGAATCTAGTGTTCCATGATAAGTCAAAGCACATAGAGATCCTATATTTATATATACAGGGTATGGTGCAGAAAGGAGCTATAAAGCTCGAGTATATGAACACTAACGAACAAGTTGCTGATACATTGACCAAACCTTTGTGTCGAGTAAAGTTTGAGTAATTCCGAGACAAGCTTGGTGTAGAAGGACCCTCCTTGAAAGGGGGAGTGATATGGCTGTTGATGATGAGATTTCCTGCATCGAAGGTAAGGTCGATGATGTGGATACTTGTGTCGATCATGAGGTTACCTGTTCCGACGATAAGGTCAATGATGAGGTTACCGGTTCCGACGATGAGGTTGATATATGGTCCTTAGACTCTGTCTAAGTGGACGAGGAGAAATTGTATCATCCCTGGACTTCGGTCCTTGAATTGATTCGTAGACTTATGTCTCCAAGAAATGGTCCCTAGTGGACGAGAGGGATTGTATCATCCCTAGACACATGTCCAAAGAGATCTGTAGACATATGTATCTGAGAAAGTGGTCCCTAGTGGATGTGATAGGACTGCATCGTCCCTGAACATTTGGTTCAAAATGTATGTGATAGGACTGCATCGTCCTTGAACATTTGGTTCAAAATGTACGTGATAGGACTGCATCGTCCCTGAACGTTTAGTTCAAAATGTACGTGATAGGACTGCATCGTCCCTGAACGTTTAGTTCAAAATGTACGTGATAGGACTGCATCATCCCTGAACATTTAGTTCAAAATGTACGTGATAGGACTGCATCATCCCTGAACATTTGGTTCAAAATGTCCGTGATAGCACTGCATCGTCCGTGAACATTTAGTTCAAAATGTATGTGATAGGACTGCATCGTCCCTGAACATTTGGTTCAAAATGTACGTGATGGGATTGTATCGTCCCTAGACATGATACTTGTCTTAAAAGGATCACAGATTGTATCATCCCTAGACATGAGACTTATCTTAAAAGGATCATGGATTGTATCGTCCCTCTACATGAGACTTATCTTAAAAGGATCACGAATTGTATTGTCCCTAGACATGAGACTTGTCTTAAAAGGATCAAATATTGTATTGTCCCTAGACATGAGACTTGTCTTAAAAGGATCACGGATTGTATCGTCCCTAGACATGGGACTTGTCTTAAAAGGATCACGGATTGCATAATCCATAAACATGAGACTTGTCTTAAATTGATAAGGATTGATCATCCTGGAAGTAGATATGGATTGCATCATCCATAGACATGAGACTTGTCTTAAATTTATAAGGATTGATGATCTTGGAAGTAGATATGGATTGCATCATCCATAGACATGAGACTTGTCTTAAATTGATAAGGATTGATCATCCTCGAAGTAGATTTGGATTGTATCATCCATAGACATGGGAGATGTATTAAAGTGAGAGGGATTGATCATCCCGTAATTGGATCATGTGTGTTGTAGGGTATGCTGCTATGATGTTGTTGATCTAGAGATCCAGATGATGCTGTTGATAAAGAGATCCAGATGATGTTGTTGATCTAGAGATCCAGATGATGCTCTTGATAGAGGGATCTAGATGTTGATGTTGTTGATCCAGATGTTGATAGAGAGGATCCAGATGTTGATGATGTTGATCGAGAGATCCAGATGTTACTTTAGTTGTTCGAGTGCTGCAGAAGATGAAGACTCGGTACTGAAGATGTTGATGTTCCAGTATTAAAGATCTTGAAAATATTCCAGTAACTGGTTGAGTTACTGATGATGTATGAAGAAAGCTTCCAATGATTTATAGATGTATCATGTATCATGTAGTTGATGACTCCTTGCTCCTGCAGATGTAATTATAATATCCTTCTCATTAAGGGGGAGTGTTGAAATATTATAACTTCTAAGAATATTATATTTGTACTTTATTATTTCACAGATGTTTCATTCCTCCATGAAGACCTTATTGTATATCCAGAGATGTTTTATTCCTCCGTGGAGAATGTGGTAACTTGGGTTATTAGAATCCCCTAGTGGGGGACGACCCTGTATGAGTCGTGTGGGTTAAAGGGTTATTAGACCACCCTAGTGGGGTCGGCCCTGTCACATTATGTTAAGTAGTTAAGTTGGGGCCAACCTAGTTAGTGTAAAAGTCAAGTCAAAGTTGTGTATAAACAGAGGAGGTGTGTTCCTCATTTAACACACATTCACTCACTTATGATTGGCGCATAGGTGAGGGAGAGATATGCTATGGAGGAGAAGGAGATCATGTTTAGGGTTTACGTCTTTGTATTTGCTGGTCATCTATATGGAGGAAAATTTGCTGGGTTTTCTACCCCATGAGGGTTTCTCAGGATAAATCTGTGTCTCTTGTGTTTATGTTGTGCTTGTTGTTCTTTTAGTGATCCTGTATATGCTATTGTTGTGAAATGGAATGTAATACTGATATTCTATGTCTTAGCATATTAAATTTTAACAAAAACAATGTTAATTTTAGGCTGTTAATTATTAACTAAGACAAAGGCAACATATTAGAAAGTGGAAAGATAGGTTAAAATAAATCCGTTGGTCAACACAATGTTACAAAAAAAAAAAATATAATATTCAAGATTGTTCATTGCTGGTTACAAGTACCACTTAAGTAACAACGTTGATACAAAAAGTTGTAGCTGCTAAGTATGAGAAGAATGTAAACAAAGTTGGGACTGAAAAGTAGTCAAACTTGGAAAAAGTGAATGTAAAGGTAAAGTTCAAAGGTAATGTTAAGATTCATGGCTCATCTTCCCCTTCCTAAAGGTGTTGTCATGAGGATAATTCTAGAAAAGGTGTTTATCCTTGAATCATAACAATGTTAGTGCTTATATCACTCTTCTCATAAGATGTGTGAAGGACTTCACATACATTGCAGATTCAATGGCTTATGTAAAATTTGTTATTTCCACTCAATCATGATTCAATATTGAGTCTTTTCTTAGGGAGAGCTCACTATTCTCCTACTTTTTACTTGGTGATTCTTTACCTTCAAACGAAAAGTTGTAACTTGCCCATATTGGAGACAAATTTTGAAATTGAACGTGCTATGTTCGTAATTCGATAATTATGTTTAGCGATAATGCTTGCTTTCCAACACAATTTATTATGAAGTTATTTACTGAAATTGAAAAAATGTAAATTCTAGAAACAATTGTGTGATAAATATTTTTTTCTTTGGATCTAGGATAATAAGACTCATCATCTCCTGAACAACATTGTCACTAAGACTCATCATCTCCTGAGCAACATTGTAAGGGAATACAAAGCTGTCAACTTTCTTCATATTTTGAGATCCAACAACAAGTATGCAGACAAGATGGAAAACATTGGAGTCAATATTGATTGTGGAGTTTTGGTTTGCAGCCAGCAGGTCCATGGGTTTGCATGGGTTCCGTAGCTCTGTTTTATTTTATCTAAATGAATAGACACTACAACTTCTTCAACCTAGGGAAGTGGAAAATTTTCTTGGCTAATATCAATATCCTTGAACATTTGGTGATTGGCATACTCCACATCAATATCAAATTAATTTTTGAAGACACCTCCCGCATCCTTTCAATGGTTCTGAACCAACTCGTACGCTCGACCGACCTGACCACCATGCAGCGATTAACTCTGGCCAACCCTTGAGGCACTTCGGGTTTAAAGGAGGGATGGGAAGGTTCTCTTCTTTCTTGCGTACTCATTCTCTGGTGCAAGATCAAGGATAGAGGTATTAGAGAGACCTTTTGTGGTGAGTACACTCCCTGTTGCGTGGTTTCTCCTTCTCCTTACTATGTCAACATGGGCGATGGCCCAGGTCTATCCATGCTTCAATGCCTTCTCTGCAGGAAACAGATAGCATCCCATGGGGGAATCAACCTTGAAACTCTGTAGAACCTTCATGCGAATGAATCCTGTCAGGACGGGGTTAATGGAGAACTGGGTAAGGAGCAACACGCACGGTTGGTGCCCTGCAAGGCATAATTTCTTGGCCAAGGTTTAAGCGCTCTCTAGTGGAAAGAAGGACGGTTTCTCTTGCTCTATGAGGGGGTTTTCCAGCCTATCAGATGAGGTACAAACGTATATGAAAGATATGGAAGCTCAAATCCATAGCATTCGTGGTGAAAACTACGAACTGAAGTGAGATTTCTGCCATATTTTCTCTTTAGTTCAAATGACAAACTCAGAGGTTCGAAGAAGCAGCAACAAGCTTACTGGCTAGGTCACTAGCTTGGCAGAAACTCTTGAAAAAGGTTTCCCCTGCAATGTCAATCTTGGTGAAAATATCACTACTCTTCTTAGAAGCGTTAAGGTGGTGGAGGCAAAGATAGACAACATGAGGGAAGAGATAAAAAATTGCACCACGAAAATAAAAGGAAGCACATGAAAATCAACTGTGGAGTCTTCCCATCAGTAATTCTAGCTCCTTCCAGCAATTGTGACCCAGCTTAGGGTTTGAATCTTTTTGGTTTTCTCAGTTTCCTGTTGTTTTGTATCTGGATGTCTTGGAAACATAACTCAAATGCCAGTTTGGCTCTCTTTTGTATCCGATATCGAGTTCAACAATGCTCTGTTCTTACATTATGATTTTAGGATAGTTTGTTAGGAGCTATAAGCTACCTAGAATAGGACTTTACCATGAACGATAAAGTATGGTAGAATTCAAGCAAGAAGTCACGACTCTCCTACTACCTAGAGAGTAGTCTCGATGTAATCCTTTTGTAATCTCTATTCCACCTTTTATATAAAAGTTTTTTATTTGTTTCTGTTAAGAAACAATAAAAAATAAAGCACACTAAACATATGGCGATGCATTATTTAAAAAATATCAATGGTGGACTTTACACATTTATCCGTACCAAAAACGAAAAAAAAAAACCGCACGCGTTTTCATTAATGCACATAAATATCCAGAGGGTAAATGAGTGGAAATTTTATTTTCAAAAAGTAAGTTGCAAAAAATGTGTTTATAAAATAAAATGTAATCACTATCTCAATATTTTGCCAAAATTTTGAGGGAGAGTTCTACAAGAGATAGTACCAGGGAGGACTTTGAATTGGGAAAATTTTTCTGAAGATCTAATTTGATAAGGTATAGTGGATCATATACAAATCTAAATAGAAGAAATTCTAGGTATTCAATTCCCTCCTGATAGTTTTAAAAGACCCATTAAATCTTGCCTACGATATTTGCAGTATATTCTGAAGAAAATAAATTAATAGATGAATAATTGGATTTTACTAATTACATTTACATTACAAACCATTGTTTTCTTGTAGCTTCCCTTTTGTTTTATGTGGCTG
This sequence comes from Larix kaempferi, assembly GCA_027924585.1. NCBI lineage: Eukaryota > Viridiplantae > Streptophyta > Pinopsida > Pinales > Pinaceae > Larix > Larix kaempferi. The sequence continues at coordinate 634,254 of BSBM01000861.1, read as the reverse complement.
TAAAATTTATGATTAGGGTTTAATCCCCTCCTATTTCGCAATGCGAGTTTTTCTTTGTAGACATTGTACGTTTATTACATATTTGTGTTTTTATATATGAGGCATCTATTGCAATGGGTCCACTTATTGACTCAACTATCGAAACCTACCCTTGGTATTTTTTAAAAATGTTTTCATGTAATGTCCCTTGTTAGGAATTTTATTAAAATGACAATTTTTCACTTTTTTCCCTAGTTTGACCTTTGACTAGTTTGGATCTCTAGATCCCAAATTTGCCCCAAATGATCCCAAATATTCTGAGAAGGTATATGAATGATATTAGAACATATATATGTGTTTCAGGGATTCCTTTGGACCTTTAAAATACTTCTTCAAATCCTCTTTCAATTCTGATCAATGTAGGTAACTTTACTAGTAATTTCCCTTTGACTAGTATTGGTCTCTAGGTCTCAAATTGACTCCAAATGCCTTCAAATATTCAAGGAAGGTGTATGAATGACATTAGAACTTGAATATGATGTTTATGGATGACATGTGGCCACCAAAAGACCTCTGCAAACTCTCTTAAGATTCTGGACCAATTATGCAATTTTACTAGTAATTTGGGGTTCAAATCCCCATGGGGTAAGTACTGAAAATGGCTTCCCAAATGCCTCCAAACCCACTCAAATTTATGAAAAGAGGTATGTAAGGTGTTAAGTATGTTATTAAAGTCGCATATGCACCATTAATGGATTATTACAACTGTTCTCACCCTCTCCCATTCAACTGCAAAAATCCCCAATTCGACCCTTGGGGAAATGGCACTATTTCACCTCCCAATACAACTAAACTGAGTAAAAATGCTTCAAATGCTCAAGTACAGTACATGAAACTTGTAGAATACATCCATGGAAGTATATTGATCACAAATATATCAGAGAATCATCTATTCATTCGAAATCATCAGCATTACATTGATTCACAACAAGGTAGTGGGGAAATGACACTGTTCTTTCATTAAAATTGAGATTTATACATTTCTACTTGGAATTTCGACCTGAAATTTTTTGGAGATGAAGAACAGAGTATTTACTTCATATTACAAAAGAAATGGGGCATTAAAATCTTCCCCAAAGAGTACAATAGCTCACCAAAAACGCCCTCCCTCAAGGATCAAGAATATGCCATCAAAACTAGAAATGGTTGAAGGAGTGAGTTGCAATAGAAGAAAACATGAGCTGCCCTGTAGCTTACACCTGCAAATAAAGACTCCATTAAATCTCCAAATGAAAGGTCTGAATGGCCTTTCCAATTACCAACTTGGATGGGAATCTTTCACCCTCGAAATTGGCTAAGGCAAGAAACTAGTCATCCACTAGCTCTCCCTCTTCACAAATGCAATTGCAAATTCTAAAAATGATCAAAAGATATTCTCATACTTCATTTCTACATTTTATAACCAACATTATCCTTCTAAGGGTCGAAATCCTCTCAATAGATTCAATAGATTTTCATTTAGGAAATATTCCACATTTGCCACTTGTCTCCTAGTTCCAACCTTCCATCTTCTCCCAAATTCGATTTTGAGTCTCTTTGGCTTCTCCAACTCCCAAATTCGCCTTCCTTGAGCCTATTTTTGGGGCTGAAATGTCATAGTGGTCAGATGTCAGAGGTCAGGTCTACAATTTGTCATAGTTGTCATAGATGCTCCATCATTGGTGTCATAGGGGCTAGGGAATCTAGCCCAAGTGTCCACAAACTTCCACTTTGACTCTTTATCTTCCATGGAGGTTACCAATCCTTCCCAATTCAACCTAAGATGCTCAATGACATGTGTTATGACTTACAAACTCACCCAAGAGTGTTCACATTCCCATTAATTCGAATTTGCAAAAGAGAGATACCATGTATTATGAAAAATCAAGCTAGTGTGGGTCCCACATCCTCCATATGTCTCCAAAACCATTTGTCACCTTGGATTTCTCTTGAATTTCTTTATTCACTCTATTTATTAAATACTTGAACCCTTCTAATGTCCAAACATCATTTATTATCCCCCTTATTCCAAATCCCAAAGCTTCCACCCCAAACCTAGGAAACTAGTAATTTTCCTCCTTGGCAATTATTTGACCCTTAACATCAATTTTACAAACTCTAATGAATATGGATAATTTGATTAGGCCATGGATAATGTGATTAGGCCATTATGACCCAATTCCAATTTTGGGACATGACATTTCACCTTTTAGGTGTGTAGTGTATAAATTAACACACTTGTAAGATTCACTAAAAAGCACACCATTTTAATGTTAATTTTTTAAAAATGTCATTGAAACTTGTCCTTGTCAGTGTTTTTTTAAACATTATCGTGTTTTTGGTGTGTACTATACATATTAATGCACTGGTGTGCTTCCATACAAAAACACACCATTTAAATATTAATTATTTAAAAATTTTCATGGTTATATCGATGTGACACATATAGATGATACATAGTGGTGAAATTTAAGTCGTTTTTAAAATTTTGACACACTATACCGGTGTGTATATATGAATTTTGCACATTAGTGCATTTGTGGGATTATAAATCACTGGTGCATATTTATGTACAATGTGCACCAATGAACCTGAAAACATTTTAGCTAAAAATTATTTAATTTATTTGTTAAAAATATTTAATAGTTTCTCTATTTAATGAGGCATTTATTGATATAATATGTCTAATATTCTAAGTTCAAGGAAATAAACTTGTTGCAATGATCACAATGAGAGCACATCTTAAAAAGAGAACAAGGCAAGTTATTCAAAATTTTAATATAAAATTAATATGTTTGAATTATTTATGAGTTTAAATGATGTATATTGGTTAATGTGTGTCATGCAAAGAAAAAACTTGAAGAAACTCTAAGATTGTTTGCAATCTAAGTGCAAAAGAGCATAAAAACTTGATGGAAAAGTGGTAAAGAGATGAATTAGGTCAATCAAAAGGTAATCAACAAAATAACAATATTTGAACTACTAGTAATAATGTACTTATTAAGAGGGGTGGTAGGAGTGGGAGGAGAGATTCTTGAACCTGATGGAAATGCACAAGGAAAATTTGAATGGGGACTTGGAAAAAAATGAACAATATCATAGAATATTTGGCTCTATATCAAGGAATAAAAACTATTTTAAGAAAAGGGATCCAAGATGTTCTAATCCTCGAAGTCTCAATAACAACTCTTCAACCCTTTATCTATCAATCTGAACCTTCAAACCTTAGGATTGCTATAATTTTTGAAAGAACAAAAAGGTTTTTAGACAAGCTTGGATATGACCAATTTTTCCATGTTTTATGGGACAATAACAAGGAAGTTGATTGAATGGCCAATCTAGCCTCAACACTTCCAGAAGGGGTTCTCAAATTTAATAACACATATGAGAGAAAGGATCCAATTTCATAAGGCTTGAAAGCATAAGAAATAGGACGACATGAATAGGTGTAAAAGAAGGAACCATGATCCAACAAATGACTAGGGGACTAAGGAAAAGTCCCAAGTCAAGCGAGGGCATGGGATTGGAGAACAACATTGGCCAGGAATGTGTGGTTGCAACATGCAGAGGAAGGAGGAGTAGGAAAAAATGGATAGTCATGGATACATGAGGAAAAAATGAGTGGAAATAAATGATGGAAGGAGTAGGCTCGAGCTTTTGGTCTTGTCCACTAAGTTGGATTCAGACATGGAAATCATCCCTCTAGCTCGATTACATGAGTGGGATCGTCCCCCATATTAGCATGTAATTACCACCTTTGTAATGGGAACAATTATGAATTTTTGTGGCAGGGGATGTTATATTCAACACTGAGTTGGGCTTTGCAGTAAGGAGCTATAGGAAGGTAGGTTGTGGAAAAGCACCAGGTTGTTGCAAAGCTTCAGGCTATTGGGAGGGGGGTTGGAAATGTGAGATTTAGAAGGGAATTCGAAGTGAGTAGTGAAATCATGGTGGATGGAGGGTAGTGGGATGATGGAGATTGTTTCCTTATGCATGGATTTATGCGATTACAGGATAATAACATGCATCTGCGACGCTCCATACAATCCATGATACATGATTTCCATGAATTGGAACACATAATTAACCTATGGAAGCTATAGGAAGAGCATGAAAGGCTACCAGATAGAGAAAAATAGGTCTATTAGGTGGAAGCATTGAGAACCGAATTAGAGGAGCAGTAGAAAAATGGGAAGAGCTGGCTAATCCATGACTTGACATCCAAGCCCAAATGGACACTAATTGGTAGTGAAGTTATGTTTTTTAAATGTAAGCTAATTTTGTATCACTTTATCAGAATTTATAGTATTATGCATAGAATTCATGGCTATAGTAGGAACTTAAGGAACTGTAGGGTAAAATCATGATTATGGGTGTCTATTTTGGGGGCTGTTATGAGAAAACCAATCTATTTTTTTTTCCTGTTTTTCAACTTCGAGCGAAGTAAAGTTATTTTTGTGTTTATAATTTCACTTTATAGTGAAAACATAACTTTTGGAGAATTATGTTAGCTTTCTATTCATTATTTTTTCAATTTTTTTTATTGAGATTTGATATGCCAATTTAGAAAATGTTTGACAGTATGTTCTTATAAAATGAAAGGGCTAATAAATAGTCATGTTTTTTGAGTCGTATGAACTCATTCTAAACTTGTGTTTATTAAAAAAAATATGCTACGACAATCTATATAGAGTATAATACTACACATCTATGATTTTGTATCCAATGGGTGAATATACTAATTATTATAATTTTTTGAATTGGATCGATGTGGAAAACTTGTCCTATATCCACATGTTTAGTTTGAGTCGACATTCCTCTCAATTTCCACTAAAACTAAACAATCTAAGAGTACCCTTTTGAAGTAGATACTCTAATGAACTGTCCTATATTTTTTTCAATTTTTTTATTGTGTATTTTTGAAGTTATTGAATTTTTATTTCATTGCATTTTGAAAGCAATGAAACCTAAATAGACACTAGTTAACAAAAAATAATAATTAAAATTACGAGATCTCAATTAAATACAACAAAATATATACCTATAGAAAATAGATTCAATGGAAAAAATAATGGTATCGGTTATGAAATTTGCTTTGCAGTAATGGATATCAAATTTTCCTTCTGAAATTGGGGAAGCTTGAAAACCTTCTAGTTTTCAGTATTAACAGGGTTTTCGTCCAAAAAATAGTTCGATCGAAAAATTGTATAATGTGAATTTCACGATGTGATTCTCATCGAATAGACAACCATCTTGATGAATTTACCCTGTAAGCAAGAGACGTGATAGTTTTAAACCTTAACAGTGCAGTAAAAACTCATACAGATTCTTAACAAATAATAGAAAATACGCAATGGCACACACATAACACAGAGATTTTCACCTAGAAACCCTTAACCGGGAAGAAACTAGCAAAACTTAGATCCGCACAACTCTTTTCATTCTATGTTTTCTTAACCATTTACAATATAATATATGGTATTTGCAGCATCTAAAACCCTAATTCGTTTACCCGAAATTAGGTTACAACCCTAATCCCTTTACCGGGATTAGAAAGAATACAATGGGCCGAAACAACAAAAAAGAAAAAAACAACCCAAAATTAAAGTTTTTGCACTCCGCGCAGACTCTGGGGGCCTAACGCCCCCCTTTGTGTCGTTTCGGAACCTAATGGTCCGAAACGAAGGGGGGGGGCGCCTGGCGGGCTACCCCCCTTCAACCCCCCCCTCCTGCCGTGCCTGGCATAGGCGAATCACTACTGTGGAGGGTATCGTGTTGTACACGCACCCACCATGTGAAGAGATATAACACACCCAACAAGACGCTAGTAGTTTTATGTAATTTGGTTAAATTTTGGAGAAGTGTCCTGAAGGTCAATTTTGATATGACCTTTTGGGTTTTTCCCTCTTTTAATAGAAAAATACTACATGTTTCTATAAAAAAATTACTTCTTAAGAATATTTGATAACATGTTTCAAAAAATATATTTCACCTTTGCTGAGTGTTGTGCAGGGACCAACATCGATGGAAGGGAGTGCCATCTTGAGAAGATAAAAAATATGAAGGATGTGAACGATGATGAATTGGTACTCATTTCATTTGGAGTAATGCTAGAAGGTAATGAAAGGGGGGGAGGTTTATAAAACTATGGGGGATATAGTGTAGATAAAATTTAAGGATCCATAATTTTGTTACAATGTAGAAACTATGAGGAATCTTAATAACTCTTAAATTTACTACCATAAAATGTTTTGCAATATTTTTATAAAAAAACTCAAATTTATAAGGATTTTATATTGTTTCTAGACAATTTCGGCGATGTTTAGAGTAAAAGTTTTTAACCTATGGAATTTGGGCAAATCATTTTACAAACAAATGGAACTTAGCGAATCGTTTTTTGGAAAAAAAATAAAATTAGCCCATGGGATAAATTTTGCCTCTAAAAGTTTCCTTGATATAGTGGAAAGAACATGTATATATGTACTTAATTTGCAATTACTATATAAAATTCAATCCAATGAGTATAAGAATCAAGTTATACATAAATTGGATCAAGTGTTTTCAGAAAAATGGTCAATGAGACATCTTAATTAACTTGCAATAGCGAAAAACATACAATAAAAAAATCAATTTAAAAAGTGTTATTCCTAAACATGTTTTTCTAAAATATGTATATACTACTACAAAAGTTAAGAAATGAATATTTTGACTATATATAATTAGTTTCATATCATTATAATTTTTTTTTGTGATTTCTATTTTTTAAGAATATTTTGAAAATCCCAAAGGATGAACAATGTGATATGCAAAACATTCTGGTAGGGATATCCAAAATGTGTACAAGGAGACAGTTAAAGAAATGAACATAATTGCATTGCAGGTGGATCCATCTCAACAACAAGGTGCATCAAACATAGTAATTGCATATTTTTTCTTTTATGTACATACAATTTAACTATTGCATGAAATATTAGTTTTAAATTGTTTCATTCAGAAAAGAAAACAAAATGGAAGCCATTCAACACAGAAGATGAGACAATAAGGAAGAAAATAATTGATTGAAACGTTTGTGAGCACTTGTGTTTTTCTTACTCAAAATTTCATATTTGGTGTGATCTTTATATTTTAATTATTTTTCACTCGTCCTTAGATGTCAACCTAACATGTGTTAAAATACAAAGAAGAACCATTTGAATAATTTATGACATTAGGTTAAGTACGGGTTGTGAGTATATGTTCCCGTATCAAAAGTTAATTATGCAATTTGTAAGTAGTTATGTTGTTTTACTTCTCTCATTTTATAATTAATATAACAACATGAAACCTTTATATTAAATATATGATTTGTCATGTAACATTTAAAATTTGTAGGAAACAAAGTATGTAGTGGAGCTAATACAAGAGTTGTTGAGAAACGACATGACTCGTGACTTTGAAAGAATGTGTACCATTTGTGAATCACTTATTGCTATGGTATGCTTTCCAATTTACATAATCATGGATATGGCTTTTTTTTCATTATGCCCACCGATGTAGATATACTCATTACACTTTATTTTTATGTTTGTAGCTGGAACATGAAGATGAGGAACAAAATCAAGCCAATAAAAAAGACATTCAACCAAACAACTGAAGTACAATATCATATGAAAGTGATGAAGAAATGAGGCACTATGCAAGTAACTCGAGCATTGACAACTATTTCAGTGTGAAGAATTACGATCAATATATACAATTGGATGTTAATGAAAGTTGTATGTTTTAAAATGATTGGCTGTGAAAATCAATTCTTTTTGTTTAAGGTGCTAGAAATATTGTCTAAATTGGTTACCAATAAGTGTAACGATTACGTATTGACATTTTGATTATTGTGGACATTTTTGCCACCCCATTTTGCATAAAAAGGGTGTGATATTCATATATAATAAAATGGTTTTTTTTATTATATTGCATTTTCCAATGTTGTAAAATGTCACATTGCTAATTAAATATATGAATGATTAAATATTACAATGAACATATATGTAATCCAATGGCATAAAAAATAATACAATCATTATATCCAAACACGATATTTAAATTCAAATATCAATATTATTATAAAAAATATTTCATTTTATGATGATTAATGGAATTAGAAAAAAATTTACTTGAACTCAATTTACAGTCTGCGACATAGGTAATTCATTCATGGTAATGATTTTTTTCTAAAAAAATGTTCTCCAATGATTTTAAACCAATAAAATGCACTATTGCTCCTATATGAAGCAAACACCTTGGTGCATATATTGACACTCGCACAGGTGCAACATAAATTGAACATGCATCGCTAATACTTCTTGATGTGTAACTCTACTTCCCGGTGTGGTATAAACAATAATATGCCACAGTGCAATAGTACCTGAATAATACACCAATTCCTTATGTTAATGGAAAACATATGTATATCACATTTTAAATTAAATGCATTGGTTCTCTTTTAGTTACAAATCACTGGGGCTATTATTTGTGAATGACACACCGATGCATACATCAATTGAAAGCATGGATATGGAACATTTAAATAACATGAATCATTGCATTAAATAAATGGGAATAACTAGTGTGGAATATTCAATGAAGATATCATGTCCATATGTTAAAGGAACGTATCGATGTGTTTGACCTATGTAATAGCACTGAAAAAATAACATCCACTAAATCTTATGGCTGCCTATGTTTTCTTAGTTATAATCAATTTTCGTTACAATCTCCACCAAACCATCCGTTATCATTTGTAGAGGTTTTAGTGGAGGATTTTTGGATAATTTTTGCCTAATGTTGTAACACTAAAAACCTTGCAAAAACCTCCGGTAGAATAGTTTTCCATGTAGTGTCTTTAACAATGATAAGGAAACTAACATGCACATGGTCACTATATTTTCAATTTTTCTAATCATGCTAATTTGATTTGTTGTTAACATGGAAGAGTTACAGTACCTAGAGATCCCCTCTAAAAGGTAGAAGAAATAGAAGGATATAGTATTCAAAGTGAGCCCAAATAGAGAGTAATATGTAGAACCATAGGTTGTCATAGACACCCTGGGACCATTCTATGGGGAGACCCTATGTACAGTAGATGTAGAGACTAGTTATAAATGGGGTGAAGTGTATCATATGTTCATGGAAGAAACTTATCCAAAGTTACTGCTTGGACCTAGAGAAGTAAATCATGAAGGTGTATATCAAATTATGAAATTAGGCCTTCATAAAGCAACATCCATACGAATAGTACTTCCATTTGTTCAAGTCATATGATATTTGATTAGGACATCGAAAACAAGATGGCCAAGGATGTAACAAGGAAATTCATTACATCTTTCCATCCTTCATTCTTGAATACATGCTATAAGTTCCCCAATCCCCTTGTGTATATTATAGAAGATGGGTCTTGTAATTCACCCTCAGGTACCATGATCTCTTTAAAATATAGTGGATCAATAAAAAGCATTGAAATCTAGAAGATTAGGTGTGTATCCTACAAAGCATCTAAGGAATACCTATACGATCACTATGGAATTGATAATTAACCTATATTGAGAGTAAGATTGTTGTGGAAAAAATGGCTCACTAGTGAGCTAAATTTCCTTTCCTTGCAGGTTGCAACCAAGCAAACAACACATGAGTGGGATAGTATGATGAATACTATGATGTTGAAGGTATAAAATAAACAACAATGCATACAAGAGATACTTCTAAGATTAAACTTGCAAAAATGATATGAAAACATAAGAAAGAGATAAGCTTTAACCAAATGTTTATTGTCCAATTGAAAATATTTGAACAAAATAGTATCAACTTGAGGAATGTATCTTCCAAGAGGCATCTAATGCTCCCTTTGGAGGATGCTTTGAATTCTCTCTAGTTTCTCTTTAACTAACTTGGAATGGTGAAGGAAAATACTTGTGTCTTGAGGAAGAAGTCAAGGAGGGTTGATATGTCAATGAATAGTAAGAATGTGAATGGAAGAGATGTCCTTCAAGTAGATTCTTGTAGAAACTTGCTCTAGATTTTCCGTATGGAATGCATTCCCATGGCTTCCTTTTATAGACAATTTGGAGGTGTTCAAAAAATTGGTTCAAGATGAGAATGCCCTTCTTCATCAAGTAGTTTATAAGTACAAATATGGGGCTATTGAAAGGCACAAATACTTTGTAGAATCCAATTTGAACCTATGTGGCACTAAAAATGTAGTTGGGGAGCATTGAATGTGATATATAATTCATTAGTTTGAAAGTATAAACAATAATTCGGGTTTTGAAGTATTTTTCATGTGATGTTGAGTGGGAACCCTTTGTATGAAGCCATGTGGGTCAACAAAAGTTTGATTGTGTCAAAACAAATTTATCCACATGTTGATTTTTTATGAAAAGGAGTCTTTGTGAGATACATGATGTATGTTGATGATGTCTTTCCTTAATGAATATTGAAATGTTGTTGGTATGTTAAATTCAAGTGATAACAAATATGCCTCATGTCTCAACGAATCTTAGGTTCCAGTCATCTATTAGACCACCTAGGTTGGAACAATTTTCAACTAGGAATCTATACTATCAACTTCAATGAGCTAGACCATATCTAGTTCCAAATAAATAGTCACATAAATTACTCTATCATTCTACATTTCATTTTACATTTTGGATGTGGCATGTGTTTCAAACAATTCTCTAGAGATGGGATAACATTCGCAACCAAACGAATCACACATACATGCATATGGTCAAATCCTATGGGAACAAAAATTTAAACCTCATTATATCAATATTTACGGTGAGCATTTCATGATTCCTATGCATAAAATGATATTCAGTGAACTTGCATAATGCATGTTGAAGAAGGAAATGAAAGCAATCAATGAGATAGGAGACTGGTATATTACATAGAAAGGAATATTTAGATTTTTCAAGGCTACTAGATATCCACAATTACTACCAAAATTTATCCATGACAATATTGGTTTCCAAGGAGTAGTATATGAAACCTTTGTGAATAGAGTAGGAAAAACCCTCTCTTGTAAAAATAAGGCATTATGGTCCCCTTTACCTCTTTTCATGGGAGTGTGTGGCGTAGAAATTTGCAAGATGCAAAAATGGAAGCAAAGGCTCTTGCTGTCTTTTATTTTATAGAGGAAATATTCAGGAAACATGATCCACTTGATTTGGGTGGTTCACCATTCCCATGCCTACAAGTATAAGTGACCCTATCAAAATGAAGTCTGAAAAGAAGAGGAATTCCATGGAAGACTCACATCATTGAATGAAATGGAACTAAGACTAGACAATAGAGGAAAAGGTAAAACTAACAAAATAAGGGAGTGGTTAGATAAATAAAAGGTGGAAATGGAAGCAAGAGAAAGAGAAGAAACTACAAAAATTAAAGAAGCCATGAAAAGGGTAGAAAGAGAAGTAGTTAAAGCACTAGCCAAGGTAGAGAAAATGACAAAAGAATTTGAATATCAAAATATAAGGGAACAACAAGAAGTTGAATAGAAATGAAAACATGATGTAGAAAATAAAGAAGTTGAGGCGAAGGCAAGGGAATAAGCCGAGAAGAAAATAAAAGTGGAGTATGGAATCATAGAGAAAATGGATGCAAAAAATTCTAATATAGGCACATGTTTCAAAACCCCATGCCATCCATCGCTGGAGGTCATTTTTCCCTTTATGATTTGGTTTCAGAAAACTTTAATTCTTCTAAAAATTATTTTTTCGCATCCTTATATCCTTTCATTTTCGACAAGGAGAAGAGGCAAGTAGTGAGACATACCCAAAAAAAACTCAAGACCTCGAGTTCTGCAACTCATAATTACTATTAGAAACTCCATGGTCATGGATATGGAGGGAAACCCTACAACCATAGCTTATATACAAGTTGCCTTCTCTCAAGAAAATGAATTGAACATTCAAAATATGGTCAAGGAATTATAAAGTTAGAAGAGGAGGATCATCACACTTGAATAGGGGGTATCCTTATATAATTAAAATATGATCAGTGTGGTGGAGTTCAAGGCCCATGTTTTCCAATTGTAATATATACTAAACATCATGCATAAATTAATGTAGAATGATCTTCCGTAATTTCAAAAATATGATAACCAGATCCTCACATTCCTAGAGAGGGTGTAGGACAAGAAAGTGGTATTGCACATAGTACAATTAGTTCCAAATTATCTACATAAATTGTAAATAGAGGAAGAGGGCACACTCAAATACCTTCCCCAGATGAGCAAGTGGGAGAGTCAACACAACTTCACTACATTAACAAATTGCCAATTAGCAAGACAACCTTTAGAAAAATACATCACTATATTAATAAGAAACTACAAGCGTTTGCACTTGGTTGCAGGAAAAGTGATTGAATGATGTTATTTACCACAAACATTTGAGGATATTTTAAATGATTTGGAAGGATCCATAAGATGTAATAGAATTGTCAGTGGAATCAACTCAATAATATCCAAGAAAACATTAAAGGAGTACATTTCAACTCCTTCTAGAGGCATAAATTTAATTAACACATATCTTAGTAACCTCAAAAGAGGTATGTGTCCCATTCCTAAGGAGTTTCCATTATGAGGTTTCCCTAGAACAATTAAGTTTTTAGGTGTATTTTGAGTGTTTCTTCTCAGCCTAATGTATGGATAGATTATTTAGATGACAAATCTCATGGTTGATTATACTGACCCAAGTAAGACAAAACTTATTGAGGAATATTCATTTTTGAAGGAACAAAATAAAAGAATTGAGAGGTCTTATCTACCATGAAGGAAGCCCAAATGATCTGAGGTAGTTATGAAAGAGTAAGGGATTTTTCATCTGGAACATTCTAGTAAATTATTTTATGAAATTTTAATAAGGAAAATCCTTCAGGGCCAATATTGCAAGATAATTTTTTGTTTTGGTGTTGTGAGCATTGAACTATTTCTATTGCTTGTTATCTATTAGAATTGTTGTAAGACTGTACTACTTCCACTATAGACTTTTCTTTTTGGTAGCTTATTTTTTTACTCTATTTTTGAGGTTATGTTTTCTATGAGATGATGAATGCAAGACTACAAATATTAATTTAGTAATAAACTTTTGTAAACTTGATTACTCTTTATTGTAAAATATTTACATTTTTATCTTCAATTTTTGAATAGGTTTCTTTTTAAGAAGTAAGTGCATAATATGTATGAGTTGTTTTGTATTCATGTATTATTGACACGCTGTGAGCTAGGATATGTAGCATATATTTTGATTAATCATATATATTAGTATCAATTTTCACTTGTATTTAATCTTCATTCCCATTTAAAATTGTAATGGTTGTTGGGCCAAATCTGGGTGGGTTCCTTATTCCAAATTATGTAAACTCTAGTTGGGACTTCTCATCAAAGAGAACCCTTTTTTTTAAGCTAGGCAATTTGTTTGTGTTAGCAGGAACATGACCCTTCTTAAAAAATGAGGCCAATCCATTTAGTTAAACTTGACTTATCATAGAAAACAAGATGGAATGACTTATTTACAAGTCAAACTTATTGTCATGAAATTTGACTACATGTCTACAAAATTTCCTTGCTAGCAGTAACCTTGACTTGCAAGTACTCATTGGCTAGTCATACTAGCTATCATTGAGTTCAACTTCTAAGCAACAAGCTAAGTAACAAGTAATCCTAATATGTCAAACTATGACATCTGAGTAGTTGCAAAGTTTGTCATGGGTTAGAAAGTTTTACCCACAAGCCCAAAGAAAAAATTGGTGGCCTATTTATAAGTTTATATAATGTAAATAGGAAAATGAATCATCATTCAACTTGGAAAAATTAGTAGATATTTGCAGTTTTTTCCATTTCCAAGGCAAATTGTTACTCTCTTGCCTCACTAGGTGTTTTTCAAATTGAGTTTTGTAACTTTGCTAAGGACCCCTCATGTTATAAGTATCGTCATGACTGTAATGTAGGAAAGCATGATGAAGTATATGGGTTTAGACCTTGACAATGGAGGAAGGAATCTACCTTGCAAATAAGGCATTGATCTTAGCATTGCTAGGTGTACAAAAGGGAATTGCGTTTATTACCTTTGATTTTGCATTGGCAAAGGACGAGGCTCAAATATGATTCAATGCTTATTAGGAACCTATGTTCTCATTATGGATTTGGATGTGTGGGCCAACCATTTATATACTTACGATTATCATGATCTATCTACTTACAATTTCACTTATAGTAACCATAATGACCCGAGGCACTCTCGAAATCACCTCCCCCAACCGAATCCAACAAAAAGTGGGAGTTAAATGGTCAAATCCCAACCATCCACCTATGTGTGCCTTGGATTGAGGGAAGGGCAATACCCATAGGCACTGCATCATTAAAACACATTGTTCTTTAATCAAAATTTAATACATTGATTCTAAAATGACAACTAAGGTGAACAATAAACAAATACAACCTTCATTCGTCATATTGAGATGCACCATAATGGGGCATCATAATTAGGCCTAAAAGAGCATGTAACTATAAAAATAATAAAATGGAGCATAGGTATCACCATAACATCTAATGTAAAAGGGATGAAAAGTGAATCCTTCATGAAAAAACAATTGTAGATTGTATTGGGACTTATTCAACCGTGTATGTCAAACCATAAGTCATAAATAATGCTCTAGGAGCAATTTTGTGAATCCCATTCTGCAAAACAATAAACACAAAGGGTGTGTGACTAAAATAAGTCTCAATTAATCTTTAAACTAACAAATGAATCATACATGTAGGAAATGAATCATACATGTAGGAATCACATAGAACAACAAAAACCCACAAAAGAAAAATAGAAAAATAAACTCCAATCCATACTAGAATTTTTTCCATAGAATGCATCATATGGATTAGCCTTGATTATCTAATCCCACTGGTAAAGTTATAGAAGAGTAAATAAGAAGAAGTGAACATCCATACTTAATGACTAGGATGAGTTTTATCAGGGAGCATTTTGATTCAACACAACAACTTGCTTATGCCAAATCTAGTGTGGGAACATCAAGTAGATCCATATTGTTTGTGGTCACCATTCCTCTTCTACTTCTTCCAAAGCCCCTCTATGCACCAAACCACTAACAACAAATAACAATGACAATGGAGAAGCCAAATCTACACACACAATTCTAAAATAATGATAGAATCTTCGTTTATCTTGTTATTATTTTTTAGGATTAAAATATGGATTATCAAATAAGTAATAATTGCTGATTATATGAAGCTCTAATAGAAATCCCAACAATGATAAAACCCCATAATAGGTGGTTCTTATTATCCAAAATTGTTATCCACTAGAAAGTACCGTAAAATTTTGGATCAAAACCCTCTACCATAACTAATGTCGATCTCTGTTCGCTTTGTCATATGTCGATGGAAGATTGAGCATTTCTCCCATAGAAAATGAAAAAAAAATCCAGATTAATATTGTTTCCTATTTATGAACACCAACATGAGGAGCCAAGGGAACCTCAACTGATCGTTAACACAACATTTTGCAGTTTGCACTTCAACATTTTGGAGCTTACACATCTCAACATTCCATCACCCTCAAATGGCATTTAAAGCTTAACCTTACGAAATATTTATTGATTGATTCAATCTCTAATATTTGGATTTTGAATTGAAGATTAGAGGTTTTGTGAATTTGAAGAAAAAATGGATTAGCGTTATCCTTATGCAACCAATACAAATGAGAATGGAGGCCATATAAGCTATATCCCTTAGGGCTCATGTTTGTTGATCAGAAAGGGTTTAACATAAGGAGTTGGGTGGTTGTAACAAAGTAGTGTAGAGGCAGAGTCTACATTCGTATGGTTGTAACAAAGTACTATAGAGGTAGAGTCTACATTTTTTTTTCAATACATCGCCACCTCTACCTCAAACTCTGTAATAGTATGTGTTGGAATACCTAATTGCGTAGATAACCAAATACTACGCCACCATAGAATAGACTTGAAAGCTCTATATTTTTATTAAAAGAATATACATATAAATACAATCTACGATAATGCTTAATTTCATCTTTTTGGATAACTTTTAATATTCACTTACGTGAATATGAATACAAAATACAATGATAATTACCCTAATAAATTATATTTCATAACCCACTTTTTTTCCTTTTTGGCTTAGTTTCTTTCCTTAACCAGACTATTTCATCGCCGCAAAGACACAAAGTCAAAATAATAGAAGAAAATGGGGAAAGTATAGACGAAATTGTTGTTTGTTAATTTTCTCAAATTTGGTTATCTTCATTGAGTATGATTTCTGCATGATATTGAAAAGTCGTGTTTACCAACTTAATTCACTGAAGATCTAATTATTTATTTATTAATACAAGTTATTATTATTTTTATTATCATTCTTATTTTTTTGGTTTAAATTCATCATCTATTATTCTAAATTTAAAATTGTGAATAGAGACGCTCTATAGCTTAGTATGGGAGAGATCTTGTAAGGTGATGTAACTTTAGTAACGTTAGTATGAGAGAGATCTTGTAACTTGATGTAACTTTAGTATGGGAGAGATCTTGTAACCTGATGTAACTTTATAACTTTAGTAACGTTAGTAACATGTCGGCAAAAGAAAATAATGATAATGAATATTATGGGAGAGATCTTGTAAAAGTGATGTAACTTTTGTAACGTTTGTAATATTGAAGTAATAATTAAATGTAACGTTTGTCTTTAATGACAATCTAAAAAAAGTAAAATGTAATGGAAAATATTTAATGAAAAGTAAAAATGTAAAATGTAATGAAAAGTAAAAAAGTAAAATGAATTATTAATTAAAATGTAAAAAAAATAAAATTATGTAAAGTATTTAAAAAAAATCCATGTCTACTCATAAAACAAAATATTATGAAAAGTAATTAAAAAATAGATGTTCGTTTATAAAATCAAAACTTAAAATTATACGGCTTTAAGATGGATCTATGCTGGTATATCATTTAAAAGCAAGTAATATAATTCCAATAAGAATATGGATATGAATATAATTTGATTCCAAAATTGTGAATTAAGTATGATAGACTACTTAAAAGCATAGTAGACTATTTACATATGATACTTTTAATCAAATATTCATAAATATATCATAAATGTACATAGACATTTATATAATAAAATCAAATATTTATTTAGAAAACAAAAATATAAACAACCTAAAATGTGTTGGTAGAAACAATAGATAGTTATTAATAATTTTTTTAATAAGATAATATTAAATTGAATATATTTTTGTTTTATAATATTTAAATAAATAAAATTTATTTTTTTAAATTAATTTTAAAATTTTAATTGTTCACAATTAAAAATATAGACATCCAATATTTAACCATTCAAATTTATTTCAAATTAAGCTACTTTGCTTAAAAGAGATTATCAGCAACCATGTCTGTTATATAACATTGTACTCAAATAAAATTATATATATATTTCATATAAGTATGAATAAGTAAATTTTCTTATTTTAATAAATTAGGAAATGTGATATGAATTGCTTTGACGAGCCAAAGTAATTATTCTATTAGATATTTAAGAAACTTAAGCTCATCCACACGAAATTTTGAGATTCATAAGTGTATGTACCCTACTCAATATTCGATCCTGTAACAGTACGTCTAAGTCGCTGAGCTTGAAACAAATGATAATACATGCATTCATTCATGTTACAGTTGTAACACGAACCCTATCGAATCAACAAATTACCTAGGTACCAATTCAATACTACAAGCAGAGCCTGAGCAATTAGATGGAGGAGCAGGAGCCAGATCAGATCAGATGAAGTGGATGATGTGGTTGCAGAAGCATGTGACAAACCAGAACGAGAACTGCTGTACCTCGTGTTAAATCGGCCACCAGAATGGCCGAAAACAGGCTTTGTCAGCTCCGGCAACTTCACAGAATGAGATGAAGCATCAGAGTGACTGTAGACATTGCTGGACGAAGTGACGAGTCTGCCTGTGTACACCAAAGACCAACCTCAATGCAACTCAGCGCTTGCTCCTCATCACAACTTTCAATTAATGCTACTGGATCAATAATCTCAACGCTCTTTCCTTCTTCGTATGATCTCCATGCCTGCATGCATCATCACAACACTGTCATTTTGAAATTGAAATATGGTATATGATGTACACAGATATATAAGATCCGTCTTAATTTAATTATATTTCGCCGATAGGCGCTGCGATGAACATTTCATTGTATATGGAGGGCGATCGCGTGCATTAAGTATGGGCGGTTGTGATGAAGGATGGGGGCATATTCTTTCGTCGAGCACATCATCCAATGGCCCGAATTTAGGGTTTGCCAACGGGTTACCGGAACGTTTATTTGCTAATGAGATTTTGGGTTTCCGTTTTTTTTTCTTCTAATCAAACTGTTGACACGCGGTGGGGAAGGGAATCGTTCGGTCATTCGCTGTGGCAGATATCCCGATTCATGTCCTCTCTTCTCCGCCCTTTCTCTGCCTTTCTGCTATGGCATAGCTACCACGAACACACCAATTCGTTCCACGAAAGGTATGCAAATACATATCTGTGAACAGAGAAGAGGAAGAGGCCTTCTACGATGACGTCTCGAGATCGAATCGCCATGGCTTCATCAGCTACTATATTTTCTGTTATTGTAATGGCTGTGATTCTGGGTTCAGGGGCTACAACAAAGGTCTTGCATCTCGTGCACATAAATACGCACATGACGGACTTTATAAGAAATTCGTGCAATGTGACTCTGTATCCGCAGGTTTGCGTTTCGTCAGTCTCCTCTTACGCAGGGCCTCTGAAGCCCAAGAAAAAGGATCTCGTGAATGCCCAGAACGTGTCTGTCTGGCCCGCGGGCCTGAAAACCAGAAGAGCTACCATGAGTAAAAGATTAAAAGCGGGGCTCAAAGATTGTGTGGAGAATTTCGGAGTGACTTGAACTGAAGCACCTGAGGCGGAACACCTTCAAGATTCAGATGAGCAGCGTGGAGACTTGGATGAGCGCCGCCCTTACCTACGAGGATTCCTTCCTTGACGGCTTTCAGGATGCTAAAGGGAGGGTTAAGGCCATTGTTACCGGTCGAGTCCACTATTTATGTAAATTGATCAATAATGCCCTCGCTCTTGTTAACACATTTGCTGCTACCGACACTAGAGGATATGAGATTGATGTCTGATACCAAATCCTTCGTGAGGTCCTTTGATGTCCGTTAGTATATTTTCAATGTTAATATAATCTGCGTACTATAGGGTTTTGGCCTTCTGTGTCTCTGGCATTATGCCAAATTTAGGGTATCTTGAGTTGTAAACTTTCAGCTATGGTGATATAATATGCGTTATAATAATGATCTCGAAGTTCTTGTGAATGAATGAAAGCTATTGTTTTGTGTTTTGTTTTATGAAGGAGTTCTTCTGAAATTCTGATTAAATCCCACTTTCGAATTTTGATTATTAGAGAAAAAGGTTCTGTGTACCAGATAGATTAAAAGTTAGGGTTAAACTGCCCTCTGTGTTGTGTTTGCAGCTATGTAACGGGAATGACAAGGACTGGAAACATAGGGGTAGACCTGGAAACTTTGGAAGTTTGAAAGGCCATGAAAGGATCTCCAAAGACAAAGAGAGGAAGAGATTTGAAGTACAAAATTCAATACTAATCAGAATAATATATTATAGATATTTAATAACACAGGATTTGGATTTATTATTTCAAATTGCACTAGGGTCCACTAAATCTTTGTATTTTATTTTCAGGGTTTTCGAATATCACTGCTGGCTGCTATTAGAATCTGATCTCCTCGACCTTTATCTTTTTATGAATTCTGCTATTAGAATCTGATCTCCTCGACCTTTATCTTTTTATGAATTCGGCAGCTTGTTCCCAGAGTTCCTCTTCTATATCCTTTGTTAATGAAGCTTATAAGTGATTTACATTGCACCAATATCACAGTGCCTGTCTTAGAATCTCATCTCCTTGACCTTTATCCTTTTATGAAATCAGCAGCTTGTTCTTAGAGTCCCGCTTCTATCTCATTTGTTGATGAAGCTTATAAGTGATTTGCATTGCACCTATATCACAGTGCCTCTCTGTTACCCACAAGTTTTTAGTTCTTAACTCACTTGATTAATTGAAATTTTGAGCAGGGAAAACGTGGAATTGAGAAATCACCTTTCTGTCTTCCAGACTTCATTGCTGCAACTCGTATTGAAAAAATAAGACAGGTAAAATGATGCTTCTGGAAAAGATTTACTAGATAAATATTACTTTGACCCTATTGTATCACTAATACGAGTTAATTTATCAGGTGAAGCCACCCGAAATGAAGCCTAGATTTTTATCAAGAGGTTCTTGGTATGCGTGAAGGTGCACGACCTCCCTAGCTCATTCATATGTAGGTTTGTATAAGTGATCTTCTATGTTCAACAAGACATTTAACTAGATGTTTTTGTATAACATTATTTTGGTTAGAATTTTTTAGGGCATAAAGTTCTGGAGACCAAAAAGCTGCTTTCGAATGTCAAGGGTCATAATCATTTATTTTCTTTAAAAGGGACATAATCATTTATTTTCTTTAAAAGGGACATAATTATTTATTTTCTTTAAATATATTTTTTATAATATTGTTAATAGAATCAACATTATAACCATTTCAAGGAGGGACTTAATCATTTATCTTCCAAGGTTAAATACAAGAATCTCTAACTTTAATATGTAACCCTTCTCGATATTGAAATAGGTTTGTAACCCTTCTCGATATTGAATTAATGTTAATACTAATAATATTAGTGAGAATATAACCATATTTTAGTAGTATTAGTAATGTTGAGCATAATAATTAATGTATTAATTAATATTATTAATTGACATTGATAACAATGCTACATAACATTAACATTCATAATAATATTAACATTATTCACATTAATATTAATATTAATATTAAAGTTAATATTCTTAAAGTTCCCTTAATAATTTGAAGTTTGGAATAGAAAATTTTAAATATTTAGTTGTTATTTAAGATGAGTCATATAAGAAAGTTATCTTATTTCACTACATCTTTACCTCAAAACATATTAATTAAAGCATATTAAATAATACATTTTGGATAATTCTTCTTATTTGTCTTATATTTAAAATTTTGATATTGAGGAAAGTGATAATAGCTTAAGAAGTAATCATTTAGGAGAAATAATTTTGCAATAGCTCTACCAAATGTTGGGTTGAGTTGAATAATATGTCAAAAAAATTATTCAATTTAATTTGTATAAATTCAAATTAAAATATATAATAATTAACATTAATAAATTTTCTTAAATTATTTTAATTATAACTATAATTAAATATTGTAATCCTCGAGAATTATAATGATTTACATATTACTTATTGTGTTGGTTCACTAGCCATGGATAAACGTTTTCCTTTGTCATGTTTATGAAATTGATTTTGTTTGTAATTATAAAACACCACATACTATTAAGATTATTTCGATCTAAGTCTACTCTACACAAAGTCATCCATCAATCAATATTTTTTTTAAAGAATCCATATTATCAATATTTCTTTAAAAAAATCATTCAAAAATATGATTTATATTTATATTTAAAAAATATTTAATTCATCTAAAATAAAATATTAATAATTTTAATTGTTGCATTCCTAAAAAAAAGTTATTAACATAATACATTAAGTTATTAACTTAATGTGGTTGTTATTATTTCAATATTATTAATATTAATATTAATAATAATATAAATAATGGGATGAGGTTCAATAATAAGATTAATAAAAATATTTATAGCAAATTTAACAATATTATTAATAAAATTATTAATATTAATAATACTTATATTAACCACATTAATATTAACAGCATTAATGTTGGTATTAGCACTAGTATTTACATTAACCACATTAATAATAACAACATTACTATTGGTATTAATAATTAATAACATTAAAATTGATATTAATAATTAATAACATTAAAGTTCTTTTTTAGAAATATATATAATATATAAAAATAATGTTTTACATAGATATAGAGCCTTGTAAAAAAAATCAAGAGTTTTACACTAGGATTTTCAAGTTCATAGTCCAAGTATTTTACCATAGATATTTCATTACAAAACTGCCCAGTTCTATGGTTATTTCCTCTTGTGGAGTAAATCCTAACAAATTGACTACATAGATATTGGCAAAAAAACATAACATATAAGATTAAATGGATCAAGCCTTCTCATTCTCGGGAGTTTCTTCTTCAACTTCCCGATGGTTCTGTCACAGTTTCCTCCATTGGGGTGGCTTCTCACTGCTCCGTTTTCCTCCATTGCCTCTAAATCTACGTGCATCTTGGTCAAAATTTCCTTCAACTTCCCAAACCGAGTTTCATTCCTCTCTTTACTGTGTATATACTGTTCTTGTTGCGTGTTCTTCAAGTCCAAGATCACTCTTTAAACCAAATTCAAGCATGGTCAACAATAGTCAAATATGGTGAACCATGGTAAACTGAAGACAACCATGGTTAATCAAGATCACCCACTACAAAAAGAAGTAGACCAGAGGCAACCATGGTCAATGAAAGTCAACCATTATAAACCAATAGTCACTTATGGTCAACCATAGTCAAGCATGTTCAACCATGGTTAAACAAAGTCAGCCAAAGTAACCCAAGGTCAACTATACTCAACCATGCTTAACCATGCTTGACCATAGTTAACCATGGTCAACCATCATCCACCATGAACATCCAACCTCAACCATGGTTAAAACCATATTCAATCATGGTCAACTAAATTCAACCATGCTCAACTAGAGTCAACCATGGTTCACCAAAGTCATCCATAGTCAATCAATTGTGGTCAAACAAAAGTCAACCAAATTCAACCTCGATCAACCATAATGAATCATGCTCAATCATAGTGAATCATGCTCAACCATAGTAAATCATAGTCAACTATGGCCAACTAAAGTCAACCATAAGCGAACATGGTCAACCAACGTAAACCAAAGTCATTTATGGAAAACCAAAGTCAACCATAGTTGAAAACAATTAACCATGGTCAACCATAGTCAATGATAGTCAACCACAAATAACTGTAGCCAACCTTGGTCAACCATTGGCAACCATATGGAAAATTCAAACAAGGTGAACCAATCATCAGTCATGGAAAAACAAGGTTAACCATAATAAAGTCAACCATAATCATGAACAAATAAAGTCAACCATGGTCATCCATAGTTAACCAAGGTCAACCAAAAGTAACCAATGTCAACCATGGTCAACCATGAAGCAACTAGAACCCAACCAAAGTAAACCCTGGTCAACCAAAGTCAACTAGTGTCAACCATAGTCAACCAAAGTAAACCATGGTAAACCAAAGTCAACCAAGATCGACCATGGAATGCCATGGTCAACCAAAGTAAATTACGGGTAACCAAAGTCAACAAAAGTTAACCATGGTCAACCAACGTCAACTATGGTCAACCAACATCAACTAAAAGTCAACCAAAGTCATAGTCAATTAGCCAACAAAACTCAACCATTGTCAAACAAAGTTAACCATATTGAATCATGCTCAACCATAGTAAACCAAATTCAATTATGGCCAACTAAAGTCAACCATAGTCGAAGATGCTCAACCAATGTAACCCATATTCAATTATGGCTAGCCACAATCAACCATAAATGAACATTTTTGACCATGGACAACCATGAATAATTGTAGCCAACCTTGGTAAACCATTGTCAACCATAGGGAAGAGTCAAACAACAACAACCAATAGTCAACCATAGTTAACCGTGGTAAACCAAATTCAATTATGGCCACCTAAAGGAAACTAAAGTCAACCAAATTTAACTAAAGTCAACCACAGTCAATCATGGCTACCCATACTCTACCCTCATCAACCAAAGTCAACCATACTCAATGAAAATCAACATAGTGAACCATGCTTTACGAAAGTCAACCTAAGTAAACCAAAGTTAGCCATGGTAACCCAAAGTCAACCATGCTAAACAATACTCAATCATAGTCAATTAGCCAACCAAACTCAACCATAGTAAAAAACGTTATCTATTGTCAATTACAGCAAAATGTTGTCAACCATAGTCAGCAATAGTCAACCATATTCAATTAGTAAACCAAAGTCAAACACAGTTAACCATAGTGAATCATGCTCAACCATAGTAAACCAACGTCGACTATGGCCAACTAAAGTCAACCATAGGCGAACATGGTCAACCAACATAAACCAAAGTTAATTATGGAAAACCAAAGTCAACCATAGTTGAAAATAATTAACCATGGTCAACCATGGTCAACCACAAATAATTGTAGCCAACCTTGGTCAACCATTATCAACCATATGGAAAATTCAAACAAGGTGAACCAATCATCAATCATGGAAAAACAAGGTTAACCATAATTATGGACAAATAAAGTCAACCATGGTCATCCATAGTTAACCAAGGTCAACCAAAAGTAACCAATGTCAACCATGGTCAACCATAAAGCAACCAAAACCCAACCAAACTAAACCCTGGTCAACCAAAGTCAACTAATGTCAACCATGGTTGACCAAAGTAAACCATGATAAACTAAAGTCAACCAAGATCGACCATGGAATGCCATGGTCAACCAAAGTAAATCACAGGTAACCAAAGTCAACAATAATTAACCATGGTCAACCAACGTCAACTATGGTCAACCAACGTCAACTAAAAGTCAACCAACGTCTACTATGGTCAACCAACATCAATCATTGTCAAAAATATGGAAAATTCTAAAAAGGTCAACCAATCATCAATCATAGAAAAACAAGGTTAACCATGGTCAACCAAAGTTAATTGTGGCCAACCAAAGTCAACCACGTCTAACCATGGTCGACCATGGTTAACCATGATCAACCAAAGTCAACTGTGGTCATCAAAAGACAACAAAAAAGTCAACCATGGTCAACTATGGACAAATACAGTCAACCATGGGCATCCATAGTTAACCAAGGTCGACTAAAGGTAACCAAAGTCAACCGAGGTCAACCACAAAGCAACCAAAACCCAACCAAAGTAAATCGTGGTCAGCTAAAGTCAACTAATGTCAACCATAGTAAACCAAAGTAAACTATAGTAAGCCAAAGTCAACCAAAATCGAACATGGAAAGCCACTATTAACCAAAGTAAATCATGGGTAACGAAAGTCAACTATAGCTAACCATGGTTAACCAACGTCAACTACGGTCAGCCAACGTCAACTAAAAGTCAACAATGGCCAACCATTGTAAACAAATCAACCATAGTTAACCAAAGTAAACCAATGTCAACCAAAAGCAAACCAAATTCAACCGTGGTCAAACAAAAGTCTACCAAATTCAACCTTGGTTTACCATGTTCAAGCAAAAGTCAACCATTGTAAACCAAATTTAATGAAATTAAATCATGGTTTACCAAATTGAACCATGGTCAATTATGGTCATTTATAGTCAACGATCATCAACAATTATCAACCAAAGTCAACGAGTAACCAACCATCGTTAACCATGTCCAACTAAAGTCAGCCATTGTCCAACAAAGTCAGCCATTGTCCAACAAAGTCAACCATATTCAACCAAAATTAACAACACTAAAACAATCATGGAATTATAATCAACCAAAGTCAACAAAATCCAACCAAAGTCAACATAGTGAACCATGGTCTACGAAAGTCAACCTAACTAAACCAAAAGTCAACCATCGTCAACCATAATCAACCATGGTCAACTAGGTCAACAATAGTCAATAATAGCCAATTAGCCTACCAAAGTTAAATATAGTAAAACAAAGTCAACTGTAGCCAATTACAACCAAACAAAGTCAACAATAGTTAACCATAGTCAATTAGTCGACCAAAGGCAACAATAGTTAACCATTGTCAAGCAAAGTCATCCATGTTCAATCATAATAAACCATAGTTAACCAAAGCCAACCATGATCAACCATGGTCAACCATAGTTTACCATGAAGTACCATGGTTAACCATTATATTTATTATTTAATTATTACTATTATATTTTTTACCATTGCATTTATTATTATTTAATTATATTTAATATTTTGTTTATTTACAATTCTTATAATTTTTTATAAAACAATTATTATAGTAATAAAAACTCAATAATCCTTCACTGCGACCATGGACTAGCAACCATGGTCACACATTTAAAAGTGGTTAACCATGGTTCTCCAGGGTCACACATTTAACTTGCTCTTCATGTAAAAATAGTTTTATCAAAAAAGTTTTTGCAGTGTTTAATAATGTTTAACTTTTTTTGTTATTATTTTTCTTCATTGTATACACTATATGTATTTTTCTTCCATGCTTTGATAATATTAAATATATTTATAAATGTTATTTTACATCTTACATTCATAAATAGCTTCCCCATATTTTCCATAAATATTATTGTTTATTATTATTAATTATTTCATAATTATGAATTAATTCAATTTACATTTATTTTACTTTTTCTAATAAGTAAATTTGAAATATAAATTGATCAAAATAAACTAAAATTGAAATATAAATTAAAATTAAAAAAAAATTAATTTGATTTTTGTTTTTAAATATAAAATTTATTTTATTTTATTTAAAAAAATTAATAAATAAATTTAATTACTAATATTAATAAAATATTAAAGTATTTAATATTTTTTATTTTCTATTAAATTACATTTAATAAGAATTATTAAATTTATTTTAATTCTTATTTAATATAATTTAATGTAAATTACAGTTTTCTTTACTTACATTAATGTAATTATTTTTAATATCTATTATTTTTTTCTTGATTTATATTTTATATTAATTATTTCAATTAATTTTAATATGAGTTATTTTATTTCTAATTTACATTTAATATCAATTAATTTAATGTCTATTATATTTTTTTTATATCAATTATTTTACTTTTTCTTAATATCAATTAATTATTTTATTCTCAATTTACCTTTAAAATCAATTATTTTACTTATCTTTAATTTTTTTTACATTTTTTAATTTATTTTTAATTTTGATTTAATATATTTTATTATTTTATTTTATATTTTACTTTTATTTATTTAAGATTTTTTTCACTTTTATTTATTTTTTTCCTTTTTACTTTAATGTTATTTATTTATTTAATTTAATTTTTATTTATTTTTTTCCTTTTTACTTTAATGTTATTTATTTATTTAATTTAATTTTGTTTACTTGACTTTATTTTTATTTAATTTGATTTTAGTTTATTTTTATTATATTTTATTTATTTATTTTACTTTATTTTTATTCTATTCTATTTATTTATTTTAATTTACTGTAGTTATTTATTTAATTTAATTTAATTTTTTTACTTTTATTTACTATATTTACTTTACTTTAATTAAATTTAATTCTATTTTTCATTTACTTTTACTTTACTTTATTTTTTTTTATTTACTTTATATTCAATTTACTTTATATTATTTTTACTTTAATTTACTTTTATTCTATTTTTTTTTTTACTTTATTTCTTTTTTAATTTAATTTAATTTCTTTTTATTATTTTTTAATATTTTTATTTAATTTTTTTTTTAAAATTTAATATGTATTTTTTTTCATTTTTATTTCTAAATAACATTTTTATTAATATTTTAATATAGCTATTTTTTGGATGGGCGGGCTCTCTACTAGCAACAACCACATTTTTAATATGTGGTTGATATTTGTCGATTGACGAATATTAACCACATATGTGGTCATGATTGATATACGCCGATCGACGAATATCGACAAATATCAACCACATATTAAAAATGTGGTTGTTGCTAGTATATTTATAAATGTTTATATTTTACAATTTCAAATGGATTAAGAAGAATACTTTTTTAAATTAGAAGAAAATGAGAGAAATATACTGTAAACAAAAACTAATAAAATGGTAAATATTCTCAATAAAAAATAATAACGATAAATATACTCAATAAAAAATACAACAGCACTAGTGAATATACTCAATAAAAAATACAACAGCACCAGTATCTCACCCATATTAAAAGAAACTGCATTTCAGGCGACAAATTATAATCAGTGTTCTTTCTTCGTGTGACAAGTTCCAGGAGAAGGATGCCGAAGCTATACACATCAACTTTTGCTGATAATTGCCCGTGCATGGCATACTACGGTGCCATATACCCCCTGCATATACATATTACAATATCAAGATTACTCTGTGTATACATATTACATTATTAAGTTTATATATTAAGGCAAAGCTTAAAAATTGGAAATGATAAAGTGAAACCACACCCAAAAACAGTAACTTCCAGAAACAAAGATGACTTAAAATAATATTTTCGATCATCTTGAAATGAAATCATCATAATCCTTCATTTTTAATAGCTTTTGACAGCGTGTGAACGAGATGATTTTCTTGAAAACTTACTGAGTGCTAGCCACTTTTGTGAGCGTGCTGACATAACTCTCATCTTCAGGAAAAAGTTTAGCCAAGCCGAAATCTGCTATCTTAGGATTAAGTTTCTGGTCCAATAATATATTGCTGGCTTTAATATCCCGATGGCTAATCCTCGGCTGAGAATCCTCATGAAGATAAAGAAGCCCACGAGCCACTCCCAGTATGATGTTGTAACGCATTTTCCAATCAAGCTGTTTGCGTTTCATTGGATCTGCATCATTGAAGGACACTGTGATCATGAACGAAATAAGATTATTAAACATTAATACTTTTGTCAACATACATAGTAAAGATGGAAGTCACTCACTGAATAGGATTTTATCGAGGCTACTATTAGGTAGATACTCATAGACAAGCAACTTTTGTAATCCCTCTGCACAACAGCCAAGTAGCTTCACAAGATTTCGATGCTGAATTTGGGAGACAAGGTTAACTTCCAGAAATTCTTTCTTTCCTTGCATAGAATTTAAGGACAACTTCTTCATAGCTATTTCCTTTCCATCATGAGTGATTCCCTCACAGAATCAAGCAAAAGATCCCAGTGAATATTTTGGGAAGTATTTAAGCTTAATTGTCTTTCTACTCTGTATTTATTTTCCACCTAATAATTTACATCCAATGGTCAAGGGTGCGATTAGAGCAACCCTTAGATTGATATAATAATTTTGAAAACTAGTAGAAGCTTTCTTAACCTATGTTACCTTATATACAGGGCCAAATCATCCTCTCCGAGCTTGTTATCATCATGAATATTTTCTGTAGCAGCTACTAATGTTCCCATATTAAACGTCACTATTTGTCGATCCTCACTGACTAATGTGTCTTCCTCGATTTGCTCATGAACTATACAATAACAATTACGCAGCTAAATCAGAAAATATAATTTGGGCAAAGAATGAATGATGTATAAATTGGAAGCTATCTATGTAACAGTGTATTAAAACTACACGATGTGCTGAATATGCGGATAGAAGTGGTACATACCCATCAAAACAAGGGTCTGAAAATATGCCCCTCTAGATCAGAACCCTGTTTAGATTGGTATGTGCTAGTCAAAATGCAATTTAGAGAACCGACCACATGGCATGACATTTTCCAAAGAAGGATTTCTGTTAGGGAAAAAGAATGTATGGAAAACCAGGTCATATAATCATATGCAATACCTTCGTATCCCTTCAATCTTCTGCGTGTTGTAAAGAAGCATACCAATAGCGCCAGAAGAAGTAAGCCACCAACAACACCGCCTAAAATTATGGGTATTTTCTTTGAAGATTTGTCTGAGTCGTTGATCTTCGTACTATTAGTTGATGGTGTAGCCACCGGCGTCTCGCTTCTGCAAGGGGTGGTGGAAGAGAAGCCGAATTAAAGAACTGATATAGTTCATAACTAACTATGCAACTTCCCAACAAACCCTGAACTCTTTTGCTTCCATAATACTCTGCTTCAATTTCAGAGATTGCATATTGAAGACATGTTGAGCAGTCATCAATAGATATATCTCTGGTGCATTGGACGAGAGCGTAAATATTTGGAAAGAAGTTGGCTGCAGTTGTTCCGGAACCTTGTTAAAGGCATCACGATCAGAGACATTATGCAACTCGTAATTAAACAATCCATAATCATAATCTATTTGTCCGATGAAGTTAGAGTCATCATAATGTAAGTAGCAGGCATCCAACCAAATTCTACCGCCAACGGCATTCCCACAACTTTGTCTAATGGAAATCGTTGCTTTTTGTGAACACTTGTAGCATTGATCGAATGTCTAGTCTCCCCTGCATTGGAGGAGGCCATATATTTGGTCCGGAATTTGGCCATAAACAGAAGTGTTAAACCCAGTTTTGGGCGTGCTTTGAAGCAGACTATTAAAGACTGTTTCCAGATTTCTCTCAAACACACCGCCTTGAGCATAGTAACTGTCGTTTCTGCACCAAGTCTGGTCGGTTCCATTGTAGACCTGTGCATGAAGAGTAATGATCAAATACGATGGCACAACACTTATGTAAAATAGGATGAGGAGAGATCAATGGCCAGGATCCCTTCCTGCACGGAAGTTCATATTCAATAGGGCTGCCATGGCCGATATTGGACAATGGAGAGGCCGATATTGGAGAATAGAAGGCTAGATATGAATGTTCCCCTAAACTCTGTAACTGTCC
Organism: Larix kaempferi; assembly: GCA_027924585.1. NCBI lineage: Eukaryota > Viridiplantae > Streptophyta > Pinopsida > Pinales > Pinaceae > Larix > Larix kaempferi. Next base: position 603,570 of record BSBM01000861.1, on the reverse strand, counting down.
ACGGATATAAATACACCAACCAAATGGCCAAGACGATGATTGAATCTTCTAAGCTCACTGAATTGTCTTAGAGCCGTTTATGTTTCTTTATCTATCCTGTTAAATACTTGTCTATACCTTTCGTTCTGATCGGTTATTTTGAATATGACGAATTTATAGAAATTAGCAGAAACGTAAAATCTAAAATGTCTAAATTTAAAAATGATAATTTGAACATTCCAATCTCATATACATTTCAAAACAATTATTTACCAAAGTTAAGTCAAAGTTAAAAGAGACATTCGTGACTCTCGGGCAGTCAAAATTGCAAAGCCACCCCAACGTGTTTGATCCGATCTAGCACTAGTGTGTGCAAAAAGGACTTAATATTGTTTGGAAAAACAAGGAGAACAGGATTGAGTAAAGATTATATGGAGGTGATACGGATCAAATTGTTCTTCTTGCACCAAGGATATTATTGTTTCCGAAAAATAAGATCTACTTTTTTATCTCTTTCCATTCAAAAGTTTTGATGTTTTTCCACTTCGCGAACCCAAAAATGAACAAATTCCTTTTCTCAGGAACACGTACGGGAAGTCCTGAGCGGTCCCAGAGTCTGTCACCTTCAAGGATCAAATTTGAAGGGTAGGGTCCCATTTCACTTTGAAGGGTTATGGGATATTGAACCCTTCAATGTTGACATGTAAAAATAAATTATCATTTTGAAAATGTAATAATACATCAAAATTTCATTACGATAAAAAATAATTTTACTACCAATAGAAATAAAATAGTCAATCACATAAATTGTTTTTGAAGTTACTTGAAGAAAGTAGAAAATGTGTAGTTGATCCATGAAACGCAAATGTGTAGTTGATCCATGAAGCCCAACCATTAAGATAGATTAGAATGGAAAGCATAATTCCATAGATTTGGCCAAGGACCATTTAGATAGATTAGAATGGAAAGCATAATTATTCCATAGATATTGCTAAGGACCACTATGGTAGTCTTATAATGAGTCCACAATCTAATTAACTAGCCCTCATAAACTAATAAACTAATGTAAAATAATAACCTTATGCTAGTGAATGCAACACAAGCCTAGAATGAGACAACTATTTTAACTAAAACCCTAAATAAGCTAATGTTGTATATCTTGAACTATGGCCCCTCATGGGAGGATGAATCATCTTCACTAGGGAGCATTGTCTTGGCTAGTAGTGCATTGGGCTAAGGAACCATGTTTGCTTTCATGACTTTCATAATGTATTTAATGTATCATTAGTTGAGAGGTATGTACCTCATGAAGGAAACTAGGGAGTTCCATACCAAACTCCTAATGATCATAGGAACTAGGTAGGAAACCGTAACATCTATAATGCAAAATTATTGACTAGGTCAAAGATAATTCTCAACAATACTCAGAGGAGGATTACACATAAGAATTAGAGTATAACATTAAAGGAATTTATCCTTATTTATTTGTAGACAATTCAACTTGAGTGGCATAACCTTTTTGAGAGGAAAGAGTTGTAACACCCTATTTTGCAACTTTCCTCCTTTATTCACCTAGCTATAGATGGTTAACTTCTTTGATATTACAAACATCATGAGACATTATTATTATTTTGTATACCAAGATAATCTTTTGAGGATGATATTAACTTCATTGGATTATGCACTTCTAGTGATCATAAGACATGTGATTGCTTGGAATGTATTAGATATTCATTTGAGTTGGAACATGTACATGATGAGTTGACTAAGTAAGGTACTTGGAAGTGATTCAACATTTACACAGAATTAGTGAGGTAAACCATGTGCATGATGATTTATCACTTCCAACTACCTTTTAGGAGGATTACTCAAGAGTGTAGACGAGGAGAGACTAAAATAAAGGTGGAGAATGAAAAACCTTTACCGGTGATGGAAGATGAGATTGGGAAAAAGCCCATTCAGAAAGAGATTGGCGCCCTTGTTTTGTTAATGTGAACATAGTGATAACCATGTTAGGAGTATTGGTTTTTTGTATTGCACTGTTCTTTGACATATTTATTTTTGTGAAGGAAAATGTTTGTTTCCTATCCTACAAAAGTGATTCGAGTAGTTGAGAACTACTCACAACTTTTTTGAGTGCATAATATGAAGTTGGAGATGTACATAACCTCATGGGCTACTAAAGCTTATTTGTGTCTAGTATTGTTTTGAGAAAATATCAACTACTAGAAGTGCTATGTTCCAAGAGCCAAAATAGATCAGGCTTGAGTTCCCTAACAATAATATAAAAATTTGAAAAGATGCTTTTTGTCCAGTGCCATTGTATCCACCTAAAAATACTGTACCTCTAACATTGCACATCCTTCATAGATTTAAAATTGTTGATCCTTGCCGTGACCAATTGGTCATTACCATAGCGAATGGTTCAAAGAAATAAGACAAAAGAAAAAAATGGGAAATTAACTTTTCCATGACATTAAATCTTACATGTTTTAAAATGAACTTTTATGCAAGCTATTATAATCATTGTATTATTATCTTTCCAACTAAAAACATAAGCTTTTTCCCATCTAGATTTCCTAATCTTATGGCATCATTCTTAGCATCCCCTCTAGGGATGCTAAGAGCATTTTTTTCATAATTTGTTCATCTCTAGAGTAGATTTTAATGAGAGGACTTGATTTTTCATCTTTTGATTCTATCTCTTTTGAGTCTTCTACATCTATTAGATGGCAGTGATTCTTAGAACCTTTCCATCAAGTGAGTCTTTGATCATTCTTTTTGAGTTTTCTTCCAATGGGATTTTGGGAGGGCTTGGTAGTATCCTCACTCACATTTTTATTTGGATGGGAGGTTTCCAAGTGACCATACTCAAACCATGATCTACATCTAAAGGCCAATTGCTCATAACCTAATAGTTGATTCCACTACCAAGCTACCTTTTAGGACAACCATTTGTGAAGTATACTTCTATACACAACCTCATATGTTGTCATTATATGCTTATGGCATGTTTATGTGAAGCATAAATGAATATTCCCCACGCATTTTTTATGGAGACTATTGTCTGGTATCCCTAAAAGTTAAGACTCATGAAATAGGGAATTTAGCAATCCACATTGGATTAGAAGTCCAAGATTCTATGGAGGGGTCAAGAAAAGAAGACTAGTGATTCATGCATAAGCTTTTGTAACTCATAAACCATGGCGTAATTAAATGGATAATGTTATATACATATTTAATAGATTTGAACTCTATTGTGAAGAACCCTCAAGTAAAAATATAAATGCATGCCTCGATGTGAAGAAGAGGTAAATCCAAACCTAAGAAATACACTTATGAAGATATAACATGCTTCTATTTTTGTCTTCTTTCGTTGAAACTCGAATTTATCCTATCTCGTTGATAGAGATAGCGGTGGGCATGAATGGCCTTCTAATTATGGCATCCAAAAGCGGGATTATATAAAGAATGTTTCTAACCTCTCGGAAAAACGTTTTTAGAGGTACCAAGATTGTCTTAGCATGACTGAGTAGCAATCTTTATGTCTGCAACGAAGATTACGTCCTCACTCAAGCCAAGCCCTCTTCCATAAGAAATGGATTTTCAAGACCTCTATAGCACAAAGCATCATTGCAAAAGGAGGAGCACCTATCATAAGGGTCACATCGCAAATCTACAAGGGACTGAACCAAATCCAACACTCGGGGTTCAAAGCATAATGGTGAACGCATTTGCAGAAGAGCCACGTGATGGGTTCATCAATTGGACTGCTATTCCCATACAAATGACTATAAAAGGATAAAGTCATATGGAACCCTGCATTTCTCTCTACAGACTACTACCCATTTCATTCAGGTCTTCTTGTCCATAAGAAAGACAATTGAAATGGAGGTCCAAAGTGTCCTCGAAGATCGGTGAAAGCTACCTGAAAATCACTCCTATTATGATGAAAGAGACTTACAATAATCCCAACAGGTTGAGTTATGCTAACTATTAGACTCCCGAACTAGGGAAACCCATGAGCATTGAATAATATTACTTAATACAAAACTTGATGTCTAAGGGAGATGACTAGAGATGAAGCTATCTTTTCGACGATGAAGTGGTTTGTAGGTTGTAGGTCAAGAGTGATATAGAGTGTTGGAAGGGGACAAATTGTGTTTGAAATATCTACAGAAGGAGCAAAGAAATGAAATATCCCGACATGATTTTGAAGGAGGAAATGGGAATTTTATTGTTTAAGGTTTGGATATTGTGAAAATGGCTGTGAGGTTGTACAATCTAGGGAGTGCGATTTTTTCCTCGGTTCATGGGTGTGGGTCATTCAAGACTTTGCCTCCAGTGACAAGTGGCATAATGCATTACAAGTTTCAAAAAAATTGGATGTGGAAAGTTAAAACCCTTATATTTGATTGCACTAGAAGGAAATCCAACAAGCAATACATGTAACTATGTTCTCCCTATAAGAATTGCTACACATATTTGAAAATCCACAGTGCAAAATGTTGCATGTACCTGTAAATTAGCAGCAACCTAGTCATATAAGGATCTTGCTAGACAAATCACGAATGCAAATGTTGCAGAAGATGTTTGTAAAGATCCCGCTAGACGAATCACAGATGCAGATGTTTCACAAGATGTTTGTAAGGACTCAATAATGCAACTTTGAGCTTTGCAATCTCCAGAGTCCAGATGCACATTAGACCTGGATTTTGAGGGGTTTGTTTTGGTTTAAAATATGATTTGCAATGCTGCATTTTTCATAAAAGTAAGGCTCTGGAAATACAAGAGTGGTATTCTATGAACTTATTATAAAACCGAGAAAGCATTTTTTAGGGAAATAATTCATGAATGAACAACGGAGAAAGAGAAATCGGAAGTGATCATTAATAGAATCTACCTTGTAAATTTCTCTAATTAATCAATTTCGGAGTTGAGATTTAGAATCATGAAAATTCCATTCTACCTATAATGGTTTTTTAAACCAAATTACTCAGTTGAAAATGTGTCAGAAACATCAAATACAAAATTCTTGGCATACCTCTGTATAGTTATAGTTGTTTGTCCCGAACTCTCCATTTTCCAATAACCTAGGACGGAAATGACTAGACAGTGAAAATTGAACACTAATTAACACTGATCCAGAACGATTCAATGGAGAAAACCCAGATATATATGTTGTTCAGCGATTGAATTAACCATTTCCCACCTCCAAAAGATACTCAATCTGGTAATTATTATGGCGGATTCGTGCATTTTTTCCAGTCACAGATTTAAATAGGCAACATTTCGTAAAATTGTTTTACAGGATGCATGGGTAGAGATTATTGTTGTCACTCAAGACTCCAAGAGTTAAGAATCAGGACAAGCTCCATTCCAATTTCCATTTCCCATTTTTCCTAATTGCATGATGCATTAATGCACTCGTTGGGTGGAATCCACGGTCACATGGCTAATCAGTGATGGTGTAGGAAAATTCAATGGATTGTGGGATATGGTTAATGTGCCTATGGTAATCACACCTGCCGAATTCCAGCATCATGTTACATGTATGTACTATGTGCATTGTGGAGTCTAGTCTCGACCAAGGTTTGGTGATAACATTAAATGCTTTCACACCGTAATTGAGCCTCATGAAGGCTGACACTGTGTCACATACTCATTGAGCCCGCCACTGCCAACTAGGACCTAGGTTCAACTCTCCAAGGGCACTGGGGAAGTCTCTGACTCTCTAGAATCCGAATCTCCCAGTCCCACAGCCACTGATAACCCCGGGGCGTGCATAATTTGGAGTTGCCCTTCTGTTGCAAATTTGCACAAGTCAACTTAATTTCATTATTGATGGGCTCTGCATGAAATTAATTTTTTTTTTAAGTGTAAAATTCACCTTGGCCTTCTATGAAGGGTAAAAGGGCCTTTGAAGGGCACTGAAGGCTTCAAATTTGAAGCCTGGTCACCTTCATAATTTAAAATCTGTGTCCATTTTTTCATCATGGACTTTGATGCATACTAAGGTTCACAAGTTTTACGGGCCTACCATCTACATGCCTTTGGTCTTCGATGCTATAAACGACCATAAAAATTAAAAATAGGGCTCCAAAATATTGTGATAGTCTCGTAACATTTATAGATTTTGAAATATCATAAGATAAGAGAATATATATTAAAAAGAGGCTCCACAATTTTGTTGAAAAGGTCAAGTCAGATTTGTTTTGTTGAAAGGTCAAGTCGGAGTTGGGGTTTTTATGATCTATTTTTTTTTTTAAATTGGTGGATACCCTTCATACCCAGTATTCCCCACTTGATAGAATTTGTATGGTCTAGGTAGGTTTTTATGATATGACTATTTACATTTGATCTAAATTGTATGGTCAATACTACATGGGAGGCGTTTATATCTACGATTAGGTCAACAAATTCGTATCAAGCATTGAGTCCACAAATATTTGCTTCTTAATTCGCCAATAGGTGCTAAAATGAACATTTAAGCTTTTAATCCCTAATTAAGGATGGATGGCGGAGATTCAATGCTTTGGCATATACCTTCAAAGAGATTCGTCGAACACACACATTGAACAACCAGGATTTGTGCTGGATGAAAAGCCTACCCAAAGGTCGGTTGTTAAATTCATAGTTTTTTTTTTGTTAATCAAATTCTCTTGCCACGCACAGAGCGATCCGCCACGTTTTCCAACAGAAGGGCGGTGGGGGAAGACAAGGCTAATCTAAATTCTAGAACTTAGAGATAACATCCGCTATGAAGGAAGATTTGTTGCAATACAGAAGATTTACAGAGCCAAAGCTTATCCTTCCCGATTGCATAAATTATACAGAAGATTTATAGAGCCGAAACTTATCCTGGACGATTGCAACGAAATTCCAGAACTTCCAGATAACATCCGCTATGACGGAAATGGTACCTTGAAGTTGGGATAAATCGTAAGGGATTTTAATCAGTCACATGCCAATAGATCGTGATGGTCAAGTCATCACAGCCTACAGGTAAAGCTCTTTTGTTTCCATGCAGATTTTGTTTTCCTTTCAAAATAGAAGGAACCCTGATTTGCAGCAGTTGAAGAGGAGGGATCCATTGAGGATGCATATGAGACGAGAAGATAATGTTTATGTTTCGACTAGCTCGACGGTCTTCCAAAGGTTGGTTTGGTTTGCGTTTGTGGTACTCTATGTTCTCTGAAATGAGTTTGAGCTGTGATTTTCTCTAGCAGAGTCTGTCTCCATCTTTCTCAATATTTCTCAGCAAGAGTTTAAATGATTTGAAGATAAGATGACATGCTATAAAATGAGAGAGGACGAAGAATAGTATGGTGGTTCATTCAAGGTTCCAACTCTTCATTCTTCACCTGGATAAAATAGGTACACATTCTGCCTGTTGCGACTTTGATTAGACTATCTTGATCATACCAGTTTATTCTTTTTAGAAGGAACGAAAAGGTGACCATGGGAAGGACTCGATCTTGCTTTCATTTAACTGGTTGTGAGGATGAAAATGTGTTGCTTATAGAGGCCCGTAGACTCTGCTAGATTGAGCACTTTTAGATTAAAATTGACCTATTCTGTCAAAATTTCTTTAAAAGAACCAGATGATTATAGACAAAAGGTTAACCAGAAGTCATAGACGATGTAAGTGATTGTAATCTTGATGTAGATGATGTAAATGATTGTAATCCCGAGGTGTATTAATTTCACATACCATATTACAGGAATAAGTTGGCCGATCCTATTAATGCCATACCTGTGTATGTTGCATTCATTTTGTTCCTTTATTAATGCCATACCTGTGTATGTTGCATTCATTTTGTTCCTTCATTTCGAGGGTTGATCTTAGTTTTTCATTTTTATCCATAAAATTTCGAGGGTTGAACTTAGTTTTTCATTTTTAACCATAACGTGATTAAAAATATAGCCAGATAGAAACAACTCGGTTTGACCTAATTGCTATTGGATAACAAATGACTTAATGGGCTTCCACAAGAAAACATACACCCAACAGATTAAACAGGACTTCCCTTATTGTGAAAACTTTAATGTAGTGGGCTTGACCTAGTAGTTGTTAAGGGGTAATCCAACATTAGCTAATTAGTTGGTCACGGTTCCAAATCACATCGATAACAGGTAACCAACTCTACAAGCATAAGCAAAGCAATTTAGTCTCTATTTACACAACTGATGGGAAAAAATCTAGATGCCCTTAATTTCTGATCACTAAATGCAGAAAAAAATCCCAAATGTGAAGAATGGGTTGGAATACTTACGGACACCAAGTTTTCGAATAAACAACAACGGGATTCTGATTGATTTCGGTCTTGATAGATTCTTCAATTTGTGATCCAGCACATCCCTCCATGGCCCTTATTGTTCCCACACCACCATAGCTTTTGTTGTTGGCAATCTTCCTCAGTACAAACGACTGAGGAATTGTAAGAGGCAAAGCATGATAACTAAAAATTTTGGAAACAAAGGGCAATGATGGCGGCAATGTCCTGCGTGTGGAGGAGAACAAAGGGGAAGGCCGGCGGGTATTAATATTGGATAAATTTGAGGATTGTGCCATGGATGGTCCTTCAAAGTTAAGCTACTCAAATGAACTGACCGCCCTACTTGGTAATCTTGTCATATTATCCAACTATGTTTTATTTTGTTCATATATAGGCCTGGTAAGAGTCTCTAACAACAGCTTTTCGGGGAATTTTTTTTATGATGGCAAGATAATTGTGAACAGATCGATTGTGGCATGAAGCCAATATAGATAAAAGATTTGGACCTTATTATATTTTTACAAATTTCCTTAACCCGAAAAGTTGAACTTTAATATTCTTTTTCAAACTTTCTTAAGTGGAAAAGTTGAACTTTAATATATTTTTACAACTATTCATTCGTAGAGTTGAGTTGTTTATAGAGAAATGGAATTTTATGGTTATATAGTTGGCTGTGAAATTTTTTCTTTTGGCATGTTTAACAAACCCAAAATTAGACGTTAGGATTTAGTAAATTTAAAAAATTACTTTTCACATCACATGATAAAGATAACTAAGCCTTATTCCTATTTTGTCACAATATAACACAATATAAAAAAAAGGAAGTTAGTTGTTCCATTTATGAGAACCTTATGCCACAATTAGAAAAACATAAAAACATAGACTACTTGTGACTTACCACATTTAATCATTTCATAACTAAAACACCCAAGTTCATAAAAAAACCATTTAGCTAAAAGCTACTATTCCTAAACTTCTATGGAGTACTTTGTATTATTCCTCTAAGTGATATTGCATTCCAAACACCTTCTATTGAATTCTTACTCTTTCAATGCATACATTTACCCTGAACAAGATTATAATACCAAAAAGTTCATGACATTAATCCATGACAATTATGCTTGTAAGAAGTACAACTCACATAGGATTAAATCCAACGTTTTCTCAAGACAGAGTATGCTTGTAAGAAGTACAACTCACATAGGATTAAATCCTGAAAACTATCCATTGTAGAAGGAAACTAAACCAAATAGATCAGAAGAACGCAACATAGAAATGTGCTATCGAAAAAGGGTCGGGGATAGGCAACAGAAAGAAACTCTTCCGATTGATATAACGAAACCAAAATAAAGGCAGAGTTTGATCTCTATTTTCCACTGAGATCTCACTAGACTAGCATTACACAACCCATACAGATATTGCGATTGCAACGAAGAAGCATAAACAATAGAACCACGACTTCCATTACCACAGAGATCTCCCTAGGCTGGGCATTACCCTGGAAAGCTAAAGAGCAGGTCGAAACGAAAACACTGGTTAAATTCATGTCATCAACAACCTTATATAATCAACGTATCTCTAGAAATACTAAAATCAGAAAGGTCATAACACAACCACCGCAGAGAATAATACATCTCAGGCTGCGCTAAGGGACATATCGGAAAAGAGAGACAAGGAGTCAATCCTTAGAAAACCAACAGACACAAGAATAGCCCATCCCTGTCAACGCTAAGGGCCAATAAAAGAGTATACAAGAATTTTATTTCATGTTAGAACTACAACGCATCTCTTCCAATACGGAGGGCAGATCCAGAAGGATCAGAGGTTGAATTTGCACCACAAAAACGCATCTCAATCAATTCTATAAAATAATTCACAGGTAACAGATTATCCCAAGGGAAACTCCAACGAACTTCATGGTAGAAAAATGACATAGCGGAAATCTTAAACCAAAATTATCTAGAAATCGACAAACATCTACATCATCAAGCAAATGAAAATAGACGAAAATCAGTACAACTCTGAAAATCAGTACAAATCTAGAAATCGTTTAGAAAATAGACGAAAATCAGTACAAATCTGAAATGCAACGAAATCATAAGTAGATATGAAAGATGGGTTTACCATAGGGTTTGATTACTATAAATCCAAAAATTCAAAAAGCCTTCATAGCAGAGATATAAATGGTGTTTTCCCGCAGACTCTGAGATCACAATGATCCTTCCAGAGACTCGACACCCATGGCCTTACCCCAAGACCTCATGGAGCAAAACCCGCAGGCAATAGACCCTAAAAAAAAAAAAAACATCACCTTCCTCGAGCTCCCCCCTCCTATCTGGGCAGCCCCCTCTTTTAACAACTATCCTTCCCTACCTAGAACAAGTCAGTCTAGTTTAGGCGAAAATATGATAAGACAAGTGGCAATTAGGAGGAGACTCTCTCTCCATGTGGTGGTTAGGATTGAATAAGTGGCGGAAACTAGAGTGTTCCTCAACTTGAGTTGACATAAGGCAGTTTTACGGAGCATGTCACTCCCTTAAAGAAATACTACAATACTAGATATCTACAATAAAAAGGATATAAGTATCCCTTTTATAAAATTCGACCAATTTTCTAATAGTGACTCATTCCCCCTAGGGAAGGAGAAACACACACATATATATATATATATTAATATTCTTATCTACTCATGTATAAACAATTATCCTCCGTTGTTAATACTTTTGAGTAATACGTGACTATTTATATAGTATCATTTATAATAGGCTTGTAAATCTTTCTTTTTGTATTTAAAGAAGTAATTCATAGTTATATACGATATAACATTGTAAGGTTTTCTTTTATGCCTCATAGTTAGGCTTTCAAAGATATATATATATATATACAACTAAAATAAAAAGGAGAAATTCAAATCCCTTGTTTCCAAGGAAGGATTTCTTAGGTTTATAACCCCTTCTCTCTCGTAGTCCTTTTGGAGATAAAATTAACATCTAAGTTTACTTAGGATTATTTAGGTGATAAATATCCTTACATCATTTTGTACATATTTAGGAGTTTGTTACTAGCTTGTATTAATTAATTACTTTGCTAGGAATTAAGACGACATCTAAGACCAAGTATATGGTTACATTGTTCTTAAGTGTGTACTGACGCCAAGATGTTCGAAATCTACGTCTTAGACTTTCATGGCTTCCTAGCTAGTCCACCTCACTCCCAAAGTGACTTCAATTACTCATCGTTTAGCTACGTCAACGTCTCTAGTTTCCTAAGTCCAAACTCCATATTTGCAACTTAGCAAATAACAAACAAAACTTTCAAGGTCTACTGATGGGGCCTTGAGTTCCTCATCACGGCCATTTACTCAATTACAATTACATTTACCAAGGATAATATCGTGGAGAATTGCATACAAAACACGAGCCTTCTGCAACTCAGCAAATCAAACTTTTCAAACAGAATACTCTCTATAAACTCAACAGAATAATCAGTCAGTCTCGCTCTACAGTTCATTAGTTAGCATTCCCCTCATTGAATATTCTTGTTTGTAAATCACAAGGAAAATATAGTGAGCCTCCTTCCCAATTTGATGGATTAAGTCTGCCTAGGTCTTTGGGCCAGTATAACATTCAATGAGCCACCTACTCTGTTCCACTTCCATGGGGAACATGACCACATTTTTAGGGAAGTTGATTCTTGCAACTGCTAATGGGTGCGTGCAAGATGCAGCCATTCTGCTCAAGTCCAGAAAATATTCTTTTTCCCTCAAACCTTCTCGTTTGAGTCCAAAAAATATTCTTTTTCCCTCAAACCTTCTCGTTTGAGTCCAAAAAATATTCTTAGTAACGATCATTTATTATTTCTTGCATGCACATATAACCTAATAGTACAGAATGTTAACATATATTCACCTATCATACTCCTTTCATTTTTCATGATTGCACATTATCAATCATAAGTCTTACCGCAAAAAATGTCGAGTAAATCATTACTTACTCTTGAGCGATTTCGCTCAACTTATCTCTATAAGTGATTTTATAATCTACATTCCTCCTTGATCATGACATTAGTATCTGTTTAGTATCACTTCCTGAAATGTTAGTATAAATAAAAATTTATTTGCTTCAATTGCTTAAAAATTGAACACATTAGTTCCATAGCATTATATGCATGCTCGTTCAATTAACTTGTGCATCATCTTCTCTTCATCCCGATGTAAACTCTTCAATATCCTTAATATGAGTCGAAGGTTGGATCTGTTGAAAACATGTTAGTATCATAGTTCAAACATTTTAGTTTCATATAGATTCATTTCAAATTGAGACTTATCATCTAGAGATAAGATCCCATGCTCAATCAATCACAACAAGATTAGAATTCCTTTAAAATCAAACTATTAACAAGATCTTGATACTCATTAACCTCTGTTAGAAAATATAACTTACTCTACCTGGGGTCTATCATAATGCATTTCCAAAATAAGATTAGTTTAATCCCCAAGGGATATTGCTTGCAAATTCATACAATATTACACCTTTATCCTTAACAATTCTAGTAACAATAAGAAATTATGAAATGAAATACAATTGATGTTAAGTAATGAATTCTTTAACTTTTGTAGCAATTTGACGATTCATCATAAGAGTAATATTCAAAACACATCATCATTTTTATCACATGAATGTGTTCCCATCCTTAACTTATAACCTAGTATGTCAAATTAAGCTTAATATACTTTGTCATTATAAATATCTTTAAGCTTACATCTTGTCAAGGGATGAGAGAACTACCAAAATTAAACCTTAACTCTTTTTCTAACTACTATACAACCCAAGTTACATGATTATAAAATTTAATTCTTTATACAATACTTCGCCCCTTTCTTCACCGTGCATGGTTCACATGATGAGTATTTAGCTTCATATACTTTCCTAAACATTAGACCCCATAATGATCTTTCTAGGAATTTACTCTCTAGTCTACACACTTATCATTAGATTCGACTGAATCATTACATATATCTTTTAATGAAACCTCTTTAAGATTCTAAGTTGGCATTGGAAGGATATAAGGAATTTTTTTTTCCCTTTCTACGCGAGACACCAATAAGACAAACTAGAAGAAGACGCTCCATATTAAGTTATAACTCCTACATATACAATCTAACAAGGGAACGTATAATGCTTCTATTAACAAGATTACTAAACAAAACAAACCATTTTTAATTTCCCATGTAATTCACTTGGAAATTAGTTACCTTATCTTATAAAGTAACACACTGCATCTTTCATAATCCATGTATTTATCTTGTCCTACTCCATGCAAAACTTACTATAACATAAGAACTTTACAGAATAAGACAAACGTAAATATAACCAACTATCTATCATCGATTTTATGGATCAATATTCTACACAACCTATCATCATGATTACATTTATGTATAATAGGAGAACTATCATAATGTCATTATGTTTATCTCCTACAATTATATTAGACTATCTGGAAGGTTGGTAGTGGCAACTAAATTTCGTATGTGCATGAACAAAATCCGACATGACATTTAACTAATAGTTATGTGCTTCATATATTTAATTACAATGACCATAGAGTTTTTATCGCTATACCTTACACTGATTATGAAGGGATTTACAACCTTATAACATAACCCCACCTATATTTTCATAAGCTTTACTTAACTGACATAAACTAACTTCTTCATCTTTAAAGGAAAGTGAAGAAAAATGCATCTAGTTTTTAACAACAATCCAAACCATTCCACATAAATGAAAGATGGGATACACTTATCTTTACTCATTTCAAGAGCTTGAAGTTTAACTCCATTGAAAATTCTCCCTCGTTCGGTCCCAGTCCATGCATCAGAAACCAAAACAAGAACAACTTTATTAGTCTTCATAATTATTTATCTCATGTGGAGCCCAATAGGCCCGAGTATTGTAACCTAATACTCTGATACCATATGTAACAAACCCAAAATTAGATGTTAGGATTTAGTAAATTTAAAAAATTACTTTTCATAGCACATGATAAAGATAACTAAACCTTATTCGTATTTTGTCACAATAAAAAAAAAGGAAGTTAGTTGTTCCATTTATGAGAACCTTATGCCATAATTAGAAAAACATAGACTACTTGTGACTTACCACCTTTAATAATTTCATAACTAAAACACCCAAGTTCATAAAAAACCATTTAGCTAAAATCTACTATTCCTAAACTTCCATGGAGTACTTTGTATTCTTCCTCTAAGTGATATTGCATTCCAAACACCTTCTATTGAATTCTTACTCTTTCAATGCATACATTTAACCTGAACAAGATTATAATACCAAAAAAATTCATGACATTAATCCATGACAATTATAATTCAGCTGATACATCTAGATACAACAATACACACACACCAGAAGAGGACATACAAGTAATTGACACAACATCCCCATTGGCAAAACAATAACGCCAATTTTAAACATGTATAAGATCGAGACAATGATATAGGTGGTTCACCCTAACTAGGCTACATCCACAAAGGCAGGTCATAGTTTCTTTCTATTATTCAAGAGGAGCAATACATCCCGCAACACATATGTTGCAATAATTTGTTTTTATAAGCTTGAAGCCTCTCTCATCGAGAGCATCTTCCCGAACAAACATAGGTAAGTAGACTTATACTATATGTCAAGCTAGATTTTCTTTCATATAGATCTTCCCTTATTTGCTCATACTATGAGGGGCTTAAAATCCGTCCTTAAGACCTACCCTCTCTACCCTCTCTTTATAAGGTGATAGAGATTTACTCCAATATTGAGATATATTTCTTTCAATAATTCTACTAAGGGTTTTACTTTCAGATAAACAATAAAACATAAAGACTGGCATATATAACAAAACTTTGTCCAACATATTTATAAAAAGAAAACGAGGTTTCATAAAAAATACACTTGGTAATATATCTAACTCGACTCCATAAAAGTATTAACGGACTGAGATCCATTCAAAAATCATGCATACAAAAGGAGAAGCACCTCACGTAGAGGATAGATTCATGAAAAACAAAACACCAAAACTAACACTTAAACACTAGCAATTCGTTATCCTTCCCAACGTTTTCTCAAGACGGAGTATGCTTGTAAGAAGTACAACTCACATAGGCTTAAATCCTGAAAACTATCCATTGTAGAAGGAAACTAAACCAAATAGATCAAAAGAACGCAACATAGAAATGTGCTATCGAAAAAGGGTCGGGGATAGGCAACATAAAGCAACTCTTCCGAGTGATATAATGAAACCAAAATAAAGGCAGAGTTCGATCTCTATTTTCCACAGAGATCTCTCTAGACTAGCATTACACAACCCATACAGATATTGCGATTGCAACGAAGAATCCTAAACAATAGAACCACGACTTCCATTACCACAGAGATCTCCCTAGGCTGGGCGTTACCCTGGAAAGCTAAAGAGCAGGTCGAAATGAAAACACTGGTTAACTTCATGTAGTCAACAACCTCAGAGAATCAACGTATCTCTAGAAATACTTAAAACAGAAAGGTCATAACACAACCACTGCAGAGAATAATACATCTCAGGCTGCGCTAAGGGACAGATCGAAAAAGAGAGACAAGGAGTCAATCCTTAGAAAACAAACAGACACAAGAATAGCCCATCCCTGTCAACGCTAAGGGCCAATAAAAGAGTATACAAGGATTTTATTTCATGTTAGAGCTACAACACATCTCTTCCAATGTGGAGGGCAGATCCGGAAGGATCAAAGGTTGACTTTGCACCACAAAAACGTATCTCTATCAATTCTATAAAATAACTCATAGGTAGCAGATTATCCCAAGGGAAACTCCAACGAACTTCATGGTAGCAAAATGACATAGCAGAAATCTTACACCGAAATTATCTCGAAATGGACAGCCATCTACATCATCAAGCAAATGAAGGGCATTGAAATCGTTTAGAAAATAGACGACAATCAATACAGATCTGAAATGCAATGAAATCATAAGTAGATATGAAAGACGGGTTTACCACAAGGTTTGATTACTATAAATCCAAAAATTCAAAAAGCCTTCATAGCAGAGATATAAATGGTGTTTTCCCGTAGACTCTGAGATCATAGTGATCCTTCCAGAGACTCGGCACCCATGGCCTTACCCCAAGACCTCATGCAGCAAAACCCGCAGGAAATAGACCCTCAAACAAAAAAAAGAAAACATCACCTTCCCCGAGCTCCCCCCTCCTATTTGGGCAGCCCCCTCTTTTAACAACTATCCTCCCCCTACCTAGAACAAGTCAGTCTAGTTTAGGCAAAAATATCATAAGACAAGTGGCAGCTAGGAGGAGACTCTCTCTCCATGTGGTGGTTAGGATTGAACAAGTGGCGGAAACTAGAGTATTCCTCAACTTGAGTTGACACAAGGCGGTTTTACGGAGCATGTCACTCCCTTGAAGAAAAACTACAATACTAGATATCTACGATAAAAAGGATATAAGTATCCCTTTTATAAAATTCGACCAATTTTCTAATAGTGACACATTCCCCAGGGAAGGAGAAACTCTCATATATATATATATATATTAATATTCTTATCTACTCATGTATAAACAATTATCCGTTGTTGTTAATACTTTTGAGTAATAAGTGCCTATTTATATAGTATCCTTTATAATAGGCTTGCAAATCTTTCTTTTTGTATTGAAAGAAGTAATTCATAGTTATATACGATATAACATTGTAAGGGTTTTCTTTTATGCCTCATAGTTAGGCTTTGAAATATATATTATATATATATATATATTATATATATATATATAACTAAAATAAAAAGGAGAAATTCAAATCCCTTGTTTCCAAGGAAGAATTTTTTAGGTTTATAACCCCTTCTCTCTCGTAGTCCTTTTGGAGATAAAATTAACATGTAAGTTTACTTAGGATTATCTAGGTGATATATATCCTTACGTCATTTTGTATATATTTAGGAGTTTGTTACTAGCTTGTATTAATTCATTACTTTGCTAGGAATTAAGACGACATCTAAGACCAATTATATGGTTACATTGTTTTTAAGTGTGTACTGATGCTAAGATGTATGACATCTACATCTTGGAATTTCATGGCTTCCTAGCTAGTCCACCTCACTCCCAAAGTGACTTCAGTTACTCATCGTTTAGCTACGTCAACGTCTCTAGGTTTCCTAAGTCCAAACTCCATATTTGCAACTTAGCAAATAACAAAAAAACTTTCAAGGTCTACTGATGGGGCCTTGAGATCCTCATCAAAACCATTTTACTCAATTACAATTACATTTACCAAGGATAATAATATTAGGAATCAAATTTGGAAGGGTGTTACAGCATGATTTCAAAGCATTTTCAAAATTCTTGAAATTTGTAATAATAATATTAAAATTTTTAGATTATAGGTGTTGTGTAGTTGTTGAATTTGGTAGAATTTATTTATATTCAAAATCATGATTCTAACAATAAATTTAATTTAATTTTTTTTTAAAAAAACAAAAAAAAAACATATTTAATAACATTTTCCAAACCATCCTCAATTTATTTACATTCAAAATCACAATGTAAACAACAAAAAATTTAATTTAAAATATATATATATTAACATTTTTCAAATGATCATATTCACATTCCAACCTTCCATATTATAAAAGAGTATTTACGTATATCATTTATATTTAAAATTTATTTAAATATATTTAATTTTAAAACTTATGAATTTAAAGATAATAAAATAAAATGGTGATATTTATTTTTAATTCAATTTAAATTAAAAACTCGTTTGAGTACCCTTACTTAGTTACGATAAAAGTACTTCAAATTTTTAATTTTTAATTCGAGTTTAATCAAATGTTATATGTAAAGTTTCATTTACTTTACTGAATTTTTAAGACAACCATTAATGTCGAAAGCATCAAAGCATAATTATAATTTTTATAACTAATTTAAGTATATATACACATAAACCCATTTAGGATATAATTTTTATAACTAATTTAAATATATATACACATAAATCCATTTAAGATGAAGTAAGTTTGACTACTTCTATGATGTATGGATGATGAGTAGTTATTTAATCCATTAAGTATAATGGATTAAATAACTACTCATCATCCATACATCATAGAAGTAGTCAAACTTACTTCATCTTTTTTTTTTTCAACCGAAAAAAAAAACGTACTATTGCTATTCAGATGAATCAAATAGTACAAAGATATTCTCCTTCTCTAGAGAGAAAGATGCATACTGTATAAGTACAAGGGTGTACCCATAGTCTGTTATCGGTTACAAAGAACCATATACATACTTCATATCATCTGTAATTACATCCTTACAGTACAGTTCTGTAGAAAACTACAAAATATAACATAACAAAATTTTACTAGAAAAAGTAAAATTCGCCATAATCCTGGATGCTGGAGTCCATCCACTCCTCCCAAGATAAAATACCTTCTGTACCTGTTAAAGCACGTTTGGATAGTTCATCAGCCTTACCATTATGTTCCCGGAAGATATGTGAAAAAGAAATCCGATTCTGTAGATCTATCTCCATTCTGGTACGATTACACCAATGTGTTAAAGCCAAAACATTGATTTCAAATTCCTTTAAGGCCCATTTTATAGTGACCCTTGAGTCACCAAATACCATTAAATTAACCAGTCCAAATATATTGGCACATCTCAGAACACACCAAAGAGCTAAGAGTTCTGCTTTCATATTGCTTCCCTGGCCACAGTTGAGACATAATGTGAAGTAATGATCCTGATTTAAATAAATGACACCTCCAGTCGCACATATGCCATCCTGCGCAGCTCCATCAAAGAAACAAGTAGGTCTGTTTACAATGAGAGTGAAAGGTTCAATCCTTCTAACCCTTTCAGATAAATTATGTTCAGAGTAAGACTTCATCATATTCAGAACTATTAAACCACAAGCAAATACATCTGGGGCTTTGTCCTGAAATGTACAAAGGTTCCGATAATACCATATTGCCCAAGATACAAATACTGGAACCTGGATAGTATTAATGGATTCACGGTACCAATACAACAATTCTTCCCCAAAAATAGATCGCCTCCAAATCTTTGTAATAGAAAGTTTATCACAGCAGAATTCCCAAACTTTCAGACCAAAAGAGCACTGAAGGAAAAGATGATTAATGGATTCTGAGTTTTCCTTACATAAAATACATCAGCAAGGTCCAATCCAGCCACGCCTAGTTAAATTATCCCAAGTCTTTAGCGTACCTTGAAGAGCATGCCACAAAAAGATCTTATGTTTCATAGCCATATTCCACTTCCAAATTTTTCTATACCACCAGTGTTGTGGATAGATATGTTTATCCTGCATAAGCCTATCATAAGCAGTTTTGGCCGTGACGATGCCAGAACTCTCATTACCAATCCATATCAATTTATCTTCAATCTGTGTGAGGGTGATTCCAGCCGCTTCCAGAGATCTAATGTACATATCCCAAGAACTTGCATCTTCATTTAAAAAGCCCAGATCCGAGGACTGAAGCCACTTCTGTCCTGCAGAATTCCAGATGTGTTCCAAAGTGCATATACCATATATTCTTAAATAATCCAGGATTTTGTTAATTAGATGAACAGGATGACTAAAACCCAAAATATTATCAGTCCCAATTCTGATGGATCTTCCATCCCCAACAAGCCATCTTACATCTCGAAGCAACCAATCTGAGGTTTTCAACATCCCACGCCATAAAGGAGAGCATCCCGAACTCAGTGGCATACCTAGTCTTATCCAATCAATTAAATCCATATTAATATATTTTGCAAAGGATATTCTGGACCAAAGATTGTGTTTGAAGAGACACCTCCAGAGACTCTTTGATATTAAAGCCACGCTGAAAGCATTAATATCCTTTATACCCCAGCCTCCAAAGACCTCAGGTCTGGCTATCGATTCCCATCCGGTCATTACTAAAGATGCCTTGTCAGAACACCCATTCCACAGAAAATTGAAAATCATCTTCCTGATGACAGTGAGAATATGTTTGGGTATTTCAAGCAGAGATAACCAATACACAGGTATCCCTAGAAGCACTGCCTTGATCAGAACAACTCTGCCCCCCACCGATAGCAACCTATTTGACCAATGTGAGATTTTAGCCTCAAATTTCCGCACCAGCCACCACCAGTCATTAACACGATAATTATTAGGTCTTAAGAAAAAACCCAAATACCTGAGACCATCTTCTAATGGAAAACAGTTGTAAGGCAGGAAAGACATAATAGCATGTCTTAATACAGGGTCCACATTCTGAAAAAAGAAACTGGACTTAGTTGCACTTATCTTCATCCCCGAAATTCTGCAGAAACAGTCCAATATGTTATGAAAAACTCTCCATTCTGCCACCGTAGCCAGTCCAGCCAGAAGAATATCATCCACAAAGATTAGATGAGAAACAAGACAATCCAAACCCAGGTCCACACCCTTAATTAAACCTTCCTATTTAGCAAAATTTATCATTCTGCTTAGAGCATCCACAATCAACAGGAACAATAAAGGTGACAGTGGGCATCCTTGTCGAATACCCCTAGTGCACTTAAAAAAGGATGTAGGGGACCCATTAACCAGGATGGCAATACTAGCTGAAGTTACACAAGACATGATCCAATTTATAACAAGAGGGGGCATTCCAATTTGAATCAGAATTATCCTCAAGAAAGACCAATTCACCCGGTCATAAGCCTTTTCCAGATCCAGTTTTAACAACATAGCACTGATTCTTTTACTCTTTATAGAATGGAGCAATTCCTGAGAAGCCCCAATGGCATCATGAATCTGTCTATTGTGTAAAAAACCAAATTGTTCTGCCGTAATGTGTTCAGAAAGAGCCCCTTTAATTCTTTGTGCTATAATTTTTTATACCAATTTATAAGCCAAATTGCACAGAGCAATAGGCCTATAATCTCCAAAGTGAGCTGGTTTCCCTTTCTTTGGTATTAGAGTAACAAAGGATGAGTTTAATGCCCCTGAAGTAAATCCCCTCAACCTTGTATACTCTACCATCTGCAAAAGATCAGGTCCCATGATATCAAAAAAATGGATAAAGATCTCCACCCGGCCATCCATCCGGTCCGGGGCTTTTCTCACCAGCAAAAATCTTTAATGTATGTTCTACCTCCTGAAGGGAAACCTCCCTCCCCAGAGCTGCAGCCTCATCATCATCAAAAAACCTGGGAAATAGATCAGCAATTTTTAATTGTTCCCTGATGTCACAATTGCCTTCTTCTTTGTAAGTTTTCTCAAAATGTTTAAATGCAGCCAACTTTAAAGCCTCATCACCAGAGCAGATATTTCCTTCAGAATCGGTCAGATCCCATATAGCATTCATATTGCGTCGAGCTGATGCAAACGAATGAAAAAATTTAGTATTCCGATCACCATGTTTTATCCACAATGCCCTGCTTTTTAAACGCCATTCCATCTCCTCCCTATGTAGTATGTCAGCTCGAGTCTTCTCAAGCACTTTCACCACCTCAAATTCCTCCTGCTCCAGCATACCCAAGTAATTTTCCTTGTGAATCTTTTGTATTTTATCTTCAATAAGGATGAGTTCCTTTCTGTCAGCATCTTTCCTTTTCTTAATCCAATCTTTCACCAATTTTTTGAGACTTCTCAATTTGTTGCAGAAAACATCCAAAGGATTTCCACCCACAATGTCAGCATTCAACCAGAAGTCACTTACCAATTTACAGAAATCATCCTCCAACAACCAGGAATGATTGAACTTAAAAGGAATATTTGATTTAAAACCATAATCATCAAACTGTAGAAAGATGGGCCAATGGTCCGAAACCTTATACCCATGAGTCCAGGCCCTGAATCTTTGAAACTTCCTTAGTAAAGTATCCTTTGCCAAAAACATATCCAGTCTCTTGTGAACCCCATCTTCACCCCCCCTGCCATTACTCCAAGAAGGACTCATATCGGGTGGCACAATGTCAATAAGACCATGCTTCAAAAGGAAACTTCTGAAGAAGTCCGCTAAAGGATCAAGTCTGGCCTTCCTCCCCCAAATTTCCGAAGGAGATAATGTGAAATTTAGATCTCCAGCGAAAATAAGATTTTCATCAAGCAAAATACCAGAAACAGAAAGGGATTCCCAAAATGCCAGACGATTTGAGTAAGGGGCATAACAGTTGAAGACAGTTAGGTCAAAATTCAAACCAATGCACTGTCCTTTCAACAAAATACCCCACTGAGTCTTGAAAGACTGGAAAGAGTATAATAAAGGGTTCCAAGCTACAATCAAACCACCTGAGAGACCAGAAGCATCTACAACAGAGAGTTCCCAATAAGGTAAAATATTCCCCAACTTTGCCACAGCATCTTCTGCAGAGCACATAGTTTCTTGAATCAACACAATACCGGGACTAGTAATTTGTAGGAAGTTGGATAGGGCCCTAGCCCTCAAAACCCCACCCAACCCACGCACATTCAATGAGGTAATAGACATTAGGAGATGTCTACAATGGGTATCGGTGCTCTAAGACCCAATTCATTTCCAACAGTAGACTTCCCCTCAACAATCAAAACTTCTTCACTTCTTAAAGGCTTAGGTTTAGTCTCAAATTTCTTTTTCCTAGCCTTCCTAATCGTCACATTCTGAAACTTGGAAGGAATTGTTAAAACATTGGATTCCTTTGCAGGGTACTTTGAAAAAATACTCAGAGGTTCCAATAAACCCTCCCCCCCGGCACTGCAATCCCCCAGAGTATCAGAGACAGAAACCTCCATCAATTTATCCGGACAATTATCCAAATTTATACAGGCTATCGAAGACGTGGAGGTAGGAGCAGTCTGAGTCTCACCAGGGTGTTCTTCCGCGGAAGAAATTCTAGGATACAATAAGGGTTTGTTACGTTCAAGATCATCAACAGGGTTATGCACAGCAGTCAAAGAATCCGGATAGGTATCCAAGTTTAAACAGGAAATCTCAGACGAGGACACAGTAGCAATCTGCGTCTCTCCCGAGAGTTCTTCCACAGGAGAAGTACCAGGACACAAAGGGGGTTTAACACCCACAGGGTTTTGACAAGTATCATCACCAACCTTTCTATTATCCAACCCAGGAATGGTTATCCCATGACGCAGCTGAACCAAACCCATAGAGATTCGTTTATTTAAATCAGATTCTCTATCAGTAATAAAGTCTAATTCCTCCGAAGTGAGATCATTAAAGGTACCATCTAGTTTAGGGCTAAACTTACCCGGAGCAAGGGACTTCTGAGGATCCTGAACAAAACTTACTTCATCTTAAATGGATTTATGTGTATATATATTTAAATTAGTTATAAAAATTATATATATATTATTTTTATAATTGATTAAATGTGATTGATTAAGGATGGGCACTTGTGATTAAATTGGATTAACATATACCTTCGTCTAACTCGATTAGCATATACCTTCGTCTTATTGAATTAGCATGGACTTGGAGTTTGTAACTTCTTTGAATTATTCATTAGATATAATGAATTTATAAAATGGAAAACTTTAATGAATATACTTAATGGATTAAATAACTACTCATCATCCATACATCATAGAAGTAGTCAAACTTACTTCATCTTAAATGGATTTATGTGTATATATATTTAAATTAGTTATAAAAATTATATATATATTATTTTTATAATTTATTAAATGTGATTGATTAAGGATGGGCACTTGTGATTAAATTGGATTAACATATACCTTCGTCTAACTCGATTAGCATATACCTTCGTCTTATTGAATTAGCATGGACTTGGAGTTTGTAACTTCTTTGAATTATTCATTAGATATAATGAATTTATAAAATGGAAAACTTTAATGAATATTGAAATTTATATTTTCATTATTATTTTTATGTTAAAAAATAAAGAAAAAATATGTTAGAATTTGTATTTCTTTTGATTATTTGATATTGAATTTATAAAATAAATTTTTTTAATGAATAATCAAATTTGTATTTTTATTATTTTTATGTGGAATTTATATATCTATATATATATATTAGAATTTGTATTTCTGTTTTTGTCTCATTATTTATTAGATATCATGAATTTATAAATGATAATTTCTTATTTTTTTATTAAAATATTTTTTTAATTTAAAATATTTAAATTTAAATATTTATTATTTTTATGGGAAAAAGAAAAAAAAAGTCTTCTTATAATTTTAAGTTAGAAAATTTTAATTTATAAACTATTAAATTTAATATTTAAATAATAAAAATTATTACTTTTTTAATTAATGTATTTATTTTTTTTAATTAATTTACAATATTGATTCCTATTTCCCTATATGGAACACTAATAAAAATGGTATTAAGTCATATCTTAGAATAATGTGCAAGTTATATTGAAAAATATAGGTAAAATTATTTGAAAAATAATGATGTTAGATTTAATTTTCTAATTTTATTTTATTTTATTGAACATTATTTAAATAACACTAATTTATGATATATATTAATGAATTTTATAAATAACATTAAGATATATATTAATGAATTTTATTTATATATATGTTAAAAAATTTAAATTGTAAATTTTTTTAATAAGTGAGTAATAAATTTAGATGGTTAATATAAAAAAGAATAATAGGATTAAAAATTATTGAAAACATATATATATGTTTTCAATAATTTTTAATCCTATTATTCTTTTTTTTAATATAAATAACAAATTATTTTTAAATAAATTATTAACCATGTATATATATATATATATAAACCATTTATTATATCATTAAACATAGATATACACATTTAATTAGAAATATAGAAAACAAGTGTTTACAAAATTGTAAGTTAGTTAACAATAGTTTATAAAATAAAATAAAATGCTTTAATAAAAATAAATATTTTTGACATGATTTAATTGGGCTAATTAAGCTTAGTCATCCATACATATAACCATGATCAATAAATGTGACCATGTTAAAATAAGGTCAACCATAGTTATCCATTATAAAACACATCTAAGGATTATTAAAGTTAACCAAAGTTATTTAAAGATTATTAAAGTTAACCAAGGTTCATCCATAATGAAAAATAGATTTTTATTTTATTATTTGTTAAGAAATATTAATATAACATTAACATTATTAATGTAATAAGATTAACAATATTAATAGATATTAAATATTAATATTAAGAAACAATAATATCAATATTAACATTAGTATTAGGAATCATTAATACCAACCTAAACCATAACATAATTTTATAAATATATTATTCTTCATTTTCACAATTGTCATAATATTGAAAGTTGATTTTTACATTATTGACCCCTAATTAATATTAATATGAATATTAATTTTAACAATAACGACATCAATAATATCATTAAGACCATTAATAATAAACATAGTCAACTATGGATTGAAGTCAACCATGCTTAATAATAATAACCACATTCGATTGTTAAAAATAAAAATATTATTATTATAGACCATGGTTGTCTATTAATTATGGTTGACCATGGTCAACAATAGCCAACCATGATCAACCATATTCATCCATGGTCAACCAAAGTTAACCATGGTCAACCAAAGTCAAGCATAGTTAACCATATGGTTGACCATCGTTGACTATGGATTGCCATCGATAACTATGGTTGCTAAGTAGTAGTAGTAATAATAATAATAAATAATATATTATTATTATTAACCGTGGTCGACTATGTTTGACCATGGTCAACGAATCAATTACAACAAAACAAAGTTAACAATAGTCACCCATGGTCAACCATAGTCAACCGAAGTCAATTATGGCCAACCAAAGTCAACAATAGTGGAACATGGTTAAGCATAGTCAACCATAGTCATTCATAATGAAACAAAGTCAACCATATTTAAACAATGTAAACATCAGTCAACCATAGCCAACCATGGTCACCCAAAGTCAACCATATCAAATCACATTCCACCATAGGAAGCCATTGTCAACCAACAGCCAATTATGGCCAAACTAGGTCAACCATAGTTAACAAAATTCAACCATGGTCAACCATGGCCAACCATAGTCAACCATGGGAAACCATAGTCAACCATAGTGAATTAGTCAACCACAATCAACCATCGTTAACCATAGTCAATGAACCACATTTAACCACAGTTAACCGTCGTTAACCATAGTCAGTTAACCGTCGATAACTCAAAGTCAACTATTGCAGACCATAGCCAACCATGGTAGACCATAGCCAACCATGGTCAATGATAGTCAGCCATCATCAACAAAAGTAAACCATATGGTTGGCCATTGTTTCATTTGGTTGACTGTGTTTACCATGGTTGGTTAATAATAATAACAATAATAAGAAGAAGAAGAATAATGGTCAACCATAATGAACAATGGTTTACAAAATCCAACCAAATTCAACTATGGTCAACCATGGGAAACCATAGTCACCATGGGTAACCATAGTCAACCATAGTCAATCGTCGTTAACCATAGCCAAACAAAGTCAACCATATTCAACCAAAGACAATGAGAGTCAACCATGGCCAACTAAAGCTAACCATCGTCAACCATGGCCAACCAAAGTTAACCATATCCAACCAAAGTTAACCATATTCAAGTCTTAAATATTGTGTTTAACAACCCATGGCTAACCATAGTCACCATGGAAAACCATAGTCGACCATAGTGAATTAGTCTACCATAGTTAACCATCGTTAACCATAGTCAACCTGTCATGTAGCCCATTTTGACCCTTGTAATATTTGGGCTACAATGTAAATATTGTATGCATATTTTGTATGATTCCTAGCGTGGAGCTCAAGGCCAAGGCCCCGCTAGTGAATGCTCTATCTTGAAGAGGAAAGTATGTTGGTATTAATTAACCCATGTGCTAGTGAGCCATGGGAATTGTAAATATGCATTTTAATATAAATGCCCACAACTAGCTATGCAATGCAACAAACAGATGGGGGCATGATATTGCAAGGAATTGGGAGGGAAATATTTAAACCCTTGAACCAGTGAAGTCAAGCCAAGTGTCAATGTGAGAACCCATGAACCATCAACTACCCATGTTGACATTGGTGCCCAATCATTCATTTCTCCCAAGAGGTGGGTGAAGAAATTAATGCCTTTGGGATTGGGAGGTATGGCTGTCCAAATTCGAGTATGGGCAAGCCACCCTCATGGAAAATCGTGTTTCTCTTTCTTGGGCAAGAAAACACCCATGAATTGCCTTCCCAAGCCATTATTCATGGTCAGACTTCATCCTCTCACGTTGGGAGAGCCTGCTGGGCGTCTTGAGAGCTTACTGGGCATTTTTATTGAAGCTTGTTGGGTATTTTTCTTGAAGCCTGCTGGGCGTTTTTAGCTTGCTGGGCATTTTTTGAAGTTTGCTGGGCGTTTTTCTTGAAGCCTACTGGGCGTTTTTAGCTTGCTGGGCATTTTTGGAAGTTTGGTCGGCGTTTTGGCTTGCTGGGGCATTTTTAGCTTGCTGGGTGTTTTTGTTGAAGCCTGCTGGGCATTTTTGGCTTGCTGGGCAATTTTGGCATTGCTAGGAACTCGTTTTTGTGTTGTAGACTTGTTGGGAAGGAAAGAGCACGATTTTAGGGGTCTGTAGAGACCATTGCTGCTCTTTGAATGCCCATGGACGTTTTCTGAAAATGAAATTGCATTTCTAGGGTTGTTTTCCCATTTCTCATTTCGTTTTGGGTTTTCCACGTTTTCCCTTCATACCCAACACCTGAGATTTTGCTATTATGTGTACCCATGCCCAGTTTATGAGTTTTCTGTGTGTGGGAGATTGCTGGGGTTGAAATGGATTTTCATTGTTTTGGCTTGAACTTGAGTGGAAGCATCCACAATTGAAGAGGGTTCAGATTTGGCCTGATAAACCCAGCAGTGGTCTGGCTTGGCTTAAGATCCAAATGATTAATTGGATGTTTGGTTGTGTATGAGCTTGAAATTCCCAAGTTCCTTGTAGATATCATGCCCAACTCGGGGGTGGCCTTCGGATGGACTCAGTATATGCTGTCGAAGAGCCTACGGTTGGGGTTGCAGCGACAAAGCTAGTTTCTTGGGACAATTGCACCATGAAGATAAGTATTTCCTGTCTATGTATTCACTTCTGCAATGCATTAATTTGATGACTGTTTTGATATGCTGGATGGGCATGAATTGTGTGTGGATTAGTTTCAATTCTGCTGTGCATTTTGCCTAATTTGTATCTGCACACCAATGTTTTTATTCATATGATGCTAATGACTGGGCTGAGTTTTATGAAAAGCCCCATAGATTGGCTTCATGGTCCCTCCCTTGCCTTGGATGGATGCGTGGGGTTGTGACACAACCATGGAAAACCATGGCCAACTAAAGCTAACCATAGTCAACGATGGTCAATCATGGCCAACCAAAGTCAACCATGGTCAACTATAGCCAACCATGGTCAACCAAAGTCAACCATAGTTAACCGTGGGTAAGCATGGCCAACCAAAGTCAACCATATGGTTTCCTATGATTGATTGTGGTTGACCATAGTTGGTTAATAATAATAATAATGATGATGATGATCGACTATGTTAAACCATGATCAGCCAATGCCAACCATATTCAACCATGGTTAACCAAAGTCAAACATGGTTAACCATACTCAATGATGGTCAACTAAACTGAACCATATTCAACCATGGTCAATCCAAGTCAACTTCGGTCAACCATAGCTAACTATCCTTAACCAAAGTCAACCATATGGTTGACCATGGTTGACTATGATTGAGTATCGTTGGTTAATAATAATAATAATAACCAACTACGATCGTTAAAAATAATAGTAATATTATTATAAACCATGGTTGTCTATTAATTATGGTTGACCATGATTAACAATAACCAACCATGGTCAACCATGGTCAACCATATTCAACCATGGTCAACCAAAGTTAACCATGGTAAACCATGGCTAACCATAGTCAACCTTGGTTAACCATGGTTAAATAAGTCAACCCTGGTCAACCAAAGTCAAGCATAATTAACCATATGGTTGACCATCATTGACTATGGATTCCCATCGATAACCATGGTTGCTAACTAGTAGTAGTAATAATAATAATAATATATTATTATTATTATTATTATCCATGGTCGACTATGATTGACCATGCTCAACGAATTAGTTACAGCAAAACAAAGTCACCCTTAGCCAACCATGGGCAATCATAGTCAACCATAGTCAATTAGTCACAACCATATTAAACAAAGTTAACAATAGTCAACCGAAGTCAATTATGGCCAACCAAAGTCAACCATAGTCATCCATAATCAAACAAAGTCAACTATAGTTAAACAATGTAAACCTCAGTCAACCATAGCCAACCATGGTCAACCATAGTCAACCATATCGAACCATATTCCACCATAGTCAACCAACAGTCAATTATGGCCAAACAAGGTCAACCATAATCAACAATGGTTAACCAAATTCAACCATGGTCAACCATGGCCAACCATAGTCAAACATGGGAAACCATAGTCGACCATAGTGAATTAGTCAACCAGAGTTAACCGTTGTTAACCATAGTCAATGAAAGTCAACCATATTCAACCAAATACAACCATAGAAAAAATGTTCAGTCATAGTTAAGCATTGTTAACCATAGTCAATGAAATTCAACCAAAGACAACCATAGTAAAAAATGGTCAACCATACTCAACCATGGCTAACTAAAGTTAACCAAAGCTAACCATAGTCAACCATGGCCACCAAAGTTGACCATAGTTAACCATGGTCAGCCATACTCAACCATGGTTGACCATGATCAACCAAAGTCAACCATTGTAGACCATAGCCAACCATGGTAGACCATAATCAACCATCGCCAATGATAGTCAACCATCAGCATCCAAAGTCAACCATATGGTTGACCATGGTTGGTTAATAATAATAACAATAACAATAATAATGATGATAATAATAATAATAATAATAATATTAATGGTCAACCATGGTGAACAATGGTTTACAAAAGTCAACCAAATTCAACTATGGCCAACCATAGCCACCATGGGAAACCATAGTCGACCATACTGAATTAGTAAATCATAGTTAACCGTCGTTAACCATAGTCAACCAAAAACAACCAGAGTCAACCATGACCAACTAAAGCTAACCATATTCAACCATGGCCAACCAAAGTTAACCATAGTCAAGCATGGTCAACCATATCCAACCATGGTTAACAAAATTCAACCATTGTTAAGCATGGCCAACCAAAGTCAATGATGGTTAATAATAACGATATGATTTTAAATTCAACCCTTGTGTCACCCATAATCAAGTTAACAAATCAATGATAGTAAATCATATGATATTAATATAAACCAAAGAAAGCCAAATTTAACCATTCCCAACCACCATCAACCATAGTTAACCATGGTTAGTGAGAGACAACCATCATCAACCATGGTCAAGCACACTAAACCATAGTTAAATAGTCAAATAGAGTCATCCATAGTCAACTATGGTCAACCATAACCTACCAAAGGCAACCAAACTCAACCACAGTTAACCAAATTCAACCATATCCAACCATATCCAACCAAAGTTAAAAGTTAAATAAGTTTAGTGAATGGTCAGTTGTAGCAAAAAAAAGTCAAACATGTTCGACAATAGTCAACCATCGTGAATCATAGTAAATGAGTCAACCATAGGCAAAAGTTAAACAAGGTCAACCAATAGTCAATTACGACAAAACAAAGTTACCCTTAACCAACCACGTGCAATGGTAGTCAACCATAGTCAATTAGTCAGCAAAGTCAACCATAGTTAAACAAAGTTAACAATAGGAAACCATGGTCAACCATAGTTAATCAAAGTCAATTATGGCCAACCAAAGTCAACCGTAGTCGAACATGGTCAAGCATGGTCATCCATAATCACACAAAGTCAACCATAGTTAAACAACATACACCTTAGTCAACCAATGAAGACAAGCATAGGAAACCATAGTCAACCATATTGAACCATATTCCACCATAGTCAACCATGGTCAACTAATAGTCAATTATGGCCAAACTAGGTCAACGATTGTCAACAATGTTTTACCAAAGTCAACCAAATTAATATAATTTACTTTATTTTTTATGTCATAATCAACCACAGTAAAAAATGATGGTTGGGAAACCATGGCCATGGTTGAATATCAACGGTTGGCCAAGCCATGGTTGGCCATGGTTGGTCAACCATGTTGGCCAACCATGGTTTGATTAGCCAATCATGGCCATGGCCAACCATGGTTGGTCATGGTTGAACCATGGCCATAGTTAATCATGGTTGACCATGGTTAACCATGGCCAACCATGGTCAACCCTTAGCCAACCATGGAAAAACACAAGTCAAACATATCCATAAATGTTGACTTTGGTTAAGTTGACTTCACCATTACTTTTCTTACTTACATTTATTTAATTAAATTTAATATCAATTATTTTCTTTTTGATTTATATTTAATACTAATTAATTCAGTTATTTGTAATATCGGTTATTTTATTTTTAAATTGCATTTAATATCTATTATTTTACTTTTATTTTTTTAATAACAATTATTTTAATTTTCTATAATATCAATAAATTATTTTATTTTGAATTTACCTTTAATATCAATTAGTTTACTCATTTTTAATTTTTTATTATACTTTTTATTTTACTTTTATTTATTTTACTTTTTTTCTATTATATTTATTTATTTATTTTATACTTTAATTTTATTTATTTATATTACTTTAATTAAGTAGTTTAATTTAATTTAATTTATTTTTATTTCTAAATTTTACTTTATTTACTTTATTTTTTATTCTATTTTATTTCGTCATTTTACTTTACTTTATTTATTTATTTAATTTTATTTTTTACTTTATTTACTTACTTTACTTTTATTTTATTTAATTTACTTTACTTTTATTTATTTTATTTTATATTTATTGTATTTTTAAAGTCAATATGGTAATCAAACACCCTATTGCCATCTTTCTTTCACATTACTTTATTTCTTTTTTATTTATTTTACTTTAGTTTATTTTAATATGTTTTAATATTTTTTTTTTTTTTCTTTTTTATTTGGAAATAACATTTTTATTAAAATTTTAATTTAATTTAATTTCTTGGTTGGGCTGAGTGTCTACAAGCAACAACCACATTTTTAAATGTGGTTGATATTCATTGATAGGCTAATATCAACCATGGAATACAAGTAATTTAAAAGTTAATCTTTGATTCTATATTTATATTTAAAAGTAATAATTATTTATTTTATTTTTAAAATAAAATAGTTTTTATAAATATTTATATTTTTAATATGATATATATTCGAGTTTTAAATTATAATTATATTTAAATTACTATAATCAACTAGTGTTATCCTTATGCAACCAACACAAATGAGAATGGGGGCCATATAAGCTATATCCCTTAGCGATGATGTTTGTTGATCGACAAGGGTTTAACATGAGGAGTTGGGTGGTTGTAACAAAGTAGTGTACATTCGTGTGGTTGTAACAAAGTAGTGTACATTCGTGTGGTTGTAACAACGTAGTGTAGAGGTAGAGTCTACATTTTTTTTCAATGCATCACCACCTCTACCTCAAACCCTGTAATAATATGTGTTGGAATGCCTAATTGCCCACATAACCAAATACTAGACCACCATGGAATAGACTTGAAAGCTCTATATTTCTATTAAAAGAATATACATATAAATACAATCTAAGGTAATGCTTAATTTCATCTTTCAAGATAACTTTTATATTCACTCAAGATGTGAATAGAAATACAAAATACAATGATAATTAACCTTAATAGATTATATTTCATAACCCACTTATTTTCCTTTTTGACTTAGTTTCTTTCTTTAACCAGATTATTTCATCGTCTCAAAGACAAAAAAAAGTCAAAATAATACAAGAAAATGTGCAAACCATAGACGAAATTGTTGTTTATTAATTTTTTCAAATTTGGTTATCTTCATTGAGTATGATTTTTGGCATGATATTGAAAAGTTATGGTATTGAGTATGATTCGATACTTAAAAAACTAATGAAAAAATCTAGTATGCTTATATATGATACTTTTAATTAAATATTCACAAATATACCATAAATGTATATAGACATTTATATACTAAATTATATAAATGTATCTAGTCTACATTTTCCTTTTTGACTTAGTTTTTTTCTTTAACGAGATTATTTCATCGTCTCAAAGACAAACAAAGTCAAAATAATACAAGAAAATGTGCAAACCATAGACGAAATTGTTGTTTATTAATTTTTTCAAATTTGGTTATCTTCATTGAGTATGATTTTTGGCATGATATTGAAAAGTTATGGTATTGAGTATGATTCGATACTTAAAAAACTAATGAAAAAATCTAGTCTGCTTATATATGATACTTTTACTTAAATATTCACAAATATACCATAAATGTATATAGACATTTATATACTAAAATGAAATATTTATTTTAAAAACAAATATATAAAATCTCGACAATATGAAACGTGTGTCTTGTAAACATAATAAGTAGTTATTAATAATTATTTTAATAAGATAGTATTAAATTGAATGTATTTTTGTTTTATATTGTTTAAATAAATAAAGTTTGTTTTTTTAAATTGATTTTAAAAATATAATTGTTAACTATTAAAAATACCTATACTGAATATTGAACAATTCAAATTTGTTTCAAACTTCCATATACACAACTACTAATAGGGCCCAATTATGCAACTATTATATAACATTATACTCAAATAAAGTTATATAATAAATTTCATATATTATGAATAAGTAAAATTTCTTATTTTAATCAATTAGGAACGTGATATGAATTGCTTTGTCTAGTCAAAGAAATCATTCTATTAGATATTTAAGAAACTTAACCTCATCCACACGAAATTTCGATATTCATAAGTGTATATACCCTACTCAATATTCGATCCTGTACATAAGTGTATATACCCTACTCAATATTCGATCTTGTACATAAGCGTATATACCGTACTCAATACTCGATATTCTAAACCGCTGAGCCTAAAGTAGAAACATGAAACAAATGATAATACATGCATTCATTCATGTTACAATTGCAACACGAACCCTATCGAATCAACATTACCTAGGTACCAATTCAATACTACGAGCAGAGCCTGAGGCATTAGATGGAGGAGCAAGAGACAAATCAGATGAAGTGAATGATGTGGTTGCAGAAGCATGTGACAACCCAGAACGAGAACTGCTGTACATCATGTTAAATCAGCCAACATAATGAGAATTGGCGAAAATAGGCTTTGTCAGCTCCGACAACTTCA
This sequence comes from Larix kaempferi, assembly GCA_027924585.1. Classification (NCBI taxonomy): domain Eukaryota; kingdom Viridiplantae; phylum Streptophyta; class Pinopsida; order Pinales; family Pinaceae; genus Larix; species Larix kaempferi. The sequence continues at coordinate 568,922 of BSBM01000861.1, read as the reverse complement.
CAGAATGAGATGAAAGCATCAAAGTGACTGTAGACATTGTTGGATGAAGTGACAAGTCTGCCTGTGTACACCAAATACCAACCTCAATGCATCTCACCGCTTGCTCCTCATCACAACTTTCAATTAATGCTACTAGATCAATAATCTCGACGCTCTTTCCTTCTTCGTATGATATCCATGCCTGCATGCATAATCACAACGCGTAGTCATTTTAAAATATTATGTACATAGATCCATCAGATTAGTCTTACTGTCAAAATTTATTTTATGGTAGATGTACAAATTCTAAATAAACAATTTGAAAAATATATGATGACCTAATATCAATAAATAAAAACTACAACAAAACCAGCTGTGTCTCACCCATTCTAAAATAAACTGCATTTCAGGCGACAAATTATAATCCGTGTTGCTTCTTCTTGTGACAAGTTCCAGGAGAAGGATTCCAAAGCTATAGACATCAGCTTTTGCCGATAATTGGCCGTGCATAGCATACTCTGGTGCCATATACCCATTGCATATCCATTATAGGCCAAATTTAAGAATCGATAATGATAAATTGAAACCACACGCAAAAAAACAGTAACTTCATGAGAATCCTTCATCTTTTGACAGTGTGTGAACCTAGTGATTCTCTTGAAATATTACCGAGTGCCAGCCACATTTGTGAGCATGTTGACATAACTCTCATCTTCAGCAAAAAGTTTAGCCAAGCCGAAATATGCTATCATAGGATTCAGATTCTGGTCTAATAAAATATTGCTGGCTTTAATATCTCGATGGATAATCTTTGGCTGAGAATCCTCATGAAGATAAAGAATCCCACGAGCCACTCCCAATATGATGTTGTAACGCATCTTCCAATCAAGATGGTTGCGTTTGATTGGATCTGCATCCATAAAGGACATTGTGATCATGACCGAAATGAGATTTATTAAAACATTAATACTTTTGTCAACATAGCTACATAGTAAATATGGAAGTCACTGACTGAATAGGATTTTATCGAGGCTATTATTAGGTAGATACTCATATACAAGTAATTTTTTTAATCCCTCTTCACAACAGCCAAGTAGCTTCGCAATATTTCGATGTTGAAATTGGGCGACACGCTTAACTTCAGTCAGAAATTATTTTTTTCCTTGCATAGAATTTAAGGACAACTTCTTCACAGCTATTTCCTTTCCATCATGAGTGATTCCCTGACAAAATCAGGAAAAAGATCCAAGTGAATAATTTGGGAAGTATTTAAGCTTAATTGTCTTTCTACTCTATTTATTTTCAAGCCAATAATTTACATCCAATGGTCAAGGGTGTTTATAGCAACCCTTAGATTGATAAAATGATTCTGAAAATTAGTAAAATCTTTCTTAACCTATGTTACCTTCTATACAGGGCCAAATCCTCCCTCTCCGAGGTTGTTATCATCATGAAAATTTTCCGTAGAAGCTATCAATGTTTCTATATTAAATGTCAACATTTGTCGATCCTCACTGACTAATGTGTCTTCCTCGATTTGCTCATCAACTATACAATAAAAATATAAGTAGCTAAATTAGAAAATATAATTTAGGCAAAGACTGAATGATGTGTAAATTAGAACCTATCTATGTAACAGTGTATTAAATCTACACGATGTACTGAATATGCTGATAGAAGTGGCACATACCCAACAAAATAGGGGTCTAATCATATGATACTCTAGATCAGAACCCTATTTAGATTGGCATGTGCTAGTCAAAATACAATTTAGAGAACCGGCCAGAACATGACATGACATTTTCCAAAGAAGGCTTTCTGTTAGGGGAAAATAATGTATGTAAAACCAGGTCATATAATCATATACATTACCTTCGTATCTCTAAACAATCTTCTCTGAGTTGTAAAGAAGCATACTAATAGCGCCATAAGCAGAAGCAGAAGCAAGCCGCCAACAACAACGCCTAAAATTATGGGTATTTTCTTTGAAGATTTATGTGAGTTGCTGATCTTCGAACTATTAGTCGATGGTGTAGCCACCAGCGTCTTACCTGGCACTTCTTCAAGGGGTGGTGGACGAGTAGTCGAATTAAAGAACTTATATAATTCATAACTAACTATGCAACTTCCAAACAAACCATGAACTCTGTTGTTTCCATAGTAATTATCTTTAATTTCCTTGATTGCAGATTGACGAGAGCGTAAATCCTTGGAAAGAAGTTGGCTGCAGTTGTTCCGGAAGCATATCGATTCCATGAAGTTACATTTGTTACCTCAGCTGACAAATTGGTTAATAGGCTCTGCAGAACCCCGTTAAAGGCACCAAGATAGGAGACATTATGTAACGAGTAATTAAACAATCCATAATCATAATCTATTTGTCCGATGAAGCTAGAGTCATCATAACGTAAGTAGCAGGCATCCAACCAAATTCTACCGCCACCGGCATTCCCACAACTTTGTCGAATAGAAATCGTTGCGTTTTGTGAACACTTGTAGCATTGCTCGACTGTTGAGTCTCCCCTGCACTGGAGGAGGACGTATATTTGCTTTGGACTTTGGCGATAAATAGAAGTGTTAAACCAAGTTTTGGGCGTGTTTTGGACCAGACTATTAAACATTGTTTCCATATTTCATTGAAACACACCACCTTGAGCATAGTAACTGTCGTTTCTGCACCAAGTCTGGTCGGTTAAATTGAGGACCTCTGCATGAAGAGTAATGATCAAATACGACGACACAACACTTATGTAGAATAGGATGAGGAGAGAGCATCCAGAATCCCTTCCTCAGCGGAAGTTGATATTCGATAGGGTTGCCATGGCTGATATTGGACAATGGAGAGACAGATATTGGAGAATAGAGAGGCTGGATATGAATGTTCCCCTTAACTCTGTAACTGTCCCACTGACCCTTTGGAGACCCTTTAGAGTTGTCTAATTATGCTACGATTTTGTTGGAATATTGTAATTAATGAGCTGATAGTGTATCTGATATGCGTCGGCTCTGTCAGACACTCAGTTAGTCTGCAATGTCAGAAGTCAGTCATTCAGTTTGCAGCCAATCCGGCGCATGTCAAATTAGTATTTATGTGACTGCTTTAGTATTCTGCATATCAAGAATTCTTAGGTAGAAATTTATTACAGTCTTTAATGAAATCCTGTAGCTTCCAAGTGAAGCGATCTTGAGTCGGTGATAATGAAACTCTATAAATGAAAATCACTCACAAAAGATTAGGTTGGAGATGAGAGACAAGAGATGTAGGAGTGAAGAGAAGAAGAAAAGAAGTGAAAACCCATGAAGTGTATGAAGAGCCCAAGCTCTATGTAATATTGTGAAATATTGAAGTAAAACTCATCTCTTTGTAAGTGCGGCAAAGTTACTCTGTTTTACAGTGGTAATATATATAAGTCTTTAAATTTTATGTATTCATTCTCAAGAATGTTGGTTTATGCATCGTGCACATCTACTTCATATTGACATGTGTAAATGGTGTTTACATTTGCGGCCTGTAAATCAAATCAAGATTCCAAGTATTTCACGGTGATAAAATCCCTAGTTTAACTTTGTAGTAACTTCAACTTATGTTTTGGTTCTTATGTTTTATCATGAAATACATTTATTCAAAGTTTGTTTAAGATTGGGTTGTGCGTAGCTAAATAGGAATGGGAAGGTAACTTGTGTGCAGTCAACCTTCGTAAAGTTAAAAGAAGTTTAGCAAAGGTAATTTGTATGAAGTGCGAAGCTCATGCAAAGTAAAGTATTCCGCAAAGTATGTGAAGTTAAGAATTTCTGTGAGGGTAGAGAACTACGCATCTTGCGCAGTAGAAATTCGAAATGCGCAGGTAATCACCATGCAGTAAAAGGTAGAATTACGCAGTTAATCTGCGCGCAGTAAACAGTGAAATTGAGAAGCTATTTTATGCGCAGGTAATTTGTGAAGAAAATTATTCGGCAAAATAATTAAAGAGAAAAGTATTTGCTAAGTAGAGCGTAGGTTCTAAACCAAGAAAAGAAAAATTATTTATTCATCGCGCAGGTCAAATCTTTTTGAGAGCGCAGGTTTCCTTTTTCCCTTGATCTGGTATCAGAGCCTCGTTTACGGAAAGTAAGAATTGTATTTACAAAAGGGGAAAAGCAATTAAAGCTAAGAATGGCTTCCACTTCGAGTAATTTCCAAACTCCAATATTTTTTGGTAAAAAATATGAATATTGGTCTCTAACTATGAAAGCTTTGTTTAGAGGTCAAGATGTATGGGAAATAATCCAACATGGTTACGCAGAACCAGCAGATCTAGCAGCATACAACAATCTCGCACAGGTTGAGAAGGATGTCTTAAGGGAACAAAGGAAGAAAGATGGAAAGGCATTGTTCCACATCCATCAAGAAATACATGAATCCATACTCCCAAAAGTAGCAGCAACGCAGTCGGCTAAAGAAGCGTGGGACACACTAGAAACTTCATATCAAGGTTTGAACAAGGTAAAGACTTCCAAACTTCAAATTCTTAGAAGAGATTTTGAATCTCTGTCAATGAAAAATACAGAGTCAGTAGAATCATTCTACACTCGTGTTATTGGTTTGGTTAATCAAATAAACTCTCATGGAGAAACTTTAGGTGACAAAAGAGTTGTTGAAAAAGTTATTAGAGTTCTTCCAAAGAAATTTGAATCTTTAGTTGTTACCCTGGAGGAAAACAAAGATCTGTCCACATTTACTATTGATGAGTTGCAAGCCTCATTACTCAATCATGAACATAGAATCAGTGGTTCAGAAACATCACTGGAAGGTGCATTCGCAACATAGTCATCCATAAGTCGTGGAAGAGGCAGAGGAAGATCAAACTCTAGAGGCAGAGGACGAATTTCTTTTAGAGGAGGTCGCAGTAGCAGTCCTACGCATGTCGCTGGTAGAGGCCAGAATCAGACCCCCAATCAGCCAAGTGGACAAAGGTATGATAAATAAAAAATTCAATGTCATTACTGTAAGAAGTATGGACACTTCGCATATGAATGCAGGAAGAAGTAGTATGACCAAGGAAAGGAAGGTGAAGCTCAGTCAAGCAACAACATCACTTCGAACAACTCACTATTCTTATGTAACATACCCCTTTACTGAAAAAAATTTATGTTTGAAGAAGACATTATCTTAAATTTTATTGTAAAGTTATATATTTGGACAAGTGTCCAAGGATGACTGTAATTGCACAATATTATTATTTAAATAAATAAAATAGGAGACACTCACCCAAGGAGAGCTGTTGAAAGAGTGTTTACTGACCCACTTGGTGGAATGGAATCTGGGGTATAAGGAAATGGACAAGTGGTAGCATCATGGGGCAAGTAACTAGCTATTGGTATGGGACAACTCCCTTGAATTGTGGTCATAGTGCCATGAAAGATGGGACTGGAGCTTGAGGCTCATTTATTGAAAACTGACCACTAAAGACCTAGGCAATCTTTTTAAGAGCCATCGAATTTTGAACTAAGGTTCATCACTTTTTCCGACGAGGAAACTTACCTTGTGGTTCTGTTGTATGCACACAAGAGATTCGATGAAGGGAAATTCTATGTTTTTTATCATGGTGTAAGTCTGCCTTGCTTTACTACTAAGTGCAGAGATTGAGATTTTTGGCAAGTCTTTATGGATTGCTGGTTATACAAAATAGAGTGCCTTGCTTCTACACAGAGTTATTCTACCTGGTGGTTCAGTAAATAAGATCAGGGGTCCAAAGGAGGCAAGTAGATTGGCTGCTTCTTCTAGATAAGGTTGGGAGGAACAAGCCTCCTTGGGTGTTTGTCCACCCTATCTACAGTTATAGGTTCTACTTGTTATTTCAGTTCCTAAGTAGTTAGATTGTTTTATGTAATTATTGGTTTAGTATTCATCAGTTTTAAAACTGATAGTTAATATTATATAGAAGTAAAAGAGTGATCTTCTTCTCTATTTAGGATTCTGTAAACCATTGAATAAATATAAGAATTGATAAAATAACTCCACTGTATTTTTCCCCATACTGTTTTCTGTATCGTACTCTAGTACAGGGAGGGAAGATTAAATTAGATGAATGATAAATCAATGAACAGATTGAATGAATAATCTAACCCTGCTATGTTTTATTTCAAATTGTTCTTATCTGTTATATTCTGCTATACAAATTATTTATGTTTAGTTTTTCAGAAAAAAACATAATAGACATTTACTTTATGCAAAACATCATAATATAGTTTAGAAATAGAAGTAAAACACTTTTTTATCTACATAAAACCTAGGTTTTCAGTGCAGGATCAACTATGTTCATATTGTAGTTAGATACTATTCACTTCTCTGTCATTTCTTTTTATACCTTTGGTATTTAAACTATACTTTAGCCTTTTATAAATACTTATGAAAATTAAGTAGCTATAAATCAAACATAGAATATCTGATTATTCTGAACTTGTATTATCTCTACTTTTTGTAGCAACAAATCTAAAATAGCGTTTAACATTTCTATGTTTTCCCAAAACATCTGCATAATTTTTTCTTTTGTTTATCCATTCGAAATTGTTTTAGGACTTCTATCCTTTTTCTGTATTGTCAAACATTACCAATAGTACCAAATTGAAAACTTTTATGCAAACAAAAATAACTTTGTTTGGACGAATACATCTTTGGCTAGAACCCTTGCTTTTCATATATTAAACATTAAACACTTAACGTATCACATGTAAACTACAAAGTAGAATTCAACTAGGTAAAGGTATTTTTCTTATATCGACAGGTTTCATCAAAAACCCTAAGAAAATCGAAATACTATTTTCACTTTCTCAAACCCGAACTTCATCACTTTTCCTTTTTGCTACAAAACGAAGGAAGTATCCAAGACAGGGTTCGAGCCTTAGAAGGCATTTGCATACCAAACAGTTACGGGTTCGAGAACCTCATCATTTCTTTACATTACAACATATTAATACTTTTAAACCAAACAAACAAGGATTCAAAGTACATAACCTTCAAGAAAAGCACAACAAGCTTTTTAGTTTGGATAGGGTTCGAAACTAGCCCACGGCCATAATCAAAGTAAAACACTGATAACAAATCAACGTAGGCTTTTAGAGCACTGTTAACATAGTCAATGCATTTAAACTTTATTGCAAACAACCATTTACTCACCAAAATAGCTGAAGGCCACAGTTCTTATAACCAGCTACCATATCATCTACAAATACTGATTTAAACCATAACTAGCCTTCATAATAAATACAGTCAACATTTAAAAGTTACAGTATCGATATGAGATCAAACCCCATCAGAAAACTGACAAAAAATACTGAGTTGGAGGGACGCAACCTTATTGTTTTCCTTTTATTTCCATCAAAACAACCGAGGGACAAACCCTTGTTACAGTTCCAATGCACACAAACAATTTTTTTAAGTTCAAGGAGCCAAAATATTTCATTAACCACAGTAGCTGAGGGTTAAACCCTCTCCACAGTATTACAATCTTTTACAAGTGTTTACGTAAGGAAAACATTGTAGGCTTAAACACTGAAAGGGTCGAGGAGTCCATCCTCCACACTCTATCTTCCGACTCATAATTTTCACAATGACGGTCACATTCTACAATAGGAAATCAACATTGAAGTTTCGGATAAAAACCATAGAAGGACCAACAGTCACCAATCTGAAGCCATCAAGGAAACCACCGAAGCTTACAAGTTCCATTGCAATTTCCATCTTTCAAACTCGAGCTTGGGAACCAAAAGCCGAAGGAACCTGCCACACAAACAAAGTATGGTCAAACGAGTATCATAAAAGAAAATTCATTAAGACGAAATAACAACAACTGCAACTCTTAAACCAATAGAAGAAAATAGGTTTCGAAACCTGTACATTACCTTGCCAAAAGAACTTGGTGCATGAAACCCAGCATGAACACACTAGAAGAAAACCAGAACCCAAAACTACCTTAGCAACTCGGCGAATAAGAAAGACAACCCTGAGAAACTCACTGTGGGAAACTTGCAAGCTGAAGGTCAGGGTATCGAACTTTGTTAAGGACTCCTAAAACAAGACAGCAACCCTACATTTTCGCAGCCTGTCGGCCTCTCCAAACCCCTCTCCTTTCAAATGAATGTATTATTATGCTCTCAACGAGGTAAGCCCGAGCATTTAGGGCTAGCAACATTCCCAATGAAATACCACGTGAAGTCAAGGCCACATAGGATGCCACTGGACTATCCACTCCAAACTCCTTTATTGCACTTTAATAAACGCATCTACCAAGTACATCATTCCTGGCATCAAGTGTTGTTATATCAAGTTTCGAGATATTACAAGCCACGTCTATAGTATAGTATGGGTAACATAACCTAAGGTTGAAACTCGGTACATTCACCTAAGTCATTTCCCTTGATTTCCTTTGTATCTTGTCCCAAGGTTAGGTATCAACCTTTTATTATAACCATTAAACCATAGCATGGCGACACTACATCATATCAAAGTATTGCTAACCTTTGAAAGGAAATAAAGACCATAAATCATTTCATCGAAACATTAGCCAAGCTATTGACACTTTTGATCTCTTTTTCTATGACATGAATTATTAGAGAAAGTGCTTATATTATATAGTCACAACCCTAGACTATTAACGATGTATTGCATTAAAATTACTTTCTAGGTTATGTACATAATGTATAAGATATAAGGTTAGATCTAGGATTAAGATATTAATATCCAAGCATAGATTTAGACATTAACCAATGCATATTATTTCTAAGAAGATAGGTACAAAGCAAAAGGTTCCATTATTACCCAGGTTTTACAGTACAAGCAAAGGTGTAGAAAACAGTAACATATTTTGAAAGTTGAACTAGGATAGATCTCACCGAAACCATTTAATATATAGTATAAATTCCTTCTCTAATATTGAAGGCTATCAGAAGTTATTTAGGACCTCGTTATACGTTTAAGACAACCTTTCTCTTACCTGTAACCTACAAGCAAAATTCCAATGCTTTAGCCAAATAGCTAAGTAAGCTTCGGGGTGTCCATGGGACCCCTTCATCATCAACAGACAAAGGAACACGGTAATAATAACAATACTAGGGGAACTTATAGAACATCGACATCATTTCCAAGTAATCATCAATACTCATGAGAAGCCTTGTACGCAGGTTTGAAGCAAGAAAGCATCCAACAACATCTTAGGATCATTTAAACAGTTTCCGCATAATGTCATAAACCAATAGATGTCCATGATCCTTATGATAATATATTTTCAGTATGATATTTAAAAGAATAATTACGCATTTATTACATTTCCACACAGTAAGTTTAGTAATAAATGTCACGTTGATTTTTTTTATTATTTTTTGTGATTTTCGAGATGTTACATCTTAGCATGGGCATCTCCACCAGAATGAAATCCTGTCCAAGAAAGTCCAAATGACATATGGTATTTAGACTTAGGCTGTATCAATCACATGACTGGTAATTTAAATCTATTTTCTAATCTGGATAAATCAGTTCAAACTGATGTCACACTTGGAAACAATATCCAAGTTACTGTTTTGGGAAAGGGTACTGTTGATATTCTAACCAAACAGGGGGAGTAGAAATTTATGCCTGATGTTTATTATGTTCAAGGTTTGAAGCATAATCCGATGATCATAGGACAGTTGATGGATAAAGGTTACGAAGTTCATATGGTAGGGAAGCACTGTGTGATCAAGGACATATATCCGAGCAATCAATTAATAGTAGAGGTGCAGATGACAAGCAATCACTTGTTTCCTTTAAGGATAAGACCCATCATAAGAGGAAAAACAACTCAAGTTGTTCATGAAAGACAAAATGAAAATTTTGGATCTGCGTTCAAAGCAGAAAGTAAAGAAGCAAAAATTCACTGCGCAAAAGAATAAAAAGACAGTGCAATGAAAGCTGCGTTTTAGACATAAATAAAGGATGAATCCTGGTTATGGCACTTCATATTTGGACATCTGAATTTTGGTGGGTGTAAGCTATTGCACACGAAGGACATGGTGAAAGGATTTCCATTGATTGAAAAACTAGAGAGAATTTGTGAAGGCTGTATTTTTGGAAAACAACACAGAGAGAATTTTCCAGTTAGAAAGTCATACAGATCTCGCACACCACTTGAAATTGTGCACTCTGATATTTGTGGACCGATGCAAACACCATCCATGGGAGGATGCACTTATCTTCTCACATTTATTGATGATTTCACAAGAAAAACTTGGTTTTATTTTCTAAAACATATATCTGATGCGCTTAGTTGTTTTCAGCAGTTCAAGGCACTCGTGGAGAAGCAGAGTGGTTACATCATCAATATCTTAAGAACAGATAGGGGTGGTGATTATGTTTCAAATGATTTCTTAAACTTTTGCAAAAATCATGGCATACAGAAGAAATTCACTTCGCGGTATACACCGCAGCAGAATGGTATCACAGAGAGGAAGAACATAACCATTATGGAGATGGCGCACAGTATGTTGGCAGCCGCGCATCTGTCAAATGAATACTGGGCTGAAGTAGTGGCAACTGTTGTATACATCATGAATCGATGTTCGACAAAGAGCGTGAAGAACAAAATTCCACAAGAAGCATGGACAAGTATGAAACATAGTGTTTCACATTTAAAAGTTTTTGGTTGTGTAGCATACACACATGTTCCAGATCAACTAAGAAGCAAATTAAACAATAAAGGACATAAATGCATTTTTATTGGGTATTCTGAAGACACAAAATCATACAAGTTGTATGACCCTGTCACAAGGAAAGTTATTATCAGTCGAGATGTTTAGTTTGTAGAAAATGAAGCATGGGATGGAACTGTAGAGAAAAATGTGAAAATCGTGTCACATGTTGAACATGATGACACTGTAGAAGATGTGGTTGAAACTCTGCATGTGAATTAGAACTACGCAGCCCCATCTACTCCCAGGACTGTGCAGCATGTTCCAGCACAAAGAACTCTGACACAAGTCACAGCTCAAGCAACTCTGTTAAGCACACCAAGTGCGTAGCAAACTCCATCAAGCAGTTTGCGCAGTTCGTGTAGTTTGACACTAGCAACTCCGACAAGGACAAGAACCCTACGCGAGATATATGAGACTGGTACACCTAATTCATTCTCATTCTTTGCATTATTTTCTCAAGTTAATGATCCTTTAACGTTTGAAGAAGCTGTTCAAGATAAAGTTTGGGCACAAGCCATGGATGAAGAAATAGAATGCATTGAGAAGAATCAAACATGGGAATTAGTTGATGTTCCTAAGGACAAGGATGTTATAAGCGTGAAATGGATTTATAAAACCAAGAAAGATGCTGATGGAAATGTGCAAAAGCACAAGGAAATATTGGTAGCAAGAGGATTCACTCAACAACCTAGCATAGACTTCAACGAAACCTTTGCACTTGTAGCACGAATGGACACTATCGAACAATTTTGGCCATCGCAACTCATAAGAAATGGCCTGTTTACCAAATCGATGTTAATTCTGCATTTTTAAATGGTTATTTGGAGGAAGAAGTATATTTGGAACAACCACAAGGCTATGAAGTTCCAGGAAAAGGACACAAAGTAGACAAGTTGAAAAGGGAACTGTATGGTTTGAAGCAAGCTCCTAGAGCTCGGTACAGTCGCATTGACTCATACCTCATTTAGAATGGATTTCACAGCAGTGAATGTGAGCCAACGTCGTACAAAAAAATTAACAAGCAAGGTAATAAGCTAATTGTCTACCTGTATGTAGATGATTTAATATTTATTGGTGATTTTGGCATAGAGGAATTTTGAACAGTCATGGAAAGTGAATTTGAAATGACTAATTTGGGGCTTATGAAGTATTTTCTGGGCATTGAAATCCAACAGACTGAAAATGGGATATTTATATCTCAGTCAAAATATGCGAGTGATGTCTTGAACAGATTTAAGATGTTAAACTGTATGATAGCCTCGACACCAGTGATAACAGGTTTGAAATTAAGCAAGGATGATGATGGATATAATGTAGATCCTACATTGTTTAAAAGGCTCATTGGAAGCCTTATGTATCTTATTGCAACAAGTCCATATATCATGTATGGAGTCAATTTAATCTCAAGATTCATGGAGTCACCAAAAGAATCACATTGGCAAGTAGGTAAAAGAATTCTGAGGTATGTAAGTGGAACAAAAGACTTTGGTATTTTGTATTCAACCTCAGAAAATTTCAAACTCATTGGATATACTAACAGTGATAATGGAGGCAACATAGATGACATAAAAAGCACATATGGAATATATTTCATGTAGGAACAGATGTTGTATCATGGGCTTCAAAGAAATAGCCCATAGTAGCTCTCTCTTCAGCAGAAGTTGAGTATGTTGCAACTACAAGTGCAACATGCCAAGCAATTTGGATGCGTAGAGTGTTAAGTGATCTGTCACAGAACCAGCAAGAACCCACATTCATTTACTGCGACAACAATTCAGCTATCGCACTATCAAAGAATCATGTGTTTCACAAGAGAACCAAGCCCATCGACACAAGGTATCATTTTATCAGAGAATTGATAAACAACAAGGAAATCTGTTTAGAATTTTGCAGGTCTGAAGATTAGGTAGCAGACATATTTACAAAACCATTGGCAAGGGATACATTCCAGTATTTGCGAAGTATTTTGGGAGTGACAAGTTCTGCGTAGTGAACTATGTCATGAACAAAGCATGTCGCAGCTCTAAAATGTTTTGTAATATTTTATTTTTGTTTGATGATCCTCATCCGCTCATAATTAAGGGGGAGTGTTGGAATATTGTAATTAATGAGCTGATAGCGTATCTGATATGTGCTGGCTCTGTCAGACACTCAGTCAGTCTGCAATGTCAGAAGTCAGTCAGTTAGTTTGCAGCCAATCTGGCACACGTCAAGTTAGTTTGCAGCCAATCAGGCGCACAATCGGGAAATTAAGCATCGTGTGCTTCTTTCCCTAACACCTTTAATTTACCTTTGCACCGACTATGGTTGAAATTTGATGGGAATATGTCCGTCATGAGGAATTTTACACATCAAAATACTCTTAAATTTTTTGACAAACCATCTCAAAGAATGGGAAAGCAATTTGCTAAGACGTATTTTTTACGGTTAATTATTTTTTTCAAACTGTCATCAATTTTTATTAATAGGATTGTTAAGATATGTGTACACCTAGATATATGGAATACACTAGGTGGTTGTTATTATATGTAATGACGGATATTGAAACTTTCCCATTTGATTGAAGAATAGATGGGTGAGTTTTCCTTCAATGGGGATGGCTTTGCTTTCATTCCATTTCTTCTTTCTTTCTTATATTGGCTAGCATTGTCACAATACGTGGTTGCACCCTTCCTTTTAGTGCCATTCCCTGGCCTTTGTGCCATTCCTTTAGAGGATAAGTCAGTTTTCAAGTCTGAAAGTGCAACTCCAAGAGAGACGTGGGTACCATTTTAGAAGAAGTCGTTGGTTTTAAACTATGTTAATGAATGAATTAACACAACCACCTACCAAGCATCAATAATTTATTAGCTACTGAATTTACCAAGCATCACCTATGGAATTCCGTACATGCTTGCTTTTTGGTTATGGGCCTCAGAGGTTAGAAGCACCTGCTGAATTTAGATATCCATTTCTCAAACCATGAGACAAACATTCACATAATATTAAATAACCATCTCGACGATCATAGGTTCAAATTCACGCTATGTCGACTCAAATAACTAGAGATGGCAGCTCGAGCCTACAACATAGTTAAGGTCTATTTGAAGGGAAAGAAGCACACGATGCTTAATTTCCCAGAGCTCATTGATTACATTTCACACCCAATTTATTTGTCTGTGCGCCATATTCAGGTTGTCGCTGCAGAAGCAGCTGTTTTGTTCTATTATGAAAATGCAGGGAATTATGGATGGCCAAGTGATTCCAATAAACGAACAAGAAGAATCCCAGGAAACCCTCCATAAAGTAATGAGCCTTCCTCCTCCTCCTCACATCAATTATGTACAATAGTTAGCTGGCTTCGTGATAGCAATTGTCGAGCTATCAGGGAAATAGGTTTCAAGCATGACATCCTCAGTTTGTACACCAACCAAATGTGTTGGTGAGTGTATGTGTAGTGGTGGAGGAAGACTTGTTCGAGTCTCTGAACTTACTTACGGATTTGGCAGAAGCTCTTATGCTTTCTCCCTAGTGAGAACGTCCCTGACAGCATGAGAATTTAAATAACATGTGCTTCTCTATCATCCTCAAGCAAGAACCCTTCGTGTTTCTCAATTCCAATTCCTATAGATTTTAGCATTCTTGAAATTGAATCCAGTGTCGCAAGAGAAGCCAAATTTCTTTTCCACTGTGAAAATCGAGCTTATGCATTGTGTAATTTGATAAGTAATAATTCATGGATTTTATGATGCTGATGTGGATCCCGTAATTTCCAAGACCACTATGAATGAAGATCCCAAACCCTACAGAAACAAGCCCGCCAAAGCATCCATGGAGAAAAAGGCAAAAATCCCAAAGGAGAAGAACCCAACAGCTACCAAGGGTTCTAAACGAGTTATTTGCTCAGACTCTCGACCTTACATTTCATAGCATTCAACAAAGTTCTTATTTTTTTCCTCTCATCAACCCATAATTGAAAATCTTAATTGCATAGCTCATTTCCCCCATGTTAGAACCCAACAGCTGCCAAGGGTTCTAAACGAGTTCTTTGCTCATACTCTCGAAGGGTTCTAAACGAGTTCTTTGCTCAGACTCTCGACCTTACATTTCATAGCATTCAATAGAGTTCTTATTTTTTTCCTCTCATCAACCCATAATTGAAAATATTAATTACATAACTCATTTTTTTCCTTAGCAGGAGTTAGGACTGATATGAATCCATCCCATGATTTGTATGTATGAATGTAGTCTGTGATTTGGAGGTTGGTTATTCCTTAGCAAAAACTAGTACTAATATGAATCCAACCTGTGATTTGGAGGTTGGTTATTCCTTAGGTATGAATTGAGCTCATGTTTTGGAGGTATGAATCCATCCCATGATTTGGAGGTTATTCCTCAACCCACCCAAATAAAATAACCCTCAATATTTATACTACTATGTTAAATTAACAACCCCCCTTGACTCCTTAATACAAGGCAATATACTTTTTGAGTTTTTTAAGAGTTTTCAAACCCCCAATATGAATGGACGTGATATGATATTATCTCGCTAGTGAAGCCTTTGTGCATTGATACCCCCCATATTAGGCCAAGGATACCCTTAAGAGGTTTTATGTGGTGATTCGAGGTATACTTATTTATCTTATATTCCTAGAGGTTTCCTCTAAGGTCCAAAACCTTGGTTTCCTCCCTTAATCATGTCTATTCCGTTGAGACTTATACCTAGTTTTATTTCCTCCAATTCCCCCCTATATCCCTATTATAATGCCATGGACCCTCTCATTTTTTTTGTCTTGCCTCAACACATCATTATTATCCCTAGATGCTTAGAAGCTTCATTTAAACTAAGACCTATGCATCTTCCCTTAACTAGGTTGAGGGCCAGTAGACCCATCGCTAGTGATTAAAACCTTATAATGGCATCAATGCCCACACATAGAGGCTAAGAATACTCATAGGAAGACATGTATGTTGAGCATATTTCTTGGTCATAGATTCCTAAAAGCTTCTTTTAGGGCCCAAGGTAGAGGTTTCCTCCCTTGATCATGTCCATGGATTTGAGACCGATACCTTGTGCTCAAAACCTAATAATGATACTGTTAGATTTTGAGCATTAATTCAATATGATCTAGGATCTTATCTGAGAGAATAACAAGCACAACATATCAATCATAAGAGATAAGAACAATAGACAATAGACACAGAGTTTCCTCGGGGAAAACCAAGAAGGTGAAAAACCCCGCAACTTCCTCAGATATAGAAAAAATAATGATACAAAACCCAAGTACAAGAGATAGTCTCCTTAGCAGCTTCTCCTCCTCCACTAGTGTGCATCACTCAAGTGAGAGATAGATGAGTAAGTGAGTGATCAAATAGAGTGACACCCTCACTCTATTTATACACAACTCACATTAGAGGAAATTTGGGTAAAAAATGGGCCTCCTAAGGAAAATAATATGAAAATAATAAAATAATAGTAGAGAGAGAGTAAAAAACTACGTTTTTGGATCGTATTTTCAACTTATCTCCTCATATCTTTACTCAAATTTAAAGTGGGAAGACTCATTGAATGCATAATTAAATTATGCATCCAATGAGTACCTATGTTGCATACTTTTAACAACATCCACACCATGAAAAATTGAAAATGCATTAAAAAACTTGTTTCTAGTGAGAGAAAACACATTTTTTAATGTATTTTCGATTTTTCATTGTGTAGATGTTCTTAAAAGTATGCAACATGGGTACTCGTTGGATGCATAATTTAATTATGCATCTAACGAGTCCTCCCACTTGAAATTTGAGTAAACCTACAAGGAGATAAGTTGAAAATACGATCCAAAAATAACCTAACAGGGCTGACTTCTCTAGGAGAGTCTAATAACCCATGGTAACCCAACTCAGGGACGACCCCACACTTGGTGGTATAATAACCCCTCTTGTATAATTTACGACACTTGTAAATACAAATGACGACACTTCCATACAGAGGAATAATAACCTCTCTATCTAGGGATACAATATACATATATTAAATACATTCTAAAGTTACATATACATCAACAATCCCTCTTAACTAGGAAGGTATTTCTCGACACAGGTCTTCTAGCACAAGTCTTCTTCTCTGGATCATCAGATCATTGTCATCGGATCATCATCATCGTCACTGCTGCTATCTCAATCAATCTCCAATCTACTCGTCATAGGAAGTTCTACAGAGCCAACCCTTTTTCATGTTGGTTGTAGGCCTAGCCTCCATGTAGGTCTTCATCATCTCTGTGAGCAAGCCATCAAGTAAGTACACCTCAGGACTGATTACACTACCTTTGCAAAACCTGCAAGATCTCCCAGGATTTATTACACTGCCTCTGCAAAACCTGCAAGAGCATCTCAAGACTGATTATATGCCTTTGCAAAACCTGTGTACCATGCTGTCACCTCATCCTCTTCATATCACCTCATCATCCACAGAGCACAACCCAGATGCACATCACACAACACTTACATACACCGGCATGGGAGGACCTACCTACCACCATCTAGGAATGGCTCAGCACTTATATCACTACCATGGGAGGACACACCTACCACCATGTCGGAAAGGCACATCACTTACATCAACGACCATGGGAGGACACACCTGCCACCATGTCGGAAAGGCTCGAAAATTACATCAACAACCATGGGAGGACACACCTACCACCATGTCGAAAAAGCCATGCCCAACCCTTACATCTCACCATGGGAGGACATACCTACCACCATGTGAGAATGGCCCAGCCCTTACATCTGCACCATGGGAGGACATACCTACCACCATGTGAGAATGGCCCTAGCCCTTATATCTGCACCATAGGAAGACATACCTACCACTATGTGAGAATGGCTCTAGCCCTTACATCTATACCATAGGAGGACCTACCTACCACTCTGTGAGAATGGCTGATGTGCATCTGTGCCTCCGGACTCATCACTTCCCTTTGGAGGGAATCTCGATCTGAAGTACACCAAGTCTCTCTCTAAAGTATTCAAACTTCACTATGTCCAGCAGCTTGGTCAACACATCGGCTATCTGCTCGTTCATCGCAACATACAGGAGCTTCACTTCTCCTCTCTGCACCATATCCTTGATATAGTGATACTTGATCTCAATGTGCTTCGACCTGTCATGGAACATCGGGTTCTCTGACAACTTCACACAACTATGGTTGTCACAGAAGATACAGGTAGCATCCAACGGGAGATCAAATAACTCAGATAGTAGCTTCCTCAGCCATACTGCCTCACATATCGCTAAACAAGCTGCGGCATACTCTGCTTCGGCTGTACTCAGTGCTACGCAGGACTGCTTCCTGCTAAACCAAGAGATCACACCTGATCCCATACTGAAGCAACACCCCGAAGTACTCTTCCTATCTGCAGCACTGCCTGTCTAATCTGAATCAACATAACCCTCCAGGTTAAACTTTTGATTCGCATCATACTTGAGCCCATAATCAACCGTACCCTTCAGGTACCTCAGAATATGCTTTACAGCAACCAGGTGGACATGTCTAGGATCCGTCAGGAACTAGTTCAATGTGTTCACCGCAAAGAAAATATCTAGTCTTGTGTTCATCAGGTACATCAAGGACCCAATCATCTGACGATACACCGTGACATCAACTGGATCAGATGAAGCATCACACAAAAGCTTCAGGTTCGATGCCATAGGTGTGGCCATGGCCTTGCAGTCCATCATCCCGAACTGCTTCAAGATCTCTACTGCATACTTCCCTTGTCCAAGGAAGATTCCATTTGCACTCTGCCACACCTCCATGCCTAGAAAGTAATGCATCAACCCCAAGTCCTTCATCTCAAACTTGATAGCAAGCTTCCTCTTCGTGTCGGCAATCAACCCATCCTCACCTATAACAAACAGGTCATCCACATACAATAGTAGTATTACTGGATTGCCTTCCTCAACCTTGTAGTAAAGGTTGGAATCTGCTTTACTCTTGGTAAAGCCCAAACTAGATAGAAAGCTGTCTATCCTACCATACCAAGTCCTAGGAGCTTGATTCAAGCCACACAAGGCTTTCTTCAATCTGTACACATATGACTCCCTGTCATGTGTCTCAAAACCAAGTGGCTACTCCACATACACTTCCTCTTCGACTACACCATTCAAGAAAGTTGTCTTGACATCCATCTGGTGTATCCTCCACTTCATCACTGCAGCCAGAGCAAGTACTGATCTGATGGAAGTGTATCTGGCTACAGGAGCAAAAGTCTCTTCATAATCTATCCCCTCTTTCTGAGAGAATCCACGAGCAAGAAACCTTGCCTTGTATTTCTCTATGCTACCATCTGCAGCATGCTTGATCTTATAGATCCACTTGGAAGTCACAACAGACTTCCCTTCAAGTCTTGGGACCACATCCCAAACATCATTCTTCATGATCGATTGGTACTCCTCGATCATGGAATTCTTTCATTACTGCATCCCGAATCTTGGGAACTTCAGATTCTTCAATATCTTCAATAGATAGTTTTCTTTGAATTTTCTTTTCTGGAACAAATGTTGTAGTCCTTCTTTTGTAGGTGATTGTACACGATCTTTCTTACAAGTCAAATTCAATTGCATGAGTACAAACTTCTCATTTTTTTTTCAAAACACACATTTTTATGCATAAAGACATATGTCATACAGTCATGCAAATATCTTAGCCAATGCTTCAATACAACATTTATCCATATCCCGTATTCACACGGTAACTTTATAGATGCCTTCCATCTCTACCAAAACATTTGTTAAGAGTGTGCACAACTCCCAACATGTTAGCAAAGAGGTTTCATTCTAGATAAGTAGCAATAGAATGTTGTACAGTACCATAGGCCACTTACCCATTACTTGTATATTAGTAGTATCTTGCTCATTAATGTAACTTTTCTAACATGCATCTAGGAACATAAGTATGTACATGACTGGACAACATCATTTAAGTAATCATATAATAAATGACAATTCAAATACTTTTCTTTTTTTTTTATGTTGGGTGGACTCCCTCTCAATCTTTGCTTCCTTGCAGGAACTACTGGAGTGTTCTCCCTCTTGATCTTTGCTTCCTGGATTACCTGTCCTTGAACTTATATTCATCCTGGACCACTATGCATGCTTAAGTGTGCACTAGTGTCATGATTGTGCCATCCTCAAGATCTCATACATAATCATACATCCATTAGTATAATATCAATACTATAAAAAAAAAAAAATCTTAAACATGTATAGTCATGATCATTTCAAACACAGATAATAAGCATTAGTATTCAAGACTTCTTTTACTCATGCATATTCTTATTTGACCATAGGACTCTTTTGGTTAGTCATATCATCAATCAAGGTAAGAGACATAATATGCATAAACCCTTGATTCTAAATTCATGAGTAATCATTATCATCATACAAAATTATAAGATCCTAACACAAGGTAGGATTCTAACTTGATATAGGAAAAACATACCTGGTTATCTTATTTGCTAGTTATGTCTAGCAATGTCTTCTTGTTCTCTTCAATGACCTGCATAACTCATAAGTTAACTATTGTAGAACCAAAATCTACATACCTCGTAAGTAGAGCTTCTATGTGATCCATCTATGGATGAGTCTTTGTCTTCATGTCACCATGGTCTTGATCTAGAACTTGATTTGTACCTTTCATGTTAGTGGATAACATTATCCTCATACAACACCACAGTGCATTAGTACAAGCATAAGTGTCATAACCCTAATCAATGAATGTCTTCTATCATTCACATGCATTCATACTTTTTTTAAGGTGATAAGACAAGTCTAAAATTAATCAAGATTGTACTAACCTCAACAATATGAAGACAAACATATCATAAGCTTAATCATGAACAAATTTCAAAACATACTTGTAAGTCATGCCTGTCAGATTGCTTGTAGTAGTAGTAGTTGTTGTTGTTATTTTTGTTCTTAGGACATTTTGAGGAAAAGTGTCCCTTATCATTACATGTAAAACATCTTAGATCTTTCTTATCTCTATGATGATGGTGTGGAGTTTTCTTGTGATAATATTGCTCCCTCTTGGACTTTCCTTTCTTGGTGTGTACCGTGGGAGCTTGATCTTCATTTCCCATCTTTTCTTCTCGGGCCACAAGCCTAGCTTCTTCTTGTGAACATTCCTCCCACAATCTACTGAAAGAGATCAGTTTCCTTCTTGCACAGATTCCTTGGATGAAGGAGTCCCATGACTTGGTTAGGCCATCCAATGTGGTCATTACATTCTCTACTACTTCATCCACAGCTTCAAGTTGTTCCTTGATTTGAGAGACCTTAGAAAAGTAGGATTGAATGGTCTCTCCATTCCAAATCTTTACCCCTTTCAATTAGTTTCGTAGAGTCATCTTGTGATTTATGTTCTTTCCTTCAAACAAGTAGGTCAAGGAGTCAAACATCTCCTTAGGTGTCTTTAGGGAAGACACATGAGGTATGAGATGGTCTTTGATAGAATCAACAATGATTCTCTTAGCCTTGACCAAGTTCTTCTTGTGTAAGGCTTTAGCCTCTTCCCCCTTTGGGACAGGGGCCTCTTCACTTATGTAGGTGTCCAATTCATTTTCTTCCAAGATTAACCAATCCCATACTTCCATGCTCAAAAGTTATCAACCCCTTCAAGCTTATCCTCAAGCTTGGTGCGGTGAGACATCTTAAAGAGTACTTCAAATGGAAATAAAAAAGTTATTAGGTCTTACCATTTGATTTGCTTAAAACTAGATCTCGAGCGGGATTAGGGTTTGTTAGAGAAACCCTAAAAATTCAAACTTTGAATTTCAAACTTCTGAAAGGATAGAAAGATGTGACTTGCTAAGCTGGTCAAGCTAGTATACTCCAAATTTGAAAACTGCAAAATTTGACCCCTCAAAATTGCGTTTGAAACTTCCAGATTCACTAAACACGACCCCAAACTAGGGTTTGATTTTCCCTGAGCTTCACCCAACCAAAAAATTCGATCTTGGTCTCTAAACTTCAATTTTTCAAAGGATCTTTCAGAAGTGGTCTCAGATTTCAGAAATTCAAACTTTTGCAGAAACCTTAATTTTCCATCTTTCCGATCAAAATCCTAATCTAGGGTTTGATCAAGCTTGGCCTTCTGCCCAACCAAAAAGTATGATCTTGGTCTCTAAATTTTGATTTTTTCAGAGGAGCATCCAGCCATGGATTCATATTCCAAAATTTCCAACTTTCTTCGAAACCCTAATTTCCGGTAGCAGTGAGAGGCCAAAAACTGAAAATGCTCAAAATTGAATTATGTCTCGACAGAAAGATGTGCCCTTGCAATTTGAGTCAATATAGCCTCCTACTTTGAATATCTATGGAGAGAAACCCAAAAATCGAGAAGCCCTAGCTTCCGTAGCTGCATAGTGTCTTCTTCTCAGGTTAGCTCTGATACCATGTTAGATTTTGAGCATTAATTCAATATGATCTAGGATCTTATTTGAGGGAATAACAAGCACATCATATCAATCATAAGAGACAAGCACAATAGACAATAGACACAGAGTTTCCTCAAGGAAAACCAAGAAGGTGAAAAACCCCGCAACTTCCTCAGAGATAGAAACAACAATGATACAAAACCCAAGTACAAGAGATAGTCTCCTTAGCAGCTTCTCCTCCTCCACTAGTGCGCATCACTCAAGTGAGAGATATATGAGTAACTGAGTGATCAAATAGAGTGACATCCTCACTCTATTTATGCACAACTCAACTTTCCTAATAACCTAACAGGGCCGACTTCTCTAGGAGAGTCTAATAACCCATGGTAACCCAACTCACGGTCGACCCCACATTTGGTGGTCTAATAACCCCTCTTGTATAAGTTACGACACTTGAGACACTTGTAAATACAAATGACGACACTTCCCTACAGAGGAATAATAACATCTTTGTAGGGATACAATATACATATATGAAATACATTCCGAAATTATATATACATCAACATATACTAATTTCCATCAAGAAATTTAATAAGATCCATAAAAATATACACAATCAAATACATAAATTTCAAGTCAAAACACTTTTATTATTATTTTATTATAGTAATAAATAAAAAATGTTTTTCTTTTATTATTTGTCAATATTAAGAATCCTGGGTATTTATTTGTTAAAATAATATAAAAAATGAATAATTGAATTGAGTTATTTACAAAATAATTATTTGTGAACTTGTGCTTGTCGTGCAAATCCTCATAAGTGAATCATGTCAACTTATTTGTTTAAATAGTATAAACATAAATAATCGAATTAGTTGTGATTGTGGTGTAAAACCTCATAAATTAATATTAATCATTTATTTAATGCAACAAAAAATAATTAAGTTATTTAAAAAATAATTATTTGTGAAGTTGTTGCGTTTATGGTGCAAATCATTATTATTAAAATCTATATTTGTAGGTCCATGCTACAAATAAGTGCTTAGCACCACTATATGATACTTGCCAACATGACAACCTAGACCTAGAATTGTTGTACCTCATGTTAATTCAGCCAATAGAATGAGAATTACCGAAAACAGGCTTTGTCAGCTCCGGCAACTTCACAGAATGAGATGAAAGCATCAGAGTGACTGTAGACATTGTTGGACGAAGTGACGAGTGTTCCTGTGTACACCAAAGACCAACCTTAATGCATCTCACCGCTTGCTCCTCATCACAACTTTCAATTAATGCTACTAGATCAATAATCTCAATGCTCTTTCCTTCTTCGTATGATCTCCATGCCTGCATGCATAATCAGAACGCGTAGTCATTTTGAAAATGACTACTCTTAATTTAATTATATGCGATATAGTTTTGGGTGAATTAAAAATGGTTATATTTTTAAATTGAAGGAAGATGAATTATATATATATATATATATATAAGAGGAAATAAGATAAATGCATTGTAAAAATTTATTTTCTAGTAGATATACAAATTCTAAATAAACCATTTAAAAAATATATGATGACCTAATATAAATAAATTAAAAAGATGGTGACAAATATAATCAATAAAAATTACAATAAAACCACTTGTCTCACCCATTCCAAAAGAAATTGCATTTCAGGCGACAAATTATAATCCGTGTTCCTTCTTCCTGTGATAAGTTCTAGGAGAAGGATGCCAAAGCTATAGATATCAGCTTTTGCCGATAATTGACCGTGCATAGCATACTATGGTGCCATATACCCGTTTCATATCCATTATATATCATTATATAACGTTATATAGTAAGGAAAAATTTAAGAATCGGTAATGATAAAGTGAAACCACACGCAAAAAACAGTAACTTCCGAAAACAAAGATGGCTTAAAATAATATTTTGAATAATGTTGAAATGAAATAATGAGAATCCTTCATTTTTAATAACTTTTGACAGTGTGTGAACGTGATGATTTTCTTGAAATCTTACTGAGTGCCAGCCACTTTTGTGAGCGTGCTGACATAACTCTCGTCTTCAGGAAAAAGTTTAGCCAAGTCGAAATCTGCTATCTTAGGATTGAGATTCTGGTCCAATAAAATGTTGTTGGCTTTAATATCCCGATGGATAATCCTCGACTGAGAATCCTCATGAAGATAAAGAAGCCCACGAGCCACTACGAGTATGATGTTGTAACACATCTTCCAATCAAGCTATTTGCGTTTGATTGGATCTGCATCCATGAAGGACACTATGATCATGACCGAAATAAGATTTATTAAAACATTAATACTTTTGTCTACATACATAGTAAAAATGGAAGTCACTCACTGAATAGGATTTTATCGAGGCTATTATTAGGTAGATACTCATAGACATGCAACTTTTGTAATCCCTATGCACAACAACCGAGTCGCTTCACAAGATTTCGATGCTGAATTTGTGCAACAAGCTTAACCTCAGTCATAAATTCTTTCTTTCCTTGCCTATAATTTAAGGACAACTTCTTCATAGCTATTTCCTTTCCATCATGAGTGATTCCCTGACAAAATCAAGCAAAAGATCCGACTGAAGATTTTGGGAAGTATTTAAGCTTAATTGTCTTTCTACACTATTTATTTTCAAGCTAATAATTTACATCCAATGTTCAAGGGTGTTTATAGCAACCCTTAGATTGACAAAATGATTCTGAAAACAAGTAAAAGCTTTCTTAACCTATGTTACCTTGTAGACAGGGCCAAATCCTCCGTCTCCGAGCTTGTTATCAGCATGAAAGTTTTCCGTAGCAGCTATTAATGTTTCTATATTAAATGTCAATATTTGTCGATCCTCACTAACTAATGTGTCTTCCTCGATTTGCTCATGAACTATACAATAAAAATATAGGCAGCTAAATCAGAAAATATAATTTGGGCAAAGACTAAATGATGTGTAAATTGGAACCTATCTATGTAACAGTGTATTAAATCTACACGATGTACTGAATATGCTGATAGAAGTGGCACATACCCATCAAAACAGGGGTTTGATCATATGCTACTCTAGATGATCAGAACCTTGTTTAGATTGGTATGTGCTAGTCAAAATGCAATTTAGAGAACGGGCCATCACATGACATGACATTTTCCAAAGAAGGCTTTCTGTTAGGGGAAAATAATGTATGGAAAACCACACTACAAGAAAAAGGGCATTTTAGCCTCACATTAGCACCACTATTTGTAAAGGATTTGAGAAATCCTCAGTTTTCAAATAGTGGTGCAAACGTGGTGATAATGTGGGGATACGCAAGTGGTGCTAAGATTTATGGTTCAAAAGTGGTGTTTGTAAAAAAGTTGATTTTGGTGTCAAATGAATACGTGGAATTCCATGGTGTATGGTGCAAACCACCAAAACCAATCCTAGGTGGAGTGAGATTTTGTGGTGCAAAACACCAAAATTAATCATACATGGATCGAGATTTTATGGTGCAAAACACCAAAACCAATCCAACATGAATTAAAACTTTTTAGTACAAAACACCAAAATTATTATTTTTATTTAATATACAGAAACTTATATATGGTTCAAAGCACTATAAAATAACAAAATTGGTGCAAAGCACCGTAACATGATAAATAGTAAAAAAAAATCACATAAATAAAATATATGATGTATAATTATATATATATATATAATATGTGTATTATAATTATATATATATATATATATATATATATATATATTATAAACCATAACATTTTCTTATAATTTAGTTATAAGCATGATTCCCACGAGTCTTACTGGTTACTTATAACCACTTATAATTTAGTTATAAGCATGATTTCCATTAGTCTTACTTGTTACTTATCTGATAACCACTTCTAATTTAGTTATAAGCATGATTCCCATTAGTCTTACTTGTTACTTATCTGATGACCAATACCTGTAGCCGAAAGAGTCAAAGGGAGGAAAGACAATAAAATGGAACCGCGGGAGCCAAGAAGGCCAGAACAAAAGGGCTCAGAGGTGAGACAGAAGAATAGGCCGAGAGTCTTTTTTTCTAAGCCAAGAGAGCTCAGGATGGTTGGGAGTTCTTCTCATTATTTGCCGCTAGCCAGATTGGGGGTATATTTATTGGGCTTGGCCCCCTGAATATGCATCACCAACCAGACATATGTAGTATATCCATGAGCGACTTCGATCAAAGGTAGTAGTTGTTTTGGCCACATTCGTTCCTGCTCCGAAGGAGAAGGTTCAGATCTTTCAATCTTATGTCGTGAGGGACGAGGCCATGGGTGAAGCCACCCCCATGCGATGGTATTTCAAAAGATCTCAACAAGGAACCAGTGTGCTGGCTAATGAGGTCGCCACATCTGCCCCACAAGGGTATAAATTATGAAGTAAAGACTATTTGAGGCAGAATATGTCCAAGAGGGCTTCAGTGTCGGCTGATCTGCATAAAACGAAACAAAATTTAAAGAGCTCTTATGTGAACAAAAGAGCTAATACAAAGAAAGAAATATATGATGATGCCAGAAATTTTTATTTCCTGGTGTCCCGGCATTATTCAATTTAATAAACCCGTGTAAAATCAAGTAATAGAAAAAAACATGGTAAAATCAAATAATGGAATCAATTGCCTCTTTGAAACCCTGTCGCCTGCGTAAATTGGGGCAGAGCCCATTGGAAAATAGTTGGCTGAAACTATTCTCTTCGCCGGCCTATTCCCCAATGATTGAATTGGTGCTGCAAATCAAATCATATGGTCTGGAAGGCAACCTGGAACACATCATACAATACACTATTTAGAGACCTACTATCATCTTTTTGAGCAGATTACAAAAAACCAGGGTAATTAGCGGCCAAAATAACCTTGCAACGAACCTTCTTAAGACCTGAAGGAAAATCCTTGGAAAGTCTCAAATCCAATCCATGAAGAAGAATTCCTTCCTTTCTCAACTGTCACGGATAGATCATGGTCAGCTTTCAATTGAAATTAGGAAATTCTAAATGCATTATTCACTAGAAGAAATCAGGAAAATTTGAATAAATTAAGCTCTCGCAAGGATGAGGTACCGAGATCGAATCCACTTGGGTCTAATAGCCTTTGTTGGTTCCATCTTGGATCGATTCGAATAATTCAAAGGGATTGATAAATTCTTCAAGTGTCGCGTGGAGAAATATCATAGGATGGTTGTCAGAATGAATATGCCCACTGGTCCACCTTTCTTCTCCTACAATTGATTCATGATACTACTCGATGGGAAGAGCTTCCCTGTGCTCTACTATTTGAGTGGGGAAGATAAGAGTTATCTGGTGGGTGCTTACATCCCGATTCCCCAACACGGAGTTTCATTTTTGGGTAATGAAAGCTTCTTCTTTGCGAGAGGAGTCGAAGGATGCTCAAGAGAATTTCATGACAAAACCATTTAAGAGCTACCAGTTCCTACGAGGACTCCTCCTTACTTTTTGAGCTGGAGAAAGAGATATTTGTCCTCTTGACCTTTTATATCATCAATATAGAGACCCAAGGATTCAATACCCTGCATTCACATAAACTAGAATACATACATAAAAATCTAACAAAAGCAATTCTAAGCAATGCAACATCTTACAAGCAAAATGAATATGGCAATGAGTCCACCATGTAATGAAACTTCAACCAAAATTACCACATGTATCAACTGCCCAAATACATCTTTTCGATGGTGAAATATAAGACGAGGGACTCTGTTACAAGCAGTGACTATGATCCATTTCCTTGGGACAATTTCAAAGCAAAACCATGATTTAAAAAGACGAAATGGATCCCTTCACCGATCATATAAATCGACACATAAGAAAGATTCATAGAATCAACACCTTACCCACAGAAATATAGGCATGGGAGATAAGCTTGTGCTTCCCTCTCCCTCACTCTTTCAGTTGTTTCATCGTTGGGAAAAAATAGCGGGAGATGACCATGGGAGATAAGCGCGCTTTTGATTCCCTCTCCCTCACTCTTTCAGTTGTTTCCTCACTGGGAAAAAACAGTGGGAGATGACCATGGGAGATAAGATTGTGCTTCCCTCCCTCAATCTCTCAAGTGTTTCCTTGCTGGGAAAAATAGCGAGAATTGTTTTTGGGGGGAAGATTGTTTTTTAAATTGAAAACGCTAGATTAAATTCAAATGAATGAATGAATGCTCTCTCCCTCCATTTTCGAAAATATGTTTTTTAATGTTTCAAATGCCCATTGTCTTGATATTATCTTTAATGAGTATGTTTCTATTGAGAGAAAATTACGAAGGAAAATTTGTCATTTGAGCGCTTTCCATTGTTATTTGCAAGCTCACAAAGTGCCTTTAAGGTTAAGAAATTAATCTAATGATTATGATTTAAGGTAACTTCAAGATCATCAATGTGTAAATTAAATGCAATTCAAATCATTATACCAGGCAGCGTGGTTTTTAAAGAAAATGTATTGATAGTATTAAGCAATATGACATTACAAATTATCAATAGTAAAACATTATTCTCGATACAATTTTCACATATTAAGGATTATTTTACCTATGGGTTATAGGAAGATTAGTTTGAGGTAGTTTCATCTCTTCAGTTCGTGAGGAATAAATGGAAATCTAGTTAGAGAGTCTTTTTCACTCTTTTATATTCAATTTGTGGAGCTCTATTCAAACATTGGTGTAATGTTGCTTTTAAACCCTATTATTTATCCATCAAATCATGGGGATTCAACCTCCATAAAAATTATGTATTCAGGTAAAAAAGGGTCGTGGAAGGACCCCTACATCAAAGAAAAGTGCTTCTTGTGAATGAAATATCTATCCACTTAGCATGTCCAGAAGGATCTAAAGAAGGTTCCCCCATTGGGAATTTTGGATGGGGGTTTAACATCCATGGAACAAGCTCATTTGTCCTTGTAAGTGTAATTTCCCTAGCATAAGTGTTTTCTCGTTTCTCGATATCTTCTATTCAAAATGCAAAGATTTTAAGTGATAGGTTTGAGAAGGTTTTTAACCTTCTCAACTTGGGAAATAGCCATGGGAATGCCAATAACCAAAACAATAATTACCCCTTCAAATAATTGATGGAGCATAACCCAAATCCTATGGTGCCTCTTAGCTCAATTTTTCCCCATGTCTAATAAATGACATTGCAACTCTCAATCTAAATCAAGAAAAGGGGGAGAATGAGTTGAATATTATCTCCCCTTCTAGTACAATAGGCAGTCAATTTGACTCCCTTAAACCTTCTAGATATTACTGAGATCATAAAAAAAAACTAACATATACCCTTGGGTTTAGGATATTGAAGGAGTTGTAGGACTTGACAGTAGTCACACTTCAAATTTGCACACATTAGGAAGGAAGTATTATCTTAATAAGGCTTAAAAAAATGGGGATTTTATCTAGGAAGCAACAAACCATTGAAGGGGCCCTTAGAATATGGATGGTGAGAGAATATGATAAAGTAAAACAAATTCTAGCAAGGTTCTTTAAAAATTGGGACTTCAAGAGGAGTGGAAACTAGGTGGAACAAATCACTATAGTTACTAAACTCTTCATTGATTCTTGCAAGCATCTAAATAGAACTACACTAGTGGGAGACAGGGAATCCATACTCCATGGTAGATATTTATGGTCGCCACAATTACATAAATTAATTTTGGGGTGTTAATTTCAATTGGGGCTTTCTAAAGAATGAAAATGTAATTGTCAAGGGGGGGAAATGAATTTTGTCACCCATAAAGCCAAGGCATGGAGTGAATATACTAGCATGGATATTCTATTCGGATGTTTTTTCCACGATATAGAGAAAGAATGGCTATTTGATATAGAACCTATTTAAGTGATGCATACTTAGAGAAACTTCAAGACTAAAAAAGAAGAAATTTCAAAATAGATTAGATATATTTCTAATATTGAATAAAGTGATCATTGAATCTAACATGTTAATAACATGGATAGGATCTAGGGGATATTATGATTACTTACCCATTATACTTCATATCAATAAGGATGATGTTAAAACCATCAGCCCCTTCAAGTTTAATCCACATTGGTTCAAGGATGTTGAATTTGTGAACTTGGTTAAGAATGAACACGTATTTTTCAAAGCTAAATCCTAATACTTTTCTATTTATCGGTTTGCTTGTAGATAACCTCGAAAAGGTTAAAAGTGCAATGATGTCTTGGGGAAAAAAGGTATCTCAAATCCGAACATGAGTTGCAATCAATGGAAGTAGAAATTATCCATATCTATGAACATAGTGGATTGAGGATTTTTCTAGAAGATGAGAAAGTAAGGGTGAAGGAACTAGAAGGGAATCAAAGGAAGTTGTTGGGAATATTTAAATTGGAGAATTAAGAGTACGACCATTTGGTTGGCCCAAGAGTACATGAATACTAAATGTTTCCATGTCCATGCGACACAAAGAAGGGACATGAATGCCAATTGAGAGATGGAGAGGGAAGATGGAAGTAGGGTTAAAAGAAACAAGGAAATAATAGAGTTGGGGGTTACACATTTCAAGGGACACTACTGGAAAGTGATAAGATAACAAAGGCATAATTAAATGTATTTGTGGAATCTTTTGAAATAGATAAAATTCCAATCCCTAATGACTGCAAATGAATTTTACATTGGATTTTGTGATTTACTTGAAGAGGATATGCTTAAGATATCAGAAGCGTCAAGAAGGTTTTTCCATATCCCAAGTTCTTTCAACTCAACATTCATTGACCTCATTCTTATGAAAGATGTCTTCCCCTTGTCTGATTAATTGGTCCTATCTCCTTATGCAACTTATGCTACAAAAAATATAAAATGGAAGCAAACAACAATAAAAATAGAACACAATATTTACATGGAAACGATGTTGTACACAAGAAAAAATCATGGGGCAATGGAAACTTCAATATTTTATTATTACTTGGAAAAAAAATTACATTGCTTTCTTCTTTTTTGTGATACAATGCCAGGGGTCACTTCCTTTTCATACAATACATATGATAATTCCATAAGGATCCAAAATATATACTAGAATGGTATATAAATTTTTTCCCCAGGGGCTTCAACTCTACACCCCTAGAAGGGGGGCCTAGTGCCCACCCCCCTAATTGACCCCTTGTGCGTCTGGCGTATACGTATCGCTAGTGGCTAGCCACAAAATCTAGTAGAAGAATCATGGAGATTTGGATATTGAATTCATCTCCTAACAACTTAGTCTAGAAAATAATTGCTATAAGGTTTAATATAACTTATCTAACTATTTTGGGTCGAAAGTTTGGTTTTATGAATGGTGTTGGCTCAGATTTAGATCCAAGGTTCTAAAACAGTTTACCAACAATAACCCTACAAGCATCGGCATTTCTAGTACCCATAAAGGGTAAAGTCTCACTCGAGACGCTCACAGGGATTGCAAAGACTATATATAGGTCAGGGAATGCCATAATTTATCATTATCATTCATAGTTAAACATTTACAGCATCATAAATGTTCATAATATCATGCATAGTAAATAAATCATAAAGATAAATGATATAGCAACCGAGTAAACACTTCCATTCATATTCAGGATAGATTACATCAATAAAGAGACATATACTCAAAATTTGGAATTCTCATCAACCGAAAACAATCCATCATTTTCTTATGTATACAAAACCTAGGCAGTTATGTCGCTTGCCGATTACCTTTTAACTAATCTACTTGATTACATCTTAACTAACTGATTGTTCTACAACACACATCGCTCTCAACACATACAACGTAGTCTTAATATAAAACTTAGGAATACATTTAATATAGTGCAACAAGCCCCCAACACTGTGTTTAGTTCATCCTCGAGCCAATGCTTACAAATAAGTAACAATACTTTCAGCTTCCCGCACAATATTGTCAACATCCATCTCAAAACAAATTGATGTCGATTCTCCTATCTTCAATTTACCTTTCAATTTAACCAATTGTTGATAAGAACTCAACTAGAGAGCATGTTGCAACCGTAAATTGGTCCCCATGGAGCAAATTATCTATTGTAACTCTATCAATTCCATTGCTTAATGTGTACCTTTTTCCTGAAACAACTACGTTTCGGCTTTCTTATGTTTCTACGACTCCTGTTTTTCCTGTTTTTTTAATGTACTTTTTTCTTCTTCTTCTTTTATAATTACTAACAACAATAAGGAATTTTGATTCTTTTTGCCCAACTATGGTACCTCCTCAGCTTGTTGTGAACCTTTCTTCTTTTGTGCACTCAACCCTGGCAAACCACACACCTTAGAGCTAGTTGATCCATGTTCTTCATATTTCTTTTTTGGTGTACCCTTTGGAGTATTTACTATCTATACATATAAATTAGGCTTCAACTGGAGCTCGTTAGGCCAATCTTCCATAATTTCTTTAATATCCTCTTCATACACACAGAAAGATAGAACATATGTTCTACTCGAGGGATCCATCCTTGGTGAAACAAAAACATTATGAGTATCAACTAAAAAACACACAACATATTCATACTTGTCAATCAAATAGGGTGGAATCTGATACGATTCAACTATCACTTGAATCATATCAGTGTACCAACACTGAAATGTGAGATTAATTGCTTGCTACACATCTTTATCTACACTAAAATTGTGAGCGGGAAATGTTATTGTTACCTGTATATCATATTCCCTCCCCTGCAACACTTTCCATTCAATCATTGAAATAACTTATCTCATTAATTCAATATGCTTACCAAACTAGAAATGGCATCCCCAATGTCAGCCCTGCACAACATTGGGATGAATCTCCTTTCTTTGTTCAACAATCCATCATAATTCCTATTCCCTCTAATTTGAAGAACAAGAAGGATAGCCACTTGCCTTCATTGGGAAAGGAGCTTTATAGGTTGAGAAAGAAACTAGGAAAATGAGAGATAATAAGGTTGGGAGAGAGGATGGCATGTTCTCCCTAGCTACTCGATATGGCTTGTTCTCCTCAGTTGTTGTATATGTGTTCTCTCCTAATATAGGTTGGCTAGCAAGTGAAAATGAAAGCATAAAATTTAAAGTTAAAAAATAACTTGGACAACGATGCTCAAGAGGAAATTGAAGTACTAGTAGATGTGCATATCCGAAAGGTGGATCATTATTGGCACATTGATGGTTCCTGAATATTTATCTGACTCGTGTCATGATTCTCAGTTTGTAGATGTGCATCCAAATCATGGGGGTTACTCAAGTCTCAAGGACAAAACTTGTTTAGGTAGTTTGGAAATTCCTACTACATATGCTGCTATAGAGGGTCAGGGAATACGTAACTATCCCAGACTTTCACCAGAGAATGCTAATGTGAAACTTTCAACAAGGATGAGGGTACTGAGGAGTGAATCACTAGTTTTGGTGAAATGGAGATGCCCAAATTACCTGAAGGCCATCATGTTGATGGTCATTTTGGTGTGCTTGATGTTGATAAATGCATCCTAAGGACATAGGAAGATGTTGGTAGTATTCACGTAGCTTCTAAAATAGGATCCCATGGAGGAATATCCGTAACCACTAAAATTTATATAGGAAGTGAAATCAATGTAGTTGTTGGAGATACTTTAAAGATTGCAAATGAAGCAATGGTGGATGTTTTCCCAACTAATCAATCTGTGCCCAGTTTAGATCACACATTTGGGAAGAAGTTAGTGTAAGAGACATGCCATAATGAAATTAATTCAATGTCAATTGTTCTCCCACCTAATGCAATGAAATTGTGTCGTAATCAACTATCTCACGAAAAACCTATTAAAACAATTGAGAATTAATAATATAGGAACAAAAGAGAAATGGTTAAATCCTGATAGCAATTATTTCATATCAGAATAAGATTTACCTAAGAGAAAACTCCAAATGTGCATGGATTCAGTGAATTAGGGATGCTTAGGTACTAACAATATTGGACATATTTCTCATTTTTTAGTCTATTTGGATACCTTTATGAAGTAATGCATGGTGATTTGAGACATTTTTCATGGCTCTCAATGTCTCAATGGTATCAAGGCCCTCGGATAGGTACATAATGCTCAAAACCACCTAATGGAGCATATATCATCAATCATAGGACAATGATGCCCTTACGAGCCCATGTGTTATCGGTAGAGGAATTCTTAGCCTTGGATGGATAGAATATTCCTTTAGGGACTGAGGTTTAGGTCTCCTCCATTGACCATGTCCAAGTCTCGAAGACTAAAAGACCTAGATATATATCACCATTGATACCGATGCTGATTCATTTGTTGTTCTTTGAGGGATTATTCATGGGTCTAGATGCCTCAATGGTTTATCTATGCCCAAAGGAATGATTTTATTCCCTAAAATATATTTCCCAAGACCCCAGGACACCTACATAATTCTAGAAAAAAACTAATGGAACCCACATTCTGAATCATATGCTAATGGCACCCTCAATAGGCCATGTTTGGTTGATGGAGGAAACCTACTTAACTTGATATGGATAGAATATTCTTTTAGGGTTGGAGGTTCAAGTATCCTCCACTAAGCATGTCCAAGGCCCCAAGGCCATAACATCTAGATACATAGTGCCATAGATATCTCTACAAAGCCATGCATGGTGCTTCTATGTAGTGTTCATGGCTCTATATTCCTCAACTATTTCTTTAGGGCCAAAGGCATGGTATTATTCCCTAAAACACCTTTCCCAAGCCAATAAGGCAGCTACATATTTCTCAAAATCACCTAATGTAACTGATATCCTCAACCATGGCCAATGATACACTCCATATGCCATTTTTGATTAGTGGAGGAAACATCCTTAGCCCTAGATGGCTAGAATATTCCCTTAGGGCCCGAGGTTCAAGTGTCCTCCACTGACCATGTCCAAGGTCCCAACGTAAGAAACCTACTTACATAATGCCATGGATATCCCTACAAAGTCGTGCATGATTACTTGAGGCATTGTTCATGGCTCTGAATGCCTCAAAAATTTATTGAGGGCCAAACACATGGTGTTTTCCCATAAAATATAATTCCAAACACCCCAAGACACATATACACTACTCAACACCACCTAATGGCACTGACATCATCAATCATAAGCCAATGATACCCTTAGGAGGCCATGTGTTGATTGTGGAGGAAAAATTCTTAGCCATTGATAGATAGAAGATTCCTTTAGGGCTTGAGGTTTAGGTCTTCTCACTTGACCATGTCCAACAGCCCAATTCCCCAAGCTTTGATACATAGTTCCATGGATACCGTTCGAAGTTATGTGTGTTGCTTTATGACATTATTTAATGGGTTTGGATAGGGTTAAAGGCATGGATTCTTCAATGGAATATCATTGCCAATGGATTGAGACATGTAAATATTTCCCAAAACCACCTAATGGCATTGCCATCTCCAATCATAGGCTAATGGTACCCTTAGGATTCCATTTGTGGTTGGTGGAGGAAACCTTCTTAGCCACAGATATCTAGAAGCTTCCTTTAGGTCACTAAGTTCATTTCTTCTACACTCCCCATGTTGAAGCTCCCAAGGCCACAAGACCTAGATACATAGTGCCTTGGATACCCCTTTGAAGTCATCCATGGCATTGTTCATGGCTCTATATGCCTAAATAATTTCTTTAGGGATAAATGCATGGCATTGTTCCATACAACACCATTCTGAAGGCCCTAAGACAAATACATACTACTCAAAACCACCTAGTGGCATAGACACCCTCAATCATAGGTCAATGACACCATCATAAGTACATGTATGGTTGTGGGAGGAAACCTTGTTAGCCTTGGATGGCTAGAATAATCCTTTAAGGATTGATACTTAGGTCTCCTCCCATAACCATGTTGATGCCCCCAAGTCCCAAACACTTGGATAAATAGTGCCACGGTTATCCCTACAAAGTCATGTGTGGTGCCTTGAGGATTTTTTTCATGGCTTTGTATGCCTCAATGGTTTATTTAGTGCCAAAAGCATGGTATTTATCCCTAGAATGTCATTCCCAAGGCCTTCAGACATGTACACATTTCTCAAAACCACGTAATGGAACCACCATACTTAGTCATAGGACAATGAGAACCTTAAGAGGCCATGTGTGGTTGGTGCAAGAAATTTATTTAGGGACCAAGGTTCAAGTCTCTTCCATTAACAATGCCAAAGGGACAAAGACGTAAATACCTAGATACAAAGCACCATGAATATTGTTGCAAAGTTATGCATGGTGCTTTGAGGCATTCTTCATGGCTCTAGATGCCTCAATGGTTCTTTTAGGGAAAAATTCATGGTATTGATTCCTAGAGCATCATTTCCAAGGCCCTAAGACATGTACATACTGCCCAAAACCATTTAAAGACATTAATATCCTCAATCATAGGCCAATGATACCCTCAAGAAGACATGTGTGGTTGGTGGATGCAATCTTCTTAGCATTCGATGTTTGTAATATTATTTTTGGTCCAAAGGTTTAAGTCTCTTCCCATGACCATTTCTAATGCCCCAAGGCCCCAAGACATAGATACAGAGTGCCATGAATATCTCTATGAGGTCATGCATGGTGCTTAGAGGTATTTTTCATGTCTATGGATGACTTAATTTTTTCTTTAGGACCAAAGGCATGGTATTCTTCCATAGAACATCATTCCCAAGGAATTGAGACACATAGATACTACTAAAAAACACCTGATGGCATTTCCATTACCAATAATAGGAAATCAGTACCCTTAGGAGTCCATGTGTGGTCACTTACGGCTACTGTCTCAACCCTATATGTATAAAATATTCCTTTAGGGATTGAGGTTCAAGTCTACTCCCTTGACCATGTCCATGGCCCTATGTCCCCAAGACGTGTAGACATAGAACAATGGATACCCCTGTGAAGTCATGTATGGTGCTTTGAGGCATTGTTCATCACTTTGGATGTTTTAATGGTTTCTTTAAGGCTAAATGCATGGTCTTCTTCTAGATAATTTCATTCCCAAGGCCTCGAGACATGTGGGTACTACTAAAAACCACCTAATGGTACTGGAACCCTCAATCATAGGTCAATGATACCCTTAGGAGGTTATTTATGGTTGGTGGAGGGAACCTTCTTATCCCTTGATGGCTAGAAGCTTCCTTTAGGGTCCAAGGTTTAGGTCTCCTCCACTAACAATGTTGAACTCCCTAAGGCCCCAAGACATAGATACATAGTACCATAGATACCCCTATGAAGTCATGCATGGTGCTTGGAGGCATTGTTCATGGATTTTTATGCCTCCATGAGTTTATTAGGTTCAAAGGCATCGTATTCTTATAAAGAAAATCATTCCCAATGCGCACCTTAAGGCATGCACGTATTGATCAAACCCATTTATTGGCACCAACATCCTCAATCACAGGCTAATGTTATTCTCAAGAGGCCTTGTGTATTTGGTGGAAGAAACCTTCTTAGCTTTGGATGACCAGAAGATTAGTTTAGGTCCTATGATTTAGGTCTCCTGCATTGACCATGTCCAAGGAACTAATGTCACAAGCCCTTCATACATAGCACCATGGATACCCCTATGAAGTCATGCATGGTGCTTCGAGGCATTGGTCATGGATATGCATGCCTCGTTGTATTGTTTAGTGCCAAAGACATGGTCTTCCTCCCTAGAATGTCATTCCCAACGTACTAGGACGCATAAATAAGGATCTTTCTTTCTTTGTATCAGTCCATTTGAGGCCACGAGATCCATCCCACTATGCAAAAACCCTTGATTGTGCCCATATCCAACTTTTATCACAAATATCCACTTTAGAGGGTTTAATTTATGGTTCATGGCCTTAATAATCGCTCATTATGTCAATAATATTATGTTAGGGAATAATTCCATCAATTCCTTCCCCAACCATGGTCCAAGACCGATCCTTAGTGCAAAAAAATGCATATGTCCACCCATATCCCACTTTAAGGATAACGATCTCTTACACAGTTCATGTTCTCCTATGTGATATTTTGAGTCATTTCTCTTAGCTCAAGATTCCTAAAACCTTCCTTTAGATCCCAAGTCTTGTGATTCCTCCCACAACTATGTCCAAGGTTCTAAGACACATATCTAGTGTCACAACTTATATCAATACTCAAACTCCAATGGTAACGTTGGGAGTTCATGAGTGTGTTTCAAAGCCTCCCTTCGGGCTTAAGACCCATGTTTCCTCCTATGACATTATAGAAAACCATGAGATCCATATATACTAGGAAAAACCTCATAATGGCTTGATGTCCTCACTTAGGGGTAAATAATACCTCTAGGAGGCCATGTATAGTGGTTCGAGGTGTTACTTTTGGTCTTGGATGCCAAAAATATCTTATTATGGTTTAAGGGTTGGGTTTCTCCACTCAAACATTGCAAGGGACTTGAAATCCATATATAGTGCTTAAAACCCCTTAGTGACATTTATATCCCCAATATTAGGCCAATGATACCCTCAAGAGGTCTTATGTGGTGTTTCAAGGTATACTTGTTAATATAATATTCCTCTAGGTTTCCCCTAATGTCAAAGGCTTGGGTTTGCTCTCGTAATCATGCATGTGCCCCGAAGACATATACCTAGTTCTATTTCCTATAATTATCCCCTATATCCCTATTATAAGGCCATGGATCTTCTCAAAAAGTAATTTTTGTTGGTTTAACACATCATTATTATTGCTACATGCCTAGAAGCTTCATTTATCCCAAGGACTAGGTTTCTTGTCTTAACTAGGTCAAGGGAAAGTAGACCTATCGCTATTGGTCAAAACCTTATAATGGCATCAATTCCCACACATAGAGGCTAAGAATACTCTTACGAACACATGCACGAAGATCATCCTTCTTGGTCCTAGATTCCTAAAACCTTTTTTTAGGGCCAAGGTAATGGTTTCCCCCCTCAATCATGTCCAGGAGAAATTTAATAAGATCAATAAAAGTATAATAATCAAATTTCAATTCAAATAATTTTTATTACTATTTTATAATAGTCATAAATTAAAAATGATTGACTTTAATTATGTGTAAATATTAAAACTCATATGAATTTATTTGCTTTAAAATAATATTAAAAAGTAATGATTGAATTGAGTTAGTTACAAAATAATTATTTATGAACTTGTTCTTCTTGTGGTGCAAAATCTCATAAATGAATCATGTGAATTTATTTTTTTAAATAACATACACATAAATAATTGAATTTGTTGTGATTATGATGTAAAACCTGATATATTAGTCTTGAGCATTTATTTGAATGAAAAAAAATGAATTAAGTTATTTACAAAAATAATTATTTCTGAAGTTGTTGTGTTTATGGTATGCATTAGCATATTTAAATCATATTTGTACATGTCCATGCAACACATAAATACTTAACACCACTATATGGCACTTGCCAACATGGTATTTCTCTAGCCTTAGGATTCCTTTAGCCTAACGTCATTCTTGCTGCTAAAAACCTAATAATTATACTATCCATCAAGAAATTTAATAAGATTAAAAAAAATTCTCAATTGAATTTAATAGTAATAATTTTTATTACTACTTTATAATAATAATAAATTGAAAACTGTTGTTTTTATTATTTTCCATTATTTGTTTAAATAGTTTAAAAGTAAATTAATTTTGATCATTTATTTGAATGAATAAACATAAGATAAATAATTTAATTGAGATATTTACAAAATAATTATTTGTGAATTTGTAGTGTTTATGGTGCAAATCCTCATAATTAAATCCTACTTGTACATGCCCATGTGGAAAATAATAACTTAGCACTACTTCATGGTACTTGCCAACAAGGCATTTCTCTTAACATAAAAAAGAAAAGCTCAATTTCCAATAATATTAATAAACACCATATTAACACCACAACATATAAATGGTGCTAATACCAGCACATTAACACCACAAAATATAAGTGGTGCTAGTACCAGAACATTAACACCACAAAACTATAAATGGTGCTAGTACCACCACTTTAGCACCACAAAACATAAGTGGTGCTAACTTGTGGTGCTAAAAGATGGATTTTATTGTTGTACTGACTTTTCATGGATTTTATGTTTCTTTATCCTTTTCTATATTTGTTTGTATATACTTTTCATTGTTTTGATTTGTTATTTTTATTTTTAATATCACGAATTTATAGAAAATCAAAATCTAAAATAGTTTAGAGTTGAAATTTTAATTAAAATGATAAATTATTTGAGCATTCCAATCTCACATGCCTTTCAAAACAACTATTTATCAAGGTCAAGTAAATTTATCTCCGTCCAAGCAATTTTGATTTCATTTTGTTCGGATATAAAGTTTAGTTATGATTTACATTATATAAGTTTATTTGTTCTATGTTTTTTATTTTATTATGGGTTTTTGGTTGGAATTTGGTAAATATTTTTTTGGTAGAATCTAAATTTAAAAGTATTTAAATTGTATTTTTGAATTTATAAATAGATTCAGCACCCTTAAATACCCCATGACATTCAAATTATACAATTTTCATAACTAGTATATATGATTAGAAGATTTTTAAATTTCCAACTAAACCAAATAAAACTAAACAAAAAATATAAACTAAAACAAGTGAAATAGTTGCAAAGCAACTAGTCCCTGCTTAAAAAATTGATATATTTTTGAAAATTTTAAACAATAAAAAGTATAACAAAATGAAATAAAAAAAATATAAAATAGTATACTTTAGGATTAAGATTAAAATATTTTGATTTTTTAACTATTAAGAATTGGAGTCTCTAATCTTTCTTTGGCAAGATCATAATTTTTCATTGTTTATAAGCATAAATGGATTCAACTTTGTCAAAAATCTATATCCCAACAATTTCAACGAGATTTTGGGAAAAGGAATCGCCAAAATCACAATTTGGAATACTGACATAGTAGTTTTAAAATTCGGCAATTAGTCTAGATCAGGAAATCCCAATTGCTAAAATTACAAAAATGTGATAATAACAATTTCCACAATAATTTTTACTAGTTTTTATCCCAAAATCACCGGAAAAGCTAGCGTTTGAAAAAAATCCAAATTATCTAATCTTTAGAATACTCTAAATATATAGCAAATATTTTGTATAATTTAAATCCAAATCAAAATATTATCACAGACCAAAAAGTATTATAAAAATGCGCTTAGCAGATACCATGGATTATGATGGATATGCAAATGGAGATCGTACTTTGATTAATTAATGTAATTCACATCCCACCAGGGATATATTGTCAATTCATCAGTTTCAACTAATGATAAAACAAGAATTAATTTCAAAATATTAAATTTAATATAGAATTATTTCAAAACATTTAAAAACAGTATAGTTTTTTTTGCTAATAATACAAAAGTAGCAACCAACAGATTGCTATAATCCCTATCTTAACAAGGACTAAAAATTGAAAACATACAATATTCATACTACCCCTTAAAATTATAATAAATTACATCATGCAAAGCTAATAAAACTATCTTAAAAAGTAAAATTATAATAAAGTACATCCTGCAAAGCTAATAAAACTATCTTAAAAAGCAAGTGTATTATGACATCATACAAAGCGTGTCCATATTTTCATCGTTTTACATGGAAAGTGGAATATCCAGAGTTATGTGTAATCGCTGGACTTTGATACATACGAAGGTTCACAAGTTTTGTGGGCCTACCATCTAAATGCCTTTGGTCTTCGAAGCTGCCAACGACAATAAATATTAAAAAAACGATGCTTCGCAATATTGTAATAAAGTCTGGTAAGTCGGACTTTTTTGGAATTAAAAAGGGAGTTGTATAAGGGTTATCGTCTAAATTTGGTTGAATAGTTTAGATCTAAATTTTGATGATGAGTAATTTTAAAATTGAACAATTAGTCTCGAACATATAATTCCACCAATTATTGAAATTATAAAAATAAGTAAATAACAATTTCTAATAAAAAAATTTAACCGATTCTGAACCCAAAATCACAAGGTGTTTTGGTTGTCTTTATCCTACACGATTAAAAAGACAGACCCCAGAATTTGGTTGAAAAAGGTCAACCGGAATATTTTGGAATTAAAAAGAGGCTCCGCAATTTTGTTGAAAGGTCAAGCCGGATTTTTTTGGAATTAAAAAGAGGCCCCACAATTTTGTTGATCTTAATAAAAAGAGGCTCCGCAATTTTGTTGAAAGGTCAAACCGGATTTTTTTGGAACTAAAAAGAGGGCCCACAATTTTGTTGAGAAGGTCAAGTCGGATTTTTTGGAATTTTGTGTGATAACTGTGAGTTGGGTTTTATGATACGATTTTTTAAAAATGGGTAGATACCCTTTTTCCCCACTTGGCGTTTATACAGGTCAGACCACAAATCAGGTTTCTTAATTTATATTTAATGGAATAAAAGTAATTTAAAAATTACAATTTCATTCTATATTTAAAAGTTATAATTATTTTTATTTTTAAAATAAATATTTTTATAAATATTTATAAATTTAATAGAATATATATTTGAGTTTTAAATTTATAATTATATTTTAAATTACTCTAATATATGTTTCTACTTTAATAAATATATTATATATATTTAAATTTCAAATTTATAAACTTTTTTATTTTAAAGTATTGTAATTGAAACGAGGTGCTCTACAACTTAGTATGGGGGAGATATTGTAATGTGTATGTGCAGTGTTACATTGTAGCGTTACATTGTGATGTCGGCTTATAAAATAAAAAATTAAATTATGGAAAGTATTTAAAAAAATCCATGTTGGTTCATAAAATGAAATATTATGAAAATTAATTAAAAAATAAATGTTCGTGTATAAAATAAAAGCTTAAAACTTAAACCCGGATCTATCAATCAAGAGAGATCAAATTTCTTGAGTTTAAATTTAAAAAAATAAATACACCTCAAAAAATTAGATCCCTCTAGATGCTTGATAGATACGGATTTAAGATGAATCTATGTTGGTTTAACCACATTGTATGTACTTAATAATCATGGGTTTTGACATACGCATTTAGATACATACATTTTGTTACATGATTATACAAAAAAAAAAAAACTTTCA
Organism: Larix kaempferi; assembly: GCA_027924585.1. Lineage (NCBI taxonomy): Eukaryota > Viridiplantae > Streptophyta > Pinopsida > Pinales > Pinaceae > Larix > Larix kaempferi. Next base: position 525,779 of record BSBM01000861.1, on the reverse strand, counting down.
AGATAAGTCAAAACATACCAAGATTAAGATGTAATAAAATTAACTTTCAAATGATAAGTCTAGCTATATTGATTATTATCAACTTGCTTGTATTATAATATTTAATGTATTAAATGATAAATGACAAGTCTATATTGATTATTATCAACTTGCTTATATTATAATCTTAAATGTTGTGACTTGGTGTATACGTTTTTTTAAGTTAAATAGCTTTGTGTATATGTTTTTCCAATTAAAGAATGAGTTTAATGATTAAAAATAAGTACTTTTTTCTTAAAAAATTATAAATTCAAAATATGAATAATTCAATGTCCAATTTCTTCTCATCTCTTTTAATATTAATTAACAAATATTATAATATTTAATAACAAATATTATAATATTTAACAATAAAAATTCCAAAATATAAGAGATGATATTAATTAACAAATATTATAATATTTAACAACAAATATTATAATATTTAACCATAATATTCCAAAATACAAACAATTCATTGTCCAATTTCTACTCATATCTTGTGATATTTAACAAATATTATAATATTTAACAACGTACAACAATTCAATGTCCAATTTCTCCTCATATCCTGTGATATTTAACAAATATTATAATAGTTAACAACAAAGATTCCAAAGTATGAACAATTCAATGTCCAATTTCTCCTCATGTCTTCTAATATTTAATATTTAACAACAAATAGATAACATATACCATTCTATTTAATAACAAATATTATAATATTTAATAACAATATATCCATGAACGGGGTATTTCATTATGCAAGTGGAAGGTAGAGGCATTTGTGTATATCATTATGCATGTGTAAGGTAGAGGCATTTATTTATGTTAGTTTTTTATTAATTATCATAAATCCATTTTAAACTCGGATCTATCAAGCACTGAGAGGGATCCAATTTCTTGAGGCGTATATTTTTTAAAATCTTCGACTCCAATAAAAAATTATGAAAAGTAAAACTTAAATCCAAATCTATCAAGCACCGAGAGGGTTCCAATTTCTTGAGTCCACATGTATTTTTTTAAAATTTTATGAGCCGACATGTATTTTTTAATTATTTTTTATTTTATTTTTGGTAACGTTACGTTACAACATCTACCCCATTCAAAATTTATACCTTGCAAGTTAAACAAACCTGCAAAGAGTGGCGGAATTCATGCAAAGAATACAATATTATGCCAGCTATTATTTCTTCGAGAATCTGGAAAGCTAGGAATAGCTGTGTTTTTAAGATGAAATTGATCAGTTGGATGTTATTGTCATGCAAATTCTGAATTGGGTCAAAGAGTACAAATCTGAAAAAAATAAAGTCTACAAAACTAGAGTTTTCAAGGAGTTTCAAAATCACAATGGAGCTATTGGTTTTTTTTTTATGGCGATGCTCAAGATGATCTATGTGCTGTAGGTGTAGTACTTTATATTAATGAAGATCACAGGTTTTAATTCAAACTTCATTGTGGCTCTGGCACAAATATGAAGGCTGAGTTATTGGCCTTGTGGTGCTTATGTAAAATGGCAACAAACTTTGGAATAATGTCTCTTGTGATTTTTGGGGACTCCAGAGTTATTATTAAATGGGCGAGTGGAAATTATAAGTTACAAGTGCTCAATATTTTTCCTTGGTGCTCCAAAATTAAAGAAGAACTAAATAATTTCTTGCATTTGGAACTCATCCATATCTACAGAGAACAGAATATGATAGCAAAAAAACTCTCAAAGGAGTCTTTGGAAGGAGTTGAAGGGACCTTACTCTGGGAGGCATTTCTGGATGATAAGAAATCTGATATGGGGAGTACTGTTTTTTTTCATTTCTTAGTTTATTCTTGTACTTAGTTATGGTTTTATAGTTTGGTATAGTTGACTGGTATTCAAGTGATGGTTTTGAACTTTGGTCTCTGGTTGGAAGACCTTTGATATATTTTGGATAGTATTGTTTCGAGAGATGATAGCCAGTTTCTGAACTGAATGTAATAGACAGTTTTATACTTTTTTATTCTAATAGAATACCAAAAATATGATTTTTTCCTTTGAAAAAAAACATCTCCCCCACCTTAGATTGTAGAGCATCTCACTCCTCTCCATACAATTAATATATATTTTAATTGATTCCTTCTTACAAAATACTTGTTTTTATTAAAATTTATTTTCTAATTACAATAAAAAATAAAAAATATTGTAAAACCAAACTCTAAAAAAATCAAAACGCAAACCCTTCAAATTGTGAAGGCTTACAACATAAACCCAAACACTATACTAAAAACTCTCAACCACCCGTGGAACCAAATGCTGAGATCCTTACTCAGGTTGGAAATTTGAGACATTTTAATAGTCTTTATCCTTATAGATTATAAGCACATAACAGCATTAAAAAGGACATAAGACATGTTTACAACTTTACATCGTTTATTAACCCCACCACATCAAATATTCTTGAGGCTAATTGAGTACATATTTCTATTAATGGGTACACATACCAACCGATTATCTATAAATGAATGACGCGTTGCTATATGTTTTTTTTTTGGACGATCTTTGGGATATACTATTAAAATTTTGAAGAAATTATATGTATAGTTCATATTACATAATCATGTCAGTTATTGAGTACTAGTTTGCATATCTGGCTTTGTTATGTCCTTTATTTTTTTCCTGATTTACTAAGACACAAGAAACGACACTAAATGTACTCTTGTGGTTTCTCCTCGCAGAATTCATTTGTCACTTTGCATCTTTTTACATAAACAATATTTCTTATTATTCATTTTGCAAAATTTTTTGGATGTAAAAGTTTATACCATTTGTATTTATTATTGGGTTAATTTTTTTTATCAAAATCAGGTAGAAATTGTTGAAATGGGAGTTTTAAGTTGTTGGAATTGCATAATCAAGTCTTCCGGGTAATTGAGGGCATTAAATTTATTTTTGTAATCAAAATTGCAATTTCAACAATGAAAATCGCAATTTCAGCAATAAATCGTGGACAAAACTTGCAAAAAAAATTAATTAGTATAGACTTTCACTTCTTTTTTTTTAATCTCATTTTAGGTTTTTTTCCTATATTTAATTTGGATATTGTTTTTCCCTAACAGAAGTAACAAAAATAAGTAAGATTACATACATGTGATGAGAAGAAGACAAGTTTCGACCTAGCCGCTCTTCGGCTCTGCGTCCTGGTCTAGGGCCCCTCGGCCATCTCAGCTTGCGTCTCCCATGGATCCCCCAGCTGATCCCAGCCCTTTCGAGAAGAGACGTCGTCTGGATGAGGCGTTTAGGGCCCTTATCGCTGCCTCTCCGCCGTCGTCCCAAGCTGAGCCGTCCTCCAGTGATGCCTTTGTCAAACGCAAGGAGGCCCCACTAATCCAGATCATGTCGGCAGCTTCGCGTCTGAAAGCCCTCGCTCTAAGCGAGAGAGGCTTGATCGGTCAATTTATAGGCATCTGGCCTTCACCAAAAACTATGGAAGCCTAGATCCAAAAAACTAGATGCCCTTAATCTCCGGAGGCCTGCAACACTGTTTCTGCAGTAAGGGCTTCTTTACTTTTCTTTTTGAACACAAGCTAGATCGGGATCTAATCTTTAGAAGTGGCCCTTATTTTCTGGGTACCCGGGGTCTTTGTCTGAATCGATGGAGTCTCTCTTTTGACTTGGAAAAAGATGTCCCCTCAACAATTCCTGTATGGGTCTGCCTCCCCCATCTTCCTCTTCATTGTTGGAATGATGAAACTATGCAAGCGATAGGGAACACTTTGGGCACCTATATCGACAAAGTTGAACCTAAAGGACCTTTGTTCTCCTGCGCCAGAATATGTGTGGAAGTGGATCTAGAAAAAGGTCTACCGAAAGTTGTAAACCTACAAATGGAGGGTTGGGAGCATCTTCAAAAGGTTGATTACAAACAGCTCCCTTTCAAATGCAAGAAATGCCATGAGTATGGCTACTTTGTCAAAAATTGCCCTAAAGTCGTATCGGAGTCTTAGGAATAGAATCAAGGAGAAGGTTGGAAACATGCAAAAAAGGGTAGGAAAAACACCCAATCTACTGCAGCAACTGCTGGAGAACAACCGGAGAAAGAAAAAGCCAGAGAGCAATCAGAGAAAGGGACGACAGTCAGTAGCCAATTCCATGCTTTGGCCATGGAGGAGGGTGAAATTCCCGCTAATGAAACTGATAATCCTGAGACTGAGCCAGCCGCAGAAAGTACCCCTTTAGAACCAGCTCTGCACATCAATCCACTCTAGGCACGGTTCTAAGCGAAAAGCTTACTCCAGGAGGCTCTTGGGCGGACAAGGTCAAACAAAGTAAAGTTATTCCACAAATCTTCTCCTCGGAAACTTCCTCATCCGAGGAATTTTTAGATCTGCAAGATGTCCCAAAAACGAGGGGAAGAAAGACTTTAAGACAACGGCGTGAACAGGAAGCAGAAAGGGATCTAGATCTTGGAAGACAGAAATGCATAGAAGACACTAAGTTGCTTCAGCTGAACAAAAAATAGGATGGATCTAAACAAGATGGAAAACCGAGGGTAGGTTCTCATATCAGTAAGAAATAATGAAGCTTGTTTCCTGGAATTGTAGGGGTCTGGGTGGTTCTAGCAAAGTAGAAGCGTTGAGAGACTTAATCAAGAATGAAAAACCAGACTTAGTACTGTTGCAGGAGACAAAAATGCAACGTGAGGAAGCTATAGCAGTATCACGTCACTTTTGGAAGGATAGCATTGGACAGGGTATCAACTCTCAAGGAGCGTCAGGTGGGATTGCCAATTTCCTTTCCAGCAATTTCATCATAAACTCTTACAAAGAGAATAAATTCTGGCTCTTGATTGAAATCTTAAACAAAATAAATAAGTCATTCACTTATATATGCAATGTCTACGACCCAACTCATTACTGGGATAAGGATAAATTTTGGGAGGATTTATCTGATCTCAAAAACAATTTCCATGGAAAGGATATAATTATAGCATGGGATTTTAACACTACTCGAAATCAGTAGGAAAAAAGAGGCGGATCCAGAGTTAGGGATCCTTATGGGGAAAGAATGGAGGATCTAATAGTTGACTTGGATTTTTTAGATATTGAAATGAAAAATGGCAAGTATACTTGGACCAATCGTAGAGCAGGGATTGGTCACATTGCAGTGAAACTTGACAGGTTCTTGGTCAACTCCACATTCCTCCTCCAAAATTGCATCCTTATGGCGAAATCCATCCTGTCAACAACCTCATATCACAAACAGATTAGTCTGACGCTTTCCACTCCTAAAAACCTTGGACCAATCCCTTTTAGATTCAATCCCATGTGGCTCTATGAAGATCACGTCCTCAAATTAGTTCAGGATGTATGGAGCACTAACTTTAAAGGGTCATCCAGCTATATATGGGAGTGCAAACTGAGGGCTGTTCGCGTGGATTTAAAAACTTGGTCCAGGAAGAAGTTCACGAGCCTGATCACCACCAAACGCTCCTTGAAATTGGAACTGGCTAGCCATTAAGAAAGCATGGAGGAAAATGATATCACTGGCGCCTCTCTCATACATGAAAAGGATCTTAACCTCAGGATTCTCTGTGCAGCTAGACAAGAGGAAGAACTCTAGAGAATTAAATCTCAACAGCTATGGCTTAAAGGGGGGGACAACAATACCAAATATTTCCACAAGCAAGCCAAAGCTAGGCAAAGTTATAATGCTATCAAAGAACTAAAAGATAGTGCTGGAAATCGGATTGAAGGACAGGCTGACATTCAAGCACACACCTTGGAGCACTTCCAAAAGATATACGCTGACAATAATGAGGCCGATCCAGGAGCACAATCGGACCTTTTGGCAGGTATTCCTTCACTTATCTCTGATTTTGAAAATAATGAGCTGGATAAACCTATTTATGAGAATGAAATCAGAGAGGTTGTTTGGGCTTTGAGTATGGATAAAGCCCTAGGGCTGGATGGTTTCACCATTAACTTCTATCGTGCATCCTGGGACATTATCAAAGATGATTTCAAGAGAATGTTAAACTGGACCAGAAAGAAGGACAAAATTGGAGGAGCAACCAACTCATCCTTCCTTGTGCTTATTCCGAAAAAAAACAACCTAGCTCTATCAACAGATTTAGGCCTATCTCCCTTTGTAATACCTCTTATAAGATCCTCTCAAAGATAATAGCCACCTGCATGAAAAACATCATGGCTAATATTATCTCTGACTCTCAAGGAGGTTTCATTGTTGGACGTCAGATCTTGGATAATATTGTCATAGTTTAGGAGGCTATTCATTCAAGCATGGAGAGACACCAGTAGGGAATGGAAATTAAACTGGATATGGCAGATTCCTTTGACAAGGTGAATCATGTCTTCTTATTTGAGATCATGAAGAAGTTCGGTTTCTCCAATAGGTTTGTTAGATGGGTGAAGGCTTGTATAAGCAAGCCTTGAATCGCCCCTCTTGTCAATGGCAGACCCTCTTCTTTCTTTCAAATCTCTCGACGACTACAGCAGGGGTGCCCTATGTCCCCCTTCCTCTATCTACTGGAGGCAGAATCTTTGAGCTGCAAGCTTAATCACCTCCAAAGGTCGAGCGATCTTAAAGGTTTGAAGATTTGCAAGAGGAGCTCGTCCAGCCAACCATGCCCAATTTGCAGATGATACAATCTTGATGGGAGGGGCTTCTACTATCATAGCTGAGAGGTTCAATAGTGTGTTATCCAGCTTTCTCAAAGCCTCGGATGAGAAAATCAATGCCACTAAGTCCAAAATATATGTTTGGAACTGTTCAAATGAAACCTTAATAAGAATATCTAGGATCTTGGGGTTCGAAGGATACCTTCTTTGGAATTCCTTTGTCTACTTAGGCATAACCATCTTCGAAGGAAATAAAAAATATTTGGATTGGTAGGATTTGATAGATAATATTAAAAATAAAGTCACCGCGTGGGAATTTAGGTGGCTTAATTTAGTAGGGAAACTTGTTCTGATCAAGTCAGTCCTCTCCACATACCACATCTACACCAGCTCTATCTCCTTAGCTCCCAATAGAGTCATTCAAAAGATTACTAAAGAGCTTTGAAAATTCCTGTGGCAAGGTGGGAAGACCAATGGAACCAAAAAATTCCACCTGGTAAGCTGGGACACAATGTGCAGAACGAAAGACGCCGGGGGCATAAGAATACGTGACCCTTCACTCATGAACATAGCCTTAGGTGCCAAATTGTTATGGAGAGTGATCACAGGAAAAAAATCCTGGTGGAAAGAGATTCTTTGTAAGAAATATATGGTTGGTAAAAGACTCCGGTGTATTGAGAATATTGATCAGGAAAAAGTTGGCTCACCCATTTGGAACTTGTGCAAAAAGGCAGCGCCAATGATCCAAAACCTCTCCTTTTGGATCCTCGGAAATGACAAGAAGGTCAAACTTTGGGGGGACAAACTAGGGCCGAATTCCAGCTCCCTTGTCAACTTTTAGCACAACCTCAGAGAACTCAAGATTGTATGACCAGTAGAAATATTTTCACCCTATCCGACCTCTCGGAGTGGTCGAATTCTGGCAGATGGGTTGGTTGGCGTTCCCTCGAAATCTCAAGTCATCTTTAGCATGATTTTGATATACTGCTCGACCTCTTATATGCTGCGGCTCCATTACACCAAAAAATGTTGGATAAAAGAGGATGGGGCAGCTCGGGCCTCTATACTGTAAAAGCTGGGTATCGATACTTGGATAACAATAGTAGGGACAAAAACAAAAATGGGTCAAAGTCTTGGGTAAGGACAACCTTCCTAAGATAAATGCGTTCACCTGGATTCTTGGTCATAAGAAAAGTTTAATAGCTGAGAATCTCAAAAAAAGAGGCATTGAGGGGCCGGCAAGATGCATCCTCTGCAAAGCATCGGAGGAATCGGTAGAACACCTGTTCTTTACCTGTCTTGTGATATTTAATACAAATATTATAATATTTAACAACTAATAGACAACATATTCATTTAACCTTTACAATTCTATTTAATAACAAATATTATAACCTAGACAATTCAATGTTGAATCTTTTTCATGTATTGTGATATTTAACAACAAGTGGACAACATTGTCATTGCTCCATTTCTTTCATCCATTCAATAATCAACGACTTGACAATATATACATGAACGGGTTTATATCATTATGCATGTGAAAGGTATAGGCATTTATTTATGTTAGTTTTTTTTATTAATTAATATATATTTTAAGTAATTGATTCCTTCTTGCGATTCCTTGTTTTTGTTAAAATATATTTTCTAAATGATGGAATAGTATCGAAGGTGGATGAAAGATTTTTTAACTACGCATGATGGTTGTGGCCATGGAATTGATGGAGCTTTCGTGGTCAGGGTTTCTGTTGCACAGGTTTGCTAGTTTGGGTAGAGTTTTTGCATTGTGAGGGTGGTGATTTGCAACACTTTGGACTCCAGTTAACCGAAAGGTTAGCTCTATTACCAACCAAGGCATCAAAAAGTGAGAACTATTTTTCTTTTTTTGCTGTAGATTGGCCTACCTAAGCTATGTGGAGCTATTCCACCCTAGCTTTCCTTGTGTAGGGGGGTTTGGCAGTTCCCTTTTTTGTTACTATTTTGGCGGGTGTAGGGATAGTGGTAGTCAGCTGGCATCCCCTGTGTTTAGCTGAAGACGTCCCATCACCTTAGCGCTATGGAAGTGGGGTATCATCACTCTACCCACTTGTCTTATTCGTGTCCGGATAACTCTGTAGAGTCGTTGAAGGAAGATTCACATGGCAAGGTTAACTCTGACAATCCGGATGCAAAGTTTGTTTCCGGAGATGATGCTCGTAACCATAGGCGATTGAAAACCCTAAAGGCTAAGGAGGAGGTCTCTACTTACACTTTGGATCGAGCAATTAATGCATACAGGGTTGGCTTACTCGCTCGCAGAGGAGTTGTCAAAAAAATTGAAGGGACTAGGATGACCCTGATGGATTTGGTTGAATGGGTCAATCAACATTGGACCCTGATGTTTGGGTTACCTCCTCGCACTAGTTTGCTTGCTAGAGGCTGGGTTACTTTCATTTTTCCCTAGTGAAGAGCTCATTCCATTTATTCTGGTGCAGACTTGGCTTACTAAGGATGGCTCACTGAACTTGAAACAATGGCATGTCAATTTAACCCTAATACAGAACATATGAAGTTCAGGCATTTGTGGGTTCTCCTTCCCGGCTTCCCCTTCGAACTTTGGAAGCCTAATGTTTTTGAGGGTTTGGGTAACTTCCTGGGACGTTTTATTAGACTTGAAAAGAACCTAATTTTTGGTATTAATAAGAAAATGGCTTCAATTTTGGTGGAGTTCAATGTCTCTAAGGGTTTACCAGTCATGGTGGATATTGCTTGGGGAGATAAATTGTTTAAACATAGGCTAGATTACAAAACCGTTCCTTTCAGATGCTTCTTCTGCTGCTCTACGGGACATGTAAAGGCGAGGTGCCCTCAGTTTCTCAACAGAACAACCATTCCAGTACCGACGTTGTCGGATACAAACATTATCCCTTCCATTCCTGTTCCTACTTCTCCAACACAAAGAGGTATGTCCATGGATAAAATTTATTTGATTTATGAGGGTGTTTCTAAGGTAGAGTTGGATTTTTATCTTTCTATGGAAAAATCCCTTGATCTAAGACTTTCGAATTCGAAACCCTTAGCTAGGAACTTATTTGGTGATTTAAATTATGTGGATATACACTCGATAGAGGATGTGTCTGTGAGCCCATGCCATGTTACCCCTTTTTCCCCTTCCAAGGAAGTTTCTTTGATCCCTTTCCCAACTCCCTCTGATGATGTCTCTGTGGTTGATAAGGTTAGGGCTTTGGACCCACTTATTACTAGCCTGACTCCTATTTTCGAATGTGGATAAACCTCCCCCTAATTCCTTCACAAACGCCCTGTTATCCATGTATGGTATTGACGACTCTCCCTTAGAAATATTTGTTGTAAACCCTAAAACCTTGGATGAAGAAGTCATCCCATCCATTCGGTGTATGAATGTCACGATTTGGAAAAAGAAGAAATTCAAAGATAAGGAAGTTGGTGAAATGTTCATTCCTTTGTCTAAACGTTTGTAGAATGCAGTTTCCATGCCTCCTTTTGATCCACCTTCCTCAATTGGGACCCTTAGAGGAGACGTATCCTCTCAGATGTTGACTTAATGTCGATTCTCTCCTTCAACATCTGTGGTATTGGAGGGGTTTCTAAGGCTAGGACCCTATTCAATTTCCTTAAAGCTACTAGCCTAGCCTATTAGAGGAAATTTGAGATCTAAAATGGGCCTTCTAAGGAAAATAATAAAATAATAGTTGAAATAATGAAATAATGAAATAATGAAATAATACTTTAAATAATAAAATAATATTTATTAATTTTGGAGAAGAAAGAAAAAAACTACTTTTTTTGTTCGTATTTTCAACATATCTCTATGTGTTTTTACTCAAATTTTGAGCGGGAGCAAAAGTTGGATGCAGAATTAAATTCCACATCCAATGAGTACCCACATTGCATACTTTTGAAGGACCCCTCTACCCCCAAAAAAGAAATACCTGAAAAAACGTGATGATGATGTCATCATCACATTTTTTCAGGTATTTCTTTTTTGGGGGTAGAGGAGTTTGTGAAAAGTATGTAGTGTGGGTACCCCTTGGATGCAGAATTTAATTCCGCATCCAAGAAGTGCTCCCGCTTGAAATTTGAGTAAAAACAAAGGGAGATATGTTGAAAATACGAACAAAAAAGTAGTTTTTTTTATGACAAATATCTCAAGTAAACCATTATGGTTGACTCATTTGATTGAAATTCTATTGGTTCTTGAATTCCAACTCATCAACAAATTATGGCTGGCTCATTTGCTTATAAGGCCTAGTTTAGGCCTCAAATTTTCTCTAATATATTGTTTTTTCATTTAGGAAACGATGTGCTAGGCGATTCAGGCTATTGAGGTCTTTTCAAAACATATGCCAGGTTGGTATTTTAGTGCCATTGATTCATGTGGTCTGTCTGGAGGCCTTTTCTTTGGTTAGAACCCCGCGACTACATCCTTCAAGACCTATAAGACTATAAGGGGGATTCTGATGAAAGGACGATTCCTCTCCAACGATTTTAACTTTGCCATTCTCAACATGTATGGTCCCTATAAGTGGTCCCTATAAGGATAGGGGGCTCTATTGGTCTGCACTTGAAGCTTTGGGACTGCTAAATACAAAATAATTGATTGTTTCAGGTGACCTTAATCTTACCCTTTCAGTTGCAGAAGTTTGGGGCTCTTCAGTTTTTTTTCATGATTTAGATGATTTTTTCAAGGACATTTTTCAGAGAGCTCAGTTGGTAGATGTATTACCTAGGAAATTGGGTGATGCTTGGAGTAATAAGCGTTTTGGAATTCGTTGCATTAGAAAGCGTCTAAATCGCTTCCTTATTGCTAATTTGATGGCCACAAGATTCTATAGATATAGGTCATGGATTGAACATTCTAATATCTCATACCATCAAGCGATTATTTTGCAATTTGAGGATCTGAATTTCAAGGTTAACAGACTTTTCAGGTTTAATAGCTCTTGGTTGAAAGAGAATGATTTTTGTGATATGGTCAGAAGTTTTTGGTCTCAGATTGATATCCCTTCAAGGCTCAATTTGGTGGATACTTTGATCTTCAAATTAAAAGGCTTAAAGGAAAAAACTAAAGCTTGGGAAAGGATAAAAAAAGCCTGGGATCAGTTTGATCTGATTTCTATAAAAAGCCAAATTCAATAGCTTCATAGACTAAATATGGATGGTATTTTTTGGAGGAAGATAGTATTGATATGCAGTCTCTTCATGCTAGACTAGATGATATCTTGAAAAATTAGGAAAGCACGTGGAGACTAAAAATTCGTTCCATTTGGGTGGAGTTAGGGGATGACAACACCATATTTTTCCACAATTATGCTTCTCACAAGAGGAATGTGATTTCTATTTGGGAAATCAATGATAATCAAGGTTTTGAAGTCAATGATCAAAATAGGATCGAGGAGTTAGCTCTTAATCATTTTAAAGTGCATTTTGATGATCTGGGATCTTCTAGTGTCGAGGCTCAGCTTAATGTATTAAGACACTATCCCTATTTTTTCTCCGTGGAAGAAGGAGCCGAGGTTGGAAGTCGTGTTACTTTGGAGCAGATTGAGAAGGTGTTAAAAGCTCTCAAAAAAGAAAAAATACCAAGGCTAGATGGATGGTCGGTTGATCTGTTTGTTTCGTTCTTGGACATAATGGGTCCTGATTTATTGAAGATGGTTGAATTCAAAAGAGTAGAAGGTCGGATTGCTGCAGGTTTGAATTCGACCTTTTCTACCATTATTCCCAAGAGAAACAAACCCAGCTCCTTTGATGATTTCAGGCCTATTGCTCTCTGTAACTTGGTGTATAAATTAATTTCCAAGGTTATTGCAAACATGATCAAACCAAAACTATCAGATTGTATGTCTAAAGAACAGTTCGGTTTTCTTGCTAATAGGAAAATCCTTGATGCCGCGGGGAATTACCCAGGAAGTTTTACACTCAGTCAAAGTGAGAAAGCATAATGATTTGATATTAAAAATTGATCTTGTTAAATCTTATGAACAGATTAATTGGGACTTTCTTAGGTTGGTCCTTCTTCAGATTGGTCTTTCTCGGTTAGTTATCAATTGGATTATGGAGTGTGTTATGACTTCTAGTTATTCTATTCTAATCAATGGTAACCCCACTCCTTTCTTCAAAAGATTCAGGGGGCTTCGATAGGGTTTCCCACTTTCCCCGTTGTTGTTCTTGTTGGTGATTGAAGGTCTTGTTCGATTGATAGGGGAAGCTAAAAATGAAAGGATTGTCAAAGGAATTCAATTCTCCAAGAGTTTATCCATCACACACTTGCTTTTTGTGGATGACGTTATCATGTTTGGAACATATTCTTTGGAGGAGTGGATGGCCTACTCAAACACTTTGAACCTTTTATGCAAAGATACAGGTGTTCAAGTAAGCCATAGCAAGTCTTCTTTTGTTAGTAATATGAGGGATAACCCTATGATGCAACGGGTTCTAAGCTTTCTTCCTTTTAAATGCTCTAACTTGGATGAGGGTGTCAAGTATTTACGTTTTTTTATTAAACCAAATTGCTATGGAATACGCGACTGGAGATGGATGATCCGGAGGTTTGAGAAAATAATCAATTTATGGTGTTTGAAATACTTGTCTTTGGGAGGCCGTCTTATTCTTCTAAAGTCTGTTGTTAAGATCCTAGTGGAACATCTCAAGGTTTTGGTGTAACGGTTCATACCATTTGTCTTGAGTATCTTACCGGTGTACTGGGATTTGCTGGCTCAAATCCTTTTTATGTTTTACATAAGATAAAAAGCTTAATGTTCACCTATCTTTGGTCTGGTAACAAATAAGGGGGTCATTATCATTTGGCTAATTGGGAATCCTTATCATTGCCGTAGAAATATGGTGGGTGGAACATAAAAAATATTTTTTTTCTGTTTTAATATTGCTCTGTATTTGAAAAGCCTATGGCGAGGTCTACTTGGTGATAATATATGGTATGAGATTTTGCATGTTAAATATACCAAAAAGTATTTAATCAGTTGGATTAGGAAACCACCTAAATTCGCTCGGAATGCTTCATTTATTTGGAAAGGATTCATGAAAATATATCCCTAGATTAGTTCTCATTTGGCTTGGAAGGTGAAGGTGTGTTAGTTTTTCAGAAATTTCAATCTGATCTAGGATCTTAACTGAGATAATAACATGTACAACATATCTACAACGTATCAATCATGGACACAATAATGCAAGCACACAAGAGATGCAGAGTTTCACCGGGGAAAACCAAGAAAGTGAAAAACCCCACAACTTCCTTAGAGATAGATAGAGCAATGATAGAAATTTCACATATACAGAAGCTTTCGTATATGCGCATCCCATTAGTTCTCTCTCTCTCTCCCCTACTCCTCCACCTACCCATAACCCCCACCCATATCTATCTTCATCAACCTCCCAACAACTCCCCTCTCTCTCTCCTAATCACCCCCCCTACCACTAACCACTCGCATCCCTCTCTCTCTCCCCCACTTCTCCTCCTACCCTTAACCACCCACCCTCTCTCTATCTTTGGGCCTCTATCCTAACCCTACCACTAACCACCCCCCTCCTCTCTCTCTCCCCTACTCCTCCTATCCCTAAACTCCCACACATTTTTTTTTGCATAAGACATAAAACAACTTTTGCATCCGACCATTGTCTCCTCAAAACACATAGGCTATTATTCTCACATGAAAACCCCATTACAAAGATTCCTTTTCAGGTGCTCTTTGTTGCTTAGAGCACATATATTCACTAATTTTACATTTTTTTTTCTATTAGAATCTATTGGAGATATTTTTTTTTCCATTCCAATCTTTTGGATATGGGTAGCAAAATAAATACAACAAAAAAGACTAGAAGAATGGAGCTTCCCCTTGAAAGGTTCATGAAATAAGAGAGAAGGAAATGTTGGGTATGGAATAACTTATGCATCCACAAGGCATCCCCTCAAATCCAATGGAGGCCATTCATATTCCATCTAATATTCCATCAACAAGTAATGATCCAATTGATGAAGAAGATATTCAAGCTTTGGTAGATGTTGGGTATTCACCCAAGGAATTGGAAAAGATACTCCTCATGTTAAAGCTAAATTTGAACAATCATATGTTCAACATATAGACCATGCACATGTCCAATGCACTCCAAATATCGATTCTCAATTCAATGCAGTGCTAAAATCTACCAGTGATGGGATTCACACATCTTGTCCACCTTCCTTACCTCGACTATCCAGGGAATGCCAAAGAACTCCTAGATGTGTTCAAGTGAATGAAATCCCTTTAACATCCCTTGAAGGTAAGTTATGGAAACAAATTATTGTTTTCCAGTGTATAAAAAGTTATCAAATATTTTTTTGAATAAAAAAATGATGCATCCAAATTTCAATTATTGTTGGCTTTGTTAAAATCACGTTGTTTATTTGTTGTTAGGAGAAATTTAGGCATAAAGATAGTTAAAGGTTTAGATACTAGTAATCATGTTAAAAATATTCAAGCAGCTTTTAATATAATTGGAAATTCTACTCTTTCAAAAGATCCTAATGTTTCCTGTCGCATGTTATCATAATCTATTGTAAACAAGTACAAAAGGCATTGTCGATTGTTTTCATGCACATTTAACATTTTTAAAGTTAATAGAAAAACTCTTCGAAAGAACTCTCTTATAAGAGATAACCTTGAAAACCCAAATCAAATAGATTGTTGGGCCTTCATTGGAAGGTTTCCTCAATTAGTAAGGAAATTAATTGACGTCCCCGAGGAACTAGTACAAAATTTTTGGCATGACAATACCAGGCTTTCATCCAAACAAAGAGATGTGCTAAAGTTGAGTAAAGGTACTAATGATAATGAGCCCCACATTAAAAACTTGCTTGACATGTCACAAAAAGAGCTCTATGAGAGATTCAAGATTGAACACGTGGAATTGAACCTAGGCCAAATATCATTTAAGAACTGTAAACCTTGGTATGTTAGAATATCCACAAACCAAAACAAATGTTGTTGTAGATACCATGTAGAATTTGATTATTTTTATGACACATATGTACACGTTCATTGTGTTTTGAATACTAACATTTTGCAATAGTGCTCATCCATTATATTGTTGATTTCATTGAGGGAATTTATCCATAGCATTGTGTGTCCAAGTCGATATGGACCAAAATATTATAGGAAATATTGTATATTATGGAACATGCTCTACATGTAGTGGATTTTATTTAGTGCGCCGATGCATTCATGAAAGCGAGCACACATTTGGGAGGCTGATAGTAGATATGAAAAGCTTCAAGTATGTTAGGTATCAATTGGACATCATGAAAGAAAGCATGAATATTCCATTGGTTAAGTCCCAGGTGAGTGAAGATAGTATTGTTTCTTATTTCACCTTCAAACTATCAATACATTTTTAACCGATGATGAAGGTAATAATTTTCCAATTGGATCGATGGTTGTTAAGGGTGAACATTTGAAATCAGATGAAAAATCAAGAAATACCAGAGGTTGTGTATTCATGGATTATAGACTAGGTGTAGTGGTCTATCACTTTACAAACCTATTAATTGATACAAGCATCCAATTGCAAACAATGTCTAGAAAGACCTCACACAAGGTACATTAATTCCTACCTCATTTAGAGTACAAGAGATTGATGGATACCATTAGCAATAGAGAGGTATGGTCTACTTGAATGAAACATTTTTGTATGATAATAAGTATGTTGACACGATGTTGTATGTTATTTTTAAGGGCTCCTCTCAATGATTAATTTCTAGTGCAAATTCAAAATTTGTTGCGCTCTCCTCTCTTCTAGGATGACACATCAACATCTCACATCACCGACACGACTAGTCCAAAGTCGGAAACATAACCATTTTTTGGTTACTTCTTGGGCTAACCTGGGTTCAAAGAATTTCTTTGTATACCCAACAAAATCCGATTCACTGGCCTTTCGGCATCAACTTGCAAACAGGCTGAAGTCACCCAAAGCGAAGATGGGTGGTTACATAATTAGGTTTTTGTAACCGTGGCGATGCAAAGATGTGTTATGAGACTTCGTAATGTGTTTCTTTCTTAGCATATATTTAACATAACAATATCAACATGTGACTGTTAACTTTAGTTCTACAACTACGCATTGATCATACTTAATGTTACTTCGCAAACTCCATACACATGTGTTCCGCTACTTAACATATGATTTCCATTTACATACATATGAAAGAAAATACGTAAACATATCATAACATGAACATAAAACACTTCATAGATTCATACACATACACAGGGATTTATGTGGTTCACCCCCTGGATGGGAGCTATGTCCACATGAACTGTTCTTATATTACTTTGAAGGGGTAACAGTTCCAATCTGCACACTCATCTGCAGACTCTTCTCTACAATAGACCTATGTGTAGTCAGCTGCAGAGTCTTTCTCTCTCAGGTCTCTCTGGTTCTAACCAACCCAATACCCAATAACATCTAACAAAATATCTCTAACCCTTCCGTATACAAATTTGTCCCTTATATAGATGTCCCCGAAGGTCACATATTACAATAAATATGGGACAACCCCTATAGTACTCTTAAACCCCAAACAACATGGTTCTCCTTTTTACCACGCTTTGTCTTAACTTTGTTGAAAATTTGTTGTCCTTTTGCTCCACTTCTTATGATTCTGATGCTTCTTATGACAGTGTAGCTCTGACCGCGTGGATCTGAATCTACAGTGGAACGTCCTTTGCACCATTCCACTTATTTACTCTCTGCTCCTGTAAATGTTAGTTTTCCGCTTCATTCTTAACTGCTTCAACTACCTCTGGTCGAACTTAGTACTTCGTATTTTCTACGAGGATAGGTCCTTTCCTTTTAAATTCACTTCAATCCATACCCTCCTCTCGGGAATTGCAGAGTTGCTTCTCCCAAAACTGGTCAATGTTAGGCCTTTCCTAGATGTACCTTTGACATAAAAAAATTCTTGTACTTGGGCTGCGCCCAACATGAAGACTCATGAGGAAGGCGCATTAGAAATATGGTGGGACTAGGATGGCATGTGGAGCATTCCAAAGCAAGACAAAAATTTCCATGAGGGTGCATTTGTGTTTGAGAATCCTAGTGTTGGTGATAATACCAAAGTTGGTGATAATTACGAGGTGGTGAGAATCCCAATGTTGGTGACAATTCCAAGGAGGAAGGTGAGAATCCCAAGGAAGTGTAACTCCCTCCAGATGAGGAGGGAATCTCAATTTAACTCCCTAGTGACTAAAAATAGCTAATGAGGTCGAATTTAGGAATGGAGTGGCATTCCAAGGAGTGTAACTCCCACCAAACATGAAGAGAATCTCAAAGTAACTCCCCTCTCGGACCACATTACCAATCATAGTGAGTTGAAGTGTCATAAGGGATTATTCTATCCTAAAATTGAGTTTTATTATTATTTTCAAGAGAAAACTCTAGAATGAGGCGGAATTAGTCACAAGGTGTCATTCTCTCCTAAAAAAACATTTTTTTAATATTTTCAAGAGAGAACTCTAGAAGGAGGGAAAATGTGAATGAAGAGTTATAAAAGGAAGGTGAGGGAACCTATTCAAGATCTTTTGGAAAAATTACTTTTGAATTGGAGAGATCTTGTGGCTTTCAATATTGGGAGATGTTCCCCTTGCATTTGTGACTGGTTTTGGTAGTGAAATATTCCACCCTAGCTAGTTTGATGGGAGAGATCATCCAGATCTCTTCATTAGGATTCATTGAAGGCGTTGAGAGAGATCATCCAAATTTCTCTATTGAGCTTCATTGATGCAAATAATGTTGTGAGTTTCATTGCATATATGAAGATTAATTAGTGTTCATTGTTTAGTTGTGTTGGTTTGCTACTATTCTAAGGTTGGAGGGAGCACCAGTCTTCTCTTGTGTTGATGTTTTAGTGTTGCGGTTTAACAACCTCTTGGACAAGGAGGGTCTCATTTGTGAAAGAGAGTGTATTACTTGGATTTGTAAATAATATTGTGGTTTCTCTTTATCATATCCATTGTGTTAGTGCTCTTGATGTGCAGTTGGATCAACTTTAACATTGGAACCGATGTTGGTGGTCCGAGATTGATATTTTGGTTTTGATACTTATGCACATTTTTGGGTTGTGAGACCCATTCCATATTTTTTCCAGTGGGAAACACCTTTTTTTTCATTGAAAAGGTTTCCCAGATGACCAAGATACTGTCATTTTATTAGATCTACTATATCCTGTATCTTCTTATGGCAGAGGGGCGAACATGTGCATTTGTAATTGTGAGTTTCATGAATTCGAGCTGCTATAGAATACAGCCATTGATGTAATGTTGTTCTGTCAGTATTATTACTATTTCCATCCATTTCATAATAAATATTTAGAGTGATTTCCTCCATATTGTGCTCAATATTTAAGTTGCTAGTTGATCTATGTGTAGATCTATTAATATGGTTGTGCAATTTTAATGTGATGTGTATAAAAAATTTATAAAATTTCCTTGAAGTCTATTAGTGAACCATTTGGATTAGTTTGGGTGTGTTTGAATGAAGTTGGGTTTGTTTGAGTGAACTCAAGTTGTTTAGGATGTGTTTGGAAAGAGATGGAAATCAAGACCATGTCTGTAGTGAAACTCGAGCTGGTCTTCCTAGATTCTAGTTGATTCTTATGGACTTGTTCATGCTCGATTAAATCTGAAATATATATAATTTCCTACTATTACATTGAGCCAATAAATCTTCCTTGAATCTAGTGATATAACTAGTACTTCCAATGCTTCAATATTCATGATAAAGAGGTTGCATACAAAGTGTTTGAAGAAATTCTTGGACCATACTAAATAACCAATTATCAAGATTTTATAGCAGATTTGTTTGGGAAAGTTACAGTTGGTTCAAAGTATATTTTATGGGATTCACATCTTTAATCATATCCAAAATTATATATGAATTCCATATTTGTTGAAGTAAACATCTCCATCTCTTGCATCTGGAATACTACACTGGTATATGAGATCTATCTCATGTGTGTTGGATATATGTGATGGTTGGTTGTTTGAAGAAATTACACATGTAGACCTTATATTGTTCCCATATCAAAATTGGGTACATGACAATGGTACCAGAGAATGTTCCTCGACAGTTGTGGTAACTGAAGAGGCACTTTGAAGAAAAATTGAAGATCAAAACTTTCAGAAGAAGAAGTGCATCAGGTGTAGAAGAAGAATTGCATCAATGGCTAGACTTGTGGATGGAAGATTGTTACCTACTTTCCTTCCTACCTCACCCATAGAGGAGGAGAAGCTTAAATCATAAAGGTTAATGAAGGGCCATGATAAGTTATTGAATAACTTTGATAAGACACAACAAGAGTTAGAGCGTAACTTACAGTAGTGTAAATCCTTGAGCTACCAGAATGCTCTGCATCACGAATTATGGGGAGGATGTTAGGGATATTTACAAATAGAGAATATGAAGGTTCCCATGATGAGTGGAGTCTATATTGTGGAAAATCAATAGTCACTAATCAGCCTATGAACGATCATTATGAAAGCAAAAATCAGTCATCATGTGGGAGTACTAAAGAAAATGAAGCCATGTTCACAAACTCTCTTAATCCATACGAGAGTTTGGAACAAAAGGAATAACATATTCCAACCATGAGCCTTCAAGTTGAACAAAAAGTGGAGGAGCATACAAACATGGATCAACCACATGGGAATGATGAAAATGTAACACAAAGGTATGAGAACAATTTTGATTTTTGCAGTAGTCATATTTCCTTGCATTGTCATGAGATAACAACCATTTCTCATGAGGATGATGGTATTGTAGAATTTTATAATGTTGGTAGTCAATATTTGGGTGTTAAAGATGAATTATGTGTTGTGGATTCATGCCACAAATATTCTGATTTTGTATATCATCTATTAGAATATGTGAGAAAGACACAAAACTTGGGAAATTAGTGGTTACAACGAGCTAAGAAGGCAGAGTTGTTGGCATCCCAAGCAAGAAAACCAAGAGGAACCTCATTTCTTCCAAGGGAATAAGGTGTATAAGTTGAGCATGCAGTTATCCATACTAGGGATGTGGGGTTAGAGGAAGACAATGAAAGGGATGAAGCCATGGTTCATATTATCTTCTATTTTATTTATTTTATTTGTGGAGTTGTAACTCATTTTCTATTTTTGGAGGAAATGAGCCACTTGTCTTTAATGGTTCATATTCTCTTCTATTTTATTTATTTTATTTGTGGATATGTAACTCTTTGTCTATTTTTGGAGGAAATGAACCACTTGTTTTAATCGTTCATATTATCTTCTATTTTATTTATTTTATTTGTGGATATATAACTCCTTGTCTATTTTTGGAGGAAATGAGCCACTTGTTTTAATCGTTCGTATTCTTTTAATTTTATTTATTTTATTTTATTTTGTGTGTAAGAAGGTAGTGTAGTAGTGTACAATAATATTGTATGACATAAATTTAAATATGTATAACGTAATATGTGATGTAAGATAGATGAGGGGTATATGATATTGAATATAACATTATACATACATACATACATACAATGTATGTATGTATGTATATATATATATATATAATTTTATAATATGAATGGTATATATATGAATGTTAAAAGTATATATATATGTGTGTGTGTGTGTGTGTATTGTAATATGTATTTTAAAATATGCAATAATTATTAGTATTACATGTATATGATATTGTGTATATACTATATGTATAGATGTGAATGTATGCAATTAAGTAAGTGTAAAATTTGGAAGTATTTTGGAGTATTTGGAAGTGTTTGGAAGTAAAGTGTGATCAGAAGTATTATGTTAGTATATATGTTATAATGCATACCTAATATGATAGCATTGGATTAAGTAATCATACCGCTAAAATTGTATGGATATTATGGTATAACATAATAATTATACGAGTGTATAAAATATAGGATATATGGGAGTTATGACCAATATGATGTGTATATGATATATGATTGATTGAAGAATTATAATATGCATGTAGACAAATGGGTGTATTTATAGAAATAAAACATACTAATAATAAGTATGGTGTATGGTATGAGTGTATGATGGTGTGTTGTATAACTAGTAATTATTTTATTATAGAATATTAGAAGATTTTGGTGGTAGGATGTTTGGTTTCTAGAGGTGACTATGAGTGTACTTTGATTGATTGTATAAGTAGTGTGCTACATGTAAATAATTAGCAACGTAATGTATGATTGTGTATATGTTGAGTGTTTACATAAGTGCAGTATTAGTACTAATGTTTGTGTGATGATGTTGGTTGTACATATGTATTATTAATATATGGATATTATATATATCAACACATTGTGATAATAATTATATATAATGTTATGATAAATAGTAACTATTCAATATGAATGGTATGGTCTATGTATGTTGTTTGATAGTATTGGTTGTTATTAATTGACATTGGATGATTAATGGTTGATACATGTATGATACTGTCATTACTATATGTATGGCTATTATTGGTTGTTCTTGCTTGTCATGATGATGGATGGGAGATCGAGGTATAATTAATGTAAGTATAGTTACCTTTGGTTTCTGTTGATGTTTGATTGGTTGTCATTTATTGATATTGATGATTGATATATGGTTGATGTATTCCGATTTGATGTATTCTGATTGATGTATTCCGATTTGATATATTATGGTTGATATATTTTGCTTCTCGTTGATGCGATTGATTGATGTATTCTAATTGATGTATTCTGATTGATGTACTCTAATTGATTTATTCCAATTTGATGTATTATGGTTGATGTATTTTGCTTCTCGTTGATGTATTTTGATTGATGTGTTCTGGTTGATGTGTTTTGGATGATGTGTTATGGTTGAGGTATTCTGGTTGGTGTATTCTGGTTTATGTACTATGATTGATGTTTGTATGTTTAGTCGATGCATGTATGATTAGAATTGGTTGTTATTTGTGTACGATTGATATATGATTGATATATGGTTGAGGTATTACGAATTGATGTATTTTGGAACGATGTCTATATGACTGATGTATGAATGATATTGGTTGATGTTACTGGTTGATAGTAATTACTATTAGTTGATGTATATTGGCTTTTTAAATATTATCAAAAGAAGACTTATGCTTTGTTTAACTACTAGTTTTTATGTTCCTTTCTGGTTTCTTAGTTAGATTGGAATTGTTGCATATAAGTTTGATTACCTATTACAGTAAGTGCATAAAATTTTTGGGTAATCTTTGCGATCTTTGCGATCTTCATTAAAAAGATATCTTTGAGATCTTTGTCAGAAAAAGTAACTTTATGATATTTGTTAGAAGAGTATCTTTATGATATTTGTTAGAAAAGTATCTTCATGGTATGAATGTATTTATGACCTTGTTGAAAGTTTCTCTTTTGAAAATTTTCTTGAAAATCACCTTGCTAGAAGAGTATATTTTATTTAACGAACAACTATTCTTTTGGTATCTTGATAGTATTTCATGCATCTTGTTGATAGAGCATATGCATGATGCATTTCATGTATCTGTAGGTAAAATATATGCATTTTATGTGATTGATTGACTGGAATGCATTTCATGAAGAAAGAGTACACACTTGATGCAATTCATGAAGAAAGAGTACACACTTGATGCAATTCATGAGATTGGATGGTATACTTGATGCACTTCATGAAATTGATTGATTCACCTGATGCATTTCATATGATTGAAATTGATTAGAATAATATTCATGTAGATGCATTTCAAGTATTTTGTTGAAGAAGTATCTATATCGCATGTTCCTTGTATATACTAATGTATTTCGTGTCATCTATTTCATGTATCATGTATCTTGAAGATGTATTTTATGTATCTAGATGAATAGTATATATATATGTTTGTTGCTAACCGTGTGTTTGTTGGAACGGGAAAAGTATCTTTGTAGAATAATATATTTATATCATGTATCACATATTTTTTATATACTTGATGTTAATCATATGAGTGAATGAAATATGATTTTTAGGTGGATGTATCTTTCTTGAGGTTTGAAGGCCTTGTAAAGAGGATTGAAGACCCTGTGATGGGGATTGAAGATCAACCCTTGCTTCCTTGAGTCCACTCTATTAGTCCCATTTCTCCCATGGGCAATGGAGACTGACAAGAAATTAGGTGGTAGTGGGAAGTATTGTGGTTAGAAATATGTTATCTTTCTAATGCATGTGTGGGCATGTATGTTATCCTTTTGAAAAGGCATGTATGTGTAGGCATCGAGGACGATGCATGGTTTAAGGGGGAAGGGATGTAATACCCTCTGGTTTAGCCCCTGGACATATTATTATTGTGGTTATGTTGGAAAAAGTGGCACAAGGTTCCTGGACTATTGTTTGCACATTATTATTATTTTTATTATGTTGAAATTATAAAATAATAAAATAAAACAACCGGATCGACCGATGCCACATAAAAGAGTATGAGGCACTATGATGTTACGAGCAAGGGGTTGTGGGAAAAGTGTTACCATTGTGTTTGTGTCTATGTTGATGTTATACACCCTTCTTGTGTACTTGTTGGACCCTATTGGTTGTGTACCCTCACGTGTTATGTTACCCCCTCGTTTTATTTATTCCATGATTAATTTTTATAAGTGTTACAGTCTCTCTCTCTTTCTCTCTCTCACCTAGTGTGCCCTCTTGAGTTGGGTTAGTGTGTATCTTGGTGTAGCCACTTGATGTGTAAATCCAATTTACTATTCTGGGAATGTAACTCTCATTGTTGTGTCCCTCTCTCTCCCAATTCGAATTTCTCATGAAGGAATTCAATTGGCTTGTGTTGGCTAGTCACACTTGTGTGTTGGTTGATGATTTTTCTCTTGTGCTTGTGTTTAGAACTTGTGGTTCGATTTTGGCTACTCCTGGTATGGGATCCTTGCTGGTCATTGTTCCCTTGTGGAGCATGTGCCTAAGTTAAGTTACTCGGGAGCCACTGGTGTATGCCCTGGAATTGCATCTAGAGATCCTCGATTGGCAGCAAGGGTGAGGTATACTGCCATTAGATTTGAGGTTGGACATAGGTGTGTATTGCCTCTGGAGATCTTGGTCTGGAAGTAGGGGTGAGGTCCAATTCCTTGGATTTGAGGTTGTCCTAGAGCCACTGGAATTTATTTGGATTGGAAGTTCTACTTTCCATTGGGTTGTGGTTGGACTGTTGTCCTAGAGCCACTATAATTACCCTAGAGTGGAAGTATAGGCCACAATTGCCATTGAGTTGTGGTTGGACTGATTCATTTAGATAATTTGTGGTTGACTGTGCTCTTTCTTGTAGCATAATGGTTATGGCTTGGGGGTGACCATTTCAAAGTGATTTTTTGCTTGCATTGTGTCTATGGCTGGGTGGAATGTGGCACGGTGGATTTCAATTGCGTATTTTGCAAAGATAAGTGCTTTATCTCATGTTTATTTAATTTATTTGGCTTATATATGATTTATTTATGAATTTACATGAATTTTTTTACGAAATGTACGAGCTAATTGTGGAATAAATCTCTCATAGAATTCAATCTATTTATGCAATTAAATTTTGTGAAGGAATTGGAAACTATTTTTTTGGATTTTGGGCACAAATTGTTTGAGGAAATGATTCTTTGGAACCTCCACCATAGAAATGAAATTTCTTCCCTTTTTCATTATATAATGTGTATATTTATGGCACAGTAGCCTCAGAATGGTTTAAGGAATCTTTGATGCTTCTACCTTTTATTCAAAAACTAGTTCTTCAATTGGATTGTTTTGCGTAGTTTGGAGACTTGGCACATGAAGTATCTGTGAAAATGCCCGAGTCTTATTTTTATTATTATGTATGATAAATAAAATTTAAATTTGTGTGAGAATGCGAGGGTAAATATTCTTGATAGTGTTTGGGAAATGTTTACCGAAATTCTAGATCAATTTCCAATTTCTAGCTCCTTTAATGGAATTGTTGGAGTAGATATGTGACTTTGCATATGAAGTGTTTGAAAAAATGTTTGAATGAGATATAAATCTGTTATGACTGATAAAACATGTATTTTTATTTGGAATTAAATTTGAATTATTCTATGCATTGTGGATTTAATTTTTCTAGCCATTCTTAGAATTACTAGTCAATCCGGTTGAGTAGAATTAGCTAGTTTTGTGAATTATTAAATGTAATATATATGGGGGGGAAGATACAACCATATGAATGTAGGTGACCAATGCTATGATTTCCATGAGCTACAATAGTCATATATTTCTCTTCATTTGGCATTTGGAAAGTTAAATTCGAAACTAGATACATTGCGGTGAAAATTGATAACTAGTTGTGGATTGAAATCTCTGTTTTCATAAAAATGGAATGCTACAGATATGTGTCCTGTTTATAACATGTTATTTTAATTTAGGTGGATAATTATCAGGTGTTATCCTTTACTTATGGATGCATTTTATTTTGGTTCAGTTATTTAGACTCAATTCTTTGCGGTGAATGCTAACTAGTTTCATTGGAATTGATTGAAAAGATCACCTTATGTGCAATTGGAATGATATGAAAATAAACCTTTAATTGGATGTAGGTGCACGCTTAATTATGTTGTTAATGGATTTAGGATTTATTTTGGGTTTAATGGCATGGTGACAAGTTTATTTTATGCAAGTCTGGTTGCTTTTATTGGAAAACTAGTTAACTAGTCTTGTGGACTCTCATTTGTAATTACCATGATTAATTATTTTCATTTTTGTAATTACGCCTTATTTACACGTGATTAGATGTTATTAATCCATTTTTATTAATAATAAATGTTTATTTGTTAAACAATTGGATTTGTGATAAGTGTTGTCATTTGTGCATAGGTGTCATTAAGCATCGTAATTAACACCTTAATTAGTAGTTAACTATTATTAAGAATAATTAGCCTTTAGAAGTGGTTATCATCTCTGATATGGATTGGATTGAAGGTTTGATGATGTTAATAATCCTTCCCATCCCTTAGATCAGATGTTGGATGTGTTAATGAATTTATTTAAATTATTGTTAATTATTGGACTTTGTGTCGCAATTAATTTTGGAAAAATGGAAATTACATTTTTATGGTTTATTCGATGCAATAAAAATCAATTAAATAGCCTCATATATCTAATTATATGTCCATTAGACACTCTGATATCCCCAGGGGAAATTACATCTATTCATCGGAATTGACTAGTAATTTTAGGAGTCACAAGAATAATTAAATCCACAGCTCATAGAATTATGCAAATGCCGTTCCAACTCTAAATAACATGTTTTATCAGTCATAACATAGTTATATATCATTCAAACATTTTTTCAAACACTTCACATGCAAAGTCACAAATCTACTCAAAACAATTCCATTGAAGGAGCTAGAAATTGGAAATTGATCTAGAATTTCAGTAGACATTTCCCAAACACTATCAAGAAGATTTCACCTCACATTATCACACAAATTTAAAGTGTATTTATCATACATAATAATAAGAATAACAATCAGTCATTTTTACAAACACTTCATGTGCCAAGTCTCCAAACTACGCAAAACAATCCAATCGAAGAACTAGTTTTCAAATAAAAGGTAGAAGCATCAAAGAGACGTATCTTAAACCATTCCGAGGCTACTGTACCATAAAAATAAACATTATATAATGAACATGGGAATAAATATCAATTATGTAGTAGAGGTTCCAAAGAATCATTTCCTCAAACAATTTGTACACAAAATCCCAAAAACTAGTTTCCAATTCCTTCACAAAATTTACTTGCATAAATAGATTGGATTCCAAAAGAAATTTCTTCCACAAATAGCTCATACATTTCATAAAAAAATTCATGAGAATGCATAAATAAATTATATCATATCCAAATAAATTAAATAAACATGATAGAAAGCACTTATCTTTTCCAAATACACAACATGAATCGATCGCCACGTTCCACCCAGTTGTAGACACAAGGTAATTCCATGAAGATGGGTAACTCTTTTTGGCCAAATATGATGGTGAAAAATGGAAATTTTACCCATGTATTAAATTGAAGCCCTCGAAACTCATATTTTCCACATGAATTTTGACATGCGCTTTAAAAACGAAATGTAGAGAATTATGTTGGATTTCCAATGATATTTTTTTCGAAATATACCAATGTCATTTATCGTGTCGAATTTTCATTTAATGAAACATGTGTACTTAAAAATTTGAAGAGAAATTAACAAGTAGTTTGTGTTCATGCATGATAATTTAATGTTAAAGTAATAATTTAAAAAAATGAAATATGTGAACATGATCTAGATAGAATGCACTAGTGCTTACCTATTTTTCTTTTATTTTTTCTCGAAAAATTAGATTTATTATTTTTTTTGAAACTGACTAATGAATATTTCAGTCGCATTTTGCACACATGTGTGTTCGTGTACCAAATCTTTTGATTGTTTACATAATTTGCAAAACTAAAAATACCCTTTTGAAGAGGACATGCTTATCTAGTGCTTGTCTATTTTTTCAATTTTTTGAAAGAAGTAAGATAAGTGAGTTAGATTCTTCATATCAAGAAGTGAGAGAAAAAGTGAGAGAAGTGAGTTAGATTCTTCATAGCACAAAGGTTATGGCTACAACTTGCATACCTGATTTAATTTTTTTATATGTATACGTAATTTAATTCTTTGCATGTAGATTAAAAATCTTCTAGGACTTCCATATATTGTATATTAAATCAATGGTAACCAACTTATAAGAATGCAACCAATACTTGAATCACTCAACACCAATACTCACCATTCAACATATTAGTTGTTATTCTTGGACAAAAACAATTGAATTCAAACCTGTATATTTAGTTGGAGCAAAGAAATGACTTTCAATGCTTCAATCTACACTCATTTCAAATATTTCATTAGTACATAGTCATTCACAACGATTTCACCGTGAGGAATAACAAGTTCACTCAATGAGCAATGATCTAACAAACATGCAATGCAATTTCACTTACTGAGGGGCGAATTCACTTATAGGAAATGTGATGTATTTTATCAATCGAGACAACCTTCCATACTGAGGGGTGAATTCACCTACAGGAACATCTATTTTATCCATCGAGACAACCTTCCATCAACATGCACCAACTTTTCCTCACTTGGGGGGAAAATTTATTTACTTGACAACAATTTCACTCACCAAGGAAGCTTATGCTCCACCATTGGAAATGAAACCTTTGTGTATTGGTTATATAAGAATATGGGGTAAATTCACTACAAGAGGTGTGTAAGACCAAGGAGAGGTGAAGAAAAATTCCCGGTAAGGATGAACATGTCCCACAAAAAAATTTAAAAAAAATATCGATCTTCAATTTAAAAGCCCCCTAAATAATTGCAAGAACTCCAAAACCACATCCATTAATCTCTAGAATTGGGTGGGAATTTAATCAAGGATATTTAATAGTTTTTCAAAATCCATATTTCATCAAACCTAAATAAAATGCATTCATATTCCAATCAACTCTTATCTCTCTAAAATATTTATTCCTTGAACACATTAATGGCACACACACCTTGCACATGACACAAGAAATGAATAAACACAAATTCAAACACACACACACAACAAGGATGCCTCATAGCACATTATTACCTTGGAAACCCAATTGGGAAAACCAACATATAATGGCTTTAGCCAAGCTCTTTTATTATTCGGAAATGTGCAGGTTACCTCTCGATCATCCTCAAGCTCCATGTGGAAATTTGGACAACATTTAATTTCCTTCACTCTTAGCCAAAGAACCCCTTTCTCATTGTGGAGAATGGGTTCTTGATTTAGGATATTCAAATCATATGGCTTGATCAGAGGACATATTTCCTTCCTTGGAGCCATGCACCAACCCTACCATCATGGGAGATGCACCAATTCATCCATTCAATTGAGGAAGAATATTCAACAAATCTAGAAGAAGTTGTTAACATTGATGAACAGGTTGTTGTAGATCAAGTAGCCATACCACTTTGGGCACATCATATTCTTCATACAACATGTGATCTAGTTAGAGATCCAATAGATACACGGAGGAACCAATTCCATTCTCGAAGTGCTCCTCATGCACTCACTAATATAAAGCCTTTGAATTGCATCCACAATTACAAGGTTGATGCAATATATCCATAGTCTTTTTCAAAAGCTAAAGGAAATCCATATTGAGATGCTAGCATGAAGGAGGAGCACCTATTTTTGATGAAGAACAAACCTTGGAAATCAGATCCCCTACCTCCTAGTAGGAAATTTACTCGAGGAAAATGGAAATATCAAGCAAAGTTAGTAGGGAATGAACATGAGAGTGACCATTGTTGAAGATGATTTCTTAGTCTACTTAGCACAACTCTCTATTTTCGATGGGGTTTCCCACTGGTTTTTCCCTCTTTTCTCATTTTTAGGAGATATATATTTTATGTACTTGGGTACCTAACATGGCTTCATATAGTTGGAACCCAATTATTTGTGCATCATACTCACCGAAGTTAGCTTGAAGGGGAGGTGTTTTGTTGTACATGCATACTCATTTTGTATTTCTAGGGATTAGGGTGCTCTTCATGAGTTGCCCCCTTTTTGAAGAGATTAGTGTACGAAAATTAACATTTTGGGGGTTGATTACATGATTAGTTCATTTTAGTTAGCAATTTTTTACCTAGTTAACTATAAATATGCCTTACCTAATCTACCCTAGTTGACTATTTAGATCTAGTTTCACTAACATGTCCACTTAAACATTTATTACTCATCCATAACTAAATTAACTACCTCATGAGATTATTGTGGAGAAAATGTTTATGAGATGAAAATTATGAACAAATTACATCATGCAAAACGAAAACAACTTAATGAGAGATGCCAATCTTTCATCGTGTATCACATGGAAAGTGAAATATACAAATGACCATTTTTTGGATGGAGAGATATATGTTTATAGGTTAGAACATATTAAAACATGTCTAAGGAAGTAGATGTTTATGTCATGAAAATGAAGAACAAATTACATCTACTTATTGAAATGTGTCATCTTCATTGTGTGGTACCGAAATGCCCATTTTTCCTTGTGGTCACGGTATGTGTAATCATGAATGATCTTGACTTGACTTTCCTTACCGACCTAAACTCCACATGCTTAATGGGCCTACCCTTTCACATTCCATGTCTTAGAAGATGTGAACGACCATAAATATTAAAAAGAGGTTCCATCATATTCATGAAAAGTCGCGTCGTATCTAAGGATTTTGAATATCAAAAAATAATTTTACAATAAATTGAACTTTTGATTATTGTTAAAAATACTCAGTTAATGGAACTTGTAACAATTTAATATAAGATTAATAAAATTTAATATGAGATTAAAATTTTAAGATTCACTTGTAACAATTTAATATTAGATTAATATTTTAAGGAATTGCATGTTTTTAATCCGTAGTTTTTCACGCTTTCATTGTAACATTCTTCCAATTTGACTCCAATTATTATTATTTTTGTAAAAGTAGTTGTAATTATGTAAATGGCTCTAGTGAGGAGCTCAAGGCCAAGGTTCCACCACTAAACCATGAAACTATTGTTATGTTTGTAAATGTTATTATAAACTTAAGAAACTATGGACATAACATGACTTAATGATGAGGGAAAGGATCTACAAGGGGGAGTGAGGTAAAAGACTAATGAATCGGTGAAAAACAAACTTGTGATGACTAGGGAGTCATCTTGGTACCTTGGGTACTAAAATGGAAATGAGTCGTATTCCTCAGTACCTGATCCAACTCAAATACTTCTAAATATGAACACACTCTTAGCTTTAGAAATTTCGAGGCAAGGCTGCCGCCACTTGAAAAGGTGAATACTCGCTCATCAACCCTAAGTAAGCTAATTATTAAATGACCGTTAAGGAGCAAGAATAAATTAGTACTATAAATCATTACTATTTATCTCGGAGTACAAAAATGTATTGTCGTGGGAATACTGTTATGGGCAACTAGGAAGTGTTAAGAATGTCACCTTAAGTATTTTTAAAGAAAGGTAAAACTAGGTTATTTATTACCTAAGTGACCTATCATATGTTATAGGGAAAAATAAATTACCTTATATAACCATTTTAGTAATTAATAAATATTTTAAAGTGGGAGCATATCCTACTATAGGGCTATGCATTTTTATTATATACGATAGCACCCAAAAGAATTTATTTGTATAACCAATGTTTTATACCTCAACTAAGACTCACTTGGCTATTACTAATAATAGTGGGAGAAAAAAAAACGTGTAGTTAATCTATTGTAGAGTTGTCTCCTTAGTGGATGGTCGACTCTATGTAGGCCTCCACTTGGTTGCTCGCTTGCCCCTCTGTGCCTAGTAGGTTGCAGATCAACATGTGTCACTCGCTTTGCAAAGAGGACGGATTTTTTCAAGAAGTGGTCCCAGTTATAAATAAAGGGGGGATGCATGTCGATGAGGAGGACGGAGATTCTTTTTGGGTTGGGCGGTAATCAGCTGGATAGAACCCAATTGTATGTGAATGAAAGCTCATGGCAATGGGAGTGAATTTTTTTAGATGAGATCAATCTTGGGAGAATTTATGGGGAGGGGATCTATACCTCTGCACATTTTTACATGTCAAGGGATCTATACCTCTGCACACATTCACTCAGAAACCCGATTGATCTCGGATTCTGTATATTCTGATCCCCTTTAGTGTTTAGTGGCAATGTTAGTTAACCCGACAAAGGATCAAGTTTTATTTTAGTTTCAAGTGGAAAGGACGACTCTCTGTAAGGAGCCTGATCCCAGTTTTAGTAAGTGGATCCATGGATCTCTTTCTACACTACCAAGAGAGGCGTCGATCCCTGGATCCTCTCCTGTATTATATGCTGCCAAGGGTTTCGTAATTTTTTTTTACATTTGTATATTATTATGTTGATTGTGGAAATAGTCTTGTGAATGTATTCTTAGTTTAGATATATATTTATGTGATGAGTAATGAATAAAATTATGTTCCTATTTGCGAACGGAGTTAATATGTCAAATGGTCTTTCTTACATAGATGGATGCTAAGACCTTTTGCATAATAAAGTGTTCTTCTTAAAACTAATCATGAAAGTATCCCTTGAATTTTCATTATGGAGATATTTAATTTCTTTAATTTTTGAAAATTCACCACAATAATTAACTGAGAAAGTGGGTTTGTTACATTCATATCTAAAGTTACTGAGATTTTACATTTTTATTTTTTAAATATATATTTATTTTTATTATATATATTTTTATACATTTATAATATATTTATGAATATTTGATTAAAAATATTATATATAAAAAATCTACTTTTATATTTTATTATTGTATTAAATATTTTTATGCCGATAAGCATTATATTTTAACTTTTTGGGGGTGGGGTTGGGTGGATGATTTAAAATAATTAAATAAGTGGATGGTCAGATTTCAAGGATGCCCGAATATGCTTCGTCTTACACACAAATCAAGCATTCAGATTTACTCAGTTAACTTAGATGCATGTTTAAATCCAATCAACACCCATGGTTATTTAAAATAATTAAATAATTTATTGAAATGCCAAGTGTTGTGCTCTGTTACATGTATTGGTGCCAATCCATTTCTCCACTCTTTGAATTGATTTCTCCCCTCAACTCCACTCCCCACAATCCTGTAAGGATCCGCTACGCTGTACGATTAAATGCACTCCTGTTTCTTTACAGGTTCTTCACACCGGTGGCAAAGGAGGGGCGTGCTGTGGTGATGGGAAGCTTTTCCATTAAATGCACTCCTGTTTCTTTCTAGGTTCTTCACGCCAACGGCGAAAGAGGGGCATGATGGGATTATGGGAAGGTTTGCGATTAAATGTACTCCTGTTTCTTTCTAGGTATACAATGAGTTGGCCACCGTTTCAATTCATCATGTTTACTATAGAAGGTAGTAGGTTCCTACAGTGGTGGAGCAGGAAAGCCTGCAGTGGTGGATTCATTGCAATGGATGATTCTTTATGCAGTGGTGGATTCATTCTTCAATGGCTGATTTGTGTTTCTTAATAGTAGGTCCATTCTTGATTTGTGTTTTTAATTGTGGATTCTTTCTAGATTTGTGTTTTTTTAATAGTAGATTCATTATGCATTTATAATATGGATTCATTATGTTTGTGGGATGTGGATTAACCTGCTTTATTTATTGGTCTGATGTAAAGGCGATGACTGCATTTCGATTAAAACATGTTGTTTAAGCATATGTGTGCACAATATCAATTGCGGTCCTGGTCACAGTATAAGGTATGTATTACTATTAGGAGCTAATTATTTGAATTTCTACAAATGTTTATGGAATCTGGTAATACAATCTCTGCTCCAATTCAAATTCACTAATGAATTGAACAACTGTTTAATTCAAAATTTAGTTCATTTCTTGTTCAGACAAGCTTTGGAGGTCTTGCATTACACAGGATTCACATTTCTCACTCACAAAGGATGATATTCTCAAGCCATGATTTTGCGGTCTTGCATTACACAGGATTCCCATTTCTCACAATTAATCAGCTCGACACAATAATGGAGGACGCTTTGCAGTTCATTTTTGGCATCTTGGGTTTGTATTTCATTTCATATAATTATTCTCTTACCAAAGAAATGGGTTCATCTGATATTGATAACCATAACGTCTTGAAAGGGATATTTTGCATGGAATATTTTCGGTGCAACACTAAGTTATGCAACCTGCATAAGCCTAATTTCATACATAGCATTTTTTACCAGCTATTTAACGACTGGGCTGCTAACTTAACTATATATTGGGTTAATGTTCATTTCAATGAACCTGACGCAAAGCTACATTATATCAGGTAATAAAAAGGGTTTCTACAGAAGAGTTTTCGGACATTCCATATGAGGCTTCCCTCTTAAACTGCCTTTTGTATACTTGGTATGGGTTGTAAGGTCTCATAATATTCTGGTGACCATTTGCAATAGGTCTGGAGGCAGAAACATTATCAACACATCAATACTTCTGAATATTATTTACATACAACAATCCATTCTATTTTTAATATTTCATTATTAACAGATTATTTACATATACAATCCATTAATAAAATTCAATTGATACTAATTAATCTATTGATTTCTTTAACCAAAGATGTGGTTGAATCAAATTTAAATTATTTAATCCTTTATAGTGATTTATAATATGGCATAAATAGCCATGAAATGGTAGTACTCTGAATCTCTTTTCCTGGTAGGCATGCTTGAAAAGTAAAGGTTGAATTCAGGAAACCAACCTAATTGAGGCTCTATTCTAACTATATTTTAGAGGGATAGTAAACATCATCTACATAGATTGCATATGGGAAATGCCCTGCAGTTTAATACAATTTATTTTCCATATTAACACAATAATTGTAAACTATAATTTTATAAAATTAATAATAAATAAATTGCCAAACCTTTATATGGTTTTTAATGTAGGTTTGTCGAAAGTTTTCTATCAAAAAAATGCATTTATACGATTCCAAACAATCTATATTTATGCTCTATAATGATCATATAATTTGCATTTTATTTTAATGTAGGTTTGTCGAAAGTTTTCTATCCAAAAAAATGCATTTATACGATTCCAAACCATCTATGTTTATGCTCTATAATGATCATATAATTTGCATTTTATCATGGTGTACATGGAAAGTTCATAATTTAGGTTGTTTTTCTTACCTAGATGTGTTTACTGAACGCATTAAGAAAATACCATTTACTGTTCCCTTAAACTTAAAGCCTAACCCCAAGATTGTTACGTAAAAGTGTTCTGCTGTCAAGATTGTAACTTAAAAAGTGTTATGCTGTCAAGATTGTAACTTAAAAAGTATTATGCTGCCAAGATTTGTATAAAAAAAACAAAGTGTTATATTATGTTTTCATATATATATATATTCCAAAAACTTATAGAAGTCGTGTAACTTAAAAAGTATTATGCTGCCAAGATTTGTATAAAAAAAACAAAGTGTTATATTATGTTTTCATATATATATATATTCCAAAAACTTATAGAAGTCGTAGATGGGAAGCTCATAATTTGAAAATTTTCAAGAAGTTAAGATTAGTTATAATTGATCAAAATTTGTTTTTATTTTTATATTAATATAAATATATTAATATAAAAGTATCATAGTGATTATATTTATACAACTCATATTTTATAAAACAATGAAGGATTATGGCATTACTTTCGTAATATAATATTCATTTACCAATCATAAATAAATATGAGAGCATTACAGTGATTATAATGTTATGGTATTAGTTAATTTGCCAACGAACCAAAATTAAGTGTTTTGAAAAAACACTTTTCTCAAAAAAATTGGAGATATGAATATGGCAGAATAAAATTTCATTTTTTTATTTATTTAAATAATTTTAATAAGACATGGACTCCAATAATTTAAGACTTTAAGACATGAATTGAACATGATACAAAGGTGCCATGCAGAAACAAAAGAAGCAATGTGAAACTGATTATATCTCAAGAATAAGAAGCACTGTGAAACTGATTATATCTTAAGTGGTGGACAAAAAAATGTCGATTACCTATTCGATCTTGTTTTGCATCTCCAACTACCAGTTCACGCCCAAATATATCAATGTTTAAGACAATGTAAAACTGGCATTCTATATGAAATTATCATTGTTTTTCAGACCTGGATGTGCTTACTTCACTCATTAAGAAATTACTGTTATGTTAAACCTGAAGCTTATTCCCAAGCCTATTCCCAAATTTATTACTTGGAAGTATTCGCTGTCAAGGTTTTTAATTTATTACTTGTCAAGGTTTTTAATTTATTACTTGAAGTATTAAGCTGTCAAGTTAAAAAAAAAATTGAATATATATATATATATATATATAATTTTATGAGCTTTATATATATATATTTTGAAAATTATATATATATATTAAAAGCTCATATATGAGGCTTTTAATTGAAATTAATTGATTTTATTACATTTGTAATAATATAATATTATAATTGTTTCATTTAAATAATATTATTTTAGTTTAATAAATATTATAGTTTTATTTTAAAAAAATTAATAAAAAAATTATTTTTAATCTTAAAACTAATAATCTTAATAACATTTTTATATTTAATATCATAAATAACAAACAACATTTAACATGATCAACATTCACATTAATAATTTTTAGTATTAACAATGTTAATTCATCATTAAAATATTAATATTAATTATCATATTAACAATAACAATATTACTATTAACATTATTATCAATTACCTATTCTTGTAAACGTATTAATATTGCAATTCATAACATTCACAAAATTATAACATTAATATAATATTAATACGAAGAAAAATTAATATCAATATTAACATTAACGTAAACATTAGTTTTATGAAACATTAATATCATCCTAAACGATAATATCATTTTATAAATACATTACTAATGACATTAAAACTATTAATAATATGTCATAATGCAACTTAACCATGGATTAAAATAAATATTGATTAAAGACAACTGTGGATTAAAGTCAACCAACATCGACCACGAAGCAACCAAAGTCAACCAACTATGGTTTAAAGTCAACTATGGATTAATGTCAACTATGGATTGAAGTCAACATGATTCAACTATGGATTGAAGTCATCCTTGGATAGAAGTCAACCCTTGATTGAATCCAACCTTGCACTCAAGTCAACCTTAGATTGAAGTCAATCTTGCTTAAAATTCAAATATGAATTGAAGTCAAATATGGATTGAAATCAAATATGGATTGAAATCAACCTTGGATTGAAGTCAACCATGGATTGAAGTCAACCTTTGATCGAAGTCAATGAAGTCAACTATGGATTGAAGTCAACCTTGGATTGAAGTCAACCATGGATTAAAGTCAACATTACATTGGAGTCAACCTTGGATTGAAGTCAACGTTGCTTAAAAGTCAGATATGGATTGAAGTCAACCTTGGATTGATCCCAATTATGGATTGAAGTTAACCATGGACTGAAGTCAAACATGGATTGAAGTCAAACTTGGATTGAAGTCAACTTTGGATTGAAGACAACTATGGATTGAATTCAATTATGGATTGAAGTCAAACTTGGATTGAAGTCAAACTTGGATTGAAGTCAACCTTGGATTGAAGACAACTATGGAGTGAATTCAACCTTACTTAAAAGTCACATGTGGATTGAAGTCAACCTTGGATTGAAGGAAACCTTGGATTGAAGTTAGTTATGGATTGAAGTCAACCTTGGATTGAAGTTAGTTATGGATTGAAGTCAACCTTGGATTGAAGGAAACCTTGGATTGAAGTTAGTTATGGATTGAAGTCAACCTTGGATTTAATCCAACTATGAATTGAAGTCCACCATGGATTGAAGTCAACCTTATGTTGAGGTCAACTTTTGATTGAAGCCAACCTTGGATTGAACCGAGCTATGGTTTGAAGTCAAACATGGATTGAAGTCAAACTTGTATTGAAGTCAACCTTGGATTGAAGCCAGTTATCGATTGACGTCAAACTTGCTTAAAAGTCACATATGTATGAAATTCAACATTGGATTGAAGGCAACCTTGGATTGAAGCCAGTTATGGATTTAAGTCAAACATGTATTGAATTCAACCTTGGATTGAAGTGAACATAGGATTGAAGTCAACCTTTCTTTAAAGTCAACCATAGATTGAAGGCACCCTTGCTTAAAAGTAAACCTTGGATTGAAGTCAAACATGGCTTGAAGTCAACCTTGGATTAATGTGAATGTTGCTTAAAATTCAACTATGGATTGATGTCAACCTTGGATTGAAGGTGATGATCGATTGAATTCAACCTTGGATTAAAGTTAACCTAAGATTGCAGTGAACCTTGCTTAAAATTCAACTATGGATTGAATTCAAATATGGATTGAAGTTTACCTTACTTAAAAGTCAATTATGAATTGAAGTCAAATATGGATTAAAGTCAACCTTGGATTGAATTCAACCTAGGATTATAGTTAACCTTGCTTAAAATTCAACTATGTATTGAATCCAGCCTTGGATTGAATTTAGCTGTGTATTACAATCAAATATGGATTGAAGTCAACCATGGATTGAAGTAAATTATGGATTGAAGTCAACCATGGATTGAAGTAAATTATGGATTGAAGTCAAGATTGGATTGCAGTAAATTATGGATTGAAGTCAACTATGTATTGAATTTTACCATGTTTTGAAGTTAAACTTGGATAGAAGTCAACCTTTCTTAAAATTGAATTATAGATTGAAGTCAAATATGGATTGAAGTCAACCTTAGATTGAAGTAAACTATGGATTGCAGTCAACTATGGATTGAAGTCAACCATGGATTGAAGTCAACCTTGTTTAAAAGTCAAGGGTACTAGCACAAAGATGGTCCCCAAAAAGGCTGCAACAGGAGTGCATGAGCAGAGAAAAAAAAGCGACACGCATGCGCTTCCAAACTCATGCACGCATCGCGGATTCGATAATGCCGAACGTCCACGTGGTTGAGCCCACATGGACAAAAAGCGTGCGCAGGTGTTATTAACGCGTACGCACAAAAGGGCGCGCGCGCGTTAATGACGCATGCGCGTTCCTGCTTTTTTATAATAAAAAAAATAGAGCTCACGGGTTTGTCATTTTCAACAAACCCGCGAGCACACGGAGGCCAAACAAGCACCCCGCAAACACGTCTTGGAACACCTTAAGGCCTCCTCAACGCCACCAATTCACACCTCCACCACCTTGCCAACGTTGTCTCTAGGTAGGTGCTCAATGAAGCATGAATTTGTTGTTATTTTTTTTATTTTATTTTTTTCCAATTCAATTTTAATTTAAAAAAAATTACAATGCATTAAAAAACCCAAAAAAATTCATTGCAGGCCATCTACACCTAACAACATGACAAACACACCTGAACCATTAGATGAAACCAATGAAGCCCGACCTTCAGAAGACAACATTGGAACGGACAATGAACCGAATGAAAACCCCGAAGATCAATTACACCAAGATTTAAATGAATTAAGGGTATTAAGTGATGAATTGAAGAGCACCAAGGAACCCTCTCGGGTTTCCTTGGCTTCATCATTGCAAAAAATTATTGAATCCATCAACATTGCACACATTGAGATCACAAATCTGAGCCAATACAGGGCTCGAATGAGGGAACACTATATTAAATTTTGAGCATTAATTCACAAAACTCTAGGATCTTTACTGAGAGAATAACATGTATAGTATATCAATGCATAAAAATCATATCAAGCATGTCAAGCATCACAAGAATAAAAAGCATGAGAGACAAGAGACACAGAGTTTTCGTGGGGAAAACCCTAAGGTGAAAAACCCCACAACTTCCTCAGAGATAGAGAGAGCAATGGCACAACCAAAATACACTGAGATAGTCTCCTAGTAGCAGATGATCCTCCTCCTCACTAGTGCACCACTTTCTGAGTGAGAGAAGTATGAGTTTTCGAGTGATCCAAATAGAGATCTCCCGATCTCTATTTATACTAGTCTGTTTGCCCAGTGACCTTATGGGGCCGACTTGTCTAGCTAGGTATATCAACCATATAATATATATTTCAGGGCTAACCTCACACATGGTGGTCTAATAACCCTTCTCCAAGTACACACACTTGCGACACTTGTCAATACACATGACAACACTTCCTTATAGAGGAATAACACATCTCTTATAAGGGTACAATAAATATATATGAAATACATTCCGAAGTTACATATACATCAACACTCCCTCTTAACTAGGAAGGTATTTCTCGACACAGTTCTGCCAGACAAGTCTTCCTCTTGGGATCATCGTCATCATCATCGTCACTGCTGCTTCTATCTCAACCAATCTCTGACTCTACTCGTCATAGGAAGTTCTACAGAGCCAGTCCTTTTTCATGTTGGATGTAGGCCCACCACTTGTAGGTCTTCATCATCACTGGCCATATTGTGGAATCCTCAGGACTTATTACGTGCATCACAAAACCTTGCAAGAGCATCCCAGGACTTATTACGGGCACACAGCCCAACCTATCGGATCTCCCAGGGAGCTATTACATGTGACCCTACCACAAAACCTCGAAAGAGAATCCCATGACTGATTACAAGCACACAGCTTAACCTATTAGATCTCCTAGGGCGCTATTATATGTGGTCACCATAAAACCTTGCAAGAGCATCCCAGGAATTATTACAGGAACACATCCCAACCTATGGGATCTCCCAGGGCGATATTACATGTGGTCATGGAAAAAACTTGCAAGAGCATCCCAG
Organism: Larix kaempferi; assembly: GCA_027924585.1. Lineage (NCBI taxonomy): Eukaryota > Viridiplantae > Streptophyta > Pinopsida > Pinales > Pinaceae > Larix > Larix kaempferi. Next base: position 484,765 of record BSBM01000861.1, on the reverse strand, counting down.
GATTTATTACTAGCACACAGCTCAACCTATCGGATCTCCCAGGGCGCTATTATATGCCATAGGACAAAACCTCGAAAGAGCATCTACCAGATATCCCAGGGAGCTATTATATGCCACCGGAAAAACCTTGCAAGACTATCTGCAGATCTCCCAGGGTGCTATTATATGTCCTCCGAAAGCAAAACCTCGAAAGAGCGTTTGTCAAATCTCCCAAGGAGCTACTATCTGCCAATGGCAAAACCTAGCAAGAGAATCTGCAAACCTCCTAGGGTGCTATTATATGCTTATCTGCACAACCTGTCCATGGCCATAGAGTATCAACCTGATACTCACATCAATCATCCTGATGTATACATGATCATCTCGATCATCATCACTGCAACATCCTACTGCATGTCATCTGGAGCAACATCCTGAAGCTCGTCATCCATGATCATCTTGATCATATAATGCATCTACCTGATGCATACCAAGTATCTACCTAATACATATCATCATACATGATCCACCTGATCATACAATGTATCCACCTGATACAAATACAAAACATGATCAACCTGATCATACCTGATACATATCAACATACATGATCTACCTGATCATACACAGTATCCACCTGATACATATACAGATACATGGTCCAAGCATCCAACATGATGCATATACAAAACATATACAAATGATCCTCCTGATCATATCCAGCATCCAACATGATGTGTACATACATATACATATAAATGATCCAACTGATCATATCCAGCATCCAACATGATGCGTACATACATATACATATAAATGATCCAACTGATCATATCCAGCATCCAACATGATGCATATATACACATACATATAAATGATCCAACTGATCATATCCAGCATCCAACATGATACGTACATACAGAGCATTAACTGGAGCATCGTTGTGATGCTCATCATCTAGCGCTTACATCCACATCCATGTGAAGGATCCTCCTTCCAACATGCTTGGAATGGATTCTACAAATGTTTCCATCACTTCTTCCTCGAATTGTCATCAATCTGAAGAACACCAAGCCTCTCCCTGAAGTACTCGAACTTCACCCTGGCTAGTGGCTTCGTCAGCACATCTGCAATCTGCTCGTCCATCGCAATGTACAGGAGATTCACAGCTCCTCTCTGCACCATATCCCTTATATAGTGATATTTGATCTCTATGTGTTTTGACCTGTCATGAAACACTGGGTTCTCGGACAGCTTCACATAACTCTGGTTATCACAAAAGATACCAGTAGCATCCAACGGGAGACCAAATAACTCAGATAGTAGCTTCCAAAGCCATATTGCCTCACAACTCACTGAACAGGCTGCAACATACTCTACCTTAGCTGTACTCAGTGCTATGTAGGACTGCTTCCTACTAAACCAAGAGATCACACTTGATCCCATACTGAAGCAACATCCAGATGTGCTCTTCCTATCTACAACATTGCCAGCCCAATCTGAATCAACATAACCCTGTAGGTTAAACTTTTGATTTGCTTCATACTTGAGCCCATAATCCACTATACCCTTCAGGTACCTCAGAACATGCTTTATAGCAACCAGGTGAACACTCGGATCCGTCAGGAACTGGCTCAATGTGTTCACCGCAAAGAAAATATCTGGTCGCGTGTTCATCAGGTACATCAAGAACCTAATCATCTGACAATACATAGAGACGTCAACTGGCTCAGATGAAGCATCACATAGAAGCTTCAGATTTGATGCCATAGGTGTGGCCATGGCCTTGCAATCCATCATCCCGAATCTCTTCAGGATATCTACTGTGTACTTCCCTTGACCAAGGAAGATCCCACCTGCACTCTGCCACACCTCCATACCTAGGAAATAATGCATCATTCCCAAATCTTTCATATTGAACTGAGTAGCAAGCATCCTCTTAGTATCTACAATCAATCTGTCATCTCCTGTTACAAATAAGTCATCCACATACAGGAGTAGAATCATAGGATTCCCTTAACCTTGTAGTAAAGGTTGGAATCCACTTTACTCTTGGTAAAGCCCAAACTAGATAGGAAACTGTCCATCCTAGCATACCAAGTTCTGGGAGCTTGCTTCAAGCCATAGAAGGCTTTCTTCAATCTGCACACATATGACTCCCTGTCATGTATTTTGAAACCAAGTGGCTGCTCCACATATACTTCCTCTTCAACTACACCATTAAGGAAAGCAGTCTTGACATCCATTTGGTGTATTTTCCATTTCATTGCTACAGCCAGGGTAAGTACTGTTCTAATGGAAGTATACCTGGCTATAGGTGCAAAAGTTTCTTCATAATCTATTCCCTCCTTTTGAGAGAAGCCACGAGCTATGAGTCTTACCTTGTATTTCTCTACACTGCCATCTGTAGCATGCTTGATTTTGTAGATCCATTTGGAAGTCACAATATACTTCTCTTTAGGTCTTGGGACAACATCCCAAACATCATTCTTCAGTATTGATTGGTATTCCTCAACCATGGCATCCTTCCATTCTTTCTTTTCTGCTGCTTCTTCATAATTGGAAGGTTCTTTGTTCATAATGTCACAGAGTAAAGTAACATAGTTGGTATGTGATCTGGTTCTCTCCTTTGCTCTGTGTTCTTCTTCTGGAATGCCAAATCTTTATGCATCTTAAATGATCTCTCTGGCCCATGCAGGTTTCCTCTTGTGAGAGTTATCCTCACGGGGTGGATCTACAAGTTCTTGCGGATCTCCAAATTCACGAACAACTTCTGGAATTGCTTCAATCATGGTAGTGTCTTGAAATCTAGTTTCCTTAGGTTCTTCATAAACTTCGATAGGTGCCTTCCTTGATTTGATGAATGCTAAGTTTTCATCAAATGTTACATCCTTGCTTACATCAATCTTCTTGAACCCTGGAAATTATATTCTGTAAGCCTTCGAGCTTTCACTGTAACCCACAAAAATACCCTTCTTTCCTAAAGGATCTAGTTTGGTCCTCTTTTTCTTTGGAACATGAGTGTATACTGGACAACCAAATATTCTAAGATGGTTGACTTCAGGTTTCTTACCAGAAAAGACCTCTTATGGTGTCTTGTTGTCCAATATATTATGGGGTGTTCTGTTCTGCACATATACAACTGTTCTAGATGCTTCTGCCTATAGATGCATAGGTAGATCCTGGTCATGCAGCATTGCCCTTGCTACTTCCATGATTGTTCTGTTCTTCCTTTCTACAACTCCATTTTGTTGAGGCTTATAAGGAGCAGTCAACTCCCTCTTAATCCATGAATCACTGCAAAGCTTCTTGAAGTCACCTAAGGTGAATTCTCCACCATTGTCAGATCTAAATGTTTTGATCTTCTTGTCACTTTAATTCTCCATAAAGGTTTTTAATTCCTTGAACTTATCAAACACCTCATGTTTGTTCTTCAAGAAGTATACCCAAGTCTTCCTGGAGAAGTCATCAATAAATGAGACATAGTAAACATACCCACTCAGAGAACTGGATGACATAGGACCACATACATCTGAGTGGGTGATTTCCAAGATACCTTTTTCCTTGCTTTCACTACTTGGGAAAGCCTTCTTAATGTTCTTACCTTTTGCACATCCTTTGCAAACACCTTCATGTTTGGTCTTGATTTCAGGAAGACCCTCTACAGCCTTGCTTGCAATTGGAAGTGCCCTATAGTGCATATGAGCAAGTTTTCTATGCCAAAGTTCACTTGGATCCATGGATTCATGCACCATGGCATGTTCAGGTTGTCCTTTCAATTTATACAAACCTCCCTCTTGTTCTCCAATCACTACTGCATCATCTATGGTCTTTCCCTTTGGCCACATTAGAACTTGGCCATCCATAAATGAAACCCTCATACCTTTTGCATCCAATGCAGAGATGGAGAGTAAGTTCATCTTGAGCCCAGGTACATAAAGGACTTCTTTCATCTTCAAAGATTTTCCAAAATCTAGGTTGTAGGAGGCTTCACCACTTCCTTTGATTGGGTATTGATAATCATCCCCAAGTTTCACCTTATGGGGTGATTCATGTTCAGATAGGTTTACAAAAGATTCCTTAAACCCAGTCATGTGTTTGGAATCCCCACTGTCAATTAACCAATCATTAAAACCATGGGAGATAGTACCTGTGAGAGCAGAGATTAGAACATACTATTCTTCACTTGATGAGTCATCATCACTATCATCACTTTCAGCCCTAGCCTTCATCTTTGGAGGTTCATCATCTTCGGCAACATGAGCATGGAACTTTCTTTTGTTTCCCTTCTTCTTCTTGCTGGAGTTGATGTTATCCCTTTTGTTCTTGGTACATTCTGAAGCAAAGTGACCCTTCTCATTGCATGTGAAACATCTCATATTCTTCTTATTCTTTTGTTGGTTGTGATAGGCTCTCTAGTGGTGAGAGTGCTCCTTCTTGGGCTTGCTTCTTTTGGTGTGGGTTGCGAGAGCTTGATCTTCACCTCCCATCTTTTCTTCACGAGCTACAAGCATAGCTTCTTCTTGAGAGAATTCCTACCACAGTTTACTGAAAGAGATCAATTTCTTTCTTGCATAGATTCCTTGAATAAAGGAGTCCCATGACCTAGGAAGGCCATTCAGAGTGGTCATAGCAACTTCACCATTATCCACTACTTCATCCACAACTTCAAGTTGTTCCTTGATTTGAGAGACCTTGGAGAAGTAAGATTGAATGGTTTCTCCATTCAACATCTTGACCCCTTTCAATTGATTCCGCAGAGTCATCTTCCGATTTATGTTCTTCCCTTCAAATAATTTGGTCAAAGAGTCAAACATGAGTCAAACATAGCCTTGGGTGTCTTTAGAGAAGACACATGGGGTATGAGATGGTCTTTGATGGAATCAGCAATGATTCTCTTTGCCTTGACCAAGTTCTTTTTATGTAATACCTTAGCCTCTTCATCCTCTGGGATAGGGATGTCTTCTTTTATGCATGAGTCCAACTCATTCTCTTCCAGGATTAACCAATCCTATACTTCCAAGCTCAGAATTTATCATCCCCTTCAAGCTTATCCTCAAGCTTGGTGTAGTGAGACATCTTAAAGAGTACTGCAAATGGAAATATAAAAGATTTAGGTCTTACCACTTGAAATGCTGAAAACTGGATTTGGTCCCGGATTAGGGTTTGTCGAAAAAACCCTAAAAATTCAAAATGTGAATTTCAACTTTCTGAATGGATAGAAAGATTCACCTTGATGAGTTGATCAGCCTGGTATAGTCAGAATTTGAGATCAGCAAAGCTCTACCCTTCAGATTTTCCTCTTTGTCCTCCCGAGTTCACTAGGAGAGACCTGAATTAGGGTTTGAGTTTCCCAGACATCTACCCAGCCAAAAATCTCGATCCAAAGCTCTAAACTTTGATTTTTGCAAGGAGCTTCCAGCGATGTCTTCAGATTTAAGAAATTCCTATTTTTGTGGAAACCCTAATTTTTAGTGCCAAATTTGAAAATGCTCAGAATTGAATTATGATTGGACAGATAGATTCTCCTTGATGAGTAGAGTCAATCTACTATAATTCTTTTCCAAAATCTATGGAGAGAAACCCAATAAACAAGAAACTCAAGTTTTCGTCACTGCAAAATGTCTTCTTCTCAGGTTAGCTCTGATACCATGTTAAATTTTGAGCATTAATTCACAATACTCTAGGATCTTTACTAAGAGAATAACATGTACAGTATATCAATGAATAACAATCATATCAAGCATGTCAAGCATCACAAGAATCAAAAGCATGAGAGACAAGAGACACAGAGTTTCCGTGGGGAAAACCGTAAGGTGAAAAACCCCACAACTTCCTCAGAGATAGAGAGAGCAATGGCTCAACCAAAATACACTGAGATAGTCTCCTAGTAGTAGATGATCATCCTCCTCACTAGTGCACCACTTTCTGAGTGAGAGAAGTATGAGTTTCCGAGTGATCCAAATAGAGATCTCCCGATCTCTATTTATACTAGTCTGTTTTCCCAGTGACCTTATGGGGCCGACTTGTCTAGCTAGGTATATCAACCATATAATATATATTTCAGGTCTAACCCCACACATGGTGGTCTAATAACCCTTCGCCAAGGTACACACACTTGCGACACTTGTCAATACACATGACAACACTTCCTTATAGAGGAATAACACATCTCTTATAAGGGTACAATAAATATATATGAAATACATTCTGAAGTTACATATACATCAACACACTACTCCACTCGGATGTTCAAAGAACAGATAAAAGACCTCAACATCACCAAAGCCCAATTGTACAGCAAATTCATAGTTCCCTCGACATGACAGCCTCTAGATGTGAGGAAGATATGATTTTACATGGACTGGTGTATTTACCATCCATGGAGAGATAACTGGAGAAAGAGATGGTTTCTGGTCTTTGACAAGCCCCCATGCAACAATTTCGAGGTCCCACAGTATTTCCTTCAGAAATTGTGGGTTTATTTTGAGCTAGGATACCATGTCAACTATTTTGACATCACTGAGTTTCAGGGTGTCAGTCTTGGCTCTGCCCAAGATCAACCTCAGGCCCGCCACAACCCACTCAGAGGACCTCCTGCACCTAGGAGAGAACCAAACCCCCCTCCTCAGCCACCCAGGTTTAGTAGCAGCCTAGATGAGATTGATGAATCAGTTATACATGCCACACATCATTTGCTTAGACATACCACATTTGTGGCTATGTCTTCACAGAGCCGGGAGGACATCGATCATACAGACACAGCTGCACCGTCTATGGTTGGTGGTTGGGACATGCTGGGTACAGGTGGAACCTAGGAAGGGCCTTCTAGTTCTACTAGAACAATGGCACATTGTTGATCTCATTGTGGTCATTCTTGCCATGGTCCTACGCAGCAGCATGCCTCAAAGAGCTACATGGACCAGGTTAGCCATTGTTTTATTTAATCTTCAAGTATTGGTTGTATTTTATTTGATATTGTATTGTTTAATATATTTAACTTTGAATTACACATTGTTGACATTATTTGTTTTAATGTACATTTATTCAGGGCCGAGTCTCCATCCTCCAGGTAGGAGGACATCGGTTCCTTTGACCTAAACTGATCCATGGCAACAACAAAGGAGATTGCAGCACCATACACATAGGTAACTTCTTTACTTTGAATAATTAGATCATGTTATGAGTAATTTGTGTTCAGTAATTACAAATTAATTAGTACCGAGTAATTACCATATATTCATCATATTTTACAGTTGTGTTTGTCATATTGTCTAAATTATTTGAGAGCTATAAATTCATATAATTCAACCAAACAAAAATGAAACCTTTTAAAACATGAAAACCTAAGAAAACTAGAAACATCTATTCATGTTCACTTTACAAATCCTAGACCTCTAATGATTATAGAAATGGGAGAGAAATTTCCAAAATCTATCATTCTTACTTGACCAATGATGAGCCCGCAGTTGGGGTTTTGGTGATGCCCGTAGTGTCCTTCATCCTCAAACTACCATCCAATGCTTGCTTTCTCTTCTTGTGCTTGACCAATGCCATGTGTGTTATTGATGCTTTTCCATTTGTCACCATGTCATCCAAGTTATCGTTACCATGTACTCTCCTTGTCCAAATCATCTTCAAATGGCCACAGTATGGGTCATTTGACTCTTGGCTCAATAGGTGTGCCAATTGCTCCAATGCCCATCAGTTTGTCCACCAAATCAACCTTTTCTGCCATGTCGTTATGCCATGTGTTCTTCAAGCTTAAACTTTGTCATTAATGTTGTCATCAATGACAATAATAGACAACCATATTCATCAAAATCTCCTCAATCTCCCAAAATCTTTACACATTGCTTCCTTAAAAATGAAACTTGTCTTCTATTTATAGTTTTATCATTAAGATGATTAAATAAATCAAATATGATTGATTTAATTATGGCCATGCCATGTCACCTTCTATGCCATGTTACCTTATTTAATTTTAATTTCATGCCATGTCACCTTCTATCCTTTCAGAATATTAAATGTGAGACACACATAAGCCCTTAAGATGCCCACAATGCACTCTTAAAAATGCCCACAGTGGGATCCACTTTGATGCCCGCAAGGGCCATCAACACATGCCTGTATTGGTCTTGGATTATGCATGCAATGGTCTCATGTAAATGCCCGTAGGCCCTTATCAATATGACCGCAATACACCACAAATGCCCGTAGTGGGTGCTTCAAAGAATGCCCGCAGGGTCCTTTTGATTATCCCTGCAATGGTGATTTGAAATGCCCGCAAGGGGCCGTCCAAATGCTCGCACATCTTCCTCATCCACCTCATCATATTTTCTTTGTCCTCTAATCTTATGTTTTCCAATTCATCATCCTCCATGTCACCAAGTTATAAATCCTTCTTGTCACCAAGCATGTCCTCCTTGTCATGTTCCATGTCATCAAACACCATGCTTGACAAGTCATCGAGCTTGCTTGCTTGTCACTTGTCTTTTTCTTGTCCTTAGCTTGCCATGTCCTTCTTCCATGCTTGTCATAAACACTTGTCATTCTTGCCATGTTTTTCATACCTATCACCTTTGCCATCCCTCAAGCCATGTCACCATCTCCATTGTGCTTGCCATCATGTGTATGCTCCATGTTCTTAACTCTTCCATGTCTTTGTCATTAATGTATTGTCATCAATGTCATTATCAAGTCCTTGTCATTAATCCTTTGTCATGTCTCCACTTTGTCAAGTCTTCTACACTTGTCATGCTTGCTTGCCACTTGTCAAGTCATCAAAGCTTGTCATGTTTACCATTTGTCCAGTCAATTCTTTGCCATGTCATCACTTCCCCCTTTGTCCTTAACGTGTTATCATCAATGACAACTTTGGCCATCAAACACTTCAAGCATAAATTGTCAACCTTCTTTGCCAAATTATCATGGGCCCAATCCATTGTGGGTCAAAGGACACGATCCCCACACTAGTACAAAATGAGAAATTAGTGACTATGCCACTAAAAAAGTTAGTTACTACAATTTTTTCAAGTGATTTACTACTGAATTTGAGAATTTTTCAATGAACCAACTAAAAACGACTAATTTAGTCACAGATTAAAAAATATGACTAGATAACAAGTGACACAATTTAAAATGACTAACATAAATGACTAATGTAGTCAAGGAATACAAATATGACTAGCTACAAGAATATGAATTAGTAGTTTATGTTAGTCATTTTTAATTGTATCACTCTGACAATGGAAAATTGCAATTTTCCATTACTGAGTGACATAGGGGGTCTCTAAATCCATGTGTAGTGGGTCTCTAAATCCATCTACACTGTTACAATTTACTAAATTAATGGGGTCTATGAATTCATTTGTAGTGTTAAAATTTAGTAAATTGTAAAAATTCATTGTCAAAATTGGAATTTCCCATTGTCAAGTGACATAGGGGGTCTCTAAATCAATCTATAGTGTCATTATTTACTAAATTTTAACATCTTAGTTGGATTCAGAATCCATCTACAGTGTCAAAATTTAGTAAATTGTGAAAAATTACAATTTTCCATTGCTGGATTCTGAAAAATAACTTGCTAGAAAGAGAAGAATGAGAGATTGTGGTTCAATAAATTAAGGGATTACTAATTAATGTGAGGTTGATATAATGGGTTAGTGGAGTAGAGGTCCACTAGTTAGCATGTATAAAAATATCACCCACATATCATCCCTAACCTCCATAAGCTCTGCTACATCGGTGGCCAATTATTGAAACTCCTCCACATATCACTTCCCATTAGGTTATGCATCTGTCGAGACATGCATATATCTTATCTTGCATGCAGGTTCCTTCAATTGGTGGCAACGTGGTGGTCATATCCAACGCCACCGACCTAAATCCCAATGTGCCAAAACTTTTCCCCAACCTCCAATCTAAGGGAATATCTATATTTGATAGTTAATAGTAATAATATTAGACCATTAAAGTGTGGTCTATTGGCAAGTAGTGAGGTAAGTGAACTTGCATTAAGGTAGACAAACACTTGGGTTCTCTCTCTATATATATAATACTATGAAATTATTATATGTAATTGTTACTATTATATTATATTATAGTTATATTAAAATAAAAAAAAAACACAAATAAAAAAATAAAAAATAAATATAATTGTTACTATTATATTATAGTTATATTAAAATAAAAAACACAAATAAAAAAAAATATAAAATAGATAACAAAATGCATAATGAAAAAAATAACAAAAATATATAAAAGAATAATAAAATACAAGGGTCTCCCAAAAGAATGACTAGAACAATCAATCGGAAATCCCGCCATGCCATTTAGGGGATGGTGTGACCATCCAAAGCATATGATGGATGAGAGGGGAGATGTAGACTAATTCATACAGTCAATGGGAAATCCTGCCATGCCATTCAGGGGCTCGTGTGACCATCCAAAGCATATGATGGATGAGAGGGGAGCTGCAGACTAATTCATATTTACCTAGATAAAGCATATTTTCTTCCCCCAATCAAGGACTCAGTTACAGTGACTCTCAGAAGGATGAGGCACTACCCAAGGATCCTGATTAACAATGAAAACTTTGGAAGACAATTGCGCTATCTATAGAGGATTTGATGCACAGTGAGAGGGAGGTAGGTCATCCACCAAGAACGAAGGTTTAATGGAATATGGCGTCCAAGGCACGAGACGAGGGAGGAGTTTATCCCTAGGGTAATATCATCAACATACCATATCTTGATGCCACCATTGTGTTATCCAAGTAGGTCTACTTTGGTTTCCGTCTAGAGATTTCTTCTCTGATGTGTTGTTTTATTTAGATATATTTTTCTTGTCTTCCTTAAAAAGGTTACAGGGTTGGTTATTCAAGGATGGATGACCTGCATGGTTTATGTCCCCACCAATACTGATTATGCTGCAAAGTTGTCCCCAAGCCCTAGATCCGCAAGTTATTTCGATTTGGTATTTTGAACCTATTAGATGTCCCCCATTTTGGTCATACCCCCATTGTGCCAACTGTAAAGGATTTCTCTATAGGTGTTCTTTACGCCCTTACTGGATCTCTAATAGATGGTCAATCCAATTATGAAATCCCAAAGTCCCAATGCCCATTCTATCTGTCTGTCTGTTTACAAAAGGTGCATTTGTGAGGAATTTATCGAATGGGATATGTTCCAAATTTATCTCCACTATCGGCGCTTGATATCCAAATTACTGGCTCTATCTTTGGTAAACCATTTATCTACTCTCTGGCACATACATGGGGAGAGAGATGGATCACTGTAAATGCCACAAGAAATTTTGGGATTTTGCACATGTAATAACCTAGCGATCCAATTGAAACTTGGAGGGTAGAAATCGAATATCCAGTGTCTTAAGAAAGGGGACAGAAATGCGACCATTTACATAAAACTACACAAAAGAGGTGCCAATAATAAAATATTTAAGATTCTGAAAGATGACAACACAAGGATATGATCAAATATGCAGATGATGGAATCTTCATTAAGAATATTTTCTGATCTGGGTAGGAGATTCTAGATAGTATGGCTAAAATTTTGGATAATATCCAAAAACAAACCTAAATACTTCAGAAGAAACTTTCCTGGATACAAAAAATCCTCAAATGCAAGCTGCAAAATAACTCAAATCAAACCTAAATACTTCAAATAAACTCACCTGGAAATACATACAATGCTTGTTACAAGAACTAAAATGAAAGGCATGTTGGAAATATTCCTAAAGGGCCATGGATCATTGGGTGATAAATGGGGGGAATCCAAATCTAAATTTAGGAGCATATGGAAAGATTGGAAGAATCTGTAGGGGCAATTCCATTTTGTTAGATTTTATTGAAGCAATGAATTTTGGACATTCTAGTCTTCAGAGAGTCAAGCTTGGGCTCTTGCCAAAGTATGCAGGTAAAAGGTTGGCTAGGAAATGTTCATTTCTTTGGAAGTATTTGTGGAATTATGAAACCCAATAGTGGCACACATGGACTCTAATTAGTGTTGAAGATCTATATGGTGCAAACAAGGTCATTTTAGAGGGCCTTTGCCACATGATTGGAAGGACCAGCAACAACAACTGGATGTTTAGAGATGCTACATGACCCAATTCTATGAAAATGGGTAAGCATATCTCGTGCCAGAGGCAAATGCCCCACAGACTTCAAATCCAATACAGACCCTTGTCAATCTCAATCTCAAGGGCCTTGTGCATTCTGTCTCAACCATGAGCATGAATGTGCCCCTGAAATCTTCAGAATCCCGGAGAGAACCTCAGCTTGGATAGTTAGTCATAAAAAAAAACTATACCCGACTATCTCAATGGATCATCCATCCACCCAATTCTCTCATCGCTCTCCCGACCCACTTCATACTACCCTTACTGGATTTGGCTCTCATGATGTAGTTGTTGAGACTCCTGAACATTCTATGACTTTGTCATGCATGCCAGAATCAAGTATACTTCATGTTTTACTTGCATATAAATTAAGAGTTCAACAGCTTGCAAGTGATGAGATCATCAAATAAATCTAGGTAACCCTGTGATAGTGTCCATATTCAATCAACCAATGCATTGCCTAATTTCAATTCATCGCTAAACATGCACAAAGAGTTTATAGATTTTCCACCCTACTATGAAGTGTCTGTCTCTTCTTCGTGGAATAAATTTAAAATTTACCATTGTTCTAGAAGATGATTAAATGTTTGGTAGGTTTTTAAAAATGATGGAGTCACAGCAGGAGAATCGATGAGTCATTCTCACAGTCAGATCATTGGCCTTCCCATTGTCCCAACTAATGTGGAAAGCTGGCTTAATAATGCAAGAGAGCTGGGATAGAAACAATTTAAGCAAATATATGTTGGGATATACAATTTACACAAATATTTGTGTGTTCAGGTTGTGTGAGAGAACCGTTGGGAGAGAACCATTATGTGCGTTTCTGGTTTTGTTTAAAAATATTGTGTATGGTAGTTGATGTCCAATTTATGAATGTAATTTGTCTGTCATTTATGCTAGTTGCATGTTTGCGAGTATTTGTTGGTTATTAAAAATATCAATGTTTCCTTTCAAAACAAAACTTTTTCCTAGACAGTTACAATAAGTGTAATCTTATATAATACCTTAGTCACCTTTATGCTTTCTATCTATCCTAATAGCCGTAGATTGTTATGGATATCGTAGGATTTAATGCTCAGCCAACTGATTGCTCTTTTCGAAATTGGATTTGTCTTCTTGTTTACATCTTAGTAGTATTCATGTCTTGGCTTTTGCATTAGACTTTATGGCGACGGTTTCTGATACCGAAGGGCATCATAATTCACAAAATTACAAGGTTGACAAAAAAATGTATTCATTCTACATACCCATCCCAGATCCTCTTTAGGGACAAATTTATTTAGGTTATGTTTTCCAGTTGATTGTTGTCTGTACCCAGAGCTGATACAGCTCCAGGCCATTCTAAGAAGAAAATGTAGTGATTCTTAAATTATATAGAATGGTATTATATGATAAAATTTAGCACCAACTAACTAAAGTTGGCATTTGGATAAGTATAGCGAAGAAAGGAACATTGTGGCCGGATCTCTATCTTCATCAATCTAGGGCTGGCTGAAGGCATTTTGTTTGAGATTTTGTCTGAGTTTTTTGTCTATATGCATTGCACCTTTTCAATGGCTCGAAAACTCCATGCATCTAGTTGTTGGGAGGCTGGCTATTTATTTAAAGGCATTGGAACAGTGCGGAACACATTTGGGGAATGGCGTTACATTTTGGTTACATAATGCGTTACATTTTGAATAGCGTCATGCGTTACCATCCGTGGAGTTAGGTTAATTTTTTTTTTTTGCATACTTCAGAAACCATTTTGAACAGGTCATCATCATATGACTAATAATATATTTAATTAAGTAGCAACATAAGTAAGGCATAGCATATGTCCATCCATAATTTAAGTTTAGGCTATGGATAATCATGAAATCGTTTCTAATCATGGAGAACCTTTCCAATAAAAATGCATTATTTTCCATGCAAAGACACTCAAAGCATAATCATAATGGCCAACAACATTCAAGATGAAGCCCAATAGCTCTTACGAATTGCATTTGATTGCAGACCACAAAGATGCTCATCTTCATCATCTTCATCTGAATCCTGATTGTCTAGAAGCGTCAAATTTGCCACAGTTGCATTACTGATCAATGCATTAAGAATTGAACGATTCCACAAAAGAATCCTTCCAGCTCGTATCTGTCTTATCCACTCTGCAAAAGCATGCCAACCAGATGGACCACCAGCTTCATCTTCATAAATCCTCTGGAAGAATCTTCTGAAAATGAATCAAGATGCGCAAGATTACTTGAGTCTCTTAGAATATAATGTTCTTGTAGCTGTTGTGTCTCAAAATCAAATGGATCCAGTGTTTCAAAATCAAACGCAGAGGAGAGAGGTCTTCCAACAACTTGAACATGGCACACACATATATAGTATAACCCATCCAATACCTTGTCTCTAGGTTATAAGGCAATCACCTCGAATTAGCATGTAATCAGGTGTATGGTTTTACTTTTAACTACTACAATTTTAGTGGGTGTAATTGGGGCTTAAAACCTGAGAAGGTTTCTTCCAAGATGCACTGTATGTAAACTATGGACTGTAATACTTTTATGAGAAACGAGGACTATAATACTTCCATGGTATTCTATCCTTCCTATGAAGAGTGAGCCTCCCAAGTAGATTGCAGGGTGTCTTCATGTTAAAATGGGGAAGCCATTCCAAGCATCTTCCCATTACCTTTGATTCTTGCCATTTTTCACTATCCAAAAATGATTGTCAGTATTAATAAATATGCTTTTCATCATGCAGGTACATCGTGTCTTCCCTTTTCTTCATTCTATAAAAGAGATGAAGGGTGCACCTCTATGTTGGTTGGAGAGTTTATGTTTTGATCTATATCATTAGAATTTGCTGCTTTTCAGATTAAATTAAATAGTGATGCAGATTTCAGAACATTGTTTTCCATGTATTTTCTGTTAGTGTTTTCAGCAGCAAGTGTTTGTAGATTAGCGTATTTGAAGATTGTTGTTTTCATAGCATTTCAGTTTTAAAGTTAGGTAGGGTTTAGTTATTCTTTGAGTGCAGAATCTGCTTACCACAGCTTGAGAAATTTCAACATGGTATTAGAGCATGCTCACTAAAACTTGTTAAATTTTGAGCATTAATTCATAATACTCTTGGATCTTTACTGAGAGAATAACATATACAGTATATCAATGCATAACAATCACAATAAGCATGACAAGCATTGCAAGAATCAAAAGCATGAGAAACAAGAGACACAGAGTTTCCGTGGGGAAAACCCTAAGGTGAAAAACCCCACAACTTCCTCAGAGATAGAGAGAGCAATGGCTCAACCAAAGTACAACCAAAATACACTTGAGATAGTCTCCTAGTAGCAGATGATCCTCCTCCTCACTAGTGCGCCACTTTCTGAGTGAGAGAAGTGTGGCTTTTCAAATGATCAAAATAGAGATCTCCCGATCTCTATTTATACTAACCTGTTTGCCCAGTTACACTATGGGGCCGACTTGTCTATCTAGATACGTCCACAATATAATATATATTTTAGGGTTGACCCCACACATGGTGGTCTAATAACCCATCGGCAAGTACACACACTTGCGACACTTGTCAATCCACATGATGACACTTCCTTATAGAGGAATAACACATCTCTAATAAGGGTACAATAAATATATATGAAATACATAGATGAAATACATTCTGAAGTTACATAGACATCAACACTCCCTCTTAACTAGGAAGGTATTTCTTGACACAGTTTTGCTAGACAAGTCTTCTTCTCGGGATCATCGTCATCATCATCGTCACTGCTGCTACTATCTCAACCAATCTCTGACTCTACTCGTCATAGGAAGTTCTACAGAGCCAATCCTTTTTCATACTATATGTAGGCCCACCACCTGCAGGACTTCATCATCACTGGCCATATTGTGGAATCCTCAGGACTTATTACGTGTGTCACAAAACTTGGCTGCAGCATCCCAGGCTATTACGAGCACACATCTCCACTTGTTGGATCTCCCAGGAGCACATTACATGTGACCCATCACAAAACCTGGCTGAAGGATCCCAGGATGTTACGAGCACATAGCTCTACCTGTCGGATCTCCCAGGAGCACATTACATGTGATCTCACCACAAAACTTGGCTGAAGCATCTGAGGCCTTTTTCATCCTGTGTAGATCTCCTAGGAGCAAATTACATGTGGTCCACCACAAAACCTGGCTGAAGCATCTGAGGCCTTTTTCATCCTGTCCAGATCTCCCAGGAGCAAATTACATGTGGTCATGGCAAAAACTGGCTGAAGCATCTGAGGCCTTTTTCATCCTGTACAGTTCTCCCAGGAGCAAATTACATGCCATTGGAAAAAACCTCGCAAGAGCATCTCAGGATGTTACGGGTACACAACTCCGACCTGAAGATCTCCTAGGGCACAAATTACATGTCCTCCCAGAGCAATGTCTCGAAAGAGCATCCCAGGCTGTTATGGGTACGCAACAACGACCTATAGGATCTCCCAGACATGCTCATGTACACAACCTGATCCACGGCCACAAAGTATCATTTGATACTTACCATACATCATCTTGATGTACACATGATCATCCTGATCATCATCACTGCAACATCCTACTGCATGTCATCTGGAGAAGCTCGTCATCCACGATCACCCTGATCATACAATGCATCCATCTGATGCACACCAAGTATCTACCTGATACATATCATCATACATAGTGTATCCACCTGATACATAGATACATGATCCATACAATGTATCCATCAACATACATGATCTACCTGATCATACCTGATACATATCAATATACATGATCTACCTGATCATACAATGTATCCACCTGATACATATATAGATACATGGTCCAAGCATCCAGCATGATGCATATATAAAATACATACAAATGATCCAACCGATCATATCCAGCATCCAACATGATCCGTACATACATATAAATGATCCAACTGATCATATCCAACATCCAACATGATGCGTACATACATGTAAATGATCCAACTAATCATATCTAGCATCCAACATGATGCGTACATACATATAAATATAAATGATCCAACTGATCATACAAAGCAGAAACTAGAACATCATCCAGTGCTTACATCCACATCCATGTGAAGGATCCTCTTTCCAACATGCTTGGAATGGCTTCAGCAAATGTGTCCATCACTTCTTCCTCGAAGTGTCCTCGATCTAAAGAACTCCAAGCCTCTCCCTAAAGTACTCGAACTTCACCCTGGCTAGTGGCTTCGTCAGCACATCTGCAATCTGCTCGTCTGTCGCAACATACAGGAGCTTCATAGCTCCTCTCTGCACCATATCCCTGATATAGTGATATTTGATCTCTATGTGTTTCAACCTGTCATGAAACACTGGGTTCTCAGACAGCTTCACACAACTATGGTTATCGCAGATGATACCAGTAGCATCCAATGGGAGATCAAATAACTCAGACAGTAGCTTCCGTAGCCATACTGCCTCATAACTAGTTGAACAGGCTGCAACATACTCTGCCTCAGCTGTACTTAGTGCTACACAAGATTGCTTCTTGCTAAACCAAGAGATCACACCTGATCCCATACTAAAGAAGCATCCAGATGTGCTCTTCCTATCTGTAGCACTGCCAGCCCAATCTAAATCAACATAACCCTGCAGGTTAAACTTTTGATTCACTTCATACTTGAGCCCAAAATCCACTATACCCTTCAGGTACCTCAGAACATGCTTTGCAGCAACCAGGTGAACACTCCTCGGATCCGTCAGGAACTGGCTCAATGTGTTCACAGCAAAGCAAATATCTGGTCTTGTGTTCGTCAGGTACATCAAGGACCCAATCATCTAACGATACATAGAGACATCAACCGGCTCAGATGAAGCATCACATAGAAGCTTCAGATTCGATGCCATAGGTGTGTCCATGGCCTTGCAATCCATCATCCCGAATCTCTTCAGGATATCTACTGTGTACTTCCCTTGACCAAGGAAGATCCCACCTGCACTCTGCCACACCTCCATACCTAGGAAATAATGCATCATTCCCAAATCTTTCATATCGAACTCAACAGCAAGCTTCCTCTTTGTATCACACCAAGTTTTGGGAGCTTGCTACAAGCCATACAAGGCTTTCTTCAATCTTCACACATGTGACTCCCTATCAGGTCTTGGGACTGCATCCCAAAAATCATCTTCATGATCGACGGATCATGGCATTCCATTTCTTCATCCTAGATCCTGGGAACTTCAATATCTTCAATAGATATCTTTGTTGCTGGAACAAATGTTGTAGTCCTTCTTTTGTAGGTGAAGATATACGGTCTTTCCTACAAAACAAGTTAAATTGCATGATTAGAAACATCTCATAATTTTCAGAACAAATTCTTTACACATAAAGAAATATGTCATGCAGTCATGCAGTTATCTTAGCCAATGCTTCAATACAACATTTATCCATGTTCCACAACTTTCTAGATGCCTTCCAGTCTCTACCAGAACATTTTTAAGAGTTTGAACTACTCCCAACATGTCAGCAAAGAGATTTCATTCTAGATAAGTAGCATTGGAATGTTGTACAGTTCCATAGGCCACTTACCCATCACATGCATATTAGTAGTATACTGTTCATTAATGCAATCATTCTAATATGCACAATACATCTCCTAAGTCTAGGAACATAAGCATAATATTATTTAAACAAAAATAGGCAAGAAATTATAATTGAAATACTTATCTTTGTTTGTTTGTTGGGTGGACTCCCTCTAAGTCTTTGCTTCATGGCAGGAGCTACCGAAGTAGCTTCTTCTATACCTTTCTGTTGTGGAATGTAGGAAGATGGTCAACTCCCTTTGAAAATCTGCATCCTTGCAGGAGTTGCTGGAGTGTGCTCCCTCTTGATCTTTTCTTCCTAGATTACCTGTCCTTGAACTTATATTCATCCTTGCTGACATCAATCTTCTTGAACCCTGGAAAGTATATTCTGTAAGCCTTCGAGCTTTCACTGTAACCCACAAAGATACCCTTCTTTCCTGAAGGATCTAGTTTAGTCCTCTTTTCCTTTGGGACATGAGTGTATACTGGACAACCAAATATTCTAAGATGGCAGAATTCAGGTTTCTTACCAAAAAATACCTCTTCTGGTATCTTGTTGTCCAATATCTTGTGGGGTGTTCTGTTCTGCACATATACAACTATTCTAGCTATTTCTACCCATAGATGCATAGGTAGATCCTGGTCATGCAGCATTGCCCTTGCTGTTTCCATGATTGTTTTGTTCTTCCTTTCTGCAACTCCATTCTATTGAGGATTATAAGGAGCAGTCAACTCCCTCTTAATCCTTGAATCACTGCAAAGCTTCTTGAAGTCACCTGAGGTGAATTCTCCACCATTGTCAGATCTGAATATTTTGATCTTCTTGTCAGTTTGATTCTTCATCAAGGTTTTGAATTCCTTGAACTTATCAAATACCTCATCTTTGTTCTTCAAGAAGTATACCCAAGTCTTCCTGGAGAAGTCATCAATAAATGAGACATAGTAAACATACCCACTTAGAGAACTGGATGACATAGGACCACATACATCTGAGTGGATGATTTCCAAGATATCTTTTTCCTTTCTTTCACTGCTTGGAAATGCCTTCTTAATGTTCTTTCCTCTTGCACATCCTTTGCAAACACCTTCATGTTTGGTCTTGATTTCAGGACGACCTTCGACAACCTTACTTGTAATTGGTAATGCCTTGTAGTGCATATGTGCAAGTCTTCTATGCAAAAGTTCACTTGGCTCCATGGAGTCATGTACCATGGCATGTTCAGGTTGTCCCTTCAATTTATACAATCCTCCCTCTTGCTCTCCAATCGCTACTGCATCATCAATAGTTTTACCTTTTGGCCACATTAGGACTTGGCCATCCACAAATGCAACCCTCATACCTTTTGCATCCAATGCGGATATGGAGAGTAGATTCTTCTTGAGCACAGGTACATACAAAACATCTTTCATCTTCAAAGACTTCCCAGAGTATAGATTGTAAGAGGCCTCACCACTTCCTTTGATAGGGTATTGGTAGTCATCCCCAAGTTTCACCTTATGGGGTGACTCATGTTCAGATAGGTTAGCAAAGGATTCTTTAAACCCAGTCATGTGTTTTGAAGCCCCACTGTCAGTTAACCAATCATTACGACCATGGGAGATAGTACCTGTGAGAGCAGAGATTAGAACATACTCTTCTTCGCTTGATGAGTTATCATCATCAGTTTCTGCTCTAGCCTTCTTCTTGGGAGGTTCATCATCCTCGGCAGCATGATCATGAAACCTTCTTTTGCTGCCCTTCTTCTTCTTGTTGAAGTTCTTGTTGTCCTTCTTGTTCTTGGGACAATTTATGGCAATATGACCTTTTTCATTACAGGTGAAGCATATTCTTCTTTCTTTGAAGTGATGTGAAGATTTCTTGGAGTGAGATGGATCTCTCTTGGACTTCCCTTTCTTGGTGTGAGCTGTGAGAGCTTGATGTTCAATCCCAATCTTTTCTTCTCATGCCACAAGCCTTGTTTCTTCTTGTGAGCATTCTTCCCATAGTATGTTGAAGGAAATCAACTTCTTTCTTGCACAGATTCCTTGAATGAAGGAGTCCCATGACCTAGGTAAGCCATTCAGAGTGACCATGACAACTTCACCATTCTCCACCATTTCATCCACTGCTTCTAGTTGTTCCTTGATCTTGGAGACCCTTGAAAAAATAAGATTGAATGGTTTCTCCATTCTAAAACTTTACTCCTTTCAATTGGTTCCGCAGGGTCATCTTCCGATTTATGTTCGTCCCTTCAAATAGCTTGGTCAAAGAGTCAAACATCTCCTTGGGTGTCTTTAGAGAAGACACATGGGGTATGAGATGGTCTTTGATAGAATCAGCAATGATTCTCTTTGCCTTGACCAAGTTCTTCTTGTGCAATACTTTAGCCTCTTCATCCTCTGGGATAAGGATGTCTTCTTTTATATATGAGTCCAACTCATTCTCTTCTAGGATTAACCCAATCCTATACTTCCAAGCTCGGAAGTTATCAGCCCCTCCAAGCTTATCCTCAAGCTTGGTGTGGTGAGACATATTAAAGAGTACTTCAAATGGAAATAGAAAATATTTAGGTCTTACCACTTGAAATGCTGAAAACTGGATTTGGTCCCGGATTAGGGTTTGTCGAAAAAACCCTAAAAATTCAAAATGTGAATTTCAACTTTCTGAAAGGATAGAAAGATGTGCCTTGATGAGCTGATCAGTCTGGTGTATTCAGAATTTGAGATCAACAAAGCTTTACCCTTCATATTTTCCTTTTTGTCCTCCCAGGTTCACTAGGGAGAGCCCTGAATTAGGGTTTGAGTTTCCCAGAGATCTACCCAGCCAAAAATCTTGATCCAAAGCTTTAAACTTCGATTTTTGCAAGGACCTTCCAGCTATGTCTTCAGACTTCAGAAATTCCTATTTTTGTAGAAACCCTAATCTTTGGGGCCAAATCTGAAAATGCTTAGAATTGAATTATGATTGGACAGATAGATTCTCCTTGATGAGTAGAGTCAATCTACTATACTGCTTTTCCAAAAACTGTGGAGAGAAACCCAATAAACAAGAAACTCAAGTTTTCATCACTGCAAAATGTCTTCTTCTCAGGTTAGCTATGATACCATGTTAAATTTTGAGCATTAATTCACAATACTCTTGGATCTTTACTGATAGAATAACATATACAGTATATCAATGCATAACAATCACAATAAGCATGACAAGCATCACAAGAATCAAAAGCATGAGAGACAAGAGACACAAAGTTTCCGTGGGGAAAACCCTAAGGTGAAAAACCCCACAACTTCCTCAGAGATAGAGAGAGCAATGGCTCAACCAAAGTACAACCAAAATACACTTGAGAGATAGTCTCCTAGTAGCAGATGATCCTCCTCCTCACTAGTGCGACAATTTCTGAGTGAGAGAAGTGTGACTTTTCGAATGATCAAAATAGAGATCTCCCGATCTCTATTTATACTAACTTGTTTGCCCAATTACACTATGGGGCCGACTTGTCTATCTAGATACATCCACAATATAATATATATTTCAGGGTCGACCCCACACATGGTGGTCTAATAACCCATCGGCAAGTACACACACTTGCGACACTTGTCAATCCACATGACGACACTTCCTTATAGAGGAATAACACATCTCTAATAAGGGTACAATAAATATATATGAAATACATAGATGAAATACATTCCGAAGTTACATATACATCAACAAAACTTTCCAGAAATGAGTCGACAGATAGGATAACAACTTGCATAATGGAGTGATTGCAGGGTATTAAGGGTGGATGCTCGAAAAGATCCGGACCTGTGAATGTTTTTGGGGTGTGATGCCCTAGTTGCTCCAAGGAGTGGAGTTTTATTTTGTGTGCTCAAGAAAGGTGATCCACACCCTTAAGAGGTTGTAGATTTGATACTTGGTTTTTGATCTATTTTCATGTTTGTTTGAAGAGTTGCAGTCATGACCAGTCATTGTCTTCGAGATTGTCACATGTTGGAGGGTGTTTCCAACATTATTCCATGGTAGTGCAGGATGTAAATACTCTTGGAAGAGGTATAGCAGGGGTGGGCATGCCACTCTTTGAAATAGAGGACTTGGGTATGTCGGGGGTACTATATATATCTATATCTATATATATATATATCTATATATATATATATATATATATAATTATAAATTATAATACATATGAAGTTTAATAAATTTTCACTATACATATATATTCATGCGCATCCATATGAATCCAAACCATTATACACAAATATGCAAATTATCTATAACAAGGGTGCATACAACTAAAAAAACATCAAGTGCGATTATAAATTTGCATGCTCTTTTGTCTGCATCTCATGTAGGTCCAGATATTAAGTGTAGGAAATGAAATAATATCAATGTTACTCATGTTGAAAGAAAGTTCAATGGGACTCAAGAGTATGGGCCTTACAAATAAACAGTGCCTGCACATGTCCTAAAAAAGTAAAAAATATAGGGTAGCAACAATGAAAGAAAATTAAAAAGGGGAAAACACAAGGGTTTAATCAATGAGGGAAACATTGTATAAGAAACTAGTTGAAAGACTAGGAACACATTGAAGAAATGGGACTAGTCTTATTATGTGTTATTGAAAGAGTCTTCAATGTTGTTGATCACATTAAAGTCCCTAATGATGTCACTGGGAGAAAGTGCCCTGGGCTAACCAGGGGGCATGTTTAAGGAACCCCTTGCAACAATTTTTCTACCATAGCAAAATACCCCAGAATATTGTTAGTCAAGATATGTTCTAAAGAATTACATTAAAACACTTTCTGCACTTGAACCCTTTGGGAGAATTTAGAAGGTGTCTGTTTCAGAAGAGATGCTTAATTATCTGCATGTTTCCAAATAAATGGAATAATACATTTCAGAAGAGATGCTCTATCCTTGTTTATATGCAGAGTTAAAAGGATGTACATAATGTTTGATTCAGAGGTTTGAATCTATAGTTTATATCACCTACGTGTTAGGCATGGAATAATCTTACATTTATATATTCCTTACTGCTTCATGGTATTTTAATATTAAACCGTCATGTTATTATTCCAATGTTTTCTGGAAGTGCATTTTGACAACAGTGATTTATGCAAGGTACCTATGGTTGTATGTTTAATACTACTAAATGATTTGATATTTTGTTAGATTTGCTATATATTTGCTCCAAACATGAGGAATCTAGGGTCCATTACATCAGTTGTGTTTGTGGTCTCTGTAGATTCCCATTTAAGTCGATTTCTAGCATGGTTTCAGTTCTATTCTTATTATTTTCTTGCAGGGTAGCTTCAATAGTGGATGCTGTTTTGATTTCACATTCAGACACAAATCATATTGGTGCTTTGCCATATGCTGTGAAAAGGCTCGGTCTCTCTGCTCTTGTGTATTCCACAGAGCCTGTATATAGATTGGGTATCTTAACTATGTATGATCATTATATGTCTTGCAAGGTATGCACTCTTGCTTCTTAAATTAGGATAAACATTGGATGAAATAACATGCTTCGGTCTATGATCTTGTATGGTGTGGAACAAAAGATTCCAATTTATTCTTGTCTTTTTTCTAGTATCTTTCTTATGTCGAATTTTATGTTGTTTCCAGGGGGACCTCTTATTAGTTTGACCCCTTACTCCGAAAATACTAAATGTTGATAGATAAAAGCAAGAGTTGTTGAATAGTTGACGATCTCCCAATGCATGTATTTATTTCCCTAAGTATTTTGTCAAGCAAAACTTGACATATATAGGGATTAAGGATTCTATAGTGTACTCAAAAAATTGTATTATTTCCTTTATAAAAGGAAAGAGGCATCTTTTTAGGTCATGTCCCTAGCCAGCAGGCCAGATTTGGCACATGAGACCCACCTTGTAGGGATGCACACACACCCAATATCATTGGATTTTAACCTCGCGACATAGCTTGTACATCAAACTAAACTTGCCAATTTGGCATATGCTTGCGGGGGCAGAGTAAGCAGATACAGCTTCGAGTAGTTATCATATTGCATATCAAGCTTAGTATCGGTATTGATGATGGAATCTCTGAATGTGTGTGTTAATTCACATTGTTATTACTCCATTGATTATATTTGCCTGTATTACATACACTCGGTTTAGTGCACAGAAATTCTTGCAATTAATTATAATGTTGATTTCTGCAGAGTGTTTTTGATTTTGACCTTTTCACATTAGATGACATCAATGTTGCTTTTCAAAATGTAACATGGCTAACATATTCTCAAAATTATCATCTTTCGGGTTGGTTATGTTATCTATATTAATCTTGTATTGAATTATCTGGGCCATGTCTAGATGGATTTCTAACTTAGCTATGACTTTGTGAATTTTAGGAATGATGGATTGAATGAGCGATATAGTATCCTTATGACATTTGATAATAAAAATCACAAGATGACCTTTATTTCCATTATAATAGACTTTTATTTCAATTTGTGCCAATTAATTGATGAATTTTGATGTATTTCACCAAATTATAGGGCCTGGAATATTTTTTATTATTGTTCTTAAATATTTGTATATTGAGGGGAAGCTTTTAGCTTAATCCTGGATGTGATTGTGCTGTTAAATTAAAATTATCTTTGAATTTCATCACCGGAATAATTGTGGAATTAGATTAATTTTGACCTCATTTTTGTTGCAAAATTTAACCTTAAACCTTTTGCAGATAGAAAGCAATATTGTAAGCCCAGATCTTGTATATGCAGAGAAGATGATAGCTGCTATAGATGATGTTCGAACAAAAGGTGATTCAGTTGGTGGGGTTGTCACCTGCATTGTAAGGAATGTACCAACAGGTAGAGTAAATTACTACTTCCATGTTTTCAATTTCTTTTTGTTTTGTTTAAATAGTGGCATTCCATTTGGGCATTTTGGACAAAGTTGAACAATTGTGGGAGATTTGATGAATGAAGTCAAGAGTTTGTATTTTTAAACTCACGAGAGAACATGGAGACAAATGTCTAGTATACAGATTCAAACGTGGTCGTGCATATGACTTATGAAAGAGGTTGCTTCAAGGATCTGGATGCGAACAAGTTAACAATAAAGGTTGTCACTATGGGAGATAGGAGAACAAAAAAGGTATAGGGACAAGGACATGTACCAATAAAATTGGGAGATGGATGGTACACAATGTAAGAAGTGTCTCATATGCACTTAAGATTGAAGCAAAAATTGATTTTTGGGAGTGTAATGGCTAGGCAAAAGGAGTAGGTGGAATTTGGTGCTAAGAAGTGTTTCATAAAGGACAACTATAAGGTCGTTGCCACTGGGACAAAAGACAATGGTCTTTAGAAGTTTGATTCTTTGTTAGTAATTCTAAAGGCAATGGTGGTGGAAGCAAAATCACAAATTGTGCTATTGCATAGGCAATATGGAGAATTGAGTTATTCATATATGGAGCTTTTAAACAAGAAAAACATGGTGCCCAACCATGATAGGAGAAGCAAAGGGATTTGGTGAGGCATGTTTTGTAGGAAAATAACATAATGAGAACTTTGAAAAATCAAAGTGGAAGGCAAGATAGGTTATGGATCTGGTGCATAGTGATTTGTGTGATCCTATGAAGTCAAAATCACCAGGTGGGTCCATATATTTCATTACATTTATTGATGACTTCTCTTGGAAAATTTGGATGTATATCTTGAATGAAGTGGTAGAGGCATTGGAATTTGTCAAGTCATTCATTGCAGAAGTGGAAAGATCTAGTTGGACATAAATAAACATACCTAGGCTAGACAATGGAGGGTAGTATGTTTGTAATGAGCAAATTCCATGTCATTCCTTGTTTATAACAGAACCATTGATACTATGTTGAAGCCCTGGAATACATTAATTCATTGTATGTGAATGGAATTAAAATGGTAAGAATAGTCATAATATAGCTACAATAGGGGCAACATCATCTAGAGTTTCCTCATTTCTAAGACATTTACTTAGATTAATGAATATCTAAGTCCCTTGGTTCATGTTTGTTTTTGGATTTGAGGACTTGAATTTGAAAAAGGTTCATAAGTGCAAAAAATTATGATAAAAGTTGTCATTATGTTCGGTGAAAGCAATCAAAAGAAATCAAGTATAACTTCATATGTTCAAACAAAAAACAAATACAAATGCTTTTTAACTTCAATTTTGACCCACAAATATGTGAATTAAATGTCATCTCTCTCTCTCTCTCTCTCTATATATATATATATTTATATATATATATATGATTTTGTATTTTTTAAGTTTTAACGTTTATTTTTGAAACTAATAAAAAGTTCTGCATGGTCAATTAAATTCCCCACTACTTGAGATGTGAAATTGCCCACATAATATCCAAAGAGATGATGTAAACCTCACAATGAAATAATTTAGGAATAATAGAAGAAGAGACAAGCAATAGAACTTAGATCCAAAGAAACTCTGATTGAGGCGGAATAATTACACATGTTACATTAAATTGAATAGTAAACAGGTGAATATACAATGCTGAGTATGAGGATTCGAATTCACTATGAGGAATTCGAATTAGCCTTCATGCACAGATCCATAATCAGTGGAGAGTCATCAATGCCTATCTAGGAGTCGACCTTCTCATCAGTGAAGTCATCAATGCACAAGTAATGGTCAACTGGGAGTCAAACTGAGTCTAACTGAATGTGGTTGGTGTAACTGGCACATGGAAGCACTAATATAGTGAAGGAGGCTCAGTGGAGGGTGCCATAGGAGTTAACTGGAGTCAGAATGGTCAATCTAGTCTCACTGGAGGTCCAACAGAGTGATAAACTCAGTAAAGAGTCAGTTAATCCTTAAATCAGGGAAATAACTGAAGATAACTCAATATAACTGAATATAACTGGACTGGTAGGTGAAGAAGGTGCCCTTGTCATGCAGTGAAGCAAAGGAGGGTGCACTAGTCACTGGGAGGGATAGAAATGATTTGAAAGAGGCTCCGAGGGCTAGTTTGTTGAGGACTAGGTGCTGGGACTGATGACCTAGAATACATGCAAACCCTAATTGCATGCAAACCCTAGTTTTGCATGCATGACTGAAAATGAAAATGACTGGAAAGCTAGTAGGACTAGGATGGAGTATAGGAATATCCTAACACCCCCCCTTAATCCATCCTGGGCCATGGTAACTAGGAACAAAGGTCACCCATACAGTAAATGAAATGATAATAAAATACATAACTGTCCATAAACTGAGGAAATGGGGGAAAGCCTCATGGGAGAAAACCCCCCCTCAAAAGAACAGTAAGTAACTCAAAGAACCGTCATGCATAAAAGAAAGAAGCTTTCATCAATGAAAACTTTTGGAAAAGACTTGACAAGCTGATCCCATGTAGGAAGGTCTCCCACTGTGTGGAGGATGAAGCAAGTCTTTCAGGAACTTTTTCTGTATCTAGAGCGAATGGAACATGAGTAGTCTTCCCAAAAGATGGAAGAGAGAACCCCATCATCATACTGCATCTCTCATGGAGAGATGGATGGCATAATGCAAGTTTGGCATGATGCTGAAGTCTAGTAGTTCTGTAAGCAAATAAATCGTCAACTGTGTTCTCAGTAGTAGCAAAGACTGTGTGAGAACATATTTCTCTTGAATCTGGATTGAGAATAAGTGTTGGTTCTAAATCTTCTTGAACCATGATCTCAACATCAAAATCTTGATCTTATTCTTCACTAGAAGAGGAGTCACTGTGATCTTCATCAGAATCTGAAGAAATAGTTGGAGAGAAAGGCATGAAGTGTGAGAACTCATATGCCTTTGAGGCATGATTAGCAATCCCATTCGCTATAACCTTTCCAGTGGAGATTTCTGTAATCTCTACTGTGTTTGGACCAAAAATTACTTGTTTTGGAGATCCCATATGAGTCATTTGATATACTGACAACAAATTAGCTATAAGAGAAGGAACAAATAAGACATTTTTGAACTTACCATGCTCCATATGAACTGTACCCAAACCTTTGGCAGAAATCTGAGAGTTGTCTCCCATATGAATGGTAGGCCCATCTTGAAGATCCAAAGAGGAGAAGGAGTCTTCTTGTGAAATCATGTGGTTGGAGGCTCCAGAATCTATGAGGAGGGCTTTTGTCTTTGAAAAACCAGCCATCAATGCATGGCAATCATCAGATCCACTTCCAGAATCAGTCATCTTTGCTTCTTTTGGAACAATAATTTGGTTTTGTTCAAGAAGCTTGGTTAGAAGATCAATCTTCTTGTGCATGCAGGCATGCTCAGGATGATTTCCTCTCTTGCAGTAGGTGCAATTAGGTCTCTTTTGTTTGTCATTATTGGATCTTGAAGGTTTCTTGCTTTTTCCTTTTTGTCCTCCTTTTGCATTCGCTCCACTTGATTCACCAGCTAAAAGAGCTAGATCTTTGGAGGTTTTGATGGCACCCATTTGAATCAATTTGTCCTCTTCTTGAATGAGAGCGGTAGTAAATTTTTCCAAGGTAGGAAACTTCCATCCAGGGATTGACATTCGCCCAGAATGAAAAGTAGAGACAAAAACAGAAAATTGAGATCCAAGTATGCTCAAAATGGAGAGCACTAATTGTTCATCACTTTTGGTGATTCCACAGTGCTTGCATTGAGTAACCATATTCTGAAATTTTGAGATGAATGTTTGAATGCTCTCGAAATTGCTAGGTTGCAGAGAAGCCAATTCATTTTCAAAAGTGTAGCCTCTCATCCCATCTTGTTTGCCAAATAGATTCCCCAATTTTGTCCATAACTCATTGGGAGACTTGACTCCTTCAACATGAAACAATAGATCTTCTGACATATGGAGGCATATGAATCCCAAAGCCTCATCCATTTTATTTAGATGCTTGGTTCTTTCAACAGCATGATGAGGAATAGCATCTTTTTCAAATACTATTCGATTTAGACTCTTGTGATACAAGTGAAATATAATCCTATCCTTCCATTCGAAGTAGTTGAATGGAGTGAGGATCAAAGGAGCAGGAGAAGAAGGAGAAGCATTCGAAATGCTCATCTTGACTACTAGAACAAGTGCAAAAAGAAACTATTGAATCTGCTGTTGGAACTTCGAAATACCTGCAAAAATACTCTCAAGAATGGAGGTAGAATAAACTCTCAAATGGCTCTAATACCATGTGAAATTGCCCACATAAGATCCAAAGAGATGATGCAAACCTCATAATGAAAGAATTTAGGAATAATAGAAGAATAGACAAGCAATAGAACTTAGATCCAAAGAAACTCTGATTGAGGCAGAATAATTACACATGTTACATTAAACTGAATATTAAACAGGTAAATATACAATGCTGAGTATGAGGATTCGAATTCACTAGGAGGAATTCGAATTAGCCTTCATGCACCAATCCATAATCAGTGGAGAGTCATCAATGCCTAACTAGGAGTCGACCTTCTCATCAGTGAAGTCATCAATCCACAAGTAATGGTCAACCGGGAGTCAAACTGAGTCTAACTGAATGTGGTTGGTGTAACTGGCACATGGAAGCACTAATATAGTGAAGGAGGATCAGTGGAGGGCGCCATAGGAGTTAACTGGAGTCAGAATGGTCAATCTAGTCTCACTGGAGGTCCAACAGAGTGATAAACTCAGTAAAGAGTCAGTTAATACTTAAATCAGGGAAATAATTGAAGATAACTCAATATAACTGAATATAACTGGACTGGTAGGTGAAGAAGGTGCCCTTGTCATGCAACGAAGCAAAGGAGGGCACACTAGCCACTGGGATGGCTAGAAATGATCTGAAAGAGGCTCTGGGGGCTAGTTTGCTGAGGACTAGGTGCTGAGACTAATGACCTAGAATGCATGCAAAATGCATGCAAACCCTAGTTTTGCATGCATGACTGAAAATGAAAATGACTGGAAAGCTGGTAGGACTAGGATAAAGTATAGGAATATCCTAACATGAGACTCAACAAAACATGAGCCATTTTTTAAAAGCTTCTCCATGCACAGTGACTAAGCATCCCATTGAAATCCCACTAAGATAAGACAACACATGCAGAACTTGCACAGGAAACAGAGTTGTCCTTTCAGAATTCAAATCAAATTATGGTCATAAAATACTAGAGAACAAGGAGGTTATTGAGATCCCGTTTGCAACTTTTGTTGCTGTGGGTCGACCTAAACTTTAAGCCTTGTAAGGTTCTTTAAAGAAAACTATAGACCAAGCCACAATAATTTGTGTCCCAATCTCCATCGCCAAGTTATTGTGCATGCTTATGATTGTGTAATTAGGACCCTTGTATTTTTTGGTTGTATTTATTATTATTTATCTAATGTTCTTTAGTTGCCCGGTATCATAGTTTAGATGTCCTAGAATTAAATGCTTAAGAAAGGATAATTTTTTTTAATCTAGTGTAGTTGTCTTTGTATCTATTGTGGTTGAAATATAGATAAGCTTATGTCACTAACTTTGCTTGCCTAACCTAGCTGGATTGAGTTTGTCATTAGTTTATTGGACTCTTATTACTACAAATATAGTGTACGGAGCACTTTTAGTGTTGAAAGAATAGTAGTTTATTTATCATGATTTTCTGTGTTCTTGGTTTTGGCATGTTAGATTATTTAATGCCTCTTTTGGACATTCAAGAAGAAAATGGTTGAGCAGTGATCACTGCTTATATCTAGTTTATAGCCTGAAATGGAGGTCTGCCTTTTAGCTAAATTGCATTGGTTTGTTTTGAATATTATGGTTACAATGTTACATTTTGCACATCATACTCCCCTAGAATGGGAAGAGCACTTGGAAATTATCCATGCACTCCCGTATTATTCATTTGATGGTTCTTAGTGAAAGCCCCAAAAAACATTAAATCAACATTCAGTTTTAACTTTTAAATATTGTAGCCTGGAGTGGATTAAACCTCTTTTGCTGGTTTGTCTTCCTAGAAAACATAGATGCATAATGTCGTGATGGTTTCATTGGAAAAGGTATTCTATTGTATTACAACCATTTTTAGCTTATACAGTCTTTATTTTTTTTCTCAGGAATGTAGATGCCACAAGATCTACAGCCCATGTGAGAACTGCTTGCAGTCTAAAAGTTTGATGTTGGATTGAACAATGCAAACATACATACAGATGGAAAGGGAGTCGTCAAAAGACCTTAGAGTCAGTGTTTCAAGTAATCTTAGTTCTTCAACTCAAGGTTCTATGCAAGATGATTATGATGTTATAGGGGACAGTTATGTTTGTGGTGAACTGATTTGGGATGGCTCTTGTAATTTTGGGACACACAAAATGGGAGCTGGTTCTGGTGTTAAAAGTTGCATGCTTCAACCAAAGCAGTTAGATTCAGCATTATTTCTAGATGTACAGAACATTGCTTGTGGTGGAAGACATGTTGCTCTGATTACAAGAAAAGGAGAACTTTTCACATGGGGTGAGGCATCTAGTGGTTGACTTGGCCATGTTGTGGATGTAGATGTTTCTCATCCACAATTGGTTGGTGCTTTAGCAAACAGTACGGTTGCATTTGTTGCATGTGGTGAATACCACACATGTGCAGTTACCAAGACATGTGAGTTGTACACATGGGGAGATGGTACTCAGAATGTTGGTCTTCTGGGGCATGGGAACAATGTTGGTTTTTGGATTCCTAGGAAAGTCTCTGGTTGTTTAGAGGGTGTCAAAATCAACTTTATTGCTTATGGAACATGGCATGTTGCTTTAATCACTACAGGTGGGAAGTTGTTTACATTTGGTGATGGAACATTTGGAGTCCTGGGGCATGGAGATTGTAAAGCCATCTCTTATCCTAGAGAAGTGGAGGGTTTGAAGGGTCTAAAGACTGTTCATGTGACTTGTGGTGTGTGGCATATGTCTACAGTGGTACAGCTTAGGCAGGAATGTTCCAGTGCAAGCAATTGCTCCAGTGGAAGTGTATTCACTTGGGGTGATGGTGACAAAGGTCGCCGGCCATGGGGAAAGGGAAAAGAAGCTTGTTCCCATTTGTGTGTCAACACTAAAAGAATACAACATATAGGAGGTTGCTTGTGGGAAAAATATTACAGTTGTTGTGGCAGCCGATCAAGTATTTACAATGGGAAACAGTTCTTATGGGCAGCTTGGTACTCTTCACCCTGAAGATATGCTGCGTAACTTAGTAGAAGGAAAGTTGGCAGAAGAAGCTGTTTAAGAGGTTTCTTGCAGTGCATATCATGTAGCAGTTTTGGCAATTAAGAAAGTAGTATATACATGGGGAAAGGGGGCCAATGGAAGGGTTGGCAATGGTGATATGGAAGATTGCAAGACCCTGACACTTGTTGAGGCTTTAAAGAACAAACAAGTGAAAAACATTGCTTGTGGATCCAATTTCACTGCAACTATTTTCCTTCATAAGAGGGTTTCAGGTGCATTGTGCTTTGGGTGCAGACAGTCTTTTGGATTGACAAGAAAGCGCCACAATTGCCACCATTGTTGACAGTTATACTACCATTCGTGTAGTTCTAAGAAGGTTGTGAAAGAAGCATTATCTCCCAATACAAATAAGTCAAATCGTGTGTGCCATTCTTGTTATTTGAAATTGAACAAAGGATCGGAAACCAGCATAACCTTACATAATAACATAAAAGAGAAGTTGGACAAGCAAGAAACAAAAATCCTAAGGACACCATGGCTTTCTGGTTTTGAACAGTTCAAATGGCTTGAAGGAAAGTCTCAAACTAAACGTGGTAAAAAGTACAATCAACCAGTGTGCAATGGAGCTGTAGAACTCCTAGCCTTGTTACAGTTGAATGAACTTAACTTATTAAATTGTGATCTATCAAACAGTACCGAAAATACATCTTACGCCTTTTCCTCAGGTTGGAAATATTTCAAGAGTTGTTTCACCATTTTTAGCACAGCCAACTCCACCTCAATCTGCATCACCAATTCCGACAATGACTGGCCTTGCTTCAGCCAAATCTGTTGTTGATAATCTGAGAATTAAAAACAATATTTTGATCCAAGAGGTGCTGAAGTTGAGAGCTCAGGTAATTTCTTTTTATTTTAGTACATTTGAGCTTGTTTCAATTCCTAACAGTTCCTTGTATGGTGACCAAGCAATCTTGTCGATATATAATCCTTTATAGGTATATGTAGGGTGAACAGATAGTGATGTTTCATTAATGTGTATGGTACTGTTTAGGTTGAAAACTTAACAAAGCTATGTCAGTGTCAAGAAAATGAATTACATCAGACTACTAATATCATAAAGGAAACCACTACATTGGCCATAGAAGAATCTTGTAAACACAAGGCCACAAAGGAGGTTATTAGGTCCCTAACGGCACAGGTGAGTTTTGATGGCCTTAATATGGGACATTCTTACTCTGACTAGGAAGTACCATATAGAGTATTGTTCTTTATATTATGTCCTATGCCTTTCTTAGATTGAAGTTATTTATATTGTCTAGTGTTTCTGTTATGGTCTTTGACAAAAAGCATGAAAAAATATAACAATATTATCCAGAAACTTGGAGGAAACATGATGGTTTCTTGCCTTGATTGCAGGTTAGTGGTTGTTGAAGTCACCTCTGAATAAAATGATCACATAAGTATTCATACTTCTTGTCAGCAAGCAAACTCGAAGGTATTGTTGCTAATATTTCATCTCATTTCATTTCCATTTATCTAGTGGCTAAGAGTACTTAGAGCTAATGCCCATTCTTCTTGATGTGAAATGGAATAAGTAGTATATTTATTTTTACTATTCTATATACATTTTTGGTAATGAGTTGCTCCATTGGAGACTAAAGAAAATTACAAGGGATCCTATCTTGTTGATTCCAAAATTTCTATTTGATTTTTTAAAAATATTTTAGAGGTTACTTTTTCCTAGGATGGGCATATACATCCTAGGAATGAACATCCAAATCTTATAAAAACTCTCCAAATGTTGTCTAACAATATGTCCATCCATTCTAATATCATGGAATAAGTAAATGATGTATTGGTTTATTAGATGTGGAGATTTTTTGTACATATATTTTAAATATTCCAAATTTACTAGTTCAAGTCTTGGTCCTTTGAAGTTAAGATGGATATCCAAATATGATTGAAACTATCTGAAATTTGTGTAATATGTTCATGGAACTTGAGAGAAACATGCACCTATGTTCATTTTACAGGGGAGGATGGCTTGGCCCACATTGGAGGAAGATGAGTTTGAGACACCATTTGCTCATCCTTTGATTCTATATAAACTGAAATTCTCCTTTCCATGGCATCATCCACCATTATCTTCAAGTTACTTATGAATTTTCAGTCAAATTCAGATATATTGGCATGACTCTAGATGAATCGGTAGATAGTTTAACGATGGATGCATGCTTGTCATTCCTATAAATTTATGGGATTTTTGCATTTTGCATCATTCAAGCATACAAAATAATGATTACCAAGTTAGTATAGATCCATAATGGCTTACCTTGCACTAGTCCTTCAAGTTTTTCAACTGCTTTTATTAAGTGCAAAAATATATTTGCACTTAATAAATGCAGTTGAAAGACTTGAAGGACTAGTGCAAGGTAAGCCATTATGGATCTATAGTAACTTGGCAATCATTATTTTGTATGCTTGAATGATGCAAAATTTGTTTGAATATCATCATTTTCAAGCAATAACAACTTCTTAAAGGGTGCTAGCTCAATGGTAGAGCACCTGCCTAATTATAGGAAGGAGATTGGTGGTTTGATTCCTCCGTACCCTATCATAAATTAGTGACTAAGAAAATGACTAAATTCGCATATATATGACTATTAGTAGCTAATTTCCAGTATCTTATAGCACGACTAGCGTTTAGTCGTATTTAGCTTAGTCATTAATATGTTATCATCTAGTAGTTTATTTAGTCATATATTTGGTCATTAATTGTGACAATCAATAACTAAATCAATGACTAAATCAACGACTTAATCAGTGAGTATAAATGACTAAATCAATGACTTAATCAGTGAGTATCAATGACTTAATCAATGACTATCGATGACTAATAAGTCAACCAATTAATGACTAGTGAAATACGACTAGAGATAAGATAGTGGAAATCGGATACTATTAGTCACCGACTCAAAAATAGTCGTTTATAGTCGAATTTTAGTCATTTTTTTAGTCATTAATTTCTCATTTTGTACTAGTGCCACAACCATGTTCTTTACCAAGTTTTGAACAAATGGACTGCACCAATACAATAAAAACGTTATCTAATATCGATAGCCCATCAAACCACTATCATCTAACTTCAATATAAATAAATTGCAGTCATGCTTTTTAAGTACTATCGTTGTCATTCTTATTGGCATTGTGTTTAATATTATCAATATTGTTTTTATAAATTAAGTCTAAAAATTGTAGTGTTCGCACAGGTGTCCACAGGCTCCAGCGACTAGCCATAGCCACCGGGGATCAACATATCTCCACGTGCATACGTATCGTGTGTATTAAAGCATAAATTTAATTTCAAATATGATGGCTTGTCTATGTATATTTATATTTTTCTAGATTAAACTATGAGGTTATAAATGTCTATGCAGGTGCGAGCACCTCGGCCTGGCAGTGTCGTTATTCCTCCCTCCCAGGCATTTCAGCCACCATATATGGTAGTTGCTTCCCCTGGAATACATGCCCCATTCCATGCATCCCTCCCCACCCCCTTCCATCCATCCCCCCCTTCCTATCCAGCACCACAGTTCCATCTAGCTGCCCCTTTCATTTCATATCATGCGCCCCATCAACCCATCCCAACCTTTCCACCACCTCCGTATAAGTTTCCCATGTTCCCACCCTCTCCCATTCGACCATGACACACCACCCATCCACAGTCACCCATCCCTCCACCGCAACACATACCTCACCCCCCCACATTCCCCCACCACACTCACTTCCCCTTCCACGGTGCCCCCATCCATACTACAGCCAATTGGGGTTTATCGCTCTAGACATGCATCTCCACTTCTCCCACCCAAGTCCATGCCTCCTTCTTCCACCTCTCCTTCTTCCACTAAGCCCCCCAGTGGTGTAGCCATCGTCGATGTGGCTACATCCTCCCTTATACCATCCACCATAGCATCGGAGCAGGATGTCCAACCGACTGCTCCATTCGCCAGCCCTGAAGACCAGCTAGTTGTGTTCACGGTGAGATTGACTAGTTTATGAAAATCTCATTCAATTTTAATGAAAATTACTATATGCATCTAATTTCATCAGTTATCTGATTGTTCTAAATGTTGCAGGGTGGCATTGTCGAGAGACTAGGAGCACGGAGGAGGGAGACCCCCTCACAACTTACAGTCTCGCATGGGGTGAGTTATCTAAGATTTGAAAACTATTTTTATTTTTAAATTATGTTTTATACTTGTATAATTGCTAGGAAAAGTTGACATATTATTGTTGTCGTTTCAGGGCTCAGGGGGACGTGGTCCAAGTCTCCCAAAGGACCCATCTTCCTCTAGCGTGAATAAGAGGAACATCGATTTTGGAGATGCACCCGGGAGATCCGAGGGTGGGCAGGAGGATTGTGAGACCCTCCTATGTACACTAGCCACAATGTGGCATTTTGGGCATGAGTTGCCATATTTTGTATAGGGAACCATGGGCCATATTTTGTATAGGGCACGAGTTGCCATATTTTGTACAGGGCACGAGTTTCCATTATATAGATGTTGGGAACGATGTTCCATTTTTCCAAAAAGTGTACATGATTGGATCATTTTTGCATATTAATAAATAGATCCGCACTTGTCTATATGGCTTTGTCTTTGATTACATTTTGCATACATGATTTTGTCTTCAATAACAATGTTATGGAAAAGTTTTCACATACATATAGATGTTATTTCTAAACACCAAGTGACCTCAATATAAGTCCCTTGTATTTGAAGGGGTCTTGCATCTTTTCCTTTCAGCAACAACATACCTAACCAAGCAAACTAAGGAGTGATATTTACATTACAAAGTGTTGTGACTTTAGGGCTACAAAAAAATTAATAGGAGATGATGACTTCTTCCATACTTAACCTTGTAATTGTTATAATAGCCAATTCTAACAAGCATTGCATCACATATTATATCAAATTAACCTAGATATATGAGAAATTCATATGTGTGCTTGGATGGAAGGGTTAACCATATCACTTGAATTAGTTCAAACATGAGGGGTGTGCATAGGTACAATTGGATTAAGCAATAAAAGAGAATTGTTAACGTAGTTACATATGGATCGTTCTTTGTGTGTTAGTATGTTCCTTTAATGAAATCATGGTTAATGTGTTGAACTACTACTTGCACAAGTTGGCATAGACCCTTAGTGTTTATAATGTCTTCAATATTTTGGTAATATTGATAATCACTCTTTGTAATTTAAGTATCTTGAATTTTTTTTATGTTAAGACACATATTGAACATAGTCAACTCAATGGTTCAAGACATCATTTTACCCCATTATCCATGGAAGATTCATTGGAGTCATATGAACCTCATTGTCATCACCTCAACCATGGTCAAGACGCCAAGCTCCATCCTTAGTAGTCAAAACCTCATGTTTGCACCCATATCACACTCAACAATAAAAAATTATTTTAAAGGACATGTCTGGGGGTTGAGGGAATCTTGATGGATAATATCCTTAAAACATTTATATTTGATTTGAGGCTTCATATGTCCTCACCTTATCATTGTCAATACCTAAAGACCCATCCTTAGTGCAAAAAACCTCCAAATGGAATCCATATCCAAAACAAAGGCCATGTATCTCGTCTAGAGAGCTTGTGTGGTGATTCAAGGACTTGTTCATGGCTCATGAGCATGCAAATATTCATTTAGGTCCTAATAACCTTTATATTTTTTAATCAACATGCTCGAGGTCTAGAGACCCATCCCTTGTGTTGAAAATCCTTTGTTGGCATTGTTGTAGGAGCTTATTTCAACTAGTCAACTAGGATAAAGAGTTGACTAGAGGTATACATGTAAGATTCAACTAAGTAGTCATGTTGGTTGACTGACTAATAAAGATAGTTACAAGAGCTATAGTTACCTCCCCTCTATGTAAAGAGCATAAAGATGCATCATCCTATCATTGTAAAAATAAATAATTGTTAAGGATTAATAAAAGGCTAATTATTGATGGCTCTAAAGTTACATTCTCCCCTTTCTCACTTTCCATTTGTGTATGAATATGTAGATATATCTTGGATAATGACACATATCAGTAATACTAATTACGACACATATTATATAATGGATGCGTTCATGCATATACGTTGTGTGAGAAGGAGACTATTTAGTGGTGGAAAGTAAATTGGAAAATTACATGAGAAATTATGCAAGAAGGAATCAACTAACTATTGCACACTCTAGTGCATGATTTTTTATAATCATTCATGAGAGGTTCTTAGAGTCAAATACATTGGATATAAATAAATTCCTCAAGATAAATAATACATGACCATAGAAGAAGATTGAAATTTGAGGTCAAAACTCATTATTGAAGGTAGAACGAACTTGGCGCGATAGACGTATATCCCCAAACCAAAAAACTCTTATATTATGTTGATTATGTTGGTTATTGGCTTCACCCAACAAAATTATATTTAAAAATACACATATGGCTAGACTTGGTTCCCCATGCTCAATGCTCACTATATTTAACAACACACTTATCTTAAATTTAATTCATGTCTTATTAAATATTTTGTAATGAAATAGATATTTGAGAGCACCAGCTTAGACCAAACCATACCAATTTCCTTCTATAACTCTAAGCCTGACCCTCACCCAAACCCTAGAACTAAACCCTCTGTACCCTTTAGATACTTCCTCCAATATGTCCTAACCTCCCTACAAGTAACACTACCTCTTCACCCTCTCCACAATGGTGCCACTATCATGAAACTCAAAAGCTTGATAAATTTACTGAGCAAAACCCTCCATCATCATTGTCATCTCTACGTTCATCATCAACATCTCCATCATCATCATCTTCATCATCATCATCATCATCATCTTCATCATCGTCCCCATCATCATAAACATCTTCATCATCATCACCATCATCATCATCAGCAAAATATTCATCATCATCACCATAATCATCAACATCTTCATCACCATTGTCATCTATAGGTTCCTCATCAACATCTCCATCATCATCATCTTCTTCGTCATCATCATCATCATCATCTTGATCACCATCACCATCATCATCAACATCTTCATCATCATCACCATCTTCATCATCATTGTCATCTCTAGGTTCCTCATCAACATCCCCATCATCATCATCTTCTTCATCATCATCATCTTAATCACCATCACCATCACCATCATCATCAACGTCTTCATCATCATTACCATCATCATCATCATCATCAACATCTTCATCTTCATTGTCATCTCTAAGTTCCTCATCAACATCTCCATCATCATCATCTTCTTCGTCATCATTATCATCATCTTCATCACCATCACCATCATCATCAACGTCTTCACCATCACCACCATCTTCATCATCATTGTCATCTCTAGGCTCCTCATCAACATCTCCTTCTATAACTCTAACCCTGACCTAGCACTAAGCCCTTTGTACCCTTTAGATACTTCCTCCAATATGTCCTAACCTCCCTACAAGTAACACTACCTCTTCACCCTCTCCACAATGGTGCCACTATCATGAAACTCAAAAGCTTGATAAATTTACTGAGCAAAACCCTTCATCATCATTGTCATCTCTAGGTTCATCATCAACATCTCCATCATCTTCATCTTCATCTTCATCATCATCATCATCATCATCATCATCATCTTCATCACCGAAGCCATCATCATCAACATCTTCATCATCATCACCATCATCATCATCATCATCAACAACAACATCTTCATCATCATCACCATCATCATCAATATCTTCATCATCATTGTCATCTCTAGGTTCCTCATCAACATCTCCATCATCATCATCTTCTTCGTCATCATCATCATCATGATCATCTTCATCACCATCACCATCATCATCAATGTCTTCATCATCATAACCATCTTCATCATCATTGTCATCTCTAGGTTCCTCATCATCCCCATCATCATCATCATCATCATCTTCCTCATCATCATCATCTTCATCACCATCACCATCATCATCAACGTCTTCATCATCATCACCATCATCATCATCATCAACATCTTCATCATCATTGTCATCTATAGGTTCCTCATCAACATCTCCATCATCGTCATCTTCTTCATCATCATCATCATCATCTTCATCACCATCACCATCATCATCAATGTCTTCATCATCATCACCATCATCATCATCATCACCATCTTCATCATCGTTGTCATCTCTAGGTGCTAGTTTTTCATCATTTAATTCAATAGATCTAGGATCTTAACTAAAAGACCAACATGTACAACATATCAAGCATAAGAGACAAGAGACAAGAGACACAAAAAA
The DNA here is from genome assembly GCA_027924585.1 of Larix kaempferi. Taxonomy (NCBI): domain Eukaryota; kingdom Viridiplantae; phylum Streptophyta; class Pinopsida; order Pinales; family Pinaceae; genus Larix; species Larix kaempferi. Next base: position 443,605 of record BSBM01000861.1, on the reverse strand, counting down.
TTTCACCAGGGAAAACCAAGAAGGTGAAAAACCCCACAACTTCCTCAGAGATAGAATAAGCATCAATACAAGGATCACAATGATCAAACCCAAGATATAGATATCTTCAGCAGCATGCTCCTCCTCCACTTGTGCGCACCCTCCTCTTCTCTCACTAATTCGAAGTGAGTGAATAATGGAATGTGTAAAATGAGAGAGTCACACTCTCTATTTATACACTAACTTTACTTGACCTTTACTCAACTAGGTCGGCCCCAACTTAACCACTTAACATAATGCTGACTGGGCCGACCCCTATGAGGGTGGTCTAATAACCCTTTGACCCACATGACTCATACAGGGCCAACCCCATCAAGGTGGTCTAATAACCCATCAAGTATAAGTTACGACACTTACAATATAACTTGTGACACATGCAAGTACAACTGACGACACTTCCAATTGGAGGAATAATACATCTCCGTTGGGGATACAATAAAGTACAATTATAATATACAAGTGAATATTTTCCGAAGTTACAAATACATCAACACTCCCTCTTAACTAGGAAGGTATTATCTTGACACACGTCATCAATACATATAAGCACAAGTCTTCAATTCTGGACCTGGATCATCAACACTAGATCACGGAGCATCATCATCAATGATCATCACTACTGCTATACTCGACATCTCGATCATTGGTGCTATCTCATAATTCTTCTCGTCATAGAAAGTTATATAGAGCTATCCCTTTTTCATGTTGGATGTAGGCCTAGCCTCCATGTAGGTCTTCATCATCTCTGCGAGCAAGCCATCAAGTAGGTACATCTCAGGACTGATTATACTGCCTCTGCAAAACCTACAAGATCTCCCAGGACTAATTACACTGCCTCTGCAAAACCTACAAGAACATCTCAGGACTGACTATATGCCTCTGCAAAACCTGCAAGATCTCCCAGGACTGATTACACTAGCTCTACAAAACCTGCAAGAGCATCTCAGGACTGATTATATGCCTCTACAAAACATGTGTACCCTACTGTCACATCATCGTCTTTAGATCACCTCATAGTCCACGGAGCACAACCCAAATGCACATCATACAACACTTACACCACCGATATGGGATAACACATCTATCACCATTCGGTGAAGGCACCATCACTTACATCATGACCATGGGAGAACACATCTATCACCATGTTGGAAAGGCATATCTAGCCCTTACATCTCACCATGGGAGAACACATCTATCACCATGTGAGAATGGCCCAACCCTTATATTTCAGCATAGTAGAACACATCTGTCACTATTTGAAAATGGCTCAGCCCTTACATTTCACCATAGGAGAACACACCTATCACTATGTGAAAATGGCTCAGCCGTTACATCTCACCATAGGATAACACATCTATCACTATGTGAGAATGGCTCCAGCCCTTACATAACACCATGGGAGAACACATCTATCACCATGTGAGAAAGGATCATGTGCATCTATGTCTCTGGACTCATCACCTCACCTTGGAAGGAATCTCTATCTGAAGTACACCAAATCTCTCTTTGAAGTACTCAAACTTCACTCTGGCCAGCGGCTTGGTCAACACATCGGCTATCTACTTGTTCGTCGCAACATACAGGAGCTTCACTGCTCCTCTCTGCACCATATCCCTGATATAGTGATATTTGATCTCAATGTGCTTCAACCTGTCACGGAACACCGGGTTCTCAGACATCTTCACAAAACTCTGGTTGTCAAAGAAGATACAGGTAGCATTCAACGAGAGATCAAATAACTCAGACAGTAGCTTCATAAGCCATACTGCCTCACAACTAGCTGAACAAGCTGCAACATACTCTTCTTCGGTTGTACTCGGTGCCACATAGGACTACTTCCTGCTAAACCAAGAGATCATAGTAGATCCCATACTGAAGCAGCACCCCGGAGTGCTCTTCCTATCTACAACACTTCCTGCCCAATATGAATCAACATAACCCTCCAGGTTAAACCTTTGATTTGCATCATACTTGAGCCCATAATCAAGCGTACCCTCTAGGTACCTCAGAATATGCTTTACAACTATCAGGTGAACATGTCTAGGATCTGTCAAAAACTGGCTCAAGGTGTTCACTGCAAAGCAAGTATCTGGTCTTGTGTTCGTCAGGTACATCAAGGACCCAGTCATCTGACGATACACCATGACATCAACCGGCTCAGATGAAGCATCACACAATAGCTTCAGGTTCGATGCCATAGGTGTGGCCATGGCCTTGCAGTCCATCATCCCGAACCGCTTCAGGATATCTACTGCATACTTCCCTTATCCAAGGAAGATTCTATCTACACTCTGCCACACCTCCATTCCTAGAAAGTAGTGCATCATCCCCAAGTCCTTCAACTCAAACTTGGCAGCAAGCTTCCTCTTTGTGTCGAAAATCAATCTATCCTCACCTGTAACAAATAAGTCATCCACATACAGTAGTAGTATCACTGGATTTCCTTCCTCAACCTTGTAGTAAAGGTTGGAATCTGCTTTACTTTTAGTAAATCCCAAAATGTATAGAAAGTTGTCTATCCTACCATACCAAGTCCTAGGAGCTTGCTTCAAGCCATACAAGGCTTTCTTCAATCTGCACACATATGACTCTCTATCATGTGTCTTAGAATCAAGTGGTTGCTCCACATACACTTCCTCTTCGACTACACCATTCAAGAAGGTTGTCTTTACATCCATCTAGTGTATCTTCCATTTCATCATTGCAGCCAGGGAAAGTACTGATCTGATGGAAGTGTAATTGGCTACAGGTGCAAAAGTCTCTTCATAATCTATCCCTCTTTTTGGGAGAAGCCACGAGCCACAAACCTCGCTTTGTATTTCTCTATGCTACCATATGCAGCATGCTTGATCTTATAGATCCACTTGGAAGTCACAACAGACTTTCCTTCTAGTCTTGGGACCACATCCAAAACATCATTCTTCATGATCGACTGGTACTCCTCGATCATGGCATTCTTCCATTACTTCATCCCGGATCCTGGGAACTTCAGATTCTTCAATTTCTTTAATATATAGTTTTCTTTGAACTTCGTTGTTGGAACAAATGTTGTAGTCCTTCTTTTGTAGGTGATTGTACATGATCTTTCCTACAAGTCAAATTCAATTGCATGACTAGAAACTTCTCATAGTTTTTCAAATACACATTCTTAATAATGCATAAAGACATATGTCATACAGTCATGCAATTATCTTAGCCAACGCTTCAATACAACATTTATCCATATCTCGTATTCACACGGTAACTTTCTATATGCCTTCCATCTCTATCTTAGGAAGGTTCCAGCTGGGAACGATAGCCATAAGTGCACGGTCGACGATTTTGCAAATTTGACCCCAATGTGCAAAAATTGCACACTCACTTACTGAGAAAAACCCTAGTTTCCAAAATGGACTTACAAGGTGACACCTGGGCCATAGGACCAGAGGAGAGGGGCAACCCTAGCACTATTTCGACGTCCTGAATCCAACTGAGTCAATGGTTTGTCGATCCAAGCCATGGTTGTCATTCTATGGCTCATTCCATCTCGCATCCAAAAGGCCTTCAGGGACACCTGCTGGATACCTACCAGGGGCAGGTGCAACAAAACCAAGTTTCGGGGTGTCCTGCAAGTGTGTCTAGGAAGGTTCCAACTGGGAATGATAGCCATAAGTTCTCGGTCGATGATTTTCCAAATTTGACCCCCATGTGCAAATATTGCACACTCCCTTACTGAGCAAAACCCTAGTTTCCAAAATGAACCTACAAGATGACACCTGTGCCATGGGACCGGAGGTGAGGGGCACCCCTAGCACTATCCCGAAATCCTGAATCCAATGGAGTCAACGGTTTGTTGATCCGAGCCACGCTCGTCATTCTATGGCTCACTCTGTCTCGCATCCAAAAGGCCTTCATGGACACATACTGGATACCTACTGGGGGCATAGAATTCCAACCGTGCAACAAAACTGGGTTCCAGGGAGTCCTGCAAGTGTGTCTAGGAAGGTTCCAGCTGGGAACGATAGCCATAAGTGCCCGGTCGATGATTTTGAACATTTGACCCCCATGTGCAAAAAATGCACACTCCCTTACTAAGAAAAACCCTAGTTTCCAAAATGGACCTACAAGATGACATCTAGGCCACGAGACTGGAGGAGAGGGGCACCCCTAGCACTATCCCGACATCCTGAATCCAATGGAGTCAACAGTTTGTTGATCCAAGCCATGGTTGTCATTTTATGGCTCACTCTATCTCGCATCCAAAAGGTGTTCATGACACGTGTTGGATACCTACTAAGGGAATAGAATTCTAACCGTGCAACAAAACCAGGTTCCAGGGAGTCCTGCAAGTGTGTCTAGGAAGGTTGCAGCTGGGAACGATAGCCATAAGTGCCCGGTCGATGATTTTGCAAATTTGACCACAATGTGAGGGCCATTTCTCGTCCGGAGGCCCCTGGGTGGGCGTGGCCACTGTGGACACGTACACAATGGCCATAGGCACCTGTGAGAGTCGATGGAATCCAACTCTGCTCGCCGGTTTGGGTTTCGTGGCCCCAGAGAAAATCCTCAAACTATTCCTGAATGGCCATGGGGTGCCCAACTAGAATGCCCATAGCACCCAAACCATGGCTCCGTTCACGCATCCATTGATTCTGGTGGGTTTGGGACGCCAGGTTTCAGCTAGGGGACCACCTACACCGTGCCCCAAATACCCAGAAATAGTGCCAATGAGCTATCTCCAGAGCTAGGGTTTTGCTCAGTGAGGGCCATTCCAAATTCTCTCAAGGGGGGCATTTCTGATCCAGAGGCCCCCTAGCATGCATGGACACTGTGGACAAGTCCACAATGGACACCTAGACCTGTGGGAGCCGACGAATCCAAGTCCGCTTGCTGGTTTGGGTTCCGTGGCCCCAGAGCAAATCTTGAAAGTGGCCCTGAATGGCCCCAAGGTTCCCAACTAGAATGCCTGTAGCACCCAAAATGTCGCTCCGTTCGTGAATCCATTGATTCTGGTGGGTCCAGTACGTTGGGTTTCAGCTAGGGGAACCCCCACATAGTGCCTCGAAGACCCGGAAATGGTGCCAATGAGCCATCTCCGAATCTAGGGTTTTGCTCAGTAAGGGCCATTCCAAATTCGCTCAAGGGGGCCATTTCTCATCAGGAGGACCCAGGTCATGCGTGGTCACTATGGACAGGTCCACAATGGCCGCATGGACCTAGGGAAGCCAACGAAATTGAATTTCGCTCATCGGTTTGGGTTCCATGGCCCTGGAGCAAATCCTCAAACTGTCCCTGAATGGCCCCAGGGTGCCCCACTAGAATGCCCGTAGCACCCAAACCGTGGCTCCGTTCGTGAATCCATTGATTTCAGTGGGTCCACGACACCAGTTTTCAGCTAGGGGAACCCCCACACCATGCCTTGAAGACCCAAAAATGGTGCCAATGAGCCATCTCCAGAGCTAGGGCTTTGCTTAGTGAGGGCCATTCCAAATTCACTCAAGGGGGGAATTTCTCATTCGGAGGCCCCTGGGCATGCATGGCCACTGTGCACGGTTCCACAATGGCCACGTGGACCTATGGGATCCAATGGAATCCAATTCCTTTTGCCGGTTTGGGTTCCGTGGCCCTAGAGCAAATCCTCAAAGTGTCCCTGAACGACCCTGGGGTGCCCGACTAGAATGCCCACAGCAACCAAACCGTGGCTCCGTTCATGAATCCATCAATTCCAGTGGGTCCGAGACACCGGGTTTCGGCTAGGGGTCCCCCCACATGATGCCTCGAAGACCCATAAACGGTGCCAATGAGCCATCTCCGGAGCTAGGGTTTTGCTCAATGAGGACCATTCCAAATTCGCTCAAGGGGGCCATTTCTCATCCAGAGCCCCCCGGGTGTGTGTGGCCATTGTGGATAGGTCCACAATGGCCATGTCCACCTACCCATGGTGACCACACCCACCTGGGGGCCTCTGGATGAGAAATGGCTCCCTTTAGCGAATTTGGAATGGCCCTCACTAAGCAAAACCCTAGCTCCGGAGATGGCTCATTGGCACCATTTCCGGGTCTTCGAGGCATGGTGTGGGGGTGGCCCTAGATGAAACCCGGCATCCCAAACCCACCGAAATCATCAGATTCATGAATGAAGCCACAGTTTGGGTGCTGCAGGCATTCTAGTCGGGCACCCCGGGGCCATTCAAGGACACTTTGAGGATTTGCTCTGGGGCCAGGGAACCCAAACCGACAAGCGGAATTGAATTTCGTCAGCTCCCACAGGTCCATGTGGCCATTGTGGACCTGTCCACAATGGCCACGCATGCTCAGGGGCCTCTGGATGAGAAATTCCCCCCTTGAGTGAATTTGGAATGGCCCTCACTAAGCAAAACCCTAGCTCCAGAGATGGCTCATTGGCACTATTTCTGGGTCTTCGAGGCATGGTGTGGGGGGTCCCCTAGTTGAAAGCTGGCGTTTCGGACCCACCAGAATTGACGGATTCACGAACATAGGCATGGTTTGGGTGCTACGGGCATTGTAGTCGGGCACCCCGGAACCATTCAGGGACACTTTGAGGATTTGCTCCGGGGCCAAGGAACCTAAACTAGCAAGCGAACTTGGATTCCGTAGGCTACCATAGGTGCGTATGGCCATTACAGACCTATCCACTGTGGCCACACACGGCCAGGGGCCTCTAGACGAGAAATGCCCCCCTTGAGCAAATTTGGAATGACCCTCACATTGGGGTCAAATTTGCAAAATCGTTGACCAGGCACTTATGGCTATCGTTCCCAGCTAGAACCTTCCTAGACACACTTGAAAGACTCCCCAGAACCTGGTTTTGTTTCACGGTTGGAATTCTATGCCCCCGGTAGGTATCTAGCAGGTGTCCCTTAAGGCCTTTTGGATGCGAGACGGAGTGGGCCATAAAATGACGACCGTGGCTCGGATCGACAAACCGTTGACTCCATTGGATTGAGGATGTCGGGTAGTGATAGGGGTGCCCCTCTCCTCCTGTCCCATGGCCCAAGTGTCATCTTGTAGGTCCATTTTGGAAACTAGGGTTTTTCTCAGTAAGTGAGTGTGTAATTTTTGCACATGGGGGTCAAATTTGTAAAATCGTCGACCAGGCACTTATGGCTATCGTTCCAAGATGGAACCTTCCTAGACACACTTGCAGAAGTCCCCGGAACCCGGTTTTGTTGCACCTGCCCTTGGTAGGTATCCAGCAGGTGTCCCTGAAGGCCTTTTGGATGCGAGATGGAATGAGCCATAGAATGACGACCATGGCTTGGATCGACAAACCATTGACTCAGTTGGATTTAGGACGTCGAAATAGTGCTAGGGTTGCCCCTCTCCTCCAGTCCTATGGCCCAGGTGTCACCTTGTAAGTCCATTTTGGAAACTAGGGTTTTTCTCAGTAAGGGAGTGTGCAATTTTTGCACATTGGGGTCAAATTTGCAAAATCGTCGACCGGGCACTTATGGCTATAGTTCCCAGCTGGAAACTTCCTAGACACACTTGCAGGACTCCTCAGAAGCCAGTTTTGTTGCATGGTTGGAATTCTATGCCCCCGGTAGGTATCCAGTAAGTGTCCTTGAAGGCCTTTTGGATGCGAGACGGAACGAGCCATAGAATGACGAGCGTGGCTCGGATCGACCATCCGCCAAATCTGTTGGATTCAGGACATCGGGATAGTGCGAGGGGTTCCCCTCTTCTCCGGTCCCGTGGCCTAGTTGTCACCTTGTAGGTCCATTTTGGAAACTAGGGTTTTGCTCAGTAAGTGAGGGTGCAATTTTTGCACATTGGGGTCAAATTTGCAAAATCGTCGACCAGGCACTTATGGTGATGATGATGATGATGGTGATGATGATGGAGACATTGATGATGATGGTGATGATGATGGAGATGTTGATGATGATGGTGATGGTGATGGTGATGAACATGATGATGATGATGATGATGATGAAGATGATGATGATGGAGATGTTGATGAGGAACATAGAGATGGCAATGATGATGAAGATGTTGATAATGATGATGATGGTGATGATGATGAAGACGTTGATGATGAGTGTGATGGTGATGGTGATGAAGATGATGATGATGAAGAAGATGATGATGGTGGGGATGTTGATGAGGAACCTAGAGATGACAATGATGATGAAGATGGTGATGATGATGAAGACGTTGATAATGATGGTGATGGTGATGAAGATAATGATGATGATGATGATGATGGTGAAGATGATGATGATGATGGAGATGTTGATGAGGAACCTAGAGATGACAATGATGATGAAGATGTTGATGATGATGGTGATGGTGATGATGATGAAGACGTTGATGATGATGGTGATGGTGATGGTGATGAAATTGATGATGATGAAGAAGATGATGATGATGGAGATGTTGATGAGGAACCTAGAGATGACAATGATGATGAAGATGTCAATAATAGTGGTGATGATGATGAAAATGTTGTTGTTGATGATGATGATGATGGTGACAATGATGATGATGAAGAAGATGATGATGATGGAGATGTTGATGAGGAACCTAGAGATGACAATGATGATGAAGATATTGATGATGATGATGATGGTGATGATGATGATGAAGACATTGATGATGATGGTGATGGTGATGAAAATGGTGATGAAGATGATGATGATGACGGAGATGTTAACGAGGAACCTAGAGATGACAATGATGATGAAGATGGTGATGATGATGATGATGAAGATGTTGATGACGATTTTGATGATGATGATGATGGTGATGATGATGTTGAAGATGATGATGACAAGTCCCTCTAAGTGGTTATCTATAGGAATCAAGCATCAATATTCAACCATAAATGAGTATGTTTTAAAATAAATTTTTAGGATACATATCTAAGAGTCTAGAAGATCTCTATGCATTTTTCCATCAAATTTGGTCAAGGAGATTCTAGTATCTATTTAGAATATATTAGTGGAAACCGTAGGTTGATGACACAATGCTTGGATAAGATAAAAAACCCAAAATATAGCTAGATTTGGGTGAGCATTGAGCATGGGGAACCAAATCTATGAATATGTGTATTGTTAAATATAATATGTGTATTGTGTTCTAGTTGCGTTGTTGGTTTTGGCTATTTGTTCCCTATGTTAGGAGTTTTTCTTTTTTTTCTTTAACTTGTGTGTAGAACTCTAGGCATCAATGGTTGTTGGTTGATTAACATAAACTTGTTGTTGAAGACAATGAGGGATTCCTAGATGTCCTAAAGATTATAGGTTTGTTGAGGAAACCCTAGGAGTTATATGGTAGGGATCATGAAGATATAACCACTGGTGAAGATAAGGGAAGAGACATGGCTAGAGTTTGCATGAGAAGAGATTATTTCCTTTATTTAATAGAATGTGTAATTATCATCATAAATGTGTCATAATGTCTAAGAGTAATATGCCATAACTGTGAAAAATATAACATAACCTTACACAGAAAAAGAGAAGTTATTAATTGTCATAATTGTAAGGAATCTATCATACTAGTATACCCACTTGGAGTTCAAATACCCCCTATTGAGGGTACGTGTGGTGGTTCACAGATTCTAGGGCTAGATTAGGTTAATAGGGCTCGATTAGGTTTCTAGGATTCTAGATCAGTTTCCTAGGGTTAGATTAGTGTTTCTAGGGCTAGTTTAGGTTTCTAGGAATAGATTAGGTTTATAGTATTCTAGCTTAGTTTTCTAGTGTTAAATTAGTGTCTCTAGGGTTAGTTTAGCTTTCTAGGATTTCTAGGGCTAGACTAAGTTTCTAGGGATAGATTGGGTTTCAAAACATTAATGACAAAGGGTGAAATGATGACATGGAAGATGGATGTATCTCTACATATGTATGTATGTATGTATGTATCTCTATGTATGGCAAAGACATGTATGTATGTATGTATCAACAAAAAATGCATGTACCAACAAAATAACATAAAACTACACATACCTCGATGTAGAACATAACATTCTTTGATGCAATTCTTTCTCTTATGTAAAGTTGACTAACCTCATTCAATAAATCCTTATGGATCCTCTCTGTTGCTAATTGTCTCCATCAATCTCTCGTGCTTTGAATGAGACAGGTAGTAGCGTACCTTGGTTGAGATCTTGCTTGACATTGTCTGAAGATGCATGTTTGTGCAAACGATCAAGTTTGTGAAGTGATACACCATTGAACCTGGTCTATAATCCATGAATACATGCCCATCAGTCTTTCTTGACTTCCCATCTAGTGTAAGATATTTCCCCTTAACCACCATCGAGCCAATAGGAAATTCAATGCCTTCATCGTCGATTAACGATGCGTAGAGGGTTTGCTTACCTTGGATGCACCGTTCCAACCAATAATTAGAGCCCCATTCATTGTCTTTCGGGGCAACAACTGCATATATCTGTCTTGGTTGTACAAGATTTGTGATATGGTCATAGTTTATCGAAATCGTTGACTGACGCTCCTCTAACTAGGTTGTTTCAACAACTTCATGTTGGTCTACTGAACGTGACACCCTATACCATTCATCAACCCAGTCCATGCATTCGCATTCATCCCATTCTCCACTGCTGCAAGGGCTGCAAAATCATGCAATCTTTCATGTCCATATTTCAAATAAGGGGTTGTTTGAGCTTCGAACTAAATGAAATCCACATGTTCCTTGTACTGTGCCGCAACTATAGGAATGCGATCGATCTATGTCAACCACTCGCCAAAAATTTCTTACCACATGTCTTGCCACTGATGATGTTTGTTGATCTCTTGCTCGGTCTGACATTGTTTCAATGCACCATTGAACTATGGATTCTGCATCTCATATATGAGGTTCCCTGTCAAACCTCATCTCTTCCCTTCGTAGTGCATTCTTGATTCATGCACCGACCCCATCATGCTCGCCTTTGCCATGCCCAGTCTCAAAATAGTTCCAAATATGCGACACATTATAAGTCTTGTGCAAAATACTCATCCATTGGAATACTAAGGCATTTTTGAACTGGCCCGCACAACCATCCGACCATATCCAATGTTGATCCATCTGTATATCTCTCTCCTTCAACTGATCATAGAAAATTCGAAAACAATGTTGCACATAATGCAGATCATGGGTTCTATCATCACTTATGTAAAAAAAATTCTCCATCAGTATTATCCTCTTGTCATTTCTTCTCTCTGGCCCATGCCTATACATAATATGTACCATGATGCTGACTTGGTCTGAATGGTAGTATTGAATCTGTATTTCATTTTGTGGTTGAAGGGTGTAATTTTCTGCAAAATCCACAATTGACACTATTGTTCCAACAAGAAATGTGTCCCTTCATTTTCTATACTGCTCATCTTGCCATCGCGCTACATGCACATGTTGAACATATTGCTCTATTTTCTCGTAGAACTCCGTCAAGAAATCACATACCGGTACCTGTTACCATGAAAACAAGGGAAATATTACAATGTGGCCTTTAGAAAAATGTATATGTCATAAATTGAACATGTAATATGAAAAATATGCAATATTCATTTGTACCTGTGACTTCACTAATGCAATATTTTTACTTTCCCTGGCACTGTCTAATTGATAGGTTATGTACTTGAAGCTCTGCATCTCCACGCCCATCTTTCCAAATTCGTGCTCCTTGCTTTCATGGATGCAACGGTTCAAAAGAGAAAACCCACTAAACCTAGAACATGTCCCATATAGACATGATTTTTCATAATATTTGTCATGCCCCTCCCGTCGATCCGTTACTAGGAAGGAAACATGACCAACATACCAGGGCTTATTTTGGAATCTCAGCCCCATTCATTAGTAAGAAATTTATGATAAATAAAATCTTCTGTGTACAAATTCATTCTTAATAAACAAAGTGGTATTACACACTATCCACACACCATTTCATCATGCATTCAGCATATAAACAACCGTCATTAATTAAAACCTTACAGAGCATAGAATTAACGTAACTCAACCCACACGAATACTTATCTTGAAATGTAGTGCGGAATCATACTCAATATAAAGACAAATGCCTACCAAATTTACACAACGGAATTAAATACATATTAACACACGCGTGGACTCGAATGCATCAACATATTTCTTCCAGGTAGAATAATGAAACAATCATACAATAATCAATCTCATTCTCATGTTATGAATAGGCTTCATGCCAAATAGTTTAAGATAATCATTTCATTCAATTAACCGAAATAATTAAACATGCAGAACAGAACACATAATGATCATAATTTAAACCACAGAAACTACTTATCTTTGAGATGAAGTTGTCCAACAACTGGCTATGTGAGAGAAACGTTCCACGCAACCATAGATCTTTGTCTAGCCTATATTCTTTCAGCTGAGAGATCACCCCCGAGCTAGGTTGTGTATCCACTAAGGAGGAACTAAACAGGCTCACTCACAGCCATAGTTTCACTCAAACAGTTATGCTAAGCCAACACATGGTTGGGTTTACCAAGCATGCAATAAGAAAAGGAGGAGGATGCTAATCCAATAAGCTCAACCATAGAGCTACATAAATCTCAAGCTAAATTCAATCAATCCAATCCTCTGTTCAAGCATTCACACTTGGGTTTCTCACAATTCTTTCATCAAAATAATTCAATCCCGCCATTGGACTGCTAGGCTATAAAAAATGGGTTTTCCAATGGATTTCGGGGTATCTAATCCTCTCAATTTCGCCCCAAGGTTCATATCTATGGATCCCCCATTGGATTTCACTGTCAAATACCAATTCTGGGTGTTTATGGCTCTTAAAAATGTGGGTTCTTGCAAAGTTGCGATGTTTGGTTTTGCTCATTGATAGGAAATCATAATGGATGAAAAAATGATGCTGGGGTCTTCCACAATGGAATGGGAATGAGGAAAAACCCCTTCCCATGAGATAGGGTGACTTGTGGGTCAAGAAAACAAAGCCCATACTCTGCCATATGAATTTCTGGGTTGCCCATGCTCCATTGAAGCCATGGACTGATTTCTTCAACAACTTTCTTACACAAAATTAAATGCCAGCAAAGAAAGTCAAATGGGTTCTCAATATGACATTTGGAAGCCTATGGTTCAATCCCACAACCCCCTCACCACTCCCTAGTGGATACACATGGCCCCTTCTCATTAATTGCTTCCATAGCCAGTTTTGGTATTTTATTGCATGATGTTTATTTACATCATTTTTACAATGTTCCATGGCTAAATAGCACATGGGTAACATAATATCTAATACTTTCCTTTAAAATAAAATTCGAGCATCCACTAGCGGGGCTTTGGCCTGGAGCTCCACGCTAGGGAAACATACATCACATGTATACAATATTTACATTAAAAGCTAATATATCCTAAGGTTCAAAATGGGGTATTACAATCCCCTCCCCCTTAGAATAACATTGTCCTTGGTGTTCCAATACTTAGGAATACATATACAATTCACATGTCCAAAATTTTCAAAATTTTTGCAGATCTTCCCTACATTCTATCCTTTACTTTGAACTTTCAGGACCAAGTCCTTTGGCTTCCACAAACTTCTCCTGTTGGTTCTAACCTTTCAGCTCATCCACAAGTCTGAAAACTTTATGGCTGCTACCCTCTTGATGTTCCCTTGTTGGGCAGTTGCGGAGGCAATGATGTCCTCCACATTTCCAACATTTCACTAGCTGCTTCACCTTTAACTGCTCAATCTCCTTTGAGTCTTCATGCCTGTAATGTTTCTTAATGGACCGATTGGATGAATGCCTCATCATTGATCCCCTTTCCTTTTTCTTACTAATTGCTCCCATAATGCTTTTTACCTCCCTTTGCAGACAAATAGAGTCCTGCAAAACTTTGTGGTTCATCTTATTCTGCATCTTCTGTATCTTGAGCATCTCTCCAAGATTTTCTTGGGTCTTGGCAATTGTTTGAAGGAGACTTCCAGCCAAGTCCAATAGCCTTTGGTATGCTTCCATGGTCAATGTGCACAATTGGATTTCACTTTGCTCACAAGAAGCACTTGCTTTGCAACAATTGTAATAAATTAACTTCACTTTCTCACCTGTGAAATGCACCATTGTAGTTTTGTTAGGCCAAGCAAAATATAAACATTAAGATCAGTCAATTCATTGCCCCATTGGCATGTGTAGTCCATACTTTACCCATCATACTTTCACACTTTCCATGCTTTCCCAACATACACATGAATTCCTTCATGTTCATCCATTCACAGGAAATTCATTAATTCAACATTCACAGTTATTTCAAGCAATTAACACAATCATTTCAGGTAATGACATGCATCAAACAATTTTCTGTTTTTATAAATGCATCTATAAAAAGGAAAGAGAGAGCAGTAAGCATTTTCTCCTCTTAGTCTTGTTTCATTCTAGAACCTACACCACCACTATGGTTTTCATGCTCCTAGCCTCTTTCACTTCAACGTGAATTCTTGACCTTCCCTTCTTGGCTATGAAACTTAGTGTCTATGGTCTATTTTAGACCTCTCAACCATGGAGTCCCTCCACATGGTTTGTCTACAACTCTTGGCTACTAGGACACACACAGTCCCACTAGCACCATCTTTCATTACTGCTCATGCTGAGCTCTTTAGACAGCCACATGTCCACATGCATCCCTAGGATGCCTTCATAGTCCTTGCTTCCAACAATACCTACACTCAAACATTGAATCAATTCCCATGTTTAGTTTATTTTCATAGGTTTTATCTCTAAACAAGAGTTTAGAAAATCCTAACCAAATCATATACACATGTAGATTCATAAGCAAGAAGCTGTAAGATAACCAAATACTTATCTGTATTGCGTGTTTCTTCTCTGGTCCACAGGGTCCTGCTTTGCTTTGCAAGCCTTGGGATCACCTATGGACTTGGATGTTCGGCCAACACACAGGCTGCTCCGCAACATCAAATAATTAATATCCAACCAATACACCTTCATGTTGACTTGAAAGGAAACTTCACCATGACCATTCCTAGGTCAAGGCTCTACTATGGATCCATAGGCATATAACAACACTTTCATCAACACCTTCACAACATCCAAGTAACAAATTCCAAGCCAGTACACCGACTTGGTTTATTAGGCATACAACAACCCTTCATCAAAATCCCCACAACCTCCACAATATCCACAACATCCTTTCATACACCTCAACCCTTCCACCACAACCCCTCACAACAACCTTTTACTTTGCTGATTTAGTGTGCAACACCAAATTGCATCTGTTTAGGTTGACAACACAAGTAGTATAAGCAAACTCATCAGTGTTATTGCTCTAAAATTGTAACCATATTTCATAACATTCACTATCAAGTATTGAAACACCGGGAATGCATCCATTCCCTTAGGGCGTAATCAATATTGGCATCCCTAACATAACTCGGCACCAGAAAGGTGATCACTCCTCACTGATGTGAACTATGCAGGTCCTAATCATACTTCAAGCAGTCTGAATAATATACATAAATAGAATATGTTCTGCATAGCAATTCTAACAATTAGACTTGCACACACACACACACACACACACACACACATATATATATCATTCAAGGTTTATAGAACACTTATCCATTTGCAGATGTAGTTTTTTTTTCTTCATTAATGAGGAATGGGGGCTCCCTTCTCTGAGTTGACAGTCCCTTATTTTTCCATCCCAACTCCTTTTGATGTTACATAAATCTCATATGTCTTACTGACATAATCCTTACCATCTCACTCATATTGTTTACCAATCATGTAGTGCAGGTGGGACATTATCAAAATATCCAATGGCGTCTCACCCGAAACCCAATTCCAAGATATGGGATCCTTCCCATGAAGTTTGGCTTCTGCAGGCCCTCTCTCATGGTCTTATTGCAATGTGCCTTCCTGACACACTTATTAAATAGCCAAATAGTCAGCAACATTTAACAATAAAATTCAAATATGATTGTTCCATAACCAATCAATGGCATTAATAATTAAATTCAATATGAATTTGCAATTCTATCTACTACAGAAATTGATTTTCTTAGCCATGAGGCTATCCTCATATTGCTTGGCTCTTGTAAGTGGTATTACTTCTCCCATAATGGTCTTATGTCTGGTGCCATACATGAACATCCACTTACAACATGTCCTTTTGACACAAGTCATATAAGCCAAATAATCATTAGTCATTTATTAGTAAAATTTCAAATCCGAGATTTCCAATCCTTCTTTCTAACATAACTTAGAGTTCTCAACCATGAGATTCCTTCTCATAAGCTCTAAATCAAAATTTTCAAATCTGTTCCCTACAGAAATTGGATTTGCAACCATGATATTATTCTCATAAGCTTAAATCAGAATATTTTCAGATTTGTTTCATGTATAAGTTAAATTTCACAACCATGAGAACCTTCTCATAACCTTTGGCTTTTGCACGTGGTAGAGTTCGATCTTTACTATGGTCTTATCCTCATTTCCATACGCAAGACATTTCTACCTGGAATCTGAAACTTTCAATTAGTCAAACATGCTGTGAGTATCTATGCATATAATTTGTTCATTGCTACAATAGTCACTGAAGTGATCTCAGAATTATAACACTCAATAATTCGAACACTTTCAGTTGTTAACATATCAATATCACCAAACTCATTTACTTCACATGAATCATTATCATACTAAAATTGCAAGGTATATTCGCATCATTCATGCAATTTAAATGAAACTTTAGATACTCATTATTTCACAGTCATATGATTTATACAACTTTGCCCTTCCACAAAGTATTCCGACAGCCCATCGATCATGACTACCTTCTTTATACACTTACTATTCTGCATTCGTAACAGTCCATGAAATGATCTTATAATTATCATCAATTCATCATCTCATCCATTATTTAGTTTGCAATAACACATATACTATCTCCATGCATTCATGCAATGCATCACAACATGTGCACCCACACTTATGCATGCACATTTACAACATTTACTCAAACTTTTCATATGCATCCACTCAATGCATAGCTACAATATTTATAAAATATCTTAATGCATATCTACTCAATGCTACCTTGCATTGGTTCATGAATGTTCTGCATTCAAACATATTATGGCCGAAACATGACTACCTCATATAGCATGCATTACCATAATCATGACCACCATTCCTCACTTGCTTTGATTATTAATCTCATAACTGACATACACATTCAATGATATATTTTTATATGAATGTATTATAAATTTCTAAACAGTCACATGGTAAGAGGCCTCTTGCTTTCACCACTCCATGCTCCACCACACTATGGCAGTAGGGCATTCACATGAATGCATTTCAACTCTAAATGCATATCATTTTATGATTACTAAATATGGTTCAATGGATTCTTACCCAATCCCATTTCAACACATATGCAATCATCATAATTAAACCATTACCTATATGGATCCCATTTACACCTTTGATGTTACCTGATCAGTTGGTTTCTTACAGAGGATTACAGAATCCTTCCACCAATCTCTTGATCCTCAATTTTCTACCCCATCCTTTTCTTCATAAGGTTGTTGGCACATGCAACAACATCATCGACACATTTAGCCATGCTTCTGTTTTCTTTGGTCGTACAACCATTATCTACACCAATAGTGATTATCAACCACAACATTTACTATTAGTGGTTCATTGCATATGTAGACATTCACTACTTTTACTAATATGTAATATCATATGTGTGCAAAAACATGTTCTCATGCACTGTGTATTGTTTATGAATATACCAACTAGTACATATTCATGCCATCCATCTAATATCTGCATTTTCAGCATTCCCGTGCCATAATTTTATGTACACAAAGCTTATGAAATATAAATATAGTTAGCAAGACGGGGGTTAAGTAATTTTCCCATTCCAATTCCTCATCTTTGCATGGAATTCCTCTTCCACATAATAGTTGGTCTAATTTCATGGCTTCTACCAAACACACAAGGAATCATTAGCTATGATTTAATCGCCAAGCATCAATTCAATACATATACTCGTGCATAATATTCCAACTTGCTACTTTCCAGGCATGCAATTCTAGAATTTGCCCATATTAACAACATTTTTTGTCAAAACAACCACTGGCACTTTTCTGCTCTAATTATCTATGATGTATGATAGCCCCATTCAAATTATGGTCATACACCATTATTCCCTGCTAGACAAGATTTCCAATTCCTATCCACATGCTCCATTCCGACATCGGGTGTGGAAATTACACTACTTCAAAAATGACAATTTTCACCAAATTTTTGCACTTTTGCACAGCTGTATTTTGGTCTGGAATGCCAACTTCAGCCACCTGTAGAAGCAAATCCATAAATATTTAGAAAAACTTTTCTACCGAGCGAAGTTATTCCATATAACAGGGAACACTCAGCAACTCACGGATCTCTGTTCTGATGCACCATTCATCTTCTATAAAGTTATGGGTTTGACTACTTTCCACTTTCACATTTTTCCAAAATTTCCAATTTTGGGCCAAAAATGGCTATCTTCTAAACTGTGCATTTCTGGAAGATCTTTGTCTAACAGAATATGTCTGGTTTAATGAGAATATGAAATGTTGAGTTTAGTAAATTTCTTGATTCCGAATTATAGGGTCACTTTCATCCACTGCAAGCTTTTCAAAATTCCCAAAACGTGGCCTAGAATAGTGCTTTTTAACCTTCTTGCACACCCCGAGTCTACATCCTTTGGAGTTTGGCTCCAAAATTCCAAACTTAACACTGTGCCTACTCCATGACTAATCCATATCAGTTTCAGCTCAATCCAACCTTCTGTCAAGCGTCGGGACACTGATTTATAAAAGCCATTCATTTCGATTTTATGCCAAATCGGAGCATAATGAGCTCGGGATCTTCACTGGACCTTCCATTGATTTCATTAAGGGCCTCAAAACGCCACTGAACTCATCCAAAAATCAATTTTCGGGCTCTATATTCTTTTTACATCGCCTGCAACCCGCAACCCGAAACCCGAAATGCGGGATCGGGATTGCGGAAACTGAAACGCAATTTTTCAAACTTTTGCGTTCCCACAACCCGCAACCCGAAACACAAAATGCGGGATTAGGATTACGGAAATTGAAACGCAATTTCTCAACTTTTTCATTCCCGCAACCCAAAACCCGAAATGCGGGATCAAGATTCCGGAAACCGAAACGCAATTTTTCAACTTTTGCATTCCCGTAACTCGAAATCCGCAGCAGTGGAACATCTCCATCCCTGCAACTTGCAGGGTTCATTTCTCCCTCGTCCCTTAACCAAATGAGATGAGTCTGGTACCATTGGAAATATCTTGCATAGATCTATGCACCTGTGTGAGCCTCTGCCACATTTGATAAATCTGATCCTACCATTTTTCCAATAAAAAAATGTCACCCCAAACTTCACCAACGTTGAGTTAAAACATTCTGTTACTTGCCTGTAACTCACAGTTTGGCCCAAGCAGCCCCAATGCTACAACATCGGCTCTGATACCACTCTATCACGTCCTCTCCAGTCAATCCGTTACTAGGAAGGAAACATGACCGACATACTAGGGATTATTTGGCAATCTCAGCCCCATTCATTAGTAAGAAATTCATGATAAATAAAAACTTGTTTACAAATTCATTCTTAATAAACACAGCAGAATTACACACTATCCACACACCATTTCATCAAGCATTCAGCATATAAACAATAGTCATTAATTAAAACCTTGCAGAGCATAGAATTAATGTAACTCAACCCACACGAATACTTATCTTGAAATGTAGTGCAGAATCATACTCAATATAAATACAAATGCCTACTGAATTTACACAATGGAATTAAAAACATATTAACACACACACGGACTGGAATGCATCAACATATTTCTTCCAGGCAGAATAATGAAACAATCATACAATAGTCAATCTCATTCTCATGCTATGCACAGGCTTCATGCCAACTAGTTTAAGATAATCATTTCATTCAATTAACATGAATAATTAAACATGCAGAACAGAACACATAATGATCATAATTTAATCCACAGAGACTACTTATCTTTGAGATGAAGCTATCCAACAACTGGATATGTGAGAGCAATGTTCCACCCAACCATAGATCTTTGTCTAGCCTGTATTCTTTCAGCTGAGAGATCACCCCCGAGTTGGGTTGTGTATCCACTAAGGAGGAACTAAACAAGCTCACTCACAACCATAGTTTCACTCAAACAGTTATGCTAATCCAACACACGGTTGGGTTTACCAAGCATGCAATAAGCAAAGGAGGAGGATTTTAATCTAGTAAGCTCAACCACAGAGCTACAGACATCTCAAGCTAAATTCAAGCAATCCAATCCGCTGTTCAAGCATTCACACTTGGGTTTCTCACAATTCTATCATCAAAATAACTCAATCCCGTCACTATACTTCTGGGCTATAAAAAATGGGTTTTTCAATGGATTTCGGGTATCTAATCTTCTCAATTTCTCCCCAAGGTTCATATCTATGGATCCCCCATTGGATTTCACTGTCAAATACCAATTCTGGGCATTTATGGCTCTTCAAAACGTGGGTTCTTGCAAATTTGCAATTTATGTTTTTACTCACTGCTGAGAATTTGTAATGGATGAAAAAATGATGCTGGGGTCTTCCACAATGGAATGGGAATGAGGAAAACCCCCTTCCCATGAGGTAGGGTTACTTGTGGGTCAAAAAAACAAAGCCCATAATCTGCCATACGAATTTCTGGGTTGCCCATGCTCCATTGAATCCATGGACTTATTTCTTCAACAACTTTCTTACACAAAATTAAATGCCAGCAAAGAAAGTCAAATGGGTTCTCAAGATGACATTTGGAAGCCTATGGTTCAATCCCACAACCCCCTCCCCACTCCCTAGTGGATACACATGGCCCCTTCTCATTAGTTGCTTCCATAGCCAGTTTTGGTATTTTATTACATGATGTTTATTTACATCATTTTTACAATGTTCCATGGCTAAATAGCACATGGGTAACATAATATCTAATACTTGTCTTTTAAATAAAATTTGAGCATCCACTAGCGAGGCCTTGTCCTTGAGCTCCACGCTAGGGAAACATACATCAAATGTATACAATATTTACATTAAAAGCTAATGTATCCTAAGGGTCAAAATGTGGTATTACAATATTTTTGTCCTTTGGGCCTTGGACACATGATGTTGTGGATAAAGTCTCTTGATGCATTCGGTGGTAGTATGGATTCATTGCATCCCTGCACAATTTTAGTATGCAAATCATAAAATATATGTTTATATGTGTCATAATAATATTCGTATTCTACGTGGTATCTACAACAACAGGTGTTCCGATCAATGCATATACGAACATACCATGGTTTGCATTTCTCAAAGGACCTTTGGCCCATTCTCAATTGTGTGTGCTCATTCCTGAATCTCTCATAGAGTTCAGTCTGTCTGGTGTCAAGGAAGTGTTTAACATGGGGTTTACGTTCAGTAGAACCTTTTCTTAGCTTTAGCACGTCTCTTTGGTTTGATGAAGGTCTAGTATGATCATGCCAAAACGTTTGTACTAACTCCTTAACAGCATCAATTAGATTCCTATCTACATAAGGAAACCTACCAACAAAAGCCCAACAATCATTTCCACCCGGAGTGTCAAGATTTTATCTTATAACAAAGTACTTTTTAATAGTTTTTCTATTTAATTTGAGTATGTGGTAAGTGTGTGATAGCAGGCGATGTTGCCTTGTGGACTTGCTTACAATTGATTCTTCTAAAACACGACAAGCCGCACAAAGATCTTATGTACAAGACACCTTCCCAATCACATTAAATGCAGATTGGAGATTTCTAACAATATGACTGCTAGCCTTTGAACTTTTAACTATCTTTATGCCCAAAATTCTCCTAACAATAGCTAAACAATGTGACTTTAACAAACATAGCAATAATTGGCATTTACCTGCATCACCTTTGGATTCAAAATATTCCTTGACACTTTTGTTGCATTGCCATTCGATAGTGCGTTTTGGAAACTTACCTTCAAGTCCCAACATAACACTTTCATCCCCATGAATACATCTAAGATTTCTTCTTCTTGCACTGGACAGTAGAGGTAGGGAGGGTGGACATGAGACATGAATACCAGAGCTTGTTTGTTGTGGTGCTTCGTTCACAGATTGGGCCATAATGGAAGTGTGTTCGACATGGTTGTTGTCTTCTTGGGGAGATTGCAAATTAAGAAAGGCTTGTATGTCC
Organism: Larix kaempferi; assembly: GCA_027924585.1. Lineage (NCBI taxonomy): Eukaryota > Viridiplantae > Streptophyta > Pinopsida > Pinales > Pinaceae > Larix > Larix kaempferi. Next base: position 421,306 of record BSBM01000861.1, on the reverse strand, counting down.
ATCTCTACACATGCAACATCTCCCAAAATTCATGTGTCGTGAGTAACTTCAGCATCACTCGTTGATGGATTGTTGGTTGGATATTGTGTTGATGTTGGAATTTGAGTTGGGTCCATTGGACGCGACTGCTTTGCCTGTGGTTTTAAACAAGAGGTTGTCATGTCAACAACTGTGTTAGGATCAGTGGAAGGATCCAGGGCAATGATAGGACCATGTCTCAATATTTCCATTCCCAACCTGGCCTTTTCTCTTAATTCATTGACCTTTTCAATGGGAAGATTCCTTCTGTATTTTTTTGTTCTGTTGCATGAGTTTCCCATCTCCAAAAATCTCTTTAACAAAACTATCAGGCCTACCCTCGCAAAAGAAACAACAAATAAGATATTAGTTCCATTATACAATGAAATTGACACATTCCAACATAAATTATCACTTTACAAATTAACACATACAACTACAGACTATGTTCGTTTATTTGTGTTCGAATAAACATTATTATCCCTTACAATTCCAATCAATATAGATGATGGTCGGTCAAGTGTAGAGTGGAGAAACTAGTGTCTTTCCTAGCCATGAATTCATACAAATTATGGTAGTAACACCCTACAATAGAGATGGCTATAGATGCCTTGGAAATAGTTTGATAGTTTTTCTACATCAAATAAGGTAAAGAGAATAAGTTTACTAATTACACAATAAAGAGGTTGCAAATTCCTCCAAGGAAGGAGAATTCAATGAGGTAGAGGCAAGTAGTCAAGCTTAAAGGCACGATATTAAAGAAACATTACGATAAACATAGCATGAAGATGAGAGCATGGACAAAATTTCATGAACTAATCAATATGGACCCTCTCCCATGATTGCTTCTTATGATTTTATTCAAATTGAAGAGGCTCAAGAGAGAACCTCATCATAGATGGGAATGTGTGGGGGAGCAATAGTTTGATAGTTTATGCTATACATTTTGCTATGGTGTACAATGTGTAAAAGATGGAGCTTTATTAAACCATTTATTTGTATTTTTTTCAAATGAAAAAGAGTTTATGCTAGAGATGCCTTGGGAAAATTTTGATAGTTTTTCTACATCAAATAAATATAGCATGAAGATGAGAGCATGGACAAAATTTCATGAACTAATCAATATGGACCCTCTCTCATGATTGCTTCTTAAGATTTTATTCAAATTGAAGAGACTCAAGAGAGAACCTCATCCATACCATCCTTGTGTGAAATCAAAATATATTCATGGTAATAATTATTGGTTTACATTGCATACTTCATCTTGTCTAGTGTTCATATGAGTTTTTTTAGATGTAAACTTGGGAATTCTTCTTGTCAAATTCATTGTTGTCTATGCATGGATATTGCTGTATGAATATGATAAAAACAAAAAGGAATGGGAGAATCTCAAATCTTGTGAATGAAAAGAATTATTACAATTCACCATACCTATAGAAATGATCTCCACTTGCAATGGAAACTGGTAGCTTGAATGTATCCACTAGATTCCAAGACCACTGAAGATGTTTGTTAGATTCCAAAGGGGATTTTGTGTCCAAAAGATCAATGAGTGTCCAATAGATCAATGAGTGTGAGCCAATGAGCAACCTATAAGAGCTTGAAACTCGTGTTTTTTTTGGTAGAATTCTCAGGAACAGAGAACTCTGATTATTTTTAACTAGCAATAGGCACGCGCATGCGTGCTTAAACGCACGCATGCGTGTTTGTAGCGTGTACATGTCACTAGCGCGCACACGCTAAAACACGCACACGCGTCCCTACATAACATTTACACCATTTATTAACCAACGTTTACACCATTTAATGCCAAACCTTCCCCCACTTCAAAAATATTTGCATAAATTGGACTCGATGATGAAATTTGAAGGGTGGGTCTTAAATTTTATTGGAAGGGCATTTGTTCTTGGAATCATATAGTTGTCTTTGTGTTTATATTTATATTTTTCTTACATATAATATTATTTTTATTTGTTATATCAACATACATCCATCTTAACTCCAAATCTATGGAGTAGTTAAAAGAATCAAACCTCTTAATTTAGAATTTTTTTATCATTTAAAATAGATATAGATATTAAAAATATGTTTATGTAAATATGATACTATAGTGTTTTTATTTATTATGTAAATTTTATATCTTTCTTTTTAAGCTCTAATATAAAAGTCTCTACATATGAAAACTCTCTTTTCATATATATAAAGAAATATTTATATTTATGTTTATATTTATATTTGATTTTAGGATATAGTAGTGCAATTATTTATTATGAGTATTATATTACTTTTAAAATTTACATGTAACTCTTACTCATTTGAGAAATATAAAAACATCTATATCATATTAAATTGTAAATGCGTCTTTTGTTAATTTCCCTAGAAGGAAACTATTTAAATATGATACAACTTTACCATTTTATACTATCAAAGAAATATTTAATATAAAATAAGCCTTATTCTATAAAACCATGTACTTATAATGGTTAAGATGTATTATAGGGATGGTTTTTTTTACTCCTTTGTCATTGAAGTGTTGTTTAGAGTTTTCATGAGTTGTGACATTCATGCAATAAATGAAGTATTGTAGAGGAGGACTCATGAAAGAGGCAATTTGAATTTCATTTTGACAAAAAACATATTTTGCAAAGATCAAATGCCATGAATGCATCCTCAGACTACCGTGCAAGACCATGGATATGTTGCAAATCATTGAACATCATCAAAGAATGAAAACAGGTTCCTCGAGATCTTATTGAAGCATATTGAGCTCAATTGAATTCCACTTGAGCCTTAATTGAAAATTCTAGACCTCAAGCGTCATCAATAACACATAGAATCCATGACACTATCCCTCTACAAGGAGTCTTTTGCATATGAATTGAATATAGCTTCCATTATAATGTCTTGGGCATCAAGGATTTATCTTGGCTCCTTAACCATGGCTACTGGAGGGAAACAAGATCCTCCAACACTAACTCTTGCTTTTTAGGCACACACGCCATGAATGAGTTCCCTGGACCACCACATATGAAATCTATAGGGTATTAGTCAACTTCAAGTGTGTTATGTGTGCCATGACTAGGTTAGTTGTGAACCAAAAATGGGTCTCGAGGTCTAGACAAGGTGTATGGACAATAAGAATCTCCTCATGCCTTAAATGAAGCTTCTCAGGCTCAAGCACCATGAACAACACCTACAACTCAAGAATCTTCTTAGGATACAATGTTGAATGCATCTTCAAACCACCACACATAACCTTGTGGGGTATCTCTAGCAAATGTAGAGGGGATACATATACCATGATTAGGCTACATTGCATGCCTTTACCCAAGGATGATGATGATGATGATGATGAATATGGTGATGATGATGATGATGAATATGGTGATGATGATCATGAATAATATCGTCATCATCATCCTCATCATCATCGTCATCATCATCATCGTAATCGTTGACACCATCATCACTATCATCATCATCATCATCTTCATCATCAACATCATATTCATCATCATCATAATAATCATCATCCTCCTCATCATCCTCCTCATCATCCTCATCATCATCTTCTTCATCATCCTCATCCTCATCATCATCCTCATCCTCATCCTCATCATCTTCATCATCATCATCATCATCATCAACATCTTCGTCATCATATTCATCATCAACATCATCATCATCATCATCATCATCATCTTCATCATCATCATTCATCATCATCATTGATGGTGATGATGATGATGATGATGAGGAAGATGGTGGATGATGATGAAGATGAGTACGGAGATGAAGATGATGATTATGACGATGACGATTATGAATATCATCATCATCATCATCCTCATCATCCTCATCATCATCATCATCATAATCATCTTCGTCATCACCATCATCATCATCATCCTCATCATCCTCGTCATCATCATCATCATCCTCATCATCCTCGTCATCATCATCATCATCATCATCGTCATCACCCTCTTCCTCATCATCATCATCATCATCATCTTGGTCATCATATTCATCATCAACATCATCATCATCATCTTCATCATGATCATTATATTCATCATCATTAGCATGATTCATCATCATCAGCAGCATGATTCATCATCATCATCGTCATCATCATCATCAACATCTTCGTCATCATATTCATCATCATCATCATCATCGTCGTCGTCATCATCTTCATCATCATCATCCATCATCATCATCATCATCATCATCATCATCATGACAAAGATGATGATGATGAAGATGGTGGATGATGATGAAGATGAGTACGAAGATATGATGATGACGAATATGATCATCAACATCAATCCTCATCATCATCATCTTGGTCATAACCATCTTTGTCATCACCATCATCATCATCATCATCATCATCATCATCCTCATCATCTTTGTCATCATCACCATCAACGTCATCGGTCATCACCCTCTTCCTCATCATCGTCATCACCCTCTTCCTCATCATCATCATCATCATCATCTTGGTCACCATCTTCATCATCAACATCATCATCATCATCTTCATCATCATCATCATATTCGTCATCATCAGCATTGTCATCATCAGCAGCAGCAACATATTCATCATCAACATCATCATCATCATCTTCATCATCTTCATCATCATCATTCATCATCATCATTAATGATGATGATGATGACGAAGATGATGATGATGATGATGATGAAGATGGTGGATGATGATGAAGATGATGATGATGATGATGGTGGATGATGATGAAGATGATTGATGATGATGATGACGAATATGATCATCATCCTCATCCTCATCCTCATCATAATCATCTTTGTCATCATCATCATCATCATCATCCTCATCATCCTCGTCATCCTCGTCATCATCATCATCATCGTCATCACCCTCTTCCTCATTATCATCATCATCATCATAATCATCATCATCTTGGTCATCATCTTCATCATCAACATCATCATCATCATCATCTTCATTATCATCATCTTCATCATCATCATCATATTCGTCATCATCATCATCGTCATCATCATCATCATCGTCGTCGTCATCGTCATCCTCCTCCTCCTCCTCCTCATCATCATCCTCATCATCGTCATCGTCATCATCATCATCATCCTACCTCCTCCTCCTCCTCCTCCTCATCATCATCGTCATCGTCATCGTCATAACCCTCTTCCTCCTCCTCCTTCTCATCATCATCATCCTCATCATCATCATCAACATCCTCATCATCCTCATCATCATCATCACCAATCATCATCATCATCATCATCATCTTCATCATCATCATCATATTTGTCATCATCATCATCATCTTCTTCATCATCACCATCATCATCGTCATCATCATCAACATCTTCATCATCATCTTCATCATCAACATCATCATCATCTTCATCATTGTCATCATCATCATCATCATCATCCATCTTCATCATCATTCATTATCATATCAATGATGATGATAATGAATATGACGATGATGAAGATGATGACGAATATGATCATCATCATCATACTCATCATCATCACAATCATCTTCATCATCATCAACATCATCATCATCATCCTCGTCATCATCAGCATCTTCATCATCATCATCATCATCATCATCCTCGTCATCATCAGCATCTTCATCATCATCATCATCATCATCATCATCATCATCGTTATCACCCACTTCCTCATCCTCATCCCTCATCATCATCTTGGTCATCATCTTCATCATCATCTTCATCATCAACATCATCATCATCATCATCATCATAATCATCAAGAAGGGGGAATCAAGGTTTGACCTAGAGTGACCCCCTTTTAATCATTCCTAGAGTTTTGTTGTTGATAAACCAAAATTAAGCACTCCAACTAACTATGGTCCAAATCACAAGGTTGGATCCCAAGACAAAACCTGGTAAGTAGGAGGGTTCCCGAAAGGGTCTAGTAGAGTCAAACAAATGATTAAAGTTATAATATTGAAGAGGAGGCAATATCAAACCCTACTTAAGCACTAGACATCACATGGAATTCATGCATATAAGGTAAGGTAAAGTGACTCAATAGATATTTATCTAGCACGTAACAATCTTTGTATGAAGAGAGAAAAATATCAATGTTAATAATCTTTGTATGACTAAATAGCGTGTACGCTCTGTTAGTGCGTACGCGCATTTAAAATAGCACGCACACGCCATTTAAATTTTTAAGTTTTGGCGGGCAATTCATTTCCCACGACGTGGTGGATAGGCTTGGCCGTTATGGTTTTATGTTTGGGTTTTCCAAACCAAGTGGCTTGGACTATGTTATAAAAAAATACATCTTATTCTATAACTTCTTCTGTTTCAAGCATGATTATGCGTATGCTACACTTGTCCACTACTAATGAAATTGCACACACTTGTAGAACTATGTGTGCAGATTTCCGAATATGTAATTTTGTATTAAATCTATTATTTGTTTCTATTTTTTAATTAATTTTAATTGCACTAACGTCAATCTTACACAAAAAGTAGGTTATTTATTTCGTCTATAACTTTTGATTGGCTCACCTATTTTGAAAACGGAAAAGAACCCGCAAAATTACACACAAAAAACCTACATCCTAAAAAAAAACAAAGTTCATTGATTATGTTAAGACCATGATGTCGGGGACTAACACTCGACCTAGTCATTTTAGGGCTTGGATGACTTCCTTAATTATTATTTTTTTTTAAATTAGCATAAATAAATATGGAAAAATAATGTTTGCACTAGAACGGCCTGTTATCTACGACTTTATATAACTTTTTTTCACAAAATGCCACCATTTGCATACCAAAGGTCAAGGGACTAACGCAAGCATATTCATTATGTTTTCTTAAAAAAATAACATACCAACCGTAGGAGAACCCCATTTTTGGGGAGTTATACTTAATTTCCATAAATAATATTTATATATTCCGAAAGGTAATCCGATTGTCTATGTTCCCATCTTCTTGCGCCATATTCCAAAATGTTGGGTAGGTAGCTCTAATATTTCATTTTGACATTCATATTTCTGTTTTTCCAAGAATCCATTATGACTAATGCATCATGAGTGGCCAGCATTAGCTTGCACCAGCCCTCAATTATGGAGTGAACTCACCTATGGATTGAAGTCAACCTTACATTGCAATTAACTATGGATTGAAATCAACTATGGATTGAATTTAACCATGGATTGGAGTTAACCTTTGATAGAATTCAACCTTGGATTGAACTCAACCTTGGATTGAATTCAACCTTGGATTGAAGTCAACCTTACTTAAAAGTCAACTATGGGATGGATTAAAGTAAACAAAATGTGACATATCTATCACATTGCAATGTGACATATTTATTATGACAATGTGGCATTAGCTGTCACGTCGCAATGTCACATACCTTTTATTCATATTTACTAAATTTCTAATAGGAAATTGTTCTTAACATCACAATGTGACATAGCTATCGCATAACAATGTGACATACCTGTCACGTCGCAATGTGACATCCCCGTAACGTCGTATTTTGACAAACTTCGATAATGTGGCATTGCCTGCCATGTTGCACTATGACATTCGTATCACATTGCAATGTGACATATTTATTATGACAATGTGGCATTGGCTGTCACATCGCAATATGACATACCTTTTATTTATATTTACTATTTTCTAACATGAAATTATTCTTCACGTCGCAATGTGACATAGCTATCGCATAACAATGTGGCATACATGTCACGTTGCACTGTGACATCCGCGTAACGTTTCATTCTGACAAACTTTAATAACGTGGCACTACCTTCCATGTCGCAATGTGATATAATAGTGACATAATTTATTGATATGGTTAGAGCATGGTTGACTATGGTTGACCATGGTTAACCATGGTTGGTTAATAATAATAATAATAACATTAACCAACTTTGGTTGGTTATTAATAATAGAATATTAATAACCATGGTTGACTATGGTCAACCAAAGTCCACCATGGACAACCATAGACAACCATGGTCAACCATGGTCAACATAACATGGGTGACCATGGTTAGTTAGTAATAATAATAATTTTATTAACCAACGATGGTTTGTTAATAATAATAATAATAATATTAACCATGGTTGACTATAGTTGACTATGGTCAATGACAGTCAGCCATACTCAACCATGGTCAAACATTGTCAACCATTGTCAATGATAGAGAACCATGGTTAACCATGGTCAACCATTTCCAACCATGGCTAACCATGGGCAACCATTATGAACCATTGTTGGTGATGGTCAACCAAAGTCAACCACAGTCAACAAGACTCTGCCATGGTCATCCATGGTTAATGATGGTCAACCTTTAAACCCATGGTAAACCAAAGTCAACCATAAATAAATTCCTAAAAAAAAAGTTAATGGAAATCAACTATGGTCAACTATCATCAACCAAAGTTAACCATAATAACCCATAGACATCAAAATTTAATCATGGTCAACCATGTTAAACCTTGGACAACCAAAGTCAATCTTGTTCAACCATATTAAACTGAAGTCAACCTGACTGAGCAATAGTCAGCCATGGTCAAGCATCATCGACCATTGTCAACCATAATCAACTGTGGCTAACCATGGTCAACCAAATTCAACCATGGTATACCTAAGTCAACCATAGTCAACCATGGGTCGACCACCATTAGCCATGGTAAACCCATGGTCAACCAAATTTTCTCTTGGTCAACCAAAGTCAACTATAGTCAACCATAGTTTCCCATGGTCAACCGTGTTCACCCATGTTCAACCAAATTCAACCATGGTCTATCATGTTAAACAATGGTCAACAAAAGTCAACTATGGTCAACCATCATCAACCAACATTAACCATGGTCAACCATAATCATCCATAGTCAACCAAAAGACAACTTGGGTAAACCATGGTCAACCATGGTGAATCAAAGTGAATGATGGTCAACCAAATTCAATCATGCTTAACCATGGTCAACCATGAACAACCAAAGTCAACCATGGTGAACCATAGTCAACTAGGGTCAACCCATAGTCAACCATGGTGAAGCATGGTTAACCATTTTCAACCATAGTCAACCATGGTTAACCATGGTCAACCAAATTCAACCATGGTCAATGAGAGTCATCCATGGAGAACCATGCTCAAACATGGTTAACCTAGCTTAGCCATAGTTTACCATGGTCATCCAAAGTTAACAAAAGTCAACTATAGTCAACCATAGTCACCCATGGTGAACCATGTTCATCCATGTTCAACCAAATCCAAACATGGTCAACCATGTTAAACAATAGTCAACTATGGTCAACGATGTTTGACCATCGTCAACCATGGTCAACCAAAATCATCCAGTATCAAGTAAAGTCGACCATTGACAACCATGGTCAACTAAATTTAATCATAGTCTACCAAGGTGAACGAAAGTCAACCATGTTCAACCATGGTCAACCATGTTTAACCATGGGCAACAAAAGTCAAGCATGGTTAACCAGAGTTAGCCATGGTCAAGCATGGTCAACCAAAGTTGACCATTGTTTGAACATGGATAACTTTGGTCAAGAAAAGTCAAACATGATTAATAATGGTCAACCAACGATGGTCAACCATAGTCAACTATTCTTAATAGTTGTCAACTGTGGTAAATCAAACATGATCAACCATGGTTAACCATTATATTTAATAATTATTATTATTATTTACCATTTTAATTATTATGGTTTAATAATTAAAATTAAAATTTTCTTTTTTGATATAATCTTTTATAAATAATAATAATAATTTTTTATATTAACAATTATAATAATAATAATAATTTGTTATGATAAATATTATAATTAATAATAATTAAAACTCAACAATCATTTCCCGCATGCCGACCGTCAACTAGCAAGCCATATTAATATTAATATAAATAATATGGCTTATATACAGTGATCGACGTAATCAACCACATTAAATGTGTGGCCATGGTTGATATACATCGATCGGCATATATAAGCCTTATTATTAATATTAATTAATATGGCTTTCTAGTTTTCATATCCAACCAGAGTATATCCAACCATATTATTAAGTATTGATAATCGATTTATGCAACTATACTATAAACATAAAATAAAAACATGAAGGAATAAGCTGCTCGTTATCATTGGGTTGGGTTAATTAGATAATGATAACCCAATTAACACATACAACTAAAATCTGACACTCTTGGCCGATAGCTCAGGAGTTGGCAGCTTCTCGATTTTGACTACTTTCCAGTCATGAATGTCTAAATGTTTCGAAACATCAATGAGATTAGAATATTCAAATCACTATATAATGGTTAATACTTAAACATCTAATGATTAATGATATCATTCGTTTTTATAAAATATATTTGGTTAATGGTTAATGGTTAATGATTAATGATTAAACATTAAAGATATATGATTAATGATTAATGATTAAAGATATATGATTAATGATATCTGGTTGAAGACACCTCCCAAACATCTTTTTAAATATGTAATGGAATAATTTATTTGCCATTTTTAAATATGTAATGGAATAATTTGAATGCAATTCATATGACATTTTTCTATCTTATAAAAGTGTAATGTCCCATTTTTAAAATTAATTAAAATGGTGAAATTTTCAACTTTTTTTTTCCCTAGTTCGACCTTTGACTAGTTTTGAGCTCTAGGTCTCCAATTTGCTCTAAATGCTCCCAAATATTCTGAGAAGGTCTATGAATGATATTAAGACTTGATTATGATGTCCCGGGATGATTTAGATCCATCAAAATACTTCTACAAAGCCCTTTGGCAATCTGGTCATTGTATGGTGTTTTACTAGTAAATGTGGTTCAAATCCCCTTCGGGTAGATGATGAAAATGACTTCCCAAATGCACTCAATCCAACTTGAATTTTTGAATGAAAGCATGGGACATATAAAGGACATCAACATGGACTCAGATGCATCACCATTAAACTTTTAATGTCTTCTATAAATCCCTTAAATGAGATGCAAAAAGACTAGTTTCTGCCTTGGGGGAAATGATAGGAAATCTTCTCCAAATGCTATGAAACTCAACAAAATGACTCCAAATGCTTATGTACTGAACATTAAACTCATATAATACATCAATAACAATACACTCATAAATAAACCATCATTATTTTACTTATCCATTCGAATCCATCAACATTACATTAAGGTAGTGGGGAAATGGCATTGTTTGTCCATTAATGAGCAATTTAACATAGTTTTTCTTGGAATCTCGACTTGTGGATCTTCTAATATGGTTATTACAAATATATATAGCATATTACATGTACATGAATATTAAATGTCATTCCTTCACTAACTATATGCAACCACAAGAGCGCTATGGAAGAGCTATGGGGAAAATGGCACCATTTCTTCATTACAAATCATATTTATACATTTCCACTTGGAATTTTGACCTGGAACTTTCTAGAGATGAATAAAATATTATTTAATTCATATTATAAAATAAATGGGTCATTATAATCTCCCCCAAAGAGTACAATATCTCACCAAAAATGCCCTCCCTCAAGGATCAAGAATATGCAATGAAAACTGGAAATGATTGAAGAAATGAGCTGCACTAGAAGAAACCATGATCTACCATGTAGCTTACACCTGCAACAAATGACTCCATTAAATATCCAAATGAAAGTTCTGAATGGCCTTTCCAATTACCAACTTGGATGGGAATCTTTCACCCTCAAAATTGGCTAAGGCAAGAAACTAGTCATCCACTAGCTCTCTCTCTTCACAAATGCAAATTATAAAAATGATCAAAATATGCTATTCTTCTTTTTTCATGACTTTTATAAACTTCTAATTTCCTCCATAGGTCCAATTCCTTCCAAGAGATTCATGCCAACTCAATTTGGTAAGAGATTCCCAAGTATGCCACTTGTCCTTCCAATTCTAGCCCTCTCCTTCCCCAAATTCGAATTGGTGTCTCTTTGGCTGACCTAACTCACTTGAGCACCCTCTTGGAGGCTACTTTTATCCCTGACATGTAATAAATGTCATATGTCATCCCTCATGTCTAATTTGTGTCATAGGTGTCATAGCATATTCATCATTGTTGTCATGGAGCTAGGGAATCCATCCCAAGTGTCTCACTAGCTCCAAATTGCCTCTTCCTCTTCCATGGGAGTTATTATTCCACTCCAATTAGACCTTAAAAGACTCATGCCAAGTATATTGACCTTCTAACTCATCCCAAGAACATTGGACTTCTTATGGATTCGAAATGACAAGAGTAGGATGCCATGTGGCATGGCAAATCTAGCTTGTGTGGGTCCCACATCCTCCATGTGTCTTCATGATCAATTGCCACTTTGATTTTCCCTTGCATTTATTTATTTAGTTCCTTTATTAAATATTTATTCCATTCTAATGTGCAAACATCATTTATTATCCTCCTTATTTCAAATCCCAAAGCTTCCACCCCCAACCTAGGAAACCAGTAATTTTCCTCCTTGGCAATTATTTGACCCTTAACATCAATTTGACAAAATCTCATGAATATGGCCATTGGTCTTAGGCCATTGTGACCCAATGCCAAATTTGGGACATGACAAATCCTCCCTTCCGAATATTGTTTGTCCTCAAGCAATTCCAAACATGGGTGTTGAAGAACCTGCTTTCTGTATAATTCTTTGTAGTTGCCACTGAGTTGCTCAGCTTTGAGTCTTCGAGATTCCATGAAGATTTTAGAGAGGAACCACCATGCTTGTTGCTACACTAGTCTGATTAAAATCAATTTATTAAGTGGGGAATCCATCCCCCATACTACTTGTTTCTATAAAAAAATTGAAACCAATGAGACTAAGAATTATCCCAAGGTCCCATTGCTTGTATTGCACTCCAACAATTAGGAGTGCTTTCCAACTCATACCACCAGGTAAGAGAGTTCCTGGATCCCATTTTCTTGTATGAAATATTCCAAACATCATGAGTACAAAATATATATCATCAAAGGACATAACAACATAATGAAAATGTACATCAAGAAGATGCTTCATCAAAGAGTCATGAAAGTGCTTATACCTCCAAGCAAGTAGACCACCATTTTCCAAGTGCATACAATCAACAAGTAACAAATCAAATATGCTCCAATGACATATGTGAGGATCCCATGTCTTATAATGCTGCTCAAGAAGGATGTGATATGCATCAAAATATTCAACCATGTATTCTTTCATCCAAGAAGTGAATGAATAATTTCCACTAAAATCTGAACCAAATAATGAGCAAAAAAACAAGGAGACTTCAAATGACTCAAAGAAATCTCACCCATACATCCATGAATGTTAGAATCATAAAGATATAACAAAGTATGTGGCTGCCAAAAAGTTGTTCTCCAATCATAAATCTATTCACCCAATTGTTGGATGAAGTTCCTCCAACATCAAATGAACCAAGTGTTGAGCAAGAAAAACCATGAGTCTTCAAGTGACTCAAATGAATATCATATGTCCATCCATGTAGATGTGCATCATCATAAAGTAACAACGGATGCTGCTGCAAATGTGAATAAGAATGTGCTACAACCATGTCATCATAAAAAAGTAAATCTAGGAGTTCCATACTCCTTATGTGGCACCATAAAAAAGAACCCTTTCACCCATACTTCATTGAGACTAATGCTGCAAAACATGGAATTGTACTATGTAGGAGAATAAACTAACTCACCAAAATGATAAAAATGTGCATAAGTTTCATCATGGGAAGGATCTATATGGGTATTATCATGCAGCTCCTTCAAAAGTGTGAAACCTTTGTTGTAGATTGGTTCCAATGTAGAGGAATCATGCTCTTCTTTAAAAATTGCATAACCTTCATCAAGAGACAATTCAAGTTCCTCTTCCACCACATCAAGTGTTTGGATCTCTTCAATTTCATATTCAAACACATCAAGCACATTCAAATTTCCATGTTTCTCATGATCTGCCATGTCATGAGAATCCTCCATGCAATCCACCATCTGAAAATTTGAAACATAGGAGGAAGAACAAGTATATTGCAACCTTTCAAGAAGTTGCTCATTTTGAATTTTGAGTTTATGAATATCCTCATCATTCTTCAAGTATGCATCATGTAACAATTCATTAAACTCAACCAAATTATTTCTATCAAAAGGCAAATATATGAAATTACCTTTGATGTTGCACATTTCTCTTTGTTTCTTTTCCAACGTAGAATGTGTCTCGAAATGATCTTCAATACTTTCACTATAACCTTATTCATGCTCATGTGATCTCTCTTCATATTTTTCAGAGTCACTTGGGAGTGACTTTCGATCCTCTTCATGTAGTGCTTCTTCTACTTCACCTATTTCAGAACTAGGTGGTTCATGGGTCTCCTCTTTTTGCTCCTTCAAACAAGTTGATTCATCTTTCCCTTGGTTTCCTTAAGTTCAATATATTTGGAATCTCCATTTTGAAATGAATTCTTATTACCTTCCTTCATCTTGCTCTTGTTTGAGACAATGAGGTATTGATCAAATGGTAGGATGTTTCTGCAATCTTCACTCAAATTTTTGCATTTGATTAGAAGTTCTTGCACATCAATTGGAGTATTAATATTTTATTTGGAATCAATAAATTTAGGTGTGGTCGGCCTTGCTGCATTCTGAAATTCATTAGATCTATTATGGGGTCTTGTGCTTGAGAAGATATGCTCACCCATTACCTTCTTTTCCTCATGATGAGAACTATTGTTTCCTCCTATTACTCCTTTGATCCCAAGTTGGCTAGCCAACAATTCGAATCCTTTAATTATATGATTGTTCATGTCTTCAAAGAGGGGTTTAATGAGTTTCCTATACTCCTCAATATCATCTGAGGTTCCCTTTTCATCCCTATCCATAGTTTCCTCAAAAACTGCTCTTCTTTTCCTACTTTTTCCTCTTCAACAAAAGCACTTTTGGTTTCAATATCTAATGGTGGTCCCTGACTTCTTATACTCATGAATATTAGACAAAATAAGGTGCCAAAATCATGCTCTAATACCACTGTAGTGTCCCATTTTTGAAATTATTTAAAATGGTGAAATTTTCAACTTTTTTTCCCTAGTTCAACCTTTGACTAGTTTTGAGCTTTAGGTCTCCAATTTGCTCCAAATGATCCCAAATATTCTAATAAGGTGTATGAATTATATTAGGCCTTGATTATGATGTTCAGGGATGATTTAGACCCATAAAAAGACTTCTGCAAACCCCTTTGGAAATCTGGTCATTGTATGGATTTTTATTAGTAAATTGTGGTTCAAATCCCCTAGGGGTAGATGATGAAAATGACTTCCCAAATGCACTCAATCCAAATCGAATTTCTGAATGGAATCAAGGGACATATAAAGGAGATCAACATGGAACCATATTCATCACCATTCAACTTTTAATGTTTTCTATAACTCCCTTAAATCATATGCAAAAAGACTAGTTTCAGCCTTGGGGGAAATGATAGGCAATCTTCTCCAAATGCTATGAAACTCAACAAAACGAGTCCAAATGCTTATGTACGGAACATTAAAATCATATAATACATCAATAATAGTCCACTCATATATAAACCATCATTAGTTTACTTATCCATTCGAATCCATCAACATTACATTGGTTCACAACAAGGTAGTGGGGAAATGGCACTGTTTGTCCATTAATGAGCAATTTAACATAGCTTTTCTTGGAATATTGACTTGTGGATATTATCATATTTTTATTACATATATATATAGCAGATTACATGTACATGAATACTAAATGGCATTCCTTCACTAACTATGTGCAACCACAAGAGCGCTATGCAAGAGCTATGGGGAAAATGGCACAATTTGTTCATTAAAAATCAGATTTATACATTTCCACTTGGAATTTCAAACTGAAACTTTCTAGAGATGAATAAAAGAGAATTTAATTCATATTATAAAATAAATGGGGCATTGTAATCTCCCCCAAAGAGTACAATATCTCACCAAAAATGCCCTCCCTCAAGGATCAAGAACATGCAATGAAAACTAGAAATGGTTGAAGGAATGAGCTGCACTAGAAGAAACCATGATCTGCCCTATAGCTTACACCTGCAACAAATGAATCCATTAAAGGTCCAAATGAAATTTCTAAATGGCCTTTCCAATTACCAACTTGGATGGGAATCTTTCACCCTCAAAATTGGCTAAGGCAAGAAACTAGTCATCCACTAGCTCTCTCTCTTCACAAATGAAAATTCTAAAAATGATCAAAAGTTGCTATTATTCTTTGTTCATGAATTTTATAAAATTCTAATGTCCTCCATGGGTTGAATTCCTTCCAATATATTCATGCCAACTCAAGTTGGGAAGAGATTCCCAAGTATGCCACTTGTCCTTCCAATTCTAGCCCTCTCCTTCCCCAAATTCGAATTGGTGTCTCTTTGGCTTCCCTAACTCACTTGAGCACCCTATTGGAGGCTATTTTAAGCCCTGACATGTCATAAATGTTATATTTCAGCCCTCGGGTCTGATTTGTGTCATAGGTGTCTTAGCATCTTCATCATTGTTCTCATAGAGCTAGGGAATCTAGCCTAAGTGTCTCACTAGCTCCAAATTGCCTCTTCCTCTTCCATGGGAGTTATTCTTCCACTACAATTCGACCTTAAATGACTCATTCCAAGTATATTGACCTTCTAACTCATCCCAAGAACATCGGGCTTCTTATGGATTTGAAATGACAAGAGTAGGATGCCACGTGGCATGGCAAATCTAGCTTGTGTGGGCCCCACATCCTCCATGTGTCTTCATGATCAATTGCCACTTTGATTTTCCCTTTTATTTATTTATTTATCTCCTTTGTTAAATATTTATGCCATTCTAATGTGCAAACATCATTTATTATCCTCCTTATTTCAAATCCCAAAGCTTCTACCCCCAACCTAGGAAACTAGTAATTTTCCTCCTTGGCAATTATTTGACCCTTAACATCAATTTGACAAACTCTCATGAATATGGCCATTGGGATTAGGAAATTGTGACCCAATGCCAAATTTGGGACATGACAAAAAGATATAAGTATAAATTACACTTTTTTTTTTGTAAATAAAAAGACTTCATATTACAGTAGAAACAAGAGTTACATTCCGCGCTTGAAGCGTTCCAAAGTTACAAAAACTAAACCCCAACACCCATGAGCCGAAAATCAAAGAGAACTACAAATTCAGAGGGAAAAAATCCCTAGATACAGACCTTTCGTTTGACCAGTCAAAATTGGACAAAAGTAAAACAGTCCCATATCCCAAATAACAACTATTCATGAAAACCCTTTGCTACCCATCAGCTGAATTACAGATAATTGAAATCACAAAAAGATGACAGCATTACAGACACTAAATACCCAACCCTTTCAGATACCTAATCAGAGATCCAAACGCATCTAGCTCTTGCACCTGAGTGTCCACCACCTTTTGCTTAGGGAGAGTTGCGCCGAGAAAGAAGCAACAATTGGCTGAGGCGAGTCTTTCTTGGTCGACTAACCAGAGGGAATTTTGTTCCCCTTATCATCGAGACTAGGATACGAAAAGGATAGGCCAAGCTTCTTTGCAATTGCGTCTATCTTGCAATGCATCAGCTTATTATCTGCATTATGGGATTTCCATGCTTTTACCGGTTCCTTGTCGCCTTACCTCTTCTTAATACCTTCCATCAACACATGCACCATGAGCTTCTTTGTGACCCAGCAAGTCATCAGAGTTCTGTCATACACCGAGGCTCGGCCTACAGTAGTCCCCGGATCAGTGACCCAAGCTTCAACCGAATTCCTGACATCCTCCATGGGAAGATTTTGAACCTCGTTCCATAGGTTTTTCTCGATATCAGTAATATCCTCCCTAACAATAGTATTCTTAGTTATTTTGAGGTGTTAGTTAATATGTTAATTTAAATATTTAAATATTAAGTTATTATGTATTTATATACCATTTTTAAAAGAATTTAATTATTAAGTTAATAAATATTTCAATATTAATTTAATTAATATGTTAATATTTCAATGTTAAGTTATAGTGAATACTTCAATGTCAAGACATGATGTTTTTTTCAAAAAAATCATAACTATGTTTCGAAAAAAAAGGTTACATTCTTTAGTACCTTTCTAATACCTATATCTTTCAGTTTTGTTCATAAAGACTAGTCATTTACAATATAAAATTCATCATATATTCTCTGATTATAATTTTTTGTTATCACTCATATTGTCTCAATCAAAAAGAAATCAAACATAATAAAACTATTTCATTTAAGGCTGCCACAACATTTTTCAATGGACTCCACCTCTGTTAGCTCGTCCTTTTAATATCAAGTTTCAACATAATCCTTTCAGGTTCATATCAACCTCAAGTTTACAAAATTACCTTAGCTCTACTTTTTGGTATCAATCACTGTAAACTCATCCATTCAAATCAAGTATTCATCTAATCCTTGCAGGATCACATGTTCAAAACTTGTACATTGGTCAATAAAACCAAAAAAGAAAATAAATAAGATTTTATGGCTTCCTACCAAAAACAAAAACCATTTCTCAGTACATTGTTCGAGAGAAACCTTTTTGCAGACAAGCTATTCCTCAAGAAAGGGGCGGTGAGTAGAATTCTGTATGATCCCATTTTTGTATTCACATAAGTTCCATACTCCAGCCTATAATAGTAGCCCTTCTGATGCTAAAGCATCTGATATAACGCTCATTTCTCTGTAAACATGTTTGATAGAGACCCGTAAAGCCTCTTTTAGTCTGTGTGCCTCCTATAAGAGAGGCTCCAGAATAATATTGTGAATAAGGTTTTCTCCATTAATCCAGTTTATTACTAAGAGGGAGTCACCAAAAATATGCAGAAAATCAACATTCTTTTCCACTGCCGGAAAAAGTAATAATCGTAAAGCACTAAGTTCAATAAAATTGTTGGATCCTGAGCCCAATACAGCCTTAAAATTTATCCAGTTTGTTTTAGAAAGGTAAAGTACCCCCTTTGCACCCAAGAACAGTCCCTCTCCCTGCGTTTCTCCATCGAAAATGTCCCATGGATTATCTCTATCTATCTCTTATTCCACCACATGTCTTATCCAAACCTTCTTTTTAGGTTGCAGGAAGTAACTAAGAATACCCAAGCTCTGAGCAGCACATTGAAAAGGAGGGATAAAATTTTCCTCAAAGCAACTTTTCTTTCTTGCTAGCAAAATTCCCTAGGCTACAATTAAAAAGGAAAATCTCTATAATTTGCATAAGCTTGATTAGTGATCCAATTTTTTAAACAATCCTCCACAAAATTCCCCTACAAAACCAAATCTAAGTTTAGGCTGTGTGCTAACTCTTTTCATACAAATGCCGAATAAGAACAGTTAACTATCAAATGATGATTAGTTTCTGCCTCTACTTTGCATAAGTAACAACGCCCAAGTCCTGATCTATTTTTCCTCTGTAAGATATCCCAAGTTAAAGCTTTATTTAGAATTAAAAACCACATAAAGAGCTTTGCTTTCAGTGGGCGGTTGAATCTCCGAATAGGTTCCCCCCACTAGCAGGCCCTTTCATTAGCAATCATAAGAGTATCATAACCATCTTTTGGTGTATTAAAACATGTTGGTGCTTGTACATTTGAGCTAATTTTTCTTCTTTCAACAAGATTCTGATATTACTGTTAACAAGATTCGAGAGATAAGCATTCCACAATCCTCTTTCATCTCCTTGAAATCCTAAAGACTTGACCTTCAACCAGCCTTGACCAAAAAGTGTAGTAGATGTATGGTCCAGTATGCCACTTAAAAAGAAAAACCCCCTTTCTCTAAGATGAGTGATCATTTGAGCAGGTAGATAGTGTCCAATCCCACTACCTTCCCAACGATCTTCTCCCAAATGTAATTTTGACCCATTTCCGACCTTCCAAGTAAGACCTCTACCAATCACATAGAAAGATTTAACTGCGGCTTTCTAGCTGTTAGATACATTGTTCGTGGATTTTCAAGGACTGTGAATCCAATCATCAATCAACAAAGGTAGAATGTATTTCTGAATGATAATATTTACCCAAAGTTCAGTTCCTGTAATTAGTCTCCAAATATTCTTGGCAGCCAAAGCACAAGCGAATTTTTCAAATATTTTGAATCCCCATCCTCCCAAGTTCTTTGGAAGGGATAATGATTTCCAACAAATCCATACCATTCCATACTTCTCTTTACTACCAGACCAGAGAAATCTGTAGCAAAGATTTCTAATTCTGTCAAGGACGCCTTGAGGAATCCAAGTATTCATCCAGTAGATCGGTATCGCCTCTAAAATTGATTTTATCAAAATTAGTCTGCCCCATTTTTAAGGCCACTTGTAAGGCCAACTAGATATTATGTTCTCACATTTTGAATTTAACCAATCCCAATCCCTTATCTTGTAAGCGAAGAGCTTTAACTTGTAACCTAAATAATTAATTCCATCCTCCAAAAAAGTTCTTTTAAAGGGTAGTCGCAAAGTAAAGTAATCCATATCATGTTCTTTTATGCCATTCCTAGATAGCATAGATTTTCCAAAATTTACCTGCATCCCTGAAGCCATACAGAAAAGGGATAAGAGTTCATGTAACTTCAATAAGTCCCTCCTTGAGCCATCTGTGAAGATAAGAATATCATAAACAAAGAGAAGATGGGTTATGTTAAGGTTCCCTCCAAAACATAAACCTTTAAACATACTTGAAGATTTAGCAGCATTTAATATCCTTCCAAAACCTTCTACAACAATCAGAAACAAAAAGGGGTTCCAAAGGAAATCCTTGTCTAAAACCTCTTCCAGGTCTGAAGAAAGTTGAGGCTAACCCATTTACTAGGATAGCAAAGGATACAGAGGATAGACATCCCATAACCCAAGTAATAAAGGACACTACAAAGCCCATATGGGAGAGAATAGTTCTCAAGTATACCCAACTAACCCTATCATAAGCTTTTGAAAGATCAATCTTTACTACCATTGCCTTCATTTTCTTTAAATTGATTGTATGTAGCCCCTCCTGAGCTGTGCCTATTACCTCATGAATTTTCCTTCCCAGAAGGAAATTGAGCTGTTCTTTTGAAATGGTATTACTTAGAACAATTTTAATTCTTGTGGAGATCACTTTTGCAATTATTTTGTAAATGCAATTACACAGGGATATCGGTCTAAAGTCCTCAAAAAAACTGGGAGAGTCTGTCTTAGGAATAAGTGCTAAAAAGGAAAAATTAAACACAGCTGATATTTTTCCACTTAGCTTGGATTCTTCAATCACAAGTAATAAATCATGAGCCAACACACAATAAAGGCCAAGGAAAAATTCCACTGGAAGCCCATTAGGTCTCAGACCTCTATCTTTTTTAAGCAAGAGTAAAATCTTGTGTAATTCATTAAGTGAAAATTCTTCCATAAGCATGATATTATCCTCCTTAGAGGCAGTATTAGGGTATGCCTGGGCAATCTTTACCACCTCAGCAATGGGGACTTCTTCATCAGCTTTGAATAAAGACTGAAAATGACAGATTCCAACTTTGGGAATATCTTCAAACCCTTATACCTCCTCCCCTTTATCCGAAGAGATATTCCAAATATAATTTGAATTTTTCCTTTGATTAGCATAATGGTGAAATAAATTTGTACTTTCATCTCCATTATCCATACAGAAATCCCTAGTTTTTAGTCTCTTCCTGCTAGGAGCCTCCTTTGTTTAGACTCCAAAGAGACAACCTCTTCCTTTTTTCTCACTGAAAAATACCCAAACCCTTATTCACTAAATAAAGCTCCCAGAACCCTATCTATCTGAAGGAGCTAGATGTCATCCTCATTTTTCTTATTGATGGACCACTTTATCGAGAGATTCTTAGCCCTTTTCATATTTAAATCAAAGTAATGTATCTATATACAATTTTTGAAGAGGTTTTAAAGTTAGTGTTGATAAGTAATTTTTGAAGATGTTTTAGTTAATGTTAATAAATATTTCAATGTTAAGTTATAATGTATTTACATATCATGATAAATTTTTTATATTTAATGTATTTTGTTTTTCAGCCAAAAAAACCATACTATTGATATTCAAAAGTGTGAATCAAATAGTACAATCATATATAAGCATGATAGACGAGACGTATATGTTGCTATTCTGGAACCCATTGCAAACATTTGTCTTATAAAAGACACAAAGATCCCAACCTATAGACAGAAATATGCATTACATATTTTAACAAAAATTTCAAAGTGTAAAACAGTTCATCAATTAAAAATAAAAAATATGAATCAAGCCAAAATCTTAGCTGTGATTCCTGAAATTCCTCCCATAGAATTTCTCCTTCTTCTCCAGTGTAAGCAGCTTTGGATAGCTCGTCTGCCAAATAGTTGTGTTCACGACAGATGTGATCAAAAGATATTTTGTCAAAGAGTTGAATTTTATCTTTGATTCGGTTGCACCACTAATGAAGAGCTATAATATTCAAATTATGCTCTCCCCTGGCCCATTTTATTGTAACCCTAGAGTCTCCAAATACGACAAGATTAGGAATGCCAAAGAGTTGTGCAACTCTAATCACACACCAAAGGGTAAGAATTTATGATTTCATATTAGTAACTTGGCCTCCATTCATCTTCAACGTAAAAAAATGTTTCGCACATAAATGACACCACCCACCGCTTGTGGAAAAAATTAATCCCATAAAAAATTATAGTAATGTTATTAAGGAAGGTTTGAATTTGTTAAGTGAAAGTTTCCATACTTTATATATCTAAGATGTGGGAAAAAATAATCTCCTAAATAAATTATAGTAATGATGGTAAAAATAGCCACATAATAAATAGAGATGATGGTTGGAAGCTAAGTAACTCGTGGATGCCCATCCTAAGCCTGATGAAACACAAAGATACTACAAGTTAAATTCCAGTGGGAGACAAAAATAAATGTGCTTCATCAAGTGAGCCCACCTTACCTCTATCTATTGTTTTTGTCTACCAAGTTCAGTATTTAATAGATGGCATAGTTACTTTTCATTCTCATCCCAATCATAAGGATTGAGATCACGTGACCTAGGGATAGACTCACTTTCATGTAGTCCGAAACATGGGTTTTCATAAACTTCACACAGGTTTCCAACTCTATACATTATATTACCTGTGAAATGGACTCTCTTATTTCAATTATAGTAATACTATAAAAAAAAAGGTTTGAATTGATTGAATGGGAAGATTTTCAATGACTTAAAACAAATCATTTTAATAGACTTTAGATATTAATAAATGATAAATGATACAGTGTTAATGAGTTTTACTTATTTTGAGAAAATGAAGAGTTCAAATATTGTCTTTCTTTTTAATAGAATTTATATTAATAAATGATAAAGTTTAAATAACCTTTATTTTGACAAAGTGAAGAGTGTAAATTCTTTTTAGAAAGTAAAAAGTGAACAAATAACCTTTATTTTGACAAAGTGGAGAGTATAAATTCTTTTTGGAAAGTAAAAAGTGAATAAATAACTTAATTAAATGGGAATAATAATGAATTTAAATGGTACTTTTATCATTTTTATAAATAAAAAGTTAATAGAAATAATGTTAAAATAAACCAAAATATATGTGTTGAGTTTTTACCTACTTAGTAAGAAGTGTCAATTAAAAAATCAAAACAACCTAAGAGAAGAAATGGTGAGGCTTAATTAAATAAATTATTTTACCGGAATTTATTAATTAAGTAAATTCCAGTAGAAAAAAAGAAAAGTTAAAATATAAGTAATACACTTAAACTCAGAACTTCTCTCTTATGTGGCGTGGTCTGAAAAAAGTTTCAAGTTGGATTATAGGAGACTTGAAGTGGCAAGTTGGGAATGGTGAGAACATTAGGATTGGATTGGACAAAATTTTGGGTATGGATGATACTTGTTATCTACCTTACAGATTGCAGGAATACTTGAAGATTTATGGGATGGCAAATCTAAATAATATCAGAAACAGTAATGGTGATTCATACTGGTACAAATCCAATGATTTGGGTTTGGATGGAAATGATGCTTATGTTTGGGATAATTATGTTTATGCTCTTAATTCTGCAGGTTGTGTATTGTCTACTCAAAATAATAAATTGGTATGGAGTGGGAATGGCAAATCTGATATGGTCACTGCAAAAACAGCCTACGACAGAATCTGCAAGAGAAATTCATATTTCCACAAAACTAGTGGTACAAGAAGATTTGGAAGTGGGATTTCCCATTAAAAATCAAGTGCTTTCTTTGGCATGCCTTACAGGGTACATTGAAAACTTGGGATAATCTTCTGAAGTGTGGATTGTGTGGCCCAAATTGGTGCATTCTGTGCAAGGAAAATTCTGAGAATATTAGT
Source organism: Larix kaempferi (assembly GCA_027924585.1). Taxonomy (NCBI): domain Eukaryota; kingdom Viridiplantae; phylum Streptophyta; class Pinopsida; order Pinales; family Pinaceae; genus Larix; species Larix kaempferi. The sequence goes on along the minus strand of BSBM01000861.1, from coordinate 396,879 downwards.
CATTTGTTTGTATATTGCTCCTTTGGAAAGAGTGTTTGGAATTTTTGTTGTGCGGAATTGAAAGTCAATAATGGTTGGGAAGTGGGTGACTTTGGACAGTCACTACTCAATTGGTACAGATTTTCAAAGGACTCATTATTTATGCCCATTTTTGTTTCTTGGGCACTATGGTATGCTAGGAATTGTGCTACATTTCAAGGTCAATGGCTGGAAACAAAGGTCTGTGGTCTTATTGCTCTTAGATTAGCCCAACAATTTAAATTTGAGAAATATACCATTGGTGTTAGAAGAATTGATCAGTTTTCCTTAAAATTTGATCAACCCATACTCCTATTTGATGGGGCTGCATAGCATGGAATCTGTGCAACTGGTGGTGTGATATACTTGAGCGAGGGTCACCATTTCACACTTCGACTAAACTGTGGTCTTGGTAATAATATGAAGGCAGAGCTGTTAGCTTTGTGGTGCGTTCTGAAATGTGCAAACATCTTTGGTCTTGTAAATTTAAAAGTATTCGGTGACTCTCGAGTCACTATAAAATGGGCAGCTGGAGAATATGATCTAAACGTTTTGGCTCTTAATCACTAGTGTATGCGCATAAAGGAAGAAATTGATAAGTTCGAGAACATCTCTTTCTCTCATATTTACAGGGAGCACAATGATATGGTTGATAATTTATCTAAGTAGGCTCTCCTTGATACAGAAGGTCACTTGTTTTGGGAAGAATGGATGGACTCCATTCTGTTGGACATGGGTGATATCTTTTTCTTTGACTAAGTTATGACAGTTTTTAGACTTAAGTTTGTTTTGTGAAACAAGATATTTGGTCTTTTAAGCCAATTTTGTATGTAATTTTGAAACGATAGAGTTTTTTGGTTATTCTGTTAAGAAATCATGAACATGATGCTAAAACCTTACTTTATAAGGTTGATTATCTTTGTACTATTTAATTCCATAAATAACAATAATACGTTTTTTTTGGTTGAAAAAAAAACTCAAAACTTCTCATAAAATTAGAATATTCAAGTCATCACTATGACTAAAATTCAAGCACTTGTTTATTAATTAGCCCAAACAAAAAGAAATCAAATCGGCTGTTGATGATGAATGGACGGAAATTGGAAATTGTGAGGATGCCAAACTGTGGGATAATGGCTTAAATTATCCTTAACTTTGAATGTATTTTAAATATCATATATATAGATATATAAGGATCTAACTTGATGTTCCTATCTAGTTAAGTCTTGAATTTCTTCATATTCACATAGCAACTAACTATCAACTCTTATATCTTATATCATATAAATTTCTTCCTATTGACATAGCAACTAACTATAACTCTTATATCTTACGAGGACATTAATCTCATCTTGCTTCTTGATCCACTAGTATAATAAAACAAGAATTTGAGCAAAAATATATTTTATGGTTGTAAAGAGTAAATACCCATCTTTCCATGTTTCAGGGTCAACAGCAAGTTCTGAGTCTCTCTCGGTGCGAACCCAATTTCTTTCCCCGTTAGCCAATGTTGAACCTCCCTTCTTGACGATTTCCAAGACATACCCATATTATCCTTGGTGCTTTTTGTTCTATCCTCAACAACGCAAACAATTATTCCCAAGGATTTCGGACTTAAGGTTATAAACTCGAGTGGACAATAAATTTTATAAATATTGAAATATTCAATATTCATTCAATGAATAACTCAATGAATAAGGTTTAATTTAAATAATTATTAAAATAAAAAAATAAAAAAATAAAAATTAAATTTAGAAAAAAATTATAAAAAAACAAAAAAATATGATTAACATTAAAAAATTAAAAAGGAAAAACCAATATACATAATATACATAGTCTTTCATATTGAATTCAATAATCCAATTCATAAATACTCTCCAAAAATCATTAATCCAATCCATACAAATTCTCGGGACGTCCTCTTCTTCCTCGTACATTCATTTATCCACCAACCACCTAAGTCATGTATCCACTATTTCTTTCCTTTAAACACATAGATTAACAATTACCCATTAGTTAATGATCCTAACCATCATAATTATGGTTTTATTGTAACAAAATTAGGTGAAAAATAAAAAAATATGCTTTCTAACCAAGTGGTGCTAAGTGCATACTATGTGCAATCTCAAAGTATCATGCACACTTTCAAAACTGCAAAATAGAGTGTTAACAATTACTTAGATTTTTTTAGTTTTGGTAAATAAAACTCCATTAATAATGAACGAATTTTAGTATAATTTTTTTATAATTTTATTCAATTTTATTATACTAAATTTTTTTTATAATAAAATTAATCTTTTTAAATATATTATTCTCTTGTATTAAATCAATCTATCCTTCTTGGAAGAGAGACTATGGTTAAGTGACTGCAAAATTTGTCTATCAAATTATTGTTGAAGTCCATTTTGAGGGAATTATTAAATGGTGGTACAAAACACTTTGGAATTGGAATCTCCCTCTAAAGGTAAAGTGTTTATTATGGCTTTGTCTTTGAGGACAAAATATTGACTTGAGAAAATTTGAAAAGAAGAGGAAAACAAGGCCTGAGCATTTGTATGCTATGTAGGAATGACATTGAATCGATGAATCATTTGTTTTTAAATTGTTTGTTCTTTAGAAATGTATGGTTCAATATTTGTAGGTCATTGGGTATTGTGGATACCTAGCAGTCCTCGACTATAGAAGATGCTTATTATCACTAGGTGAAGTCTCACCGAGATTTAAAGAATAAGCCTGCACTTGTTTTCTGGGTAATATGGAACTCACAGAACAAGTTTATCTTCCATCAAAGAACCATTTTGATTAGTGAAGCAGTCTATTATGCTCTTTCATTGATCAATATGTACAAAACGGAAGGACCATCTTTCAGGAAGTAGTGGGGTATTTCTGAGGTTTCTTCAGGTCTTGATAAATTTGCTTTAGCTTTTTTCGATGGAGCTTCTAGAAATGGTAACTATGGTGCGGGGTTCTCGTTGAAGATTGATAATGAACTTTTTTTCAAGTTCAGACTCTCAGTTGGTAGGGGAACAAATATGAAGGCAGAGCTCCTTAGCCTTTGGGGAATTTTAAAGATCACCAATCTCTTTGGAATAGATACTAAATACATATCTTTGGAGATTCCATAGTCACTGTCAAATGGGCACAACAAAAATTCAATATTAGTTCTATTTATCTCTCACTTTGGTCCAGAAGAATTCAATAGTTGATGATCTCTTTCTATGATCTATCCATAAGTCATATTTATCGTGAATTTAATGATGTTGATGCTTTGTCAAAGGAAGCTCTAAATGGTGAGGAAGGATGGCTTCATTGGGAAGAATGGTCAAATGGTGTACAAACTACTGTTGGATCCTTTTTCTTTCTTGAGGACTAATCTCTATATGGGGTTTTTTGTTATCCTTCCAGTTTTTCTGCTATGACTTTTTTCTAGCTATGATATATGACCCATCTGTTTTTATCTTTTTTGTTAAATGAAGGAAACTGTAAAGTGATACGAGATGAGTGATATCTCGATTTGTTGGATGGGTTAAGTTCAGTCATAAGTGATAGCACCCTCTCTTTGGATATATACTTTTATATTCCTAGTAATAGAAAAAGTACGAACTTTTTTCTTCTTGAAAAATAAATCATTCTCTTATATAAAAAAGCATAAAAACTCTTTGCAAAATATATACCAATAATTAAATCAATGATATTTTTTTGAAAAGAAAAAAAATAATAATCTAAACAATATTGGATTTGGAATTTTTTCAATATCATAATTATACCATATAAGAATTAGAATTTTACCAATATCAACATCAAAATATTATAAACTTTTATCAAATTATAATTTTTTACTATCTAAATTTTATTTCTAAATATACAAATAATAAGGATTATTAACCTAGCATTTGTTATTATTATGTCGAGATAGACACTTATACTTGCATTATTACGTCACCCATACTAACCAAGACGTGTCCCAATTTTGCTCTTGAGCCTTTAGTTTTTAACCTATTTTTATTCTTTTATACATCATATATTTTTTATATAAATTATATTTAAATCAATTTAAAATCATTTTTTATTTTATGTATATTAATAATAGTAATAATAATTTGTAACCTTTTTCTTAACCTCCTTTTTATTCTTTTATATATAATTTATTTTTTATATAAATTATATTTAAATCAATTAAAATCATTTTTTATTTTATATATAATAATAATAATACTAATTTGTTTTATAATGTAAAGTGAAATTTATGGGTAAAATAAAACAAGTAACTGGTATAAAAACTACATTCATGTTTATATGTACTTGTAAAATGGATTAATAATATAAACTTAAAAAAAAAACATTTTTACATTTCTGGAAAATATTATAAAAATTATGCAAAACAAATTATTGAAATGTTTATTTAATTTTAGGTTATTTTTTAATTAAAATTGATTTAGGTTATTGAAATTATATAATTTAAGTTTATATAGAATAGAGTAATTGGTAATAAATAATTGAGATGAAACTTTATAAATAGATATTTACATGTTCAAATCCTCAAAAATATTTATTTAAAAAAAATACATAATTTAAATAAAATAAATCCATTTATATAATCAAAATTACAGTTTAAACAAGAGCCACGTGGTGGCAATGTCTTTGACATTGCTACCTGCTCTATTTGTAGAAAGCTATAGGAATGATATATTTGCTTGGAGTTGTGAACGATTGATAGAAGTTAAGATGAATAAAAATAATGTATTTGTAAACTTGCTCAAATCATTAGTACTCAATTTTTTATGTAATGGAGGTTTGCCACCACCTCCACAATTCTCAATATTACTCACCATTTCCCAAAAGAACGAAGATTAAACATGAAATAATGGAACAAAGATTGAACATGAAAGAATGGCAAGCCATTTGAATTAAAGTACCTCTTAACTGCCATCTCTGCCTCTTCCTTTGCCATTGTTTTCCTTTATTGCTGAGCATTAAATCCTACGATAGCCATAACAATCTACCACTATTAGCATAGATAGAAGCCTCTATGCAAACCAGGAAGGTGACTAAGGTATTATATCATAATACAATTATTGTAATTTTCTGGGCAAAAGATTTGTTTTGAAAGGAAACATAAATATTTTTTAATTACCAGCAAATACTTGCAAATATGCAACTAACATAAATGCCAGAGCCCTTAAAATAATGGGAATACGTTCCTCGTCCTTCTATCCTTGAAATAATGGGAATACGTTCCTCATCCTTCTATCGTGAAGCATTTTCACATAACCTATTTTAAAAATTGTAAGATCCCATATAATTAGGGATTTGTCACCTTGCCTACTGGTATCTAGGAGTTTAAATATTATTAGTTCAGGCCACCTTGGTTCAAATGTCAATTCAGGGTCTGGCTATTGGTCATTCATTCTGCACTTGGTGGATGGGCAATGTTTAGGTCGTTATTGTGGTTCTGAAATATGTACATCAAACGAAAAAAATAGAAACCAAAATTGAAAATGCTGATTATGATCCACCAAATCTAAAATAATGACATATTTGAAGCATTTCAAGACATATATTTTAAACACTAAAATAACTAGAGAACTTGGAAAGCATAATAAACAAGGGAGAACCTAGGAAAAAATCCTGGAGTTGGTTTGGCAATAATAGGTAGAGGCTGCAGGTCCCAATCATTCTCCATATAAAGGATGATATACTTGACAACGCAGGTATGTTTCACACGTCGCAATCGCAATCAGCCATAGACCACCAGCTCTTCCATATCGAGCTAAAAATTGGATCAAATTTCATAACAACTTCACAGAAGAGGACTGACAACTCTATCGATGCTCCTGTTGCGTTGGGATGCTCTACAAGCCACTTTAAATCACCCACGTTAAGAATTATACCGTTATTCAAACGCCTTTCCACCATTTGGTCCAATTTCTTTATCTTTGTTTTCGGAACAGAAAGCGGATTTCTCTGTTTCAATAGGAGTATCCGAAACTACGCTGGGGTTTCACCTTTTTGTATTCTCTGCAAAAAAAATTTCATTATAGCCTCGGGCTCTTTCTCCCCCACGAGAATCAGATTCTTAACCTTTAGAAGGATTTCTATGAGTCTTCTAATCTCAACCTTGTATTACACAGGCGAAACTATAATTCATAATTCATAGGTCAAAATTGAGTTAGCAAGACGTTAATAATGAAATTGAAAAGTACACCATCACATTGGCTCATAGTGCATGATTGCAACGGATTAATTGAATAATAAAGCATAAATTTTATCCACCAATTAAAGGAAAACTGCATCAACATTTTCAATTTTATACTGCATGACAATGCCGTAATGCCAAATGCTACATATCTAAGTCTGCTATTTCTCTCAACAAACAAATAACGAAACCTCAAAACCAATTTCAAACCCTAAGTTGAACGAAGCTCAGTAGTGTGAAAAGATCTATTACACAAAAGAAACCACCAATCTATACCCTACACCATACAATTCAATGAGGAGAAACATTGCTCATAAAAGTAAACTAGGGTGTGGCCAAAGCTAAAAACCTGCTATTGTTCGTTGCTGCAATTATTTGACGCTATAAAACCTAGCTAACATACTGGAAAGTCCTTAGACTCTCCCAACTCATTCATCTCACTTTCATAGAAGCGACTCATGCACATCTATAACACACTTCTCCATAGGGAATGGAGGGTTCCCTTCGTACACTTAATGAAGGAAAGCAGCTCAAACAACCTAGACATGCACTGGAAAGAGAGGAACACAACAAAGTCTTTTTTACAGAGTAGAAGAGTGGTTGGAGAAGTGAATAGAATCGACTGGCCAAAGAGAGAGGCCAGTATAGACCATTGGTGAGTATGCATAGCTTATCGGTGAAAAAGAGGTAACTGCTATTGCTCAGAAGAAGAACTTTGACTGGTGTGAGAATAGAATTGGGCTTTGTTGTGAGGAATGCCAAGAGGGGAGTCACAGTAATCGTGCTTTGTGAACCCTACATGGGATAATCAAGTTTTTAGTTGGGTTTATGGGCGGCATGGTGCTGTTGGAAACCCCCACTGGTTGTAGATAAAGGTGGAATCACTATTTTGAAAGTACTCACCACCACCGTCTGCTAATCTGTGGTTTGTTGTTGATGTGGAGAATAGGGTCGTGTTAAAGCCTACAATTAAAACATTGTTGTGGTGTTGAAGAATCCCACAAGTGCTCCTCCGAAAGTGCAGCCGTAGGTCAAGATTATGATCTGGGATTATGGCCTTGGATGCCACTTTACAAGCCTATGTTGACTGGTATAGGGCTACATGTGGATGTAACTGCTTGATAAACACTGTAGACACAATTGCTAAGCGCACTGTGTTAAAACTGGTTTGACCCGAAACCGATCGATCTTCTTGCCATGAGCTTCTGTTAGGTCTGCTAAGGGCATATAGGTAGGTAGATAGGTTCAATGCTGGCTGTCACCAAGCCTTGAATGGAAGAAATAAATTGTCGATTATGGGGTTTACCGAGATCCGTAGCAGGTCTTGCGTAAGTAGCGCCGCCAAGGCCCGGGCGCCAAATCTCGAGGCTTACATCATTAGAACGAACCAATAAGCATTCAAATAATTGCCTTTTTTAAAATTCAATTAAAAGGAAATTGTTTCACCTTAGAGTAAACATTATAAATTTAAAAATTTAAACATATACGACATTGAAATAATTGAGCTTCGTGAATCATATATGTCAAAGACATAACAATAAAACCAATATTTTTTTCAACAGAAAAAATAGCGATACTTGATATCTTAAACGAACAAGAAGCAGGTCCGAAAATGAAGGCAGAAACCAAAGACCAATGACATCCAACCTGACCCATCAGTAGCCAAAATGAATCTCCAGGATATTCCAATCCTCCGGCGAGGAAACCAACTAACAGGGACATAAGTCCCCCCGAGCACAAGATCCCCATGACGCAGAAGCTGACAAAGTGAGAATGAAGTCGCTAGCAACCAGAAGATTATCGAGTTCCAAGAGACCAGCCGATATGACCATTCCCCAGAAATGGACTTACTCTGAATATGGGCCAAAAATGTTACTAAGATTAACCACCCCAGTCAATCCCAAAACCGACCCTACCAGATGAATCCCCAGAATAGAAATAAAGGCAGAAAGGATGAAAAAATTAGGATTCCTTGCAGACAGTAAACCGCCTGAGAAACCCACAACATCCGTCGATACAAAAGCCCAGTCGGGCCTAATGCTATGGAAAAACAATATATCCCGGGCAACCGACACCAATGTTCGTGTAAAAAAAATAATCTCAGGATTGCAAGAGTCCAGCAATGCCTTGAGGGCCAGTTTCTTCATAGGGCCTCCAATCTCTCGGATATTCAATGAGAAAAATATCATTTTTTAACCCTAGCTAGGGCTTTCAAGCTTCTAAGCGCCCGATTCGAATCTAGAGAACCAGCAGATGTAGATGCCACCCCTGGGTCAATGGCACGAGATGTCAAGGCAAGGGGTTTTTGACTTTTTTCCTCTTAAAAAAGTCAAATCCTCTAACACTTAGGTTGCTCTTGAATCACGTTAACTTCATACGGCCTATCATCCACGTGCCATGTCGTTAACTATTTTAATGAAATCAAAACACTAATTTTATTGTCTGGAAAATGCCATATGTGCCGCTGTTGAAGATGGGTGGAGGTCGGAAATTTCGCGGATAGCTCGTGAGTTGGCGGCTGCTGCGAAGCTTTCTACTTTGACTGTACATGATTGTCATATAATGGGTGGTTCTTACTTCTTAGGTTTGAAAAGTCGATAAGATTAGAACATTGAAATTATAAATTAAACGCTAAACACTTTTTTAACGAAATCAAAACACTAATTTTATTGTCTGGAAAATGCCATATGTGCCGCTGTTGATGATGGGTGGAGGTCCGAAATTTCGCGGATAGCTCGTGAGTTGGCGGCTGCTGCGAAGCTTTCTACTTTGACTGTACATGATTGTCATATAATGGGTGGTTCTTACTTCTTAGGTTTGAAAAGTCGATAAGATTAGAACATTGAAATTATAAATTAAACGCTAAACACTTTTTTAATGAAACCAAAACACTAATTTTATTGTCTGGAAAATGCGATATGTGCCGCTGTTGATGATGGGTGGAGGTCCGAAATTTCGCGGATAGCTCGTGAGTTGGCGGCTGCTGCGAAGTTGTCTACTTTGACTGTACATGATTGTCATATAATGGGTGGTTCTTACTTCTTCGGTTTGAAAAGTCGATAAGATTAGAACATTGAAATTATAAATTAAACGCTAAACACTTGCTCGGTTGATTAACCAGAAGATATCGTTGTTCCCAAGGAAAAAACGAGATCATATCGTATTTTCCAGGAAAAAAACGAGATGATATCGTTGTTTTTATATCCGTGTACAGTTAGGATCATTCATATCCAGCCTCTCCATTGAGCCTAAACCCCTAACGACTATGAAGTTCCGTGCCAGAAGGGATTCTGGCTGCTCTCTCCTCATCCTATTCTACATCATTGTTGTCCCGGCGTTGGTCATTACTTTTCATGCAGAGGTTTGCAATGCAGTCAATCAAACTGATTTGTTCTGCAACCCTAACACCTACCAGATTGGCAGTACTTTTGAGAGCAATCTGAATACCATGTTTAATAGTCTTGTTCGAGACACTTCCCTAACTGGATTTAACACTTCTGTTTATGGCCAAAGTCCGGACCGAGTTTATGGCCTCCTCCAATGCAGGGGAGACGCAACAGCCGATCAATGCTACAATTGTTCACGAAACGCAACGATTACCGTTCGACAAAGTCAAAATTGTGGGAAAGCCATTGGCGGTAGAATGTGGTCTGATTTATGCTTCTTGCGTTATGAAACCTATTCTTTCATCGGACAACTGGATACTGAGTTTGGCTGGTATCATTCCATTAGTCCAAATAATGTCTCTATTAACCTTGATGACTTTAAGGCGGCTTTGCAGAGCCTATTCGCCAATTTGTCAGCTCAAGCAGCAAATGTACCTTCGAGTAATCGATATGCTTCCGGAGCAACCGCAGACTCCTTCTTTCCAAAGACTTACGCTCTGGTCCAGTGCACTAGAGATATTTCTGCTGAGAACTGCACAGCATGTCTGTCACAAACAACCGCTAATATTTTTGCACTTTATTATGGAAGAGAAGGAGTTCAGGCCTTGTTTTCAAGTTGCATAGTTGGTTATGAAGCATATGAATTCTTTAACCCATCGGTTGTTGTTACACGTTCTCTACCACCGGCTGAGGCGCCGGCTAATAGGTCGGTGGCCACAACTTCCAGTAATAGTACGCATCCAAACAAAACACCCACAATTTTAGGTGTTGTTGGAGGCTGCTTGCTTCTAGCGCTATTGGCCGTATGCGTGCTTACAACTCGGAGAAGATTGAAGAGATACAAAGGTATTGCATATGATTATATGACCTGTTTGAGTTTGCCATGCATTCTTAATTTTTTGCCGAAAAATCATGTCATATTTTCTGATTTGGCTGAGTATATTTCGATTGTATAGTTCAGGAAGACACACTAGTCACTGACGATCGACAAATAGTGACGTTTAATATGGAAACATTGGTAGCTGCTACAGAAAATTTTCATGATGATAACAAGCTCGGAGAGGGAGGATTTGGCCCTGTATACAAGGTAGCATGGTAGCATAGGCTAATAAACTTCTACCCGTTTTTAGAAACTTAAATTATGGATTTGGCCCTGTAAACAAGTTAACATGGTAACACAGGCTAGTTTTTAGAAACTTAAATTATGGTTATAGACATGCTGCTGTCACCGCACCTGGTTATAGAAACTTATTAAGCTTAAATATGCACCAAAATCTTCAAAAGATAATCTTCACATGGATCTTTTGCGTGTCAGGGAACTACTCATGATGGAAAAGAAATAGCTGTGAAGAAGTTGTCCTTAAATTCCAGGCAAGGAAAGAAAGAATTTCTCAATGAAGTCAAGGTTGTGGCCAAAATTCAGCATAGAAATCTTCTGAAGCTACTCGGCTGTTGTGCTGAGGGATCAGAAAGGTTGCTTGTCTATGAGTACCTACGGAATAGCAGCCTCGATAAAATCATATTCGGTAAGGCAGTCCCATTGTCGATAAAAACTATTAATTTTGTGGTCTTGATAAAAACTATTAATTTTTTCAGAAGCTTATTTCGGTCATGATAATTAACTAGTATACTACATGGATATAGATCCATTGAAACGCGGACGGCTTGATTGGCGGAATCGTTACAACATCATACTTGGAGTGGCCCGTGGACTTCTTTATCTTCACGAGGATTCTCAACCGAGGATTGTTCATCGGGATATTAAAGCCAGCAATATTTTATTGGACGATAAATTGAATCCTAAGATAGCAGATTTTGGTTTGGCAAAGCTTTTTCCTGACGATGAGAGTCAGATCAGCACAAACGTGGCTGGAACTTAGTAAGATTTTAAAGACAATCGTCACTGTGTGGGGATTTACATAATCGTTTAAGCTTTTACTTTAGGATCTGGGACTACAGTTACGTTTGGAAATAATTTTCACTTTATCGTCACGACATTCTTAAATTTGACATTGTAATTTGGATATGCAGCGGGTATTTGGCACCAGAATATGCTATGCAGGGTCAATTAACTGCAAAAGCTGATGTCTATAGCTTTGGCGTCCTTCTCATGGAACTTATAACAGGAAGAAAGAACACGGATTATAATTTGTCACCTGAAATGCAGATTATCTTAGGCTGGGTGAGACACTTTTCCGTTCTATTTAAGCAGATCTAGGACCATCTTTTTCCTTGGATATTTTTTTTTTTTCCTTGGAGATCTAGGACCATCTATATACGGTTTAGGTATCAGAGATTTTAGATTTTAAATTAAGGCCGGTATGTCCATCATGTAGATATCTCATCAAAATGACTACCTGCAGGCATGGAGATCATATGAAGGAGGAAAATGTGTGGAGCTTATTGATGAAGGGATAGTTGAAACATGCGATAAGCAGCAAGTGCTGAGATGCATTCATGTTGGTCTTTTGTGTACACAAGCCGACTCATCACTTCGTCCACCAATGTCGACAGTCAATCTCATGATTTCGTCTCATGCGATGACTTTACCGGATCCCACAAAACCCTTTTTCACGAATCCTATGAGCGGAGTTAGTACTGGGTCCAGCAGGCCTGGCTCTGGCTTGTCACATGCTTCAATACCAGCTTCATTTCTCACTCCTCTGGCTCCTGCTCCTACATCTAACGCCTATGCTAATTCTATTACTGAATTGGTACCCAGGTAATTTTAAATTTGGTGGATTTTCAATGGCAAGTAATATGCGCGTTTGCATTATTGGATTTAAAATCAAACTGTATATATTCCAATTTGGATAACATTACACTGCATGCATGAGGATGCATATTGTTTGTCATGAGGATGGATAGGACCAGATGGACTCTCCTATCACTAGCCATGGATATACAGGTTTACGTTATAGATAAATTTGGTTTTTATGGATCTCAACAATTCTCAAAGTGAAAGACATATTTTGTTGACTTGATAAAACCATGAACAGAATCATAATTTATCTCACTCATTCCAACCAAATAATACCAGAATCATAACTACAAATTTCTTACTATGCGCTGGAAAAAACTACAAATTTCTTACTGTGACTAGTTTTTCTTTTTTCTTTTGGAGTAAATGTTCAGTAAGTTTCGGTATAAAACACTCTATATGAAACCAAATTTTACAATGTCACTGAATATTTTCTTTAGCTACCCAAAAATTAGTGTTCTTTTCAAACTCCAATCGTATTCTGCAAATGTTCACTTCGAATATCCGGTGTCCACAGCCGCAGAAATAGTCCAAAGTTAATGATGTTTCACCCAATTGCATGAAAAATATCAGATAAATTGTAGAAATGTGCAACCCTTCACAAATCCAACTGGATCAATGTTTCGTTTAATTCCAAACTTCCATATATTTCTGATGAGTTGGCTTCGCTGTTGGTTCTCTTTTTCCATTTACCCATCCGAAGTTCTCTTTTTTCATCTTAAGTTTTTTTTTCCATCTGATCAGTCACAGAGATCATTGTCACATCCAAAATTAAAGATGTCTCAATGGCTCAGCAAACACTACTTACTGGTGATTTGGAAGGTTCATATATATATATATATATATATATATATATATATATTTCTCCATCTGCCCTTTATAATTTCTACTCCATTTGCGAATGAAAATCCAGTACACATTGTTTTCCATTAAGTTGATTTGTTTCCTTTCCTTCGTTTTGGTGGGACGTGCTTCTTGGTGGACGTCCACCCCATATTAAGTGGTTATGGTAGCCTACTCCAATCAGAGTTGTGTGAAAATGATGCCCAAGGATAGTGACGTTCGTTTGCTTGCGTGTGATTTATAGATTTTAGTTAAGCATCCTAATAATACCACAAGGTTCCAGATATTTTAAGCCACCATAGGATTTTTTAAGAGATAAGAGGTTAAATCTTAAAACGCAATTAAATATGCTGTTATCATTTTACTATGCAATATACAGCTTAGAAATTGAAAGATGTGATTTTGCACTCATCGATTTTATTATCAAGTTCGAAATTCTTTGCTAGTTGTTTGAAATTCCTTCCTCAAGGATAGTTAAGAGAAATTAAATGCAGCATTGCCCACACAAGTGTTGAAACTAGATTGTCTCAACCCTACCACACTTGATTCATATATTACTTGTGAACAAGTTACATTTATAGGACACTCCATGAGCTCTCTAGATCCTAAGTTGGTGGATTTAGATCTCTTAAAATAGTTAAGATCCTTAAAACCAATTTGGAACCAATTATCAACAATAACTCATTGTTGTTTCAATGATAACTAATTTCCAACTCATTACAGCTATAGGTGTTTAGGGTTGACTACCATCTATGCTTTTCCTAGATTAAAGGAGGATGAAACATGTGCACTGTCAAGATTGATTTTATGGTCATCATTCAAAATTCCAAATAAACAATTATAAAAAAAATAAATTAAAAAAATAATTGGTAGCTAATGCATGGATAACAAATAGACAAACTCATTTAACTAAAGGAGGTAATAGGTGATTACAACTAAGCATGTAGAACAAGTAAGAGATAACTTATTCATGGAACTTAACTTGTGACCTATTGGTGTTCATCGGCCACAAGTTAAGTGGTTGTGCTAGTTTCAACATTATTTATAACTTTCTGCTTTAATGGAGAAATGAATTATTTGTGAAGTCTTGATTAGAGTCATGTCTTCATATTCAACTTTTATCTTCTTAAGGTTGGACTTAAGTCTGTTGCACCATTTCACTATCTTCACCTCATCATAAATCATCTTGGGATTTTGCACCTTACCTCTAACCATCACAATTCCCAAGTGGTTTTGGCTTACCACGAATCAAACACCAAGTGGTTTCTAGTTGACCACAAACTTCAAAATTTCATGACAAGTGGATTTTAGGTTGACCAGAAACCTTGCACTACAAAGTGGTTTTTAGATCATCACGAATGTTACAATAGAACACGATGGAGGAAACTAATTTAAGTACACACACTTACTTGGGATTTCTTCACCACTGGCTTAATCCTCAAACTTTCTTGCTTCTTTCTTTTGTACCCACATCAAACTGATTATGGGCATGTGCAAGCTAATGAGGGTCACTTTTGGAGCATTAGATGCAATAGAAAACTGAAAAATCAGGCATCCCTCAACTTGGTTTTTTTGAGATACTTACACAAGATATCTTGCATCGGGTAAAAAAGATGAAATGTAGGAAATTGAGTCACATTTCCAAATATATAAGTTTTAAGTATTGAAAATTTACATAACTATGTCAAATTTCATCTTTTCTAACAATCATTTTTTATTTTTTGGGCAAATGATAAGGTATATGTTTTTGTGGGTGCAGCCTTTCAGTGCCTAAATGATGGTTTCGGGCTACAAAAATTGGTAGACATGTATAGAACCCGTAGCACTAGTGCAACACTATTTTTCCAAAATTAAATGTTTAATTTTTAATTCTTTTAGAATTTAGCGAATTTAGTGAAGTTGGCAGACCTATGGAAGAACAACTATCATATGCAACATTGTTTAGAGTGGAAGTCATTCCATACCATATCAAGGAGATCACATTGTTTCTCACCACAGGGAAGGCCCCAAAACGATTATTCTGTAATGCAGAAATGTCACTTGGTTGTAAGAGCTATTGAATATCAGCTAATTGTTGGACAATTATACAGGTTGGGAATTGATGGAATCTTCTGCACATGTGTCTTAATTCATGAATGTGAGAGCATTTTATGGGAATTCCATGCTGGAGTAGCGAGAGGACATGTTTGTGGAAAATACATGGGATGAAAGATGCTTCAAGTAGGACTATGGTGACCTATAATGTTCAAAGATGCTAAGGAATATGCTAGAAAATGTGATGTCTGGAAGTGTGTTGGTTGACCATCTTGAAGAGATGAACTTTCATGAAAAATTGATTTTTTTCAGACCTATCAACCCACTGGCGAAGCATTCTAAATCCCATTACATTATCAATGCAACAAACTACTCAACCGGCCAAAGCCACACCAGTTCATGATTGTTCCATAGAAACAATAGCTCAATTCATTTATGAAAATATTATTACTCAGTTCGGATGCCCCAAGAGTCTTACAAGTGATCATGGAAAGCACTTTTTGAACAACACTATTGAATAATTAACAAGTGAATTTCTAATTGAGCATCATAAAAACATCCCATATCATCCTCAAGCAAACGACATTATTGAAGCTTTCAATTAGGTTATGGAGAATGGATTGACCAAGGTCTATTGCACAAATAGGGATGACTAGGATGAATGGATTCCAGCTGTATTATGGGCATACCATACTATTACCAAGAAGCTTCACAAGAAGACTCCATTCCAGTTATTTTATGGAAGAGAAGCAGTAGTTCCCACAAAATTTGTAGTTCCAAGTCTTTACATCGCACATGCAACACACATGGAAGAGGTGGAATTAGTTGAAAAACGTCTTGCAAAGCTAATGCAGTTGGAAGAATATCTCTTTATGAAAAATGACCATGCAACAGTGGAAAAAAGTGTGATAGAAGGCATGGAATGATAGACACATTAAGCGAAAACAATTTTCCAAAGGTAACAAAGTGCTTCTCTATGACAACAAATTAATGTAGCATTTAGGAAAGCTACATATGCGTTGGCCGAGATGATTCATTGTTGTGAAATCAAATATTTAGGAGCTATAAAGAATGCACAACTTGATAGTATCTTACATCCAGGATGGGTGAATGGCGCATGCTTGAATCCCTATGTTAGTATTGAATAATTACGCAAGCGACCAATCCTACCATCAGAAGCGAGTTAGTTAGAAGTTAGGATCTTTTCTGTTTTTGTTTACGCCCCTTGCTTCCACCACTATATAATATGGAAGTTTGGGAGTTGAAAATTTTGAAGATGAAGTAACATCTGATGGATTTGTGGTAAGAATGTATCATCCCTATCCTTGTGTGAAATTCAACATGATAGATCACATAGCTAGAGTAAACCTCACAAATCTCACTCAAGAATTGCAGAGAAGAAGAAGAAGAAATGAATCAATTATCACTCATAAACTCAGAAATGGAGAAATCTGCAATATAATCATACATCAACTGTAAATTGGCACTGTGAAAACTAAATACAATAATAACGCTGTCAAGTGAATTCGAATTAGCCAAAGGTGATTAAAATTTTCCTTAGTGTGTGGCTTGGATAGCATTGGAGACATCACCCAATCAGTGGTAGTAGTCACAAATAGTCAAAAGTTAGTCAAATGATTCTAACTGAGTTTAACTGAGCCATGTGAACACAAATCAAGGGATGGAGACTTCAAGGAGGGCGCATGAGGCTGTTAGTAGGTCAAGTGGCACTTCGATACAGACAACTGGAAGCTACAGGCAGTTAAACTGAGCAATAAATGCAAGAACTGGTCAATCAATGCTGCAACTGATTGTTAGGAATCCAAGTAGTGTAGTAGGGCTCATATATCATCCAAGTGAGGAAAAAAAGGCACACTAGGTAGGTAGGAGGGCTACTGAGGGATAAAAACATGCTCTAGGGGGATGAAAATAGGCTCCAAGTGCTGGGGAGAATACCATACTAATGACTGGATGCATGCATGCATAATGCATGCAAATATAAAAAATGATGGTGAGAATATTCCAACACCCCTCCGCAAGTGAAACTATGAGGAAGTAACTGAAGACTAGTAGGGACCTGGTGATTGAGACCAAAGGTTACCACGTACAACAATCTAAATAAATAAAGTGAGGAAAGAGGGAAAACCCAGTGGGAATAAATCCCCCCCCCCGATAGACTGAAGGATGCTAATGTAGCATGGCATCACTCACCCCAGAGGGAGGAAAGTGACCTTCTTTACTGAAGAAGGATCGATCGGCAAGAAATGGATACTGTGTGAATGGTCAATGTGGGAAGGATGAAACCTTCCATTCTGAAAATTAGATTTGGTTCTCCTTTGATCAAGTGGATCATCAAAAATATCTCTGACAGATCTAAGGGTAATGGTTTCCCATCTCAGAAGAGGAGGATCATCAGGTGCAAGATCATCAAGTTATTGTGGATCTGGATCTTCCATTCGCTCATCTTGACTGTCAGTTGCTATATCTTCAGTTTCTTGTGGATATGGATATAGAATTCGCTCAAAAGGAGTTATCTTCCTCTTGGGAAGAAGTGGATCATGCTCCAAAAACATGTGCTTGATTTCTCCAACAATGGATGCAAGCGAATCTGGAGGCTTCCTGAACTTGCTCTTCCTAACAAGCATGGTGAGAAAAAATCCAAAAATATGAAGATCATTATGGAGCATTTGATTTGAATCAACTGAGGTAGAATCAACTCCATGAGTGTGTAGATAGTTCTTAGATATCTCCTTTGAACCAACATAGGTGAGATCATAACCAAATGAACTATGATATGATGATGGTATCTTGGACTTCAAATCAACTCCAAGAATTGATAAATGGTTTCTTATGATCTTTTTTGAACCAACAGGAGTGAGATCAAAACCAAAAACACAAGGATATGCATGAGACTTGAACCCAAGCGAATGATGGTGTCTTCCATCTTTGGTGAAACTCTAAAAACATGTGCCAATGACCAAATAGGAGTTCATAGGAAGCATTTGATCAAGGAGGGCGAATGGATCACCTCCAAAATCTTATTTTACCTCCAAATACTCAGTAGGTCATCATCTTGCACATCAGCAGTCTCATGGGAAGTAGAGATTTCAAGAGTCTCTTCAACTTCTAGAGTAGTAGCTGAAATATCTTGCTCAGAATTTGAGTTAGAAAATGGATCAACTTCATCAGTGGTGTTACTTTCATGCCATAGTATACTCTCTTCATTTGCATGTGTGTCAAGAGCAGATTGGTTAGAGAGAGGTAGAAAGTGGGAGAACTCATAGAGTTTCGAATTGTGGTTTGCATCACCTTTTGCAATGATATTTCCTGAAACCATGTCTTGTATTTCGACCTCATTTGGAGAGAAGATCACCCTCTTTGGCTCTCCAGTATGGGTCATTTGGTAGACTGAAAGTAGATTGGCAGTAAGTGTAGGAACATAGAGTACATCTGAGAAGTATCCATGATCAAGTTTGATCCTTCCAATTGCCTCAGAGGAGACCACAAAATCATTCCCCGTCATGATGGAAGGGCCAACAGTGCATTCAAGACCAGTAAAGAGATATTTGGAGGGAGACATGTGTCTTGATGCTCCTAAATCTATGTGGAATGAGGACTCTCTTGATGCACCTTCCATGAAAGCATGACATCTCTCTTTGTCCTCAGATCTAGAAGGTTCATCTTCTTTCTTCCTAGCACATGCAGGTAGTGGAAGGTTATTCTGTTCAAGTAACTGAGCCATCAAGTCTATAGTCTTCTTCATACAAGGACTCTCAGGATGAAATCCTCTATTTCAATAGGTACATTTAGATTTCTCCTTATGAGATTGCTTTCCCTTCTTGGAATTCAAAGCCCCTTCTGACTGATAGGGAGCCTCCTTTTGCTTCTGCTCATTCGACCTTCTATCAATTTTTTTTACTTTCCCTTGCCATTTGCTCTCTTCACCTCAGCAGCTCCAAGTGTTGAATCCATCTTGGGATTTATCATTCCCATTTGAATCAACTTCTCCTCCTCTTGTGTGAGAGACTGGATGAAGTCATCAAGAGTGGGGAGCTTCCATTTTGGGATGGATAGCTTCGTTGTCTGAAAGGTAGAGACAAATATTGAGTAGTTAGGGCCCAATTTTGATAGTATGGCAAGGATGAGTTGCTTCTCTTCCTTCTCTATTCCATATCTCTTCAATTGTGAAATCAGATTTTTGAACTTCGTAAGAAACTCATTGATTGAGTCGAAACTGCAAGGGCTCAGTGAGATAAGCTCATTTTCCAACTTGTGACCTTTCAAGTCATCTTTCTGTCCAAGAAGAGATTCGAGCTTGTCCCAAAATTCTTTTGGAGTGGTTAGATCAATCACATGAAAATGGAGGTCTTCAGAAATGCTGAGGAGTAGCAGTCCTACTACTTCATCAAGTTTATCTAGGTACTTGGATTTCTCTACTGCACTAGTGGGTTCAACTGCAGTCCCATTAAATATTCTAGAAATGCTCTTGGACTTCATGAACATGTCCATCTTGGATTTCCATTCGACATAATTGAATGAATTCAATTTTAGATCCATTAGTAGCTGTTGAAGTCGAATTGAAGATGAATTCGAATGATGGAATCAAACCTGCAAAACAAATGAAATTGATGATGGAGATGTGCTGCAAATTGAGAGAACATTTACTTAGGACAATGAGCACATGTGACTGGATTGTTCACACCTGGCTAGAACTCATTGGATTTCTCCAATGAATTCAAGACAATTGCACCAGGAATTGCTGTGGAAATCCAGAGGCTTCTGGTGCTCAATGAAAGATAGTTTCTCAATGAATTGCTGCAACTGCTGCAATTCGAATCGCTGGCTCCAGCTCTAATACCATGTTAAATTCAACATGATAGATCACATAGCTAGAGTAAACCTCACAAATATAACTCAAGAATTGCAGAGAAGAAGAAGAAGAAATGAATCAATTATCACTCATAAACTCAGAAATGGAGAAATCTGCAGTATAATCATACATCAGCTGGAAGCTGGCACTGTGAAAAATGAATACAATAATAATGTTGTCAAGTGAATTCGAATTAGCCAAAGGTGATTCGAATTCTCCTTAGTGTGTGGCTTGGATAGCATTGGAGACATCACCCAATCAGTGGTAGTAGTCACAAATAGTCAAAAGTCAGTCAAATGAGTCTAACTGAGCCATGTGAGCACAAATCAAGGGATGGAGACTCCAAGGAGGGCACATGAGGCTGTCAGTAGGTCAAGTGGCACTCCGATACAGACAACTGGAAGCTACAGGCAAATAAACTGAGCAATAAATGCAAGAACTGGTCAATCAATGCTGCAACTAACTGTTAGGAGTCCAAGTAGTGTAGTAGGGCGCATATGTCATCCAAGTGAGGAAAACAAGGCGCACTAGGTAGGTAGGAGTGCTATTGAGGGATAAAAATAGACTATAGGGGGCTGAAAATAGGCTCCAGGTGATGGGGAGACTACCATACTGATGACTGGATGCATGCAGAATGCATGCAAATATAAAAAATGATGGTGAGAATATTCCAACACCTTGTTTCTTGGTCTCCTTGATGTTATGACTGAATGGAATATTTTCACAAGGAATCTGGTCTCTTGTTGAAGGTGTACCGGGCACTTTTTTTAACATGATGACACTTCCAAAGAGGTCATCAACATTGAATATTTTAAGGACAAGACAAAAAAAACCTTCCTGCTTTCTATAACACCACAACTAGGGGTGATATAGCCATTCTTTTGAAAATAATACGTATTCACATCATCTGGTATTCTTCTTTGGGATCCTGCATATAGTAGTTTAAAGCCGATGTTGTTTAGTACCAAAAGTGGTACGCCGACATCGTTCAATACTAGAGTTGGCTCCTTCGCTTGAAGATATATCAATAGAATACAAACAAGGATCAACAATGCAAAAAAATTGACTCAAGGATGAGTCAACCCTTGTCGTCAGGGCCTATTGGTTCCTTGGTTTTTGGAGAAGATTGCAAAAGGAAGAAGAGGAAATGACCATAAAAGAAAGCACAAGTGGGAGTTGCGGAAAGATGCTATTGGATGAAACCATTTTGGATCCACCCAGCAAGCGTAAAAGGAAGTGGAAGGTAAGAGAAAGAAGAGTACAATCGACAAAGATGCTAAAAAGACAAAAATCAGAGCAGTCAAAGACATAGATAGTCAGATAAGCAGTAGAGGCTTATGTATGTGGATTTTGGGTAGTTGGGTTTTGCTTTCATGTTTTGCTTATGCCACGATGGTTAATTCTGTGGTGATTGTAAGGTTGTAGAGCCATGATGTAATGAATTTCATCTGCTATAATAAAGAAATATTTTTGGGCCCCTAAATTTTATGTGCTATGCTTGTCTACTCAATGTCAATCTATTATGTTATTTAACTATTTGCTATGAATAACGACAATGTTGTGATATTCTATAATGAGTAATGTTGCAGTATCTTAAGCTAAAATCTGTTTCAATTTGAATGCCAATAACCTTTCACAATCGTATCCTTACAGTTAACCACTCCTTGTCACACACAGGTCTAGGTTGTGCTTCGGGTGAGACCTTCCCCTTTGGGGGATTGAAAATGACAGCACAATACACTACACAGGTGCCTTTGTTGGTCCAAGAACCTGGTCTTAATTTTGTGCCAATATATATATATATATATATATATATATATATAACATTCTCCTTATTTTATGGTTTTTTCATGTGGTTAATGGCACCAAAGATCGGTGCTCACTACATCCATGGATAACCCCCTCAGTATTCCGTGAGGATTGTGGGAAGGTCGGATATTGTCACTATAAAAGGGCTTAACAAGAGCATCATATATGCCCATTAAGGGCTCAAACATGTCACTTACAATGATTGAACCTATGTGGAGAGGGTGATAATCATTCCTCCTAACCACCCAAGCCACGTCTAATGGTTGGTATATATATATATATATATATATCTTTTAACAGACTCTTATTTAACATATATCAAATAAGAGTCCTCTTATGGAAATAAAGCCTTAAAATAATGAGAATGTTTCTTCTTATTTAAAGGATTTCTCTTCATAAGCAGAATCTTAATTGATATATGTTAAATAAGAATCCATTAAAAGAAAACCATAAAACAAGAAGAGTACACACACACGCACACACACCTACCTAGTATATGTGTGTGTATGTACACACAGAAACACACACACATTTACCTGTCTAGTATCTATGTATATGGAAAAATGATAGGTATGTAGTATTTTAACCCATCAAATTTACAAGTTGGAAATTTTAGTGCATGTCAACGTTGATGGTTTCATCTCCACAACCACATGTAAAAAATGTTCAAAATGAGTAAAAACATTTAAATCAACCATAAAATTGGAGCACTGTTGGTGTCCATTTTTGTCACTATTTTTGAACATCAAACATACTCTGATTGGCATTACTTTCACCATTTTTGATGTAATAAGTCATTCTACTTGCCATTCATACCGTCAAATAGATCAGGTATACATATATTCACACATCACATGAATTTTGGGTAAAAATCGTCATTCTGTGATTTATTGATTTTTATTTGATATTTCTTGGCTTGCGTGGAAAATATATTTCATTCTACAGGTTGTGGCTCTCAAAAGAACCTCCATTCAGATGCGTATTCACGTTGCAAATGATTAGCCGTATTCAGCCCACCATTTAGACCCGCATTCAACCCGCGAGATTGTCGGTTGAGATATTCTCGGGCCATTAGAAAGCAAACCGTCACATGGGTTCTGTTTAGAATGTGGTCCCTATGGTGCGTGAGCTGGTGTTCTGGAAGATTCCCTCTCATGTACGCTCAGCTCGACAACACATTTCTCTGCCGCGTCAAAGGAAGATCAACGTCTTAACGCCCGCATGAAGGAAACCAACACCTTGGAACCTGGTAGATGCTTGGTGCGCTATCATGAACTGTTATGGGGTCATTCCTTGGCCATGAGATGTCATAAGATGCTAAGCCGAGCCGTTTTGTGGCATTAAGACTGCCTATTATTGGAGCAGTCGACCACTAAAGGGTCAACTTGCTCTACCTATTGTAACTCTGTATATATAGACGTCTCCGTGACTAAGACGAGTTAGTCAGTTAGTCAGACCTTTTCATCTTTAGTCTAGTTAGTCTTTTCAGCTGCAAATAGAAACAAAAACCCTATAACTCGGTTTTAAATTAATATACCTTTGTCTAGTTTTATGAAAGCTTGGTAGCATGCATGATGACTGATTGATCAAGGCGCGACCTCTGATTGCTAGGAAGGGCCCCTCAACAACCAGTGGTATTTCGTCTGTGTATATAATTTGTTTTTGTCCTCTGCAAATAAGTTGTGTTATTTGTTTAATTTCTATATTTATTTTGTATATGATATCTTTGTTTTGTAATGTATATGTTGTTTTGCTGCTTATGTAAATAATACCTATGTTTTATGATCTGTATATTTTACTTACTGTTCATGTTAATGCTATTTCTAGAATGTAATCAGTGACCGGTCACACTTAGCACATTTAGTTTACTTAGTTTGATTAATTTATTTAGTTTGCTTAGCTTGCTTTTAGTTTTGTTAATTGCAAATACTTAGAGGTTAGTTAGATTCATATTCCAAGCTCATTCGTAATTAGAATTAGTTCTGTTAGTTTCTTTCATGTGGCTGTAGGTTAGCTTTATTCATATCTTAGTTTTGTTTGGTTAGACCCTAGAAATAGTTTATTTCCTTTAGATAATGATTAGTATAGGTTGCTTCTCGTTGCTTTAGCTTCTAAATAGTCGATATATTGCTTTCCCTTGCACTGTAGGATCATATGCATCAGCCAGCTAGTATTTAAGACCGTCCAATCTTCTCTCCCCTTAGTCTAGATCGTTTTCTTCCATCCGGACTGTTATTTGGATTGTCATTCAAACATCCATCTGGATCGTCATTCGGATCTCAACAGTTTTTGCATTGTTTTTATGCTTATTTAAATCCCAGTTTCTTATGCTTTTAACTGTAATATTTCGTGCTTTTAATTAGTAGTCTTAGATGTAATTAAGATCTTGTTTTACATTGCATAGAGTTTTTAATTAAATTTCATCATCATCTTTAGTTTTCATTATATTTTCCCTTACTTTGCTTCAGTTGTTTTACAATTTACGTTTCTTTTATATCTGGTTCATTAATACTTTACTGTTACAGAATTTATCAGTTTCATTCTTAGGGTAGTTTACTATATATTCTTAAGATTTATTTTGTATTAGAGTTAATAATTTCATTCTCCAAGTATCTTAGTTTTGATAGTTTCTTCGTTAAGCTTAGGATCAGTTTTCCATTTCACACAGATAATGAAGATGTTCATAGAATAGGGTTTGGTTCATAATGAAACATCTTTACCAAGTTTTCTACTTGCTTCTTTACAACACATCTTTATCAAGTTTTCTACTTACTTCCAAATCAAATTCAATCCCAGTAAATATCTTTATTAAGTTTTCTACTTGTTTCTAAGCTACATTAGTTTCATCCCATTTTTCCTATAGATTGGAAATAGATCACAATGTTTAAAGTTAATTGTAGTTGGATTATCTTTAGTTTACATTTATCTGTCGAGGTTAAACTAGACTTGCTTCCATTTTGCTTCCTTGTTACATTTGAAAGTCACTTTGACACCTTCTCTCCCATCCCCATTACATTTGATACACTTCCTCAGAATCCCCAAGGAGAATGGAATTAGGTAGATCAGTGTAGTCTAGAATATTAATTGAATGCATGAATCATTGTTGAATTTATTAAGTAGTTGTAGTCTTGTTTTGAGTTCACATAGTCTTCTTTTCTTTTGTTGTTTTTATACCTTTTCATTCATCATCCCTATAGTAGATCAGTATATCTTGATATTCTGATCTGTTGGTTTAGCTAGGTTTAATTAGTTCCTTTGTTGTATTTTTGAAGTTTGACTCAGTTTTTCATTTTGAAAGATTTTTCGATCTTTTCTTTATTAAACATTTCTAAGGTCTAACAAGCCGAAACTTAGGTGCCATTATACCTCAGCATATAATGTGACACAACTCTAAGATTACCAACCTTGGTCGATAATTAAATATTAGGTGATTCCTTAAGACAGTACATACACCCAACATTTTGGCGCCATTGTCGGGGAGTTGTAGATAGGTAGAATTCCCTTTTTAAAACTTAGAGATAGATTTGAATTCTTCCCTTTGAAACTTAGAAATAGGCTGGTGGCGGGTGAGCAGTAAGACGAGAGGTAAGAACCTGCGCATCTATTATAATCAGCATCCCCAAAACCCAACAGTAGTAGTGATGCAGTTAGAATTTATTTTAGTTGTAGTTTTGTTTTCATGAATAGGTCTAGAGACTCACAAGGTAGATTTATTAAAACTAAAATCCCTACTAAAATTCCTACTAACCTATACAAGGGGGCGTGCCACCCCAACTACTAATTCAGCAGAAAGGTATTGGAAGACACTTAAAGGGGATACTCCTACTTGGAAAGCCAAGGAAATCCTTTCTGGAAACCAATTAGGGGAAACCATAGGGACATCAGAGCAGTCTGTTCATAAAGAAATTCCACTAAAGGAACCTCAAGCTCATATTGAGAGTGAACTTAGACAAGAGGAAACTCAAAAAGACAAAACCTCAAAACCTCCCAACACTCCATTAGTCCAAACACCTAAAGAAACTACTTTTTCAATAGTAGGTGGTCCAAACTTAGTAGATTTTGTTGATCCTGCACAAGTAGATGCACTTTTCGAAAATTCTGTGAACATAGTCATATCACAAATTGAGACAACAATGTTAGGACCTTCAAAACTTGATTCCCATGTAGCTGGTAATTCTCCTCCTAAAAAGAAAAATACTCTTCCTGAAACAGAACGTTGGGACATCCCATATTCACCAAGAAAGGAACCACCTAGGAATTCTCTCTTTGGCAATCGAATCTTCATGGAGGAAGAGAATGAAGATCATGTCCAACAAGATGAAGGAGAATGAGAGGTTAGAACTGAAGGTACCTTTAGGTTCCCTATCTTAGACACTGCACAAGATGTGACTATGAAAAAGATCCTTCCCTCCTGACTACCAACCTTTTATGGGAAGAGTAGTGAGGACCTATACACATTCTTATTTGAGTTCAACATTTTGTGTAGGAGTTATAATTACCTACAAGATGGCCAAAAGATAAAACTCTTTCTTTCCACATTGAAAGATTCTGCTCTTCGATGGTTTATGGGATTAGGAGAATATAGTATTGGAACTTGGGAAGACATGAAGAATTCATTTCTCTGGAAATATCAGGACTACTGTAAACCTAAGGATTCTCGCAATGATATTTTTAAAATTCAACAACTTGAAGATGAGAGCCTAGAAGACTATCTCGAAATATTTAACTATGTATTACATAAATCCAAATATAGCGATCTTCAGGAAGATGTAGTAAGAACACTCTTCCTCAAAGGAATCTCAGAAGAATTCTTAGAAAACCTTACTCTCATGGTAGCAGGAGAGATTTCTCATAAGTATTTTGCACAAATTTGTGAACTATGTAGGAATTACCCTAGGAGCAGAGGGAAAAGTGGAAAACATTTTCAAGAATCTTATGCTAGGAACCAAAAAGGAAACACATCCGGTCCTGGTGGAGTTACAAGGGTAGAGTTGGGAAACCTATTAGAAAATTTTAAAATGTATATCTTAGGAGCTATAGGTTCTCGACTAGATGCGCTACAAGCTAAAAAGAGACAGGATAAAGAGCTTGCAGCAATGAGTGTTTTCTGTCCCATCTGTAGAACTAAACAGTCTCAACAAGAATTTCCATTGAATAATGTTTCAGTTTGTCACCTTTGTACATAAGAACATCCAACTGATAATTGTCCGTTGTTGCCTGGGTCGCAAGCTATATACAAGAGTAGAAACTTTGGTGAAACATCTAGGAAGCCTTGGAAACCTAGAAACCAACCATCGTATCAAGATCCATCGCAAGTTCAACCCTATTACCACCCTTATCAACCTCCTCAATAGTGGAACACTCTATAGGTTGGAAGAATTGGCCACCGTAGTACCCTCCTCAGAATGCTCAACATCATCAATGGCCACATGGATGGAGAGGACATGCTTATGCTCAACCACCTCCTCCTGTGCCCAACTATCCTTACCAACCTAATATTCAGCAACTTTTGCCTAGATTTGTACCTTGTTCACTACCCCCTATCCCAAATTAACCTCACCATTTCCAGAATATGAATCCTCCAAGACCCAAAATACTACATGCACAACCGATACCAAATCCTAACAACAAACCAACCCAAGCTCTTAATAGCACTGGGTTGTTACCTCTTCCATCATATGCCATTTCGACTGCACCAATACATGAGATTCAACTGCGGTCTGGAATAGTTTTGCAAGATCAACCCAAGTCATCAGTTGTTATCCGATAAGTAAATGAAGAAGACATACCTAATGAAGTTTTGAATGATGCTACTCTTGAAGATGTGACTATTCCGAACTCTTCAACACACAACCATCAGGTTCAGTAATTACAAAAGGTGAGTTAACTACTCGATGTATGGGTCCATATGAAATTGTGAAGTTTTGAATGATGCTACTCTTGAAGATGTGACTATTCCTAACTCTTCAACACACAACCATCAGGAAGTAATTACAAAAGGTGAGTTAACTACTCGATGGATGGGTCCATATGAAATTGTTACAACTTTTGATAATGGATCTGTTAAAATTAAAACAATTGATGATTCTCAAATTTCCCTTGTTGTAATTGGACATAAACTTAGACTTTATCATCAACTAATTTCTAAACAAGATTTTGTGCAGAATTCCTTACAACAGAAGGAGATGGAGCTGGTAGAAGAGGAAGTCATTCCTCTTTCTCTTGGTTCTTGAATTATTTTGTGTTATCTTGATTTGTATATATGTAAATATGTTTTTTTTTTCAATAATAAGAGTAATTTCTAACAACTGATTGCATTTTTTTTGTTTTTTACAGGAAATGCATTATTATGATCAACTTATGAAATTTTGTCAATTAAAACAGGAAGACTCTTTTCCTTTTTTTTTCTTAAACTTTATATAACTTTATTTGTACATATGTTTTTGTTTTGAATAAATTCGAATCATCTAACAAGTGGTTTTGCAGTTCGATTACAAGAACCATGTCCTTATAATCAACTTGTGTAATATTATCTAAAAAGGGAAGTGCTCTAAAAATCTCATAATGTATTCTAACTCCTTCTCTTTCGATTATTGTTGAAAATTGAAAATTTATAGTGAAAGATGAGATGTTCTCTATATCATCTTTAACCACTTTCTTTTATGATTCTGCATATTGTATTTGATTCAGACATGTACATTTCTGATTTATCATTAGAACAGTTGCTTAATATCTATAATTATGATTTTCAAAAGCTCTATCTTACACCTATGGACTAAAACCTCATCCTAGACTCATTATCAAAACTTGTCTCTTAAGGCACTTTTAAAAGGTAGCCCAAAAGTGAGTGATATTTCTATTTTGTGGGGAACATTACTGACTTTTTATGAAGAAGATAGACTACGAGGTCAAAGAATAGCTTTAGGTTATTATCTTTTGACATGATCTATAATCTAGGCCATTATAAGAAGAGTAGTCATAAGGTTTTCTTTAACATTTTGAATTATGTGTTTAGCAGGCTTAGCACACTCTAGTTCCAATAAGCTTCCTTACAAAAAATATATATGCGTACCATTATAAGAAAGCAAACCCGTCGGGGTACTGAACAGGCTCGCTGGCAGCGGGTCCATGCTAAGTAAAATCTTAAATAAGGAAGCTCGGTAAATGCAAGTAAACCCATCGGGGTACTGAATAGGCTCACTAGCAGCGGGGCTATGCTTGCATGGTACCAAGATAAACCCGTCGGGGTACTGAACAGGCCTACTAGAAGCAGTTCAATATCGGGTAAAAGAGGTTCGGTTAATGCATCGCTATGCACATGGCTCATAAAAACCACTAAGTATACAAACACATGTTTAGGCCAATTATTTATACTGTCATTAGAGAATGACTGTAAGCTAAACTTGGATCCTGTCATCTAATTCAAACAATACCTAGGATATGACTATCCTAGAAATGGGACCCATAACTATAGAAATTTCACAAACTCGATGGTGAACCTTATCTATATTCTTGAGATGAAAAGAGATCTTTACAATGAGTCATGGATGACTAGTTTTCCTATGGCATTTTTCACATCAATTATACTATCATTCTTCATATGGTCTTCTTAAGCACTGTCATATTCTTTTGATGCATGTACATATCTGGATCATCTACATTTATTAGTTAATATCTCATTTTCTTACAAAAATTATCATAGCATTTTAGAAGCTACTGCCTAAACCATTAATTGAAAAATATTTGAATATTAATCAATCTTTATTTGATGGCTTGAGGACATGCCATATTTTTGGTTTGGGGGAGATTCAGAACTATTTTTACTTTCTAAATATTTGTGAAAAAGTTTATTTATCTCTGACAAAATGATAGGTGTTTTCAGGATAATGCAAAAAGAAGAAGGAAGATTGTTCTGATCAATGACAAATAAAGAAGAACGCGACTAAAAGTTCCAAAAAAGCAGGTCTACAACATCTCTTGTGTGCTGACAAGTTCCAAGAAAATTCTCTACATAATCAGCAGCAGTCAGATCCATCAAAGCACGTTTTTGTACAAATGTTTGTATGAAGGGTTGAATGAAGGGTCGAATGACGATCCGAATGAGCTGATGAACGAGGCAAATGAATAGCGATCTGAATGAAGTGACGAATGAAACCATAGCTTGTAATAATATTTATAAGTGTGCTAAGATATTTAATTTTTTTATTATTGCTGACATATCTAATCAACTAATCATGTCAGGGATCAAATTAAATATCCTCTTTGCATACTCATTTTGTCTCATTAAATGAATTGGTTAATTATGCACCAATTCATATGGATATCATATGATCCTTATCCTTCATTTAAGATTTATCGTGCTATCTCTCATTCATTTATTAAGTCATCATGATTTTTATGTGTAATTATGTTTCTAATTTCATAAGGAGGATTACGCTCAACCTGTCCAAAGTTTCACTTTGGACATGGTTGAATACATCATAAGCCGTACAAATTCATAATTACATAGTTCTATGCTAGCACACGATTCATGGCAGTTGAATGGTAGCGTATCATTCGAGCGTGTCAAATATTCCCCCATGATCATTCAGCTGCTCAAACGGATCTCAATTTAAACTTACCCCTGCATAAATTATGCTTCATCTTGCTCATTCTCTATTCGCCCTAAACCTATCAAGCTCCATCCCCAGCAATTTTCAGACATTTCCTCTATCATCCACATCCCTTCAAACCTTTGTTCAAAATGCCAATCCGTCACAAGCCTGGCAGTTACCAGGACCTCCTTCGCATCCCCGAATTCAAGGAATGCTGTGAAATATTCCTACAAGCCGGATGGGGTCCATTCCTTCTCCTTTTCCAGGATTACGACCACGGAATATCCCTTCTCTTTGCAAAAGGGTTTGATGGCAAGACAGACAAGATCAGCCATCTCACTTTCCCTATGACGGAGGAATCCATTGCACCATCCACGAAACTGCCCAGGGAAGGTGCCCGTTGGCACAAACATCTCTTTCTTCCATGGATGGAGCTCGAGTTTTCCCTTAGGGATGAATATCAACATGCTGCTGGCACCAAAGGGTTCCACAGAGAATGGGTTAAGCCTGAGTACCTCGAGCCACTGACTTTCATTATCCATTTGATTACTTCTGAAGGTAAGTACACCGTCTTCAAAACTTGCCACCTTAGGTTACTGGCACATTTTGTTAAAGATCAGGCTTTAATTTCCCCTTTTATTTCCTGAAAATCCTAGAGAAGATGTCAATCCAGGTTAGGAAGAATACCACTAACCCCTCTGGAATATTATACCACCACTGTTTGATCAAAATCTTGATCACTCACCAGTTGGAAGGAAAGGGGCAAACTTGGGAACGCTTCATCATTGAAGTCCTGAACCCTCACCTAGTCAATAATCCTAGTATTAAATCCCCTACCTCTCGTAAATGTCATCGTTTCCTATCCCGTGATACTGAGCCAGCCCAAACCTATGCCCAAGAAGAAAAGGTTACCAAGTCCGTAAGATTTAGTGAGGGTCCCTCAGGGGAAATACACCCTGATCATGCATATTCTCCTGAGCATGTCCACGGGGACACCACCACGGAACTCCCATTATTTTCACTCATACCCACAAATTCAAGAAAGGCTAATCACGACCAATCGATCGACCCGACTGTCATCCAGTCTGTCGACTAGACCATTGTTCAGTCCATCAATCAGTTAGTCATTGAGCCAATGCACCTGGACAATCCTGAAAACCAAGTAAAAGACCCTGTCTTTGAGTCCCCTCTCCTAGCGTTGGCCAATTTATCAGCCGGTTTACTTAAAGACCCTGTCTTGGAGCCTACCTCTACACATATTGAAGATAAGGCCCCTAAGGCACACATTACACTTGTTGATCCCAAACCATCTCTAAGGGGGTCAAGCCCTCAAAAGGCCCCTGTGTCTTTAACAGAAGTATATGTTCCCCTCCAACAAACTGTGGATAAATTAACCCAGGACGTAGCAGAGCTAAGAAGCTAGAACGAAAAGTACGAAGAGATCATTTATGGGATTCGACAAGAGAACAAGGATTTGCGTTTCCAGGTGAAATGCGTGGAATATTTAAATGAAGCCAAAACTGCCTCCAACCTTTCTCTCCGTCTGAAGCATGATAATTTGAAGGACCAACTCCAGAAGTTTAGAGCTAAAATCACTTCCTCGTCTAAGTCGAAGGCAGCTGCTTCCGCAGCTCGGCCTTCTTCCTAAATTTTTCTCTGTTTTCTCAGTGGGACTTAGCATATCTCCGGTTTGGGGGAATGTTGGTGTCCATTTTTGTCACTATTTGTGAACATCAAAGACACTTTGATGGGCATTACTTTCACCATTTTTGATGTAATAAGTCATTCTTCTTACCATCCAGATCGTCAAACAAATCAGGTATGCGTATATTCACACATCACATGAATTTTGGGTAAAAAATGTCATTCTGTGATTTATTGATGTTTATTTGATATTTCTTGGCTTGCTTGGCAAATATATTTCATTCTACAAGTTATGGCTCTCAAATGAACCTGCATTCAAATGCGTATTCACGTTGCAAATGATTAGTCATATCCATCCCGTCGTTCAGACCCGCATTCAACCAGCGAGATCGTCGATTGAGATATTCTCGGGCTGTTAGAAAGCAAACCATCACATGGCTTCTGTTTAGAACGTGGTCCCTATGGTGCATGAGTTGGTGTTCTCGAAGATTCCCTCTCCTGCACGCTCAGCTCAACAACACATTTCTCTGCCATGTCAAAGGAAGATCAATGTCTTAAATCCCGCGTGAAGGAAACCAACGCCTTGGAACCTAGTAGATGCTTGGTGCGTTGTCATGAACTGTTATGGGGTTGTTCCTTGGCCATGAGCTGTCATAAGCTGCTAAGCCGAGCCATTTTGTGGCATTAAGACTACCTATTATTGGAGCAGTCGACCACTAAAGGGTCGACTTGCTCTACCTATTGTAACTCTCTATATATAGACGTCTCTGTGACTAAGACGAGTTATTTAGTCAGTCGGGCCTTTTCATCTTTATTCTAGTTAGTCTTTTCAGCTGCAAATAGACACAGAAACGTTGTAACTCAGTTTTAAATTAATATACCTCTGTCTAGTTTTATGAAATCTTGGTAGCATGTGTGATGACCAATTGATCAAGGCGCAACCTCTGATTGCTGAGAAGGGCCCCTCAACAACCAGTGGTCTTCCGTCTGTGTATATAATTTGGTTTTGTCCTCTGCAAATAAATTGTGTTATTTGTTTAATTTCTGTATTTATTTTGTATATGATATCTTTGTTTTGTAAGGTATATGTTGTTTTGATTCTTATGTAAATAATATCTCTGTTTTATGATCTGTATATTTTACTTACTGTTCATGTTAATGCTATTTCTAGAATGTAATCAGTGACAGATCACACTTAGCACATTTAGTTTACTTACTTTGATTAATTTATTTAGTTTGATTAGCTTGCTTTTAGTTCTGTTAATTACAAATACTTAGAGGTTAGTAAGCTTCATATTCCAAGTTCATTCATAATTAGAATTAGTTCTTTTAGTTTCTTTCCTATGGATGTAGGTTAGCTTTATTCATATGTCAGTTTTGTTTGGTTAGGCCCTAGAAATAGTTTATTTCCTTTAGATATGATTATTATAGGTTGCTTCTCGTTGCTTTAGCTTCTAAATAGTCGATATATTGCTTTCCCTTGCATTGTAGGATCATATGCATCAGCCAGCTGGTAGTTAAGATCATCCAATCTTCTCTTCCCTTAGTCTAGATTGTTTTCTTCCATCCATACTGTCATTCGGACAGCCATCTGGATCGTCATTTAGACCTAAACACTTTTTGCATTGTTTTTATGCTTATTTAGACCCCAGTTTCTTAGGATTTTAACTGTAATATTTCGTACTTTTAATTAGTAGTCTTAGATGTAATTAAGATCTTGTTTTACATTGCATAGAGTTTTTAATGAAGTTTCATCGTCATCTTTAGTTTTCATTCTATTTTCCCTTACTTTGCTTCAGTTGTTTTACAAATTACGTTTCTTTTATATCTGGTTCATTAATACTTTACTGTTACAGAATTTATCAGTTTCATTCTTAGGGTAGTTTACTATATATTCTTAAGATTTATTTTGTATTAGAGTTAAAAATTTCATTCTCCAAGTATCTTAGTTTTTATAGTTTCTTCATTAAGCTTAGGATCAGTTTTCCATTTCACACAGATAATGAAGATGTTCATAGAATAGGGTTTGGTTCAGAAATAAACATCTTTACCAAGTTTTCTACTTGCTTCTTTATAACACATCTTTATCAAGTTTTCTACTTACTTCCAAATCAAATTCAATCCCAGTAAATATATTTATTAGGTTTTCTACTTATTTCTAAGCTACATTAGTTTCATCCCATTTTGCCTATAGATAGGAAATAGATCACAATGTTTAAAGTTAATTGTAGTTGGATAATCTTTAGTTTACATTTATTTGTAGAGGTTAAACTAGACTTACTTCCATTTTGCTTCCTTGTTACATTTGAAAGTCACTTTGACACTTTATCTCCCATCCCCATTACATTTGATACACTTCCTCAGAATCCCCAAGGAGAATGGAATTAGGTAGTTAAGTGTAGTCTAGAATATTAATTGAATGCATGAATCATTGTTGAATTTATTAAACAGTTGTAGTCTTGTTTTGAGTTCACATAGTCTCCTATTATTTTGTTTTTTTTATACATTTTTAGTCATCGTCCCTAGAGTAGAATAGTATAGCTTGATACTATTTCGATCTGTTGGTTTAGCTAGGTTTAATTAGTTCCTTTGTTGTCTTTTTGAAGTTTGACTCGGTTTTTCATTTTGAAAGATCTTTCGATATTTTCTTTATTAAACATTTCTAAGGTCTGACAAGCCGAAACTTAGATGCCATGCTACCTCAGCATATAATGTGCCACAACTCTAAGATTACCAACCCTGGTCGATAATTAAATATTTGGTGATTCCTTAAGACAGTACAAACACCCAACAAGCACTAATTTCTTCAAAACGATGAACTACCATTTTCCTTTTCTTTTGATATACGATATCATTTTTTAAAATTGGTGGATCCCCTTTTATTGAGTAGAAATTGTCTTATCACAATTTGATAGAGAGATACATGATATGATTACTATGCATCACGATTATTTACATGTTAGAAAAATTAAAAAACATCTTAAAAAGTATATGTTTCTAGCACGAAAATTATGAACAAATTACATCATGCAAAACCACTTAGTGAAATATGCCATCTTTCATCGTGTATTACATGGAGAGTGGAATGTAGAAATGTACATTTATTACGAGACATGATTATTATGGAATGAGATTATTTATACATTCGAAATATTAAAAAATTCCTTAGAAAAGTACATGTTTATGGCATGAAAATGAAGAACAAATTACATCATCTTATTGAAATATGCCATTTTCATCATGTATTGCACGGAAAGTGGAATATCGAAATGGCCATTTTTTTTCTTGTGGTCACGGTATTTGATATTCTTAATTTGACTTTTCTTAGTGACCTAAACTGCACAAGTTTTATGGGCCCATTGGTACCATCTACATGCCTTATATGTCTTCTTTGAAAATGTGAACGACCATAAATATTAAAAAGACGCTCCATCATATTGTTGGCGTAAGCCCCAATGCACATGTTTTACTTTTATGATATATATTGGGCATAAGCCTTGATGCACATGACTTACCTTTGATTATAGATATACATATTTGGGCATGGACCCTGACAGAGGCAAATTATTGTTATGTACTAGGCATAAAGCCCCGATGTACTTGATTGATGTTATTATATGATTGGGTGCAAACCCTAATATACTAAGATGATCTTGTTATACATTGTGCAGTGTTCTTGTATGTATGACTAACTTTTATGATGTCTTGAGTGTAGGCTCTGGAGCACATGGATGACCTATGTGTTGGGTGTAAGCCTCGATGTACATAGAGGATGTTTATTATGTGTTGGGTGTAAGCCCCGATATACATAGAGTGTTGGGCATAAGCCCTAGAGCACTCCAACTTGATGTTGAGCATAAGCTCTGGAGAATCAGATCTTTTCCCTTTGTATCCCTAGGTGTATCTTACAAATACGTCCTAGCACTAGTGCTGAGTGAGGATCTCTAGAATTGCACTAGCATAATGCTCGTTGAAGAGTGTTGAGCATAAGCTCTGAATAACACCCGGGGTTACTTTACTTAAAAAGGTGTTGAGTTGAGGAAGGCTCTGAATAGCACCAGTCTTCATACTTATTTCATATTGACTAACTAATTCATTACTCATATCATCAAGGACTGAGGAAGATACCACAGAAAATGAGGTAATCCCACATGCAAAAGGAGACCTAGAGTTACCTAACCTAGTAGACCTTCTAAACCTATCAATAGCCTTGTCAAAATAGTTGACCCTATTCCTTTAATAAGCATCAAAGATTATAATGCTATATAACTACTTAGTTAAATCAAATTGATTATTTACAAAGAGTCCCACTTATGTACTAAAGTGGTATGCAAAAGATATGTATGTATATAAAAGATATAATATATATATATATGGTTATAAAAATTATAAAAATAATAAAAAGTACATAGGTAGATAAAATAATAGATATATACATATTATGTCCACTTAAATGGATTATACTTATATTAACTAATCCATTGCATATAAATTAATTAAATAAAACATAAAGTTTACAAATTAGTTCAAAAAGAACTAAGTAAGAGTTCTAAAGAAAACTGAAGTTTATTAAATACACTATTAAATTATAATTCAAAACTGAAAATCAAACTGAAGTTATAATTAAATATTATTATTAACTTAACTGCCATTCCAAAGGATTATCTATAAAAGCAGGGACAAATTCCAAAAGGAGGATCTATCTATCTTATTATCATTCTTTTATGGTAAGAAGAGATAATTTCTCTCATAAGCCTGGAAGAGTAATTATTTCAGGACTGAATTGAAAGGCAGTTGTTTTCCCTAGGTTCTCTAGTTTTCCTCTTCCATGTTGGAGACAACTCGAGGGGATCCGATCATAACCAGAAGCAGTTCCAGGTCATGGCTGGGAGGAACGTGGTAGTTCCAAAGTTATTTGGTTAATCATCCTATAGGTCATCTAAAGCATATTGTTTCCATTAAATCAATGTTTAAGGTGTGCAGGTCCCTACCAGAAGAAGATTCAAGCTGCAAAGTTCAATTATGAATTATTTTTATGTTTTCAATCTATTATAAGCTGAAAGTTAGAGTTTAAATTACGGTCATTTTCTTGTCCATAGTAATTTGGTTATATTTATGCATTGGGAGCATGGGATGAGGCATTGGCTCCCTGGGTCAATTATTAATTAGCTTAAAAATTTAAATTTAGAGTACTGCTTACAAATAAAATTTAAAACCCTTCTTTAAATCTAGGGTCCAAGATCTAGCAGAGCTAGCAGTGCTAGCTTGTGCTAGATCTCTCCATGTTCAAACTACAGCATTAAAATTTCCCTAGAAAAACTTTAAAGCAAAATCTTCGTTGAAACTTCTTTTATAGCATGATCGCTTCATCTAAAAAGATCGATTTTCCCTTTGATTTCCTAGAATCGTAGTTTTCAAATATTAATAAAATAAAACTTCCACACAGTGCCAATCATTTAAACTAAAATAACAATTTAACAATCTGTCTCTTGGATAGAATTATCATAGAATCTCACCCAACCTAAATCACGCAGCATAACCATAGAATCGAAGGCCACAGCATCATAATATTTTTTAGGGCACATTATTAGAAGGTTAAACTTGGACTTTCCAACACAGTTTGTTCCCAGGTTTGAGCCATCAATCAATAGACAGTAAAACGCTTAAATAATTAACCCAAGCTACAACATGGATTGTTATTCCAATCTTGCATAGCCATTAACCAATAAAAATGATTTGCGATTTTAACACTAGGGCTCTGCCCATAAGAATTTACATAAGAACATTCTATAATCAAAATTAACTCAAGACCATTCCTTCTTACAGCCAATGTAGAAATAATAATTTATACAACAATTTTATCTCCCAGCCCAAAAGCTTTAAAACACGATCTACACAGAGGCTGTAACTCCCTAACTGGAAACACAATAGAGTTAAAAATACCCCGAAGCTTTTCTCTCGGGCTGAACAAAAATAGATTTTATATAATTGAAATCATATTATAGAATCTAATCACTATACGTAGAAGCAAGTAAATGCACAACTGGTTAGGGCTTTTCCTATCAATATAAGTTAACAACATTTCTACCATTCTTTCCATATAGGAGTTTT
Source organism: Larix kaempferi (assembly GCA_027924585.1). Classification (NCBI taxonomy): domain Eukaryota; kingdom Viridiplantae; phylum Streptophyta; class Pinopsida; order Pinales; family Pinaceae; genus Larix; species Larix kaempferi. The sequence continues at coordinate 358,613 of BSBM01000861.1, read as the reverse complement.
TCTCCTAAATCAAACGCATAAGTTAAAATGGTTATAGCTAAAACTGAAAACACATAATTTATAATTAAATTATAGAGAGGAGCTTCAGGCTCAGGATCAGAAAAGGTTCGATCCTTTATGAAATTCCAGAAAGGATCTCACTAAGGCGAAATATTAAGACCCTAGGGCTTGCCAAAGTCAAGCATAGATATTCTAAAAAGTAAAGAACATAAATACATAAGCATTTTATACTCCTGACAGCGTTAGCTACATGGTTATGCTACTCATTTACCCAACAAAAGAGTCACCAGCACTATTAAACAACCAAATTTCAAATACCCTAAACATTCTAGATCGACCATTTAAAGAAATCACACAGGATCAATCGCTTTCCACCGAGGCTTGAAACCATTCATAAAATATATCTACAAATCAGACATAGACCAAAATGAGAGACTCCATATTTATTATAGAAATTACAAATACCATAAGTTGAATTGTACATAGACCAGGAGCCAAGTTGGGCCTCCTCTGTTTTAGAAAACGCCATATAGGATTCAAAACGAAACTAGCTTATACATAAGTCAAGATTCCCTTACAACAAGTCTGCCACGAAATCCCCAAACTAAAACATTACATTACATTCCAAAAAAAAAAAAACCCGAATGGTTTAACCATTCTCATCTCCTACATAGTTGGAAAACAACCAGTTCGTTTAAACATTCACATAAGAGGAGAAATGGAAACAGTGGTTCCGGCTTACCTGTGGCCATCGTAGCTATAAGAAACCCTATGCATGAATACCACTCACACTGAGCGCGAACCTCCAGCATCAATACCTTGTCAAAAACGAGTTAGGGAGTTAGCCACAATATTCATTGAATCAAAGGAATGGTATTCAAAAGAACCCACCAAAGGGGTAGGGAAACCAGAGAATACCTTAGACAACTAACCACACCAGACCGTAACTTAAAGTGAGTGCAGGCCTGAGCAACGCTCATGGCGTAGCATTGGGTTCAGGACCATTTCGAAACCATAGAGATACTCCCTTCTCATCAATGAGCAAAGGAAAGACTACAACCCATGCCAAGTGTCGCTTAGGGCTACCACCATTCAGCTGGGCAGCACATTCGATTGGAAGGCACATGGGTCACCATAAATGCCACCAACCTCCACTACTATCAAAATATTTTATCCACTCTCCATAGTATAGAGTGTCACTCATTATTCAAAATTCAATTTTGTCACCGTTGCACATATAACCAAATATGAGGAAAAAAGGTGTTTTCATCAGAGGTTGTAAGTGGTTGGAAATTCAATGCTTGGATTGGGTTAATCTATGCTCATGAGAAACAATAGTTATCCAAAATAATCTCAAGCCCTTAGATATTCAAACCCAAAACAAATGGAAAAATAACAATGAATTGAGCAGTGGGTTTTGGGCCATTGGGTCATTCTTTGTGCAAACAAAGTCATAGTAAATTAATGCAAGTAATCCCATGCCAAACACAATGGAAAAGAGAGAGTTGGGTCCCCTAATATTATTTGCCCCTAATAATGGGTTGGTGGCCATACATGGTGATCCTATTTGTACTTTTGAGTTCATGTTGAAAGAGAAGGAAAATTTACATAGATAACATGGCCATGTCCAGCCCTTTTATATAGATAACATGTCCACATGGGAGAGAGGGGAAGTCAACACATGTGTCTACTCTAACCATGTCAAATTTCAGTCCATACAAGCACAAATTGAAAAAATATCAACGTTGTCCCCATTCGAATGTCATCAGTGATATATAATACTATTGGCTGGGTGAGTCATCTTTGACTCCAGAAATCCTCCCATATAATGAAGGCATGCAAACAATCGTTCCAGGTCAAATTTCAGTGCATACTGAAACAATTTGTGGAAATTTCAACATTGTCCATATTATAAGTGTTAATATTCTACCTATAATCCTTAGGACATTGTTCCACCTTTTCAACCTCCTTGGATGAATATAGTCTTCTTGATGTCTACACATACACAACTAGGTATATAAAATCACTACCACTTATAGACTTGGGAGAAAATTGTGTTTCCAGCTCAAGCTAAGTGGATGTCCTAGACATCATTTGAGAAATAATTTTCACATATATAAGATAATTAGGGATAGTTTCCTCTAAGCAGGGAGGACACTAGAAATAATTTTCACGTATTCTTTAGCATGCACAACTTTAACAATATCATCTCTAACACTTGCATAATTGCACTCTCCTGTTCTCTAGTGTGTTATTATCCTTTGATCACATTTATTAGGGTTTTGATATAGTTGAGATATGTAAGGTGAATAATTTGGTATTCATTGAACATAAGGTGTAGGATGTGATTCATATGAGTCAAAATCATATTCAAGTTCTAACATAGACAATTAATCCTATTATGAAATATATGGTGTAAAATTTACAAAATAGTAGTGAAGGGTCAAGATTACTTTAAATTAGTAATGAAATCTCAAAACATACAAGGCCTTCTATCATTATTCTTATCTCCAGGTCAAACAAATTGGTGATCCCTTTTCCACACTTACCATGACCCCCACCATCATAACCCATATAATGAAATAATTTGAGGCCAAACCCTTTAGTATGCTTCTCAAAATCAAGAAATTCACATAAGAAATGCCAAAAAAAAAAACTTAAAGATGTTGTAGAAAAGGTATCGAAGGAACCTAAATATTTCCCAAATTTCAATTAAAATGGTTGAAATAGTGGGATCAACCCTATATCTATGTTAATAGAAATAGTCCTAGAGATCCCATGAAAAAGGATGCATTTCTTGAACAATATGTTAGTTGAAAAACATACAATATTTGTTGCAGATTCAGCATCCAGTAGAACAAATGGTTATTACTAGAAACCTATGTGATTGAAGTAATCTCGATAGATTCTATATAGGATGAACACTCCAGATGGTAGGTGTTCTAAACATAAATCTTGAATTCTTGGCCACAGGCTTCACTAATCCCCAACCCAATCAGAGATAATGGGTTGGTGGGCATACATGATGATCCTATTTGGAATTTTGAGTTGATCATATTGAAAGAGAAGCAAAATTTACATAGATAACATGGCCATGTCCAGTCTTTTTCAATAGATAACATGTCCACGTAAGAGAGAGGGAAAGTCAAATTCTATATTTCACTCATAGGAATCTTTATCCCTAGATACCATACCTTTACAACTTAATCTATCCCTCAAAACCATATTTAGAAACCTAATCTAGCCATAGAAACTTAGTTTATCCCTAGAAACACTATTACAACCCTAGAAACCTAATCTAGCCCTAGAAACCCTTTAAACCTAATCTAGCCCTAGAATCACTAATTTAACACTAGAAAACTAAGGTTCATCCTTAACACTAATTTAACACTAGAAAACTATCTATCATCCTTAGGGAGTTGTTCCACATTTTCAACCTCCTACAGCCAAGGTTCATCAGTTATTTCAAAATGAAATTGTCACAACCTGTATAAATGGGAGTGTAGCTATGTTCCTTCATGCAATTCTAGTTAGGGATCTCTCGAAAAGATGATCAATGTTTCCACTTGAGAATATGTCTAAATAGGGAATACAAAGCATTGGTGGGTCAAAATAAGATGGAAAGGTACACTTTAATCACTTTCACACATTTATTCTATAATTTTTTCATTTGATTGTAATACCCCCAATTTTGACCCTTAGGAAATATTGGCTTCTAATGTAAATAATGTATACATGTGATGTATGTTTTCCTAGCGTGGAGCTCAAGGCCAAGGCCCCGCTAGTGAAAGCCCGAATTTTATTTAAAGGGAAAGTATTTGATATTTTGATACCATGTGCTCTTAAGACATGGAAATTGTAATAGGATGTAAATAAACATCATGCAATATAAAATTCCAAGACTGGCTATGGAGGCAACGAATGAGAAGGAGACATGTGTATCCACTAGGGAGTGGTGAGGGGGCTATGGGAGTGAACCATAGGTTTCCATATGTCATTATGAGAACCCATTTGACTTTTCTAGATGACATTTATTTCTGTTGTAAGAAAGTGGTTGAGATGTCAGCCCATGGCTTCAATGGAGCATGGGCAGCCCTGAAATTCGTATGGGTAGGTATGGGCTCTGTTTTCTGGTACAAGAAGTCACTCAACCTCATGGGGGATTTTCTTCTTCCTCATCCCCATTCCATGGTGAAGGACCCAGCCTCATTCTCCATCCAAAAAAAAAAGCGAGTTCCCAGCAAGGAGAAAAAGGAGAAATCGCGACTTGGGAGGAACCCACGTTTTGGGAGGCCAAAAACGCCCAGAATGGGTATTGGACAGTGAAATCCAATGGGGGATCTGTTGGTAGGAGCCTTGGGGCGAATTTGGGAGCAGTAGCTACCCCAAAATCCATGGGGAAACCCAGTTTTAACTGCCCAGAAAATCAGTGACGGATTTTGAGTATTTGTGACAGAGTTGTGAGAAATCCAAGAGTGGATGTATGAACAGAGGATGGGAATTGCTGAGTCCAGCATGATGTGTATGTGGCTCTGGGATTGAGCTTAGTGGACTAGCATCCTCCTCCATCTCCTATTGCATGCTTGAAAAACCCAACTGTGTGTTGGCTTAACATGGTTGTTTGAGTGAAACCCTGACTGTGAGTGAGCCATCTAGTTCCTCCTTAGTGGATACACAGCCCAGCTCGGGGGTGATCTCTCAGCTGAAAGAATACAGGCTGGACATAGATCTATGGTTGGGTGGAACATTGCTCTCACGTAGCCAGTCGTTGGACAATTGCGTTGCAAGATAAGTACTCTCTGTGATTTCAATTTATATATATATTCAGTGTTCTGCAATGTGCTAAATCTGAATGTTATTTATTCATGAGATTGATTTTGTAATGAGGTCTGTGCATAGCATAAGAATGGGATTGAATCCCTGCATATGGAATCACCTTCTGTTTGTGCTTATGTGTGTTGTTATATTTAATTCCGCTGTGTTTTATTGAAGTTTGCATCTGTATAGAGAAGTTTTTAATTGTTATCTATTTACGAGTCTAAATATTGGGGCTAAGTCTGCCAAAAGCCCGATGCATTGTTAATGTTTCCTTCCCTGCATGTAATAAGGAGAAGGGGACATTACAGAGTGGTATCAGAGCCCTAGGTTCAACACTACGGCTGTTGGGCCCTTCACAGAGATATAAATCATTGTGTGTACATGCATTTTGTATTCGGAACTAAAATGCATTAAAGAAACCTCAAGATCGCATGGCTTTTATTTGTTGGAATGGGAAATCATTTCCATGACTGTTTGGGGATTTTTGCAAGCTGTTTGCATTGATTGCATTCTATGAAATAGAGGAAGGAGGGAGAAAATTCATTTTCAGGTTGAATGCTTGCTCTAATTTGTCCCCAATGCTGTAGCATTCAGTTTTGTATTTGTCTGTTTGCCTCCATGCCATCTTATACTATTTTGTTGTTTTGTTGTTCCATGCTTAACATGAAGAGGTGCAATTTATTTTCTTGAAATATTGTTTTTGTTGCAAAATGATTTCAAAGTTTTCAATTTTTCCTAAGTGTTTTTGAAATTTTTTTTGTTTAAAGTCTGTTCGGGAAAGTCTTCCGAAACTGCGGAAGGATTCCGCGAACGACTCCAAAATTGCGGAAGAGTTCGGGAAAGTATTCCGAAACTGTGCAAGGATTCTGTGAACGGCTCCGAAATTGCAGAAGAGTTCGGGAAATTCTTTCGAAACTGCGGAAGGATTCCACGAACGGCTCCGAAATCGCGGAAGAATTCGGGAAAGTCTTCCGAAACGGCGGAAGCCTTCGCTGAATGGCTCCGCAATTGCAGGAGCATTCGCCGAATGGCTCCGCAACGGAAGCCTTCGCCGAATGGCTCCGCAATTACGGGAGCATTCGCTGAATGGCACCGCAATTGCGGGAGCATTCACCGAATGGCTCCGCAATGGAAGCCTTCGCCGAATGGCTCCGCAATTGCGGGAGCATTCGCCGAATGGCTCCGCAGTTGCGGGAGCATTCGCCGAATGGCTCCGCAACTGCGGGAACCTTCGCCGAATTGCTCCGCAATTGCGGGAGCATTCGGTGAACCGCCCCGCAGTTGCGGGAGCGTTCGGTGAACCACCCCACAGTTGCGGAGAGATTCCCCCCCCCCCCCCCCCCCCCCAAAAAAAAAAAAAAAAAAAAAACGAGTTGATGAAATCTTGATTTTTGGATAGCAGGAACATCCGGACTCAGAATGGAATGATTCCTGTGGGGCTCGGAGGCAATTGACGAGGGCCATGAAAGAACCAGCGAAGACCCCTAGCCCATTACACTCCGATTTGACAGAAAATGGATAATAGTGACTTTTGAAGGACGGAGTCCCAAGGCTTGATGGAAGGTCGGTTTGAGCCGAAATTGATCAGGCACGACCATGAAGCAGGCACGAGGTTAAGTTCAGAAGCTTGGAGCCAAACTCCAAGGGATGTGAAGTCAGGGTGATCAAGAAGGCCAAAAAACACTGTTCCGGGCCATTTTTTCGGGATTATGAAAAGCTTATGAGTAGTAAAAGTGACCCTAGATGTGGGAATCAGAAATTTTACTGAACTAGACATTTCATATTCTCATTTAGACGGACAGTTTTCGTTAGACGAAGATTTTCCAGAAATGCACCATTTGGGAGATAGCCGTTTTTGGCCCAAAATTTGGAATTTTGGAAAAATGTGAAAAGTGAGAAGTAGTGAAATCTAGAAATTCATCGAAGATGAATGGCGCATCGGAATTGAAATCCGTCAATTGCTGAGTGTTCCTTGTTATATGGACTAACTTCAGCCGATAGATAAGTTTTTGTGATTCCCCATAGATTTTCTTCCGCAGGTGGCTAAAGTTGGCATTCTGGACCAAAATGCAACTGTGTGAAATGTGCAGAATTGGAGTGAAAGTTGTCATTTTTGAAAAGATGCAGTTCCCACACCTGATGTCAGAATGGAGCATGAAGACAGGCATTGGAAAGCTTGTCTAGCAGGGAACAATTATGCATGACCAGAGTTTGAATGAGGTCTACATATATCATAGATATTTAGTTGCCAGCGACTGTTTTGACAAACAAATCTTGTTGTTGATATTGGTAATTTCTACAATTGCATGATATGGAAGAGGAATTCCATGCTACAATGAGGGATCGAAAGGGGAAGAATTCTTTAAACCCCTGTTTGTTATCATACCTATAATTATGAAATTGTCATATGGCATAAAAATGTTAAAAATGTAAGGGATTACATAGATGTATATGCACTAAATGGCATCTTAACAAACATTGCATAGTACATATGGAAACGCTTGTGCATAAATGGGATATTGCATATTGGTAGAATAATGAAGTCTGCATATGCAATGAACCACTAATGGAGAATATTGTGGTTGATAATCACTATTGATGTTGGTATTGGTTGTAGGACCAAAGATAGCAAAGAGCATGGCTAAATGTGCTAAGGATGTTGTTGCATAAAGCCAGCAACCCTATGCAGAAAGGATGGTGCAACAAATCTATGATCATAAAGTTGGCAAAAGGACGGAGCAGCCTTGGTAAGAGGCCAACTGACCAGGTAACATCAGGCGATGTTAATGGTAACCATGCCAGTAATGATTATTGGTGCTAAAATTGCATGAATGTTGAAAGAGGATTTGGTAAGATCTCTTCAACTATGTCTGAGCTATGTTGAGTTAGTTTGCATGTGATCTTGAATACCGATTGGGACTGTTAACCTACCAAGCTTGGTGAGGTGTGGGTAAGTGAAGGAAATGATCCTTACACCCTATGACTGTTTAGAAATCTCAATGCATTCATATGAATGTATATCATGCCATGTGTATGTCATGTACTTAATAACCAAAGCAAGTGAGGACTGGTGGTCCTGATTATGATAATGCAAGTTATATGAGATAGTCATGTTTGATCATAATATGCTTGAATGCATAGTACTCATGAAACAGTGCAAGGTAGCATTGAGTAGATGTGCATTAAGAGATTTTATAAATCTTGTGATGCATTGTATGAATGCATAGGGATGATGCATATGTTATTGCAAAGTAAATAATGAATGAAATGATGAATTGATGATAATTCTATGATCATTTCATGAGCTGTTATGAATGCAGAATAGTAAGTGCATGAAGAGCCCAATCATGATCGATGTGCTGCTAGAATGCTTTGTGGAAGGACAGAGTTGCATAAATGATGTGACTGTACCTTGCAACTGAGTATGCTAATGATGTAGCAAGGTCTTACATATGGAAATGAGGATAAGTCCATAGTAGAGACCGGGATCTACCACATGCAGAAGCCAAGGGTTATGAGAAGGTTCTCATGGTTGAGAGCTATAAGTTCTATTATTAAGAACAGTTGTAAATATCAGATTTGTAAATGTTTCGGATTTGAAATTTTACTAATAATTGCTAATGACTGTTTGGCTTCTATGAAAATGTGTCAGGAGGACATGCTGTAAGTAGATGCTCATGTATTGCAGCGGGCATAAGACCATAACGGGTAGAGTGGTGTCACTTACAGGAGCCAAACAATATGAGGATAGCCTCATGGATAAGAAAACCAATTTCTGTAGTAGACAGAGTTGTAGATTCATACTGAATTTAATTACTAGTACCATGGATTGGTTATGGAACAATCGGATTTGAATTGTATTATTAAATGTTGCTAACTGTTTGGCTGTTTAATAAGTGTGCCAGGGAGACACATTGCAGTAAGACCGATAGAGAGGTCCTGCAGAAGCCAAACTTCATGGGAAGGGATTCCATGATTTAAAAATGGGTTTCAGGTGAAACGCCATAAGACATTATTAATGTCTCATCTGCACTGCATGATTGGTAAACAATATGAGTGAGATGGTAAATATTATGTCAGTACGACATATGAAGGTTATGTAACATCAAAAGGAATTGGAATGGCAAACCGAGGGACTGTCAACTCAGAGAAGGAGCCTCTATTCCTCATTAAAGAAGAGAAATAACATCTGCAAAATGGATAAGTGTTCTCTAAACCCTGAATGATATATATACATACATGCATGTCTAATTATTAGAGTTAAGATGCAGAGCATGCTTTAATTTTATTTTCATTATGGCAGACTGCTTGAAGTATGATTAGGACCTTCATAGTTCACATCAGTAAGGAGTGCACGCCTTTCTGGTGTTGAGTTATGTTGGGGATGCCAATATTGACTATGCCTTAAGGGAATGGACGCATTCCTGGTGTTTCAAGGTTGGATAGTGAATGACATGACATATGTTTACCGTTCTAGAACAGCAATACTAATGAGCTTGCTATCCATTTTGTGTTGACAGACTATACATAAGAAATTCAGTGCTGCACATTAAAGGGAAAAATGAAGAAAAAAATACTCAAGAGGATTGTATGAGCAGTGGTAACCCTTGTGTAGGGTGAGTGGGTATCATGGGGCCATGATAGCCTGCGGTTAAGAAATTCACCTAAAGAATTCCTAAATGGAACCGTCGGATTACACAAGAGAAGAAGTGCCACCCTTGTGTGGGTGAAGAATTGTTATGTGCATTAAGGGATTGTGATACATGTGAAAGGTTGATGCAAGCCTAAGGCAGAGTAGTGGAGCCTTGACCTGCAATGGTTGGTTGCGCAGTTACCTTCCATTGGCCGATGACCCAGACGTATGTGCTGGCTCGGTAATGGAGAGGGCCAACCAAGTATGGGACTGGTTGGGCACCACCAAATGCTTGGTAAACCCAGTTGACATGAAGGTGTATTGGTAGGGCATTAATTATTTGATGATTTGGAGCAGCCTGCGTGCTGGCCAAACATCCTAGTCCGCAGGAGGATCCCAAGGCTTATAAAGTAAAAGCAGGACCTTGTGGACCAGAGAAGAAATGCACAATACAGATAAGTATTCAATTTCATTTATTTCCTATTTGGAATAATGAGGATTACAAGTATAAGTCTTGTAACAGTTAAGCTGATGCACTATTGTTTCTTTGTTGGAAACCTTGGTCATACAGGAAGCAAGGACCTTGAAAGAACTATAAATTGCTTGGTAAATCCAGAGAGTGGCTGGTTGGGAAAGATTGTTGATGATTTGGAGCAGCCTGCGTGCTGGCCAAACATACAAGGTTATTTGATGTTGTGGAGTAGCTTGCGTGCTAGACAAACATACAAGACGATTTGATGTTGAGGGGCAGCCTGCGCGCTGGCCAAACACCCAAATCCATAGGCGATTCCAAGGATTGTAAAGCAAACAAGGACCCTATGGAATAAAGTGAAGACATCTAGTGCAGTGTTTGAGTGTAGGTAGTGCTGGAAGCAATGACTATGAAAGCATCTCAAGGATGCGTGTGGACATGTAACCACCCTAAAGAGCTAAGCATGAGCAGTAATGAAAGATGGGGCTAGTGGAACTGTGTGAGTCCTAGCAGCCAAGAGTTAGACCAACCAAGTGGAGGAAATCCATGGTTGAGAGATCGGGAATAGACCATAGCCACTACGTGTCATAGCCAAGAAGGGCAGGTCAAGCATTCACGTTGAAGTGAAAGAGGAAAGGAGCATGAAAACCACAGTGGTGGTGTGGGTTCCAGAATGGAACAAGACTAAGAGGAGAAAACTCTTACTGCTCTCTCTCTCTTTCCCTTTTATTGATGCATTTATAGAATTAGAAAATTGCTGAATGCATGCATGACTGAAAGTAAAAGTGTGTTTATTTGATTAAAGTGAATTGTGAATGCTAATTAATGAATTTCCTGTGCATGGATGAACGTGAAGGAATTCATGTGTATGTTGGGCAAGCATAAAAAGTGTGGAAGTCTCATGAGTAAAGCATGGACTATCCATGTCAATTGGGGAAAAACCATTGACTGATTTTTAATGTTTGGGTTATGCTTGACCTAACAAGAATTGTAATGATGAATTTCACAGGTGGAAATTGAATCAATTGGTTGCAGCCAGTGCAGGCAAGTGTTGCTAGTGAGCAAAGTGTGGTCAGTTGTTTCCATTGACCATGGCGGCAGACCAAGGGCTATTAGGATTGGCTGGAATTCTTCTTCAAACAATTGCCAAGACCCAATAAAATCTTGGAGAGATGCTCAAGATGCAAAAGCAACAAAACGAGATGAACCACAAGGTCTTGCAGGACACTCTTCGTCTGCAGAAAGAGGTAAAAAGCACTATGAGAGAAATCAGCAAGGGAAAGAAAAGTGGATCAATGAAGAAGCATTCATCCAATCGTCCGATTAAGAAACGTTCCAAGTGGGAAGACTCAAAGGAAATTGAGCAGATAAAGATGAAGCAGCCAGTGAAGTGTTGGAAATGTGGAGGGGATCATTGCCTCTGCAACTGCCCAACAAGAGAACCTCAAGAGGGTAGTAGCCATAAGGTTTTAGACTTATGGATGAGCTGGAAGATCCGAATCAGCAAGAGCAGCTCGTGAAGATCAAAGGACATCGTCCTGAAAGTTCAAAGTAAAGAACAGAATGCAGGGCAGATCTGCAAAGTTTTTGAAGTTTTGGACATGTGTAAATTGTATATGTATGCCTAAGTCTTGGAACACCGAGGACGGTGTTGTTCTAAGGGGGAGGGGAATGTAATACCCCCAATTTTGACCCTTAGGAAATATTGGCTTCTAATGTAAATAATGTATACATGTGATGTATGTTTTCCTAGCGTGGAGCTCAAGGCCAAGGCCCCGCTAGTGAAAGCCCGAATTTTATTTAAAGGGCAATTATTTGATATTTTGATACCATGTGCTCTTAAGCCATGGAAATTGTAATAGGATGTAAATAAACATCATGCAATATAAAATTCCAAGACTGGCTATGGAGGCAACGAATGAGAAGGGGACATGTGTATCCACTAGGGAGTGGTGAGGGGGCTATGGGAGTGAACCATAGGTTGCCATATGTCATTATGAGAACCCATTTGACTTTTCTAGATGACATTTATTTCTGTTGTAAGAAAGTGGTTGAGATGTCAGCCCATGGCTTCAATGGAGCATGGGCAGCCCTGAAATTCGTATGGGTAGGTATGGGCTCTGTTTTCTGGTACAAGAAGTCACTCAACCTCATGAGGGATTTTCTTCTTCCTCATCCCCATTCCATGGTGAAGGACCCAGCCTCATTCTCCATCCAAAAAAAAAACGAGTTCCCAGCAAGGAGAAAAAGGAGAAATCGCGACTTGGGAGGAACCCACGTTTTGGGAGGCCAAAAATGCCCAGAATGGGTATTGGACAGTGAAATCCAATGGGGGATCCATTGGTAGGAGCCTTGGGGCGAATTTGGGAGCAGTAGCTACCCCAAAATCCATGGGGAAACCCAGTTTCAACTGCCCAGAAAATCAGTGACGGATTTTGAGTATTTGTGACAGAGTTGTGAGAAATCCAAGAGTGGATGTATGAACAGAGGATGGGAATTGCTGAGTCCAACATGATGTGTATGTGGCTCTGGGATTGAGCTTAGTGGACTAGCATCCTCCTCCATCTCCTATTGCATGCTTGAAAAACCCAACTGTGTGTTGGCTTAGCATGGTTGTTTGAGTGAAACCCTGACTGTGAGTGAGCCATCTAGTTCCTCCTTAGTGGATACACAGCCCAGCTCGGGGGTGATCTCTCAGCTAAAAGAATACAGGCTGGACAGAGATCTATGGTTGGGTGGAACATTGCTCTCACGTAGCCAGTCGTTGGACAATTTCATTGCAAGATAAGTACTCTCTGTGATTTCAATTTATATATATATTCAGTGTTCTGCAATGTGCTAAATCTGAATCTTATTTATTCATGAGATTGATTTTGTAATGAGGTATGTGCATAGCATAAGAATGGGATTGAATCCCTGCATATGGAATCACCTTCTGTTTGTGCTTATGTGTGTTGTTATGTTTAATTCCGTTGTGTTTTATTGAAGTTTGCATCTGTATAGAGAAGTTTTTATTTGTTATCTATTTACGAGTCTAAATATTGGGGCTAAGTCTGCCAAAATCCCGATGCATTGTTAATGTTTCCTTCCCTGCATGTAATAAGGAGAAGGGGACATTACATTGATTGTCTCATATTTGTTTGTGTGAGTCATGTTTGAGTCTCAAACCCCTCCCATAAGATGGAAAGGTACACTTTAATCACTTTCACACATTTATTCTATAATTTTTTCATTTGATTGTCTCATATTTGTTTGTGTGAGTCATGTTTGAGTCTCAAACCCCTCCATACAAGCACAAATTGAAAAAATCTCAACGATGGCCCCATTCGCATGTCATCAGTGATATATAGTACTATTGGTTGGGTGATTTATCTTTGAGTCCGAAAAGCCTCTCATATCATGAAGGCATGCAAACAGTATTCCCAGGTCAAATTTCAGTGCATACTGAAACAATTTGTGAAAATTTCAACGTTTCCCTTGTTCAAAGGTCATTGACGTTAGCCACGTCTATTGATAGTACAATGTATTTTAGATGTTCCTTTTAAATTTTGTTTGAGACGCACATTCCTGCATCTTGTGAAAGGGAAATAATGTCGATAAAAAGGTACTTCATGATAAATTGTGCAAGCTTCATCATCTATTTCAAAATGAAATGTCATCTACAACCAAGGTTCAATGGTATAAAGATGAATGAGCTTCTCTTGGTTTCAAGAATAATTTATTCTCTATTGAAAAAGGCCAACCATGTGAAGGTGGAATATCATATGGCCTCTCCCGTCCCCCTCACATCGCTCTCAATTCCCCAACACCTGATCTACAAAATATAAAATAATCGAAAGCAACATACTAATTAGATTCAGGCACAGAAACTACAAAAAAAAACATATAACATAGGATATAAAAAATTGCATAAAACTTATAAAAATGTAATAAACCCACATATGTAAATTATTTAAAGAGAATAATTCAAACAAATTAACAATATATATTGCTACGTACCTCGTCCAACTCAATATATGTATCATTCTTCTTATGTACTTTTTCATCCAACTCAACATCTATATCTACAGCATTCGATTTAAAAACAATTTTCAAAGGATTGTCGATATCATCATGATCTACATCAATGTCAGTTTCAAGCATATATTCATCGATATCATCATCAAGTTCTGGTGCTACATCATCTCCTACGCCTAGTTCATATTATCCATAATATTCTTCGTCTGTCGACACATCATCTTGCTCCGATTGATTTGCATCATCTTGATCTTCTTCAATATCATCTTCTTCCTCTACAGTGTAATTTACTAGCCTTCCTCTTATATCATATCTAACAACAAATGACCAATCCCTCTTACTTGGAACCTTTGAGTAAAAGACATGTTCACACTGGCTTGGAAAAACGTAGAGATTGTTTTTATTTTCAAACATTGTTGTTTTAATAATCATAAATCCATTCGCATGATGGATAACAATTCTCTCCTCATCACCTCCATGTAATAGTAATCTATACCATTTGACATCAAACAGAACTAATTTGAAGGAATTAAAGTCACACTCAACTATATCATCCAGATACCCATAGTATTGATTTTCAGTTTCTCGGGGATGTATGTATCTACTAGAGGAAACATTTGTAACTTGGAATACCATAGCTATCCCACTATCAGAAGTTTTCCTGGTGTCATCCAACTTTTTGATACGAAATTTACGGCCATTGCACCACATAGCCTTGTGGTGTTTCAACTGCAATATGAAATACATGTAAAACATGGATTGTCAATTAATAAACATATTTATATAACTTGGAAAGTATCTGAAAAAAACACAACTGCAGACACATTAATATAATATAAAATAATTGTATAAAATGGGTGATTTTGCTTGCCTTGACATCTTTCATACCATATGAAAAATCTTTTTCCCTTTGTGTAACATCAACATCTCCATGATGACCAGCGTCTCTAACCAATTTAGACAATTGTTGCCATGATAACCTACAACCATGATGTTCTTTACATCTATCAATCCATACCTTCATCCAATTGAGATTGTTTGCAATGTATAAATGTAGTGCCTCCCAATCTCAATGAGCTGACTCAAAAAAACATAAATCAACAATATTAGAAATTACTTATAACCATGGTAAATATTAATAAATGAAGAAAGAATACATATTAAATGAGTATGAACATATATTAAAAAAACAAAGAAGTTGTATGTATCATAAATCTACACAATTTAATTACCTCTCAGTATTTTCATTCTTCCTTTCCCCAACAACTGCTCCCCCTACAAATTTTCTGATGGAGTTCACATCCCAAATACAATCCACTGCATGCATAGATCGCTCTGCTAACTTAGGAAGACAGTGAGAAATATACACCATGGATTGATATACCATATATCCCCTCACCATAGAACCCTTAGGACGTGCTCTATGTCTAACTAGAGCCTTCAATGATTTCAAGTGCCTCTCCACCATCCACATTGACCTTGTGTGTACAGGTACACACATTTCAATCTCATCAACTAGGTGTATGAGGTAGTGTTTTTGTGCATTGAAAAATGTTGGAGGTAGAAACTTTTGCATTTCACACATTAGCTAAGGGATTTCTCTCTTCCAATAGTTTATATCATCTTGATGGATTTATTTCAATGAGAACCATCTACAGATTATGACGCAAGAAAATAACAAGTTTCAACAAAACATAAACTATAAAACACATGTCATTAAGTACAAGAACAAATTGAAAAAACATTTTTCATATATATTAGTCACCTATATAACTTACCTCATGTATTTTCCAAGATCATATATAACTTGTTTAACGTTGTTTTCAAAGTCGCCTGGGAGAGATAGAGGTAGAACATACTGTAACAATAAAAAAGAAACCTTATTTGTTTCCAAATTGACAAAAATAAAACAAAAATCCAAAAAGGTAAATATGCCAAATATATAAATATGAATAAAAGAATTATTACCTTAATGATTGATGCCAATGATGGGTTTTAACCCCACCAAATTCACCTTTCTTGTGTAAGATATTATTTATGTTTGAAGAAAATCCTGTGGGAAATTTAATACTTTGAATGACCTCTTTTACAACATTGCTTTTTTGCTCTGTTAATAACCATGCAAGGTTATTTTGGTCTCCATCGCTATTTGATCGAATCACACTTTGCATTGCATGATTGGATTCCTCAACGTGAGTACAAATTTTGACAATCTTTTCATTATCCCTCCTTCCATCTATGATTCTCCATAATGTTTCTGTCACATTCTTCCCAATATGCATCATATCAAACAAATGAGTAATGTTTAGTTGCTTATAGTCGGGAAACCTCGTGAATTGAGTGGGATAACATTCCATTCCTCGTGGAAGCCCATTACTTCTACATTCACGACAACGACATTGATGAAGAATAAAAAAAATGAAAACAATAATTATCAAACACAATAAATAAATTTAATACTTAAAATATAATTTCAAAATCAAAATAATATTACATATATAATACATAAACAAATTGCGTACCTTGACGATGTTATACTCCAACCTCCATAGGCGAGGTGTCATTCTTCGTGGTTTTAATCTAGTCTCTTATTTCCCATTGAAATTATTTTTTCAGTAGTACGAAACCTATGGGAATTCGACATGAAGTGCCTTTACTCATCAAACATCATCTTTCCTAAAGATTTTGAATAATGATACTTCATCTTAGGACCACAAATTGGACATGCAAATTTACCCTTTGTTTGAAGACCTGAAACATATGGATTAATGTCAATTATATGATGGATTATTAAAAAAATGCATGATATCTTAAAAATAATTAAGAAGTAATAAAGTGAAAGGAAACGTTAATACATACCAAAAATATGTGTTAGTCCGAGGGCATCGTGAATTGTCCATACAAGCATTCAGCAAAATTGAAATCTCTTTTGCCCAATTGGTTTACAGATGTCATACATAGTTATACCGTTCCATAATTGTATTAGCTCATCGATAAGAGGCTCGATATATACATTCATATATTTAACATGGCACTCTCATAATTGCTTGAAATTACATATTATTACTACCATGATATGTATATATAAGTAAATAAATAAATAAACTATAATATGCAAAAAATAAGGCAAATGAAAATGGCACATTCTAAAAATTAATATAGATAAATACCTTGAACAATCATTGTCAACATTATGTGATCCCTATTTATTGACATCCAAGGAGGAATGTTATTGTTAATAACAAAAATAGGCCACACCAAGTAAATAGATCTAAGCTCTCTATTCATGGATTAACATCGTCGACTACCAATGAAAGCCTAATATTATGAGGTTCATCTTTAAAATCTGACCATTTTTCCTCAATTTCCCTAAATGCATATCCATCTGCTGGCATTCGAAGAACACCATCGCCACTTCTATTCTGCGCATGGTAATCCATGAACTGTGTTATGATTTTGCACCTGAACAGTCACTGCAAACGTGGAATTATGGGAATATGACGAAGAACCTTTGGAGGAACCATTTTTATTACTTGATCGGTTTGATATCTACTAATATGACATTCCGAGCATTCATATTTTGACGCATGTTGTCCATAATATATAATAAGGTCATTAGGACATGCATCTATACTTTGTTACTCCATTCCAATGTCTTTCATAACGTCAAGTAAATATTTATATGTGCGAGGTAAAATATTTGACGATGGTAACAAAAATTCACCTAACAATCTACAACATGAAAATTAACTAGTTAATGAAAATAATATTAATCGTAAATATTACATTCTTATTTAACACATTAATTAACGCTAAAAAAAGTCGAAAAGGTCAACCTTTATGTATATCTGATGAAACATATTACATACCTTAGGATTTGTGTCATACAAGTGTTTGACAAATGATTCATAACCTTTAAGTTCATCAGAAGCAATGTAGCGGAGAGAATATTTGCTCTTGACCCTTTATAAAGTGGTTTATTTGCATTTTCCATCAAAGGTTCATCATAAATACCATCACTGTCCCCCTCCTCATCTAGCTAACCGAATACGTCTTGGATCATTTGATTTGTCCCATCATCTTCAACTATGTTACAGTCGTCATCTACTTCCATGGGATCATTAACTTGGTCTTCATTATTCGCTTCATGTTCCACAACTTGTACAACACCATTTCTACTACTACTTGGGGTATTCTGCAAAACGTTAGAGGGAAAATCTAAATTTATAATGACAAGCAATCATGCAAAATTAGTGCATGCATAATAGATACTAAAACAATATAAAATTTTACAAATACAAACAATATTAAGAAATATCATTAATATGTATATAGAGTTTTTATCATGGGATGATATTCCTTCAATCCCGCATCCATGTGACCATATTTCCTACAATGTTTTCTAGCTATTGTTATTAAAATTCTCACTGGACATCTCATACAACAACTATTGCAAGGGGAAAAATATCTACCATCACCCTTTTCACCCTCTTCATCTCTTTCCGTACCTCTAATATTTTCTGACATTCTTCCCACAAAAAGTATAGTGATGATTATAAAAAAAATCCACTTTTTGCTTGAAAATAAGAGCTTATATCCTTTTCGAACCGTCCTTCATATAGAAAAATTGTTGCAACCACTATAAATGGAAACATATTTATAGATTTTAAACCATCAGTATTTAGACGAACGTTAACCAAGTCAACGTTGACTTCCTTAAACTGTGGCAACACATTTGGAAATTGAATGGCTACTTTTGTCTTTGTGGCATCGGTCTTGCGACACGAGGACATTAAACGTCGCATTACCAACGAATGCAGGATAATATGTCACAATCACGATGATATCGAGGAGGTAAAAAAAAATTAACGTTTACTCTTGAATTTTCCGTCATTCGTCGGAACCCTATAGTCATAATTTGGTCCAAATGTACTAGTGCAAAAATAAAACACACCTGAGGAGTGCATGCGAAAATGACTTGTGGAGGACAATGTTTAGATAGAAATGCAGGTATAAGAATTATGGAGGGCTCAAAATGCTAATTCTGGTGGTGCAAATGGTTTGTCGAACAAAGCTATGGTTTGGTCGCGACGAATGTTTGAAGATTGGGTTAAAACTCTATAAAAAGGGGTGGGACCCATTTTTAGAGCTCATTTGTACTCTCTTCATCTTTTGCAATCCAAAGCCATTGGTGGTGATTCCGAGTGATTTGAGAATCCGACTGCTGATCTGCGAGATCTATGTAATCCTAAACCTTGTCTTGGTTAGTTCGGGCGGGGTAGTTTTTAGGGGTTGTGTTCCCTAGGGTCATACGACCCTATTTATAGTGTAATGGATATCACGTGTGATTTGGAGGAATCATGCATGGTTCACCATGCATTGTGTAGTTGCAGTGGCCTTCCATCATTCGTTGAACAACACGACTATTAGTTGGACAGTCACACTAAAAGCGTGACCAAGCAGAACAAGAACTGCACGACCAAGGTCATGCAGGTGATCGTTGTATAGTTGCGCTGTGTGTTTTTGTGACTTGTAAATGCTGCACGGATAGCACATGTTTAGGTAGAAAAAGTCGTGCTAGGTGATGGTGAGGCTAAGATGGCATTTTGGATGCCATTATGAACCCTAATGTATTGTTGTTTGTTTTTGCAGGTGTTTGTGACTGACAGATATGACGCACATCGTTGAGTGGTGAGAGTGGCACTATGATGAGTTGGTGGGAGAGGTGGTTGAGGATTTAGTTGGTACCCAAACACTTTGGGATGTGGGGATCTTGAATATTTTCAAGTGCCCCCTGTTCCATTCTGCAGACTTTCTGCTGTAGAGGACCATCCGGATGTGGGACCTTAGACGAGGGGGTCTTCTAAGTGGGAGATAGGGATCTCAACATTACAAAGTAGTATATTTACTTCCTGAAGGGTATGTCTCCTCGTGGGGCTAATGAGGCAGTCTCATCGCAGATGGGGGGGACTAGAGTATCATCAGTTTATTGGACCAGTATTGTGGAGGAGATACTATAGTGGTGATCCTAGGGAAGATCCTGATGACTCATATTCATAGCTTTCATGTCCGGGAAGTCGATTGTCGTCCTACAAGTGTTGCAGGTATCTTCCCCGCATAGTATTATTGGAGGGAATTTGGGTTTGGTGGAGAGGGTGATATATGGGCACCAAGTTACATGGGGGCCTATGTTGTTGAGGGGTCCAAGGGAACAGTTGATGGATTCTTGGCATGGTAGAGACGAGATGACTTTTCGATATAGGAGCATGTTGTGCTTGAAATTTTTCAAGCGTTTTCCCACCTTGAGACCACATGTGGTGGTGCCTACGAGGGGGCCTCAGATGCCCCAGATGATGTATTGGGAGTGATTCATACCTCGTGCTAGCGAGGGGGATATATGCCATGTCTTCACCCCACACTATATGTATGTATGGGAGAAAAGGATAGGCTATATGGAGAAGTACCCTTGGAGTGGTATGGACTATCAGGGAGACTCATTTCTAAGTTCGAAATGAAAGAATTAGGTATTATGCACTATTTTCTTGGTTTAGAATTTTGGGAAAGGAAAGATGAGATATTTGTTTCACAACGAAAGTACACAGTTGATGTGTTGCACAAATTTGGTATGATGGACTATAAGTCCATGTCTACACAAATGGTGTCTAATCTAAAGAAACTACATGTGTCAAATTCTGAATCTGATCTAGTGAATCCTACCATGTATAAACAACTCATTGGTTCCTTGATGTATTTGATACATTCT
Source organism: Larix kaempferi (assembly GCA_027924585.1). Classification (NCBI taxonomy): domain Eukaryota; kingdom Viridiplantae; phylum Streptophyta; class Pinopsida; order Pinales; family Pinaceae; genus Larix; species Larix kaempferi. The sequence goes on along the minus strand of BSBM01000861.1, from coordinate 337,910 downwards.
TGACCAGATATATGCTATGCTGTGAGTATCTTGATTCATTTCATGTATGAGCCAATACATAGACATTGGGTTGTTTCCAAGAATGTGCTTAGATACCTTTGAGGTACTATTACTTATGGACTCAGATATGCTTCTAGTGGTGGAGTGATGTCACTTGGCTATGTGAAATTTGACTGGGGTGGTAGTATTGTGGGACGAAAGAGTACATATGGATTTTGTTTTATCATGGGATCAACTATGATATCTTGGTCCAGCGGGAAGCAGGGATCCGTAGCCAAGAGTAATGCAGAAGTAGAGTATATTGCAACTAGTACCACCTGTAGAGAAGCTGTGTAGCCTAGGAAGCTACTTGATGGGTTATTTGTTGAGAATATTGAGACTACTATCATTCACTATGATAATCAGAGCTACATTAAGCTCTCAGAAAACCCTTTGTTTCATGACAAGCTGAAACACATTGAGATGAAATACCACTACATTAGAGACATGGTATAGAGAGGTTCTGTAAGACTTCAGTACATTGTTACTGATGAGAAGACATTACATATGTTGACTAAGCCTCTATCCTTGAGGAAGTATAGGTACTTTCCACACAAGCTTGGTATGGAAAAGAATTACTCCCTACCTGAGAGGGAGTGTTAAAGTTACAACATCATGAGTCATTCTCCAAGCCATCCTTGTGCGCCAAGATTGAGCCTCATGTATCGAGGTAGTGCCTTGGGGACCCTGAGTTGGACTCTAAAACTTGGAGTAGAATCTTGAGTTGGACTCAAGAATGACTAAATCCTTATGTATAAAGGTTAAGTCTCATGTGCAGTTGAGGAATGTGCTTTGTATGTCAAAGTGATGATGTTGTACATTCTTGCTTGTGAATACTTAGGTATTGTGTGTCAAGACAGATCCTCATGTGTTGAGGTAATGCTTTTCTAGTTGAAGCATGAATGGTGTGTGATGTACTATTAACCATGGTCTTGGAGATGGATAAGCTATTAAGTATCCTCTAGAGACTGGCCACCACTATAGTCAATTACTTTAGCATATGACCACTTGGAACAATAATAGAACAAGATGATCACATCATTGGAAAAATCTCCTTAGTATATTTGATATGATAGATAAATAAAAGTTGGCACATGTGGACCATGCACATAAGACAAGAGATAAAGATAAGATGTGATAAGATAAGAGAGAACTTGATTTTCTCACTTTAGTAATGATAAAGAATTTATTGAAATAAGAGAGGAATCGAATTGTTAATCTTCAGTGATGTTGACAAGAAATACTTTAGTTCATTAAAGGAGAAATTGAATTGTTCACTTCAGTGATGTTATCAAGAAGGACTTCAATTAAAAGAGTTAACTAAGTGTTAATAAATAAGATTGAGTAAACTAAAGTGTTTTGCATGTCAACACTTTAGTTAAACTAAAAGACGACACGGCTTAAGTTGAACTAAAAGACAACACTTGAGTTGTGACACTTCAGTTACGACACTTGAGTTAGCCACCTAACTAAGTGACCTAGCATCCAAATGAAGGGCGAGTTCATCCTGAATTCATAAGATAAAAATAGAAGCCAAAGCATGATAAGTATGGTATTATATGTTATGCAGGATTGATGAATTCAATGTCAGACTGAATTTTCTCTTGAAGGCAATTCACATTCTTTGTGCATGTGACCAAAATCAACGAATTGATTTTGTGCAGGATATTATTCTGAGTTCTATTCTTCCATCTTTTGTCTTACTCTGTAGTTTCATTGGGGGTTCTTGATATTTCTCTCTTATATTGCACCAGGGGTGCTTGATGTAATATGGTCATTGTAAAGCAATCATTCTCTTCTATCTATCAATATACTAAGGAATATTTTGCTAGGGTTTTCTCCCTCAAGTTATAGAGGGTTTCCCCAGGGTAAATCTATGTGTCGACTGTGGATGTTTATGCTTATGATTATTCATTGTTTTCAAGTACTATTGTAATTCTGTAATTAAGATTAAAAATCAACAATCCCGAGGATCAAAATTATCTTTATATCTTAATGAGCTCAAAGAGAAAAAATAATATTGCCAAGATTAGAATGAAATATCATGAGCTCCATAGTAAAATTGGGCGTTGGAAAACCCCTAAGATGCTTCGGGATGAAAGCATTTTCCATCTATGCGAGTCTATTAGCGTGGAAGATGAAATTCTCTTTCTCATAGAATGCCCAGCTTTCACCCACTTTAGATCTCAATTCCAAAATATTTGCTCTAACACTGACCTTTCCAACCTTCTAGATCCCCAACACTATAGCGAGCTAGAGACACTTCTCTTTAAGCTTTTGGAGCATAGGAATTGTATTCTAAATAAAGTCAAATAATCTCTACCTTGTATTTTCTCTTAAGGTCTGATAAACCAAGTTTGTTCTCATTGGACGTTGTTATTCATCATCATCATCATCATCATCATCATTATCGTCATCATTGTCATCATCATCATCACTTATTTTATTTTTATTCATCATCATCATCAAAGTTACTTATTTTATTTTACTTTTTTTTTTTCCAAGAAAAAAAAGCGTAATTTCATTCATCTGAAGAGAGCAAAATTACATTCTGTAGGTTCACTATAAATAGTGAATTTTTCAAGATCATATGTTCCTATGATGAGACTGTTACATCTTCTATCAGGTTACATACAAATGCATACTATGATGTTGTAGTAATAAAGAGATCAGCCCCGAAAGGCAAAATTCAAAAGTATTGTTGTTTTATGTTTCTGAACTTCGTCACGATAATTAAAACAGTGGAGTTTAAATACTAATAAACTGTTACATAGTATCAAGAACTGAAAACTGTGTCATAGATAAAGCGGAGAAAAAGGATCATAGGCTCTCTATAAATGGCCTGTGATAGTAAGCCTGAGTTCTGCCATCTAAGAATTCTTTTACATGCCATGTGCCCAAGGCCCTTGGGAGCCCCTCCTTGGATGCGATGTCCGCTTCTTTGTTGTTATTCTTGTAAACATGCCGGCAAGAATAAGTGTCAAACCGCAAGAGGATCATCCTAATGGATGAGAGTATATTCACCAGCCTCAGATTTCTGCATTCCTGTGTCTGTTTGATCCAGTTTATAACATTCATAGAGTCCCCAAAGCAATTCAGTGAGGTGCAACCTTTCTCTAAGGAAAAGATTAATAGTAGTTTTAAGCTCTGCAATTCTGCATAATTGTTTGTGCCCTCCCCTAACCCCATAGAAAGAGTGAATGAATGCGATTCTGAAAGATGAAGAACAGCTCCTCCCCCACACATATTGTTCTGTGAGGCCCCATCGAAAAAATCCCATGGCCGAGAGTGATCAGTCTCCACCACCAGATTCCTTCTCTGATTTGCTGCCCTTATATGCTCAGGTAGTGACTTGGAGATACCAATAGATTGGGCTGCAATTATCTCTAGGATGCATGGCTTTTCATTGAAAATAGCATTATTCTGAGCCATCCATATCTCCCAGATAACTAGCAGAGGGAGAATCTTATAATGCTTGTTTTTGTTCCTCCTCCACCATGCTTCCCAAACAACCCCAATCGAATCTCCATCCCACTGACAAGGAAAACCCACCAAAGTTGTGCACTCCTTCCAAACTTCAACAGAGAAAGGACAAGTAAGGAACAGATGAGTAGTTGTTTCAAGTTCCCTTTTGCATAGCACACACCAACTTGGCCCATGAAAGGTTCTCTTCTGCAGGATATCCCAAGTAGGTACTCTATTCTCTAGTACACACCACATAAAGAGTTTCGATTTAGCTAGACATTTTAACTTCCAAAGAGACTTCCACCACCAGACTTCCTCCCTCTGTTCATTCCCTGAGCTTAGCATAATATAACCAGCCTTTGGAGTGTACTTTCCTTCCGGATCCGCCTCCCAAACCAAGGAATCCTCCTCTTCAGTCAACAGTACACTTGCCATTTCCAAATTTCTGATATATACCTCCAAGAAAGTCAACTCCTGTTCCTGTAGCCCCAAAGAGTTTGCCCTTTTCCACCTTTGGCTCCATAACTCCACAGGTCTCGGGGCTGCTAGCTAATTTAGAGTGTATATCCCTCTTCTCCTAAGTGCCTCAATAACATAACCAGGTAGGATATGTTCTTGTGTACATCCCAGCCAAGGGTCCCTTCCTACCAACAGCTTTTCTCCATTCCCAACATTCCAAGCTAGCTTGGATTCAATCAAATCAAAAGATTTTACCACCGCCTTCCAGATCATTGAGCCCCCCGAGTGTGACTTCCTAGAAGTCCTAATCCAATCTTCAATGCTTTCCTCGAGTAAGTATTTCTGCTTGATGACCCTGGTCCAGAGACTAGTAGACTTCACCAACCTCCATCCCCCCTTGGCTGCCAAAGCCTTTGAAAACAAGAAAATGTTCTTAATCCCCCAGCCCCCCAAACCCTTTGGAACTGATAGTCTTTTCCAGCTAACCCAAGGGGTGACCTGTACATCCTTCTTACCACTCCAAAGAAACCTAAAACAAATCCTCCTAATACTTTCAAGAATTCCTTTAGGAATCCAAGCTAAGGACATCCAGTAAACTGGAATAGCTTCCAACACTGCTTTAACCAAAACCAGCCTGCCTGCTCGCGATAGCCACTTGTGGCTTCAAACCATCAATCTCTTCTCCACTTTCCCAATCAACCATACCCAATCCCTCTTCAAATACAGATTTGCTTTAATCGAGAAACCAAGGTATTTCAGTCCATCCTCTAGTCCCGTAGTAATGAAGGGAAAGGACTTTGTGAGTTCATCCTCCTCTTCTGGTCTCAACAGGTGAGTGGATAAGGTGGACTTCCCAGCATTAATGTCCATACTAGTGGCCTTTGAGAATAAATCCAAAATCTCCTTGAGAACTCGGGTTTCCCCTCTGCTTCCAGAGCAGAAGATCAATACATCATCCACGAAAAGCAGATGTGTAATATTCAGGTTTGGAGCCACCGGAATCCCCTGAAATAGCCCTTCAGCCTTTGCCTCACTAATGGCCCTACTTAGGCCTTCAACAACCAACAGAAAGAGTAGCGGGGATAAAGGACACCCCTGTCTGAGTCCCCTTTCAACATGGAAAAAAGACGAAGCCGCTCCATTGATTAGGACTGAAAATGAAACAGTGGAGATACAAGTCATCACCCATCTAATAAAAGCAATACCAAACCCCAGATGAGTTAAAAGCAGACGAAGATACATCCAGCTCACTTTATCATAGGCCTTAGAAAGATCAATTTTTAGTATGGCTCCCTTCAGATTCTTGGTCTTCAAACTATGCATCCCTTCCTGTGCCACTCCTATAGCCTCATGTATTTGTTGACCCTCCAAGAACCCAATTGTTCAGCAGAAATATGTTTTGAGAGGATACTTTTCAGTCTTCTGGCTATTACTTTTGAGATGATCTTATAGATACAATTGAAAAGTGAGATGGGCCTGAAATCATTAAGGGTCAATGCATTATCAGACTTAGGAATGAGAGCGATAAAGGTAGAATTGAAACATGCCGGAATTCTTCCTGATTCTCTGGAATCTTCAACAACCGCCATGAGATCGTTCCCCAAAATCTCAAAAAGGTCCAGAAATAATTCAATTGTCCACCCGTCAGGACCTGGGCTTCTGTCTATTTGAAAGCTTCCGAGAACCTTCTTTAGCTCCTCCTCTGAAATTTCCTTCATCAGCTCCCTATTTCCTTCATCATCAACAAAACTGGGAAACATCTGTGCCACTCTAATCACCTCAGCAATAGTAGCCTGATTTGGGGCCCGAAACAAATTCTGAAAGTGTGCAACCCCACATCTAGCCTTATCATCAAAATTGATATGAGTGTTCCCATCATCATCCCTCAGACTCCAAATGGTATTAGCTGCTTTCCTCCCTCTGGCATAAGCATGGAAAAATTTTGTATTATCATCCCCACATTCCAACCAAATCGCTCTGCTTTTCAGCCGCCAAGTCTCCTCCAAATCACATAAAATGGTATTCCGCCTGCCTTCTAGCCTGATTAGGGCCTCTTTAGATACTTGTGAGATCAGACCTCCCCCATCACCTTCATATATCCGCAGGAGCTCATCCTCCACCTGTTTCAGCTCTGCATCTTCCCTACATCTCTTGGCAATAGCCCAATCTTTAACCAGCCTTTTCAAATTCTTAATATTATCTGCAAACTGAAAAGCAGCTGATCTGAAAAAATCCCTATCAAAGGGAGTCCAGTTAGTAAGGAAGAGATTTTTAAATGTCTCATCCTGTAACCACAATTTATTGAATTTCAAAGGACTCGACAGATTTGTTGGCCCCTTTTGTATCTCAAAAAAGATAGGAAAATGATCAGAGATACCACCACTACCTACCCACTGTCGAACTTGAAAGAATCTGTCCACCAACTATTCAGCCACCAAAAAATGATCAATCCTTTTCGCCACCCTTGCATCCCCACTGCGCTTATTTCTCCAGGTCGGCTTCAGCTTGAATGGTTCTATATCCAGCAAACCCTTCGCCACTAACTTCTAAACAAAGTATCCAGCCAACGAATCCACATGAGCATGAGGACCCCAGACCTCGCTCTGTCCCAGAGAGAAGTTTAGGTCCCCCCCTATGAGCAGTGAGTCACCACTCACGAGGGGATTACCAAACAGAGAGTCCCGAAATTCGACTCGATGCAGGTAAGGCCCATATATATTAATCACCTTAATAGTAATCCCCAGATCAACCGACATAACTTCAACACAAAGAACATAATCCATCCCCCACGAGTCCACAAGCTTTCAGTTACAATTCCTCCATCCCACAGCCAGCCCCCCAGAACGTCCCTTTACATCCAAAGTGAGAAAGGACCATCCAGGCAGCCAACTCTCCAAACTATCCTTAATAACATCACCTACACCTAAGGTCTCTTGTAGCAAGATCACATCCGGGTGTTCAAGAGTAAGCACCCTTCTGAAGGGTGATTTTTTGTTAGGCTCAGCCAGACCCCGGCAATTGAAAGACATAATCTTCATGTCTGCCATTTTCTCAAGGCATTCCCCGCTCTAAGTGCCTTAACAATCGAAAGTTGTTTCCCTTCCATGAGATCCACCTTTGCCCTGGATTGTGCCTTATGCAAATTAGACTTTCTTCCCCGCCCCTTTCGAGCAGGGATAGTGGCTTTCCCCAGCCCAGCTGAGGTGGCTTTCTTGCAAGAACGAAGGAAATATCCCAAATCTTGTGATTCCGAGGGAGAGAGATAATCCTCCTCTAGTGTATCTCCAGGATCTGGGTCAACATAACCTGGAGGGGCATCTTCCAAAGCACAAAGACCAGCAGTCACAGGTTCTGTAATCGGATCCATAGAACGAGAAAATAGAATCGAAGCCTCCTCCCCAGCATTGTGATAACCAGACCGAGACACCAAGGGACCTGGGGTGCCCGAAAGAGAAAGGTTGCGTAGACCCTCCACCCAATCATGCCTCAATAAAGTAACAGAGTTCATAAATAAATTGACAGTAGGGGGAAAAGAGAAAGAGGAGATACCAGGGATGTCAGGTCCCCGAAGTACATCATCTCTTTGAGGAACAGGCACCAAATCCATCTGAACAGCCGAAGTCTTCTCCACCACCGAGCACACATGAGTTGGCTCATCTCCTGACGGTGCATTTCCAGGATCATCTGAGGAGGACTGAACAAAATTTGAAGAGCCCGATCCATTCTCCGAATAGCGCACCTCACTTCCTTTTAAAAGTTTTCTCCTCCCACCAATGTTGGTTCTAATTGGAAGGCTACAATCGGAAACAGGATGTCCATATGCATGACAGCACCGGCACCTAAATGAAACATTTTCATGGTCCAGAATTTGTGTGATGATCTCCGGTCCCCATTCCAGATTTATTTGTTCTGCCAGCCCCTCTCTGATATTGATGTTAACCAAAATGTGCGCAACCTTTTGACTGAGAGTCTCCAAGAAGGACATATCGGCCTCCAGGAAGGTCCCCAGTATATCACCGATCTGTTTGAAATGATGAAGTTCCCAGAAGTGAAGAGGAAGGGCTGGCATGCAGACCCAAATTGGGACTACATCCACCCTTTCCCGGCTAGCATCGAACAAAGGGTGCCATGGCTTCAGCAACAACGGTGAGTGATTGAGATGCCAGTTCCTGTTCAGTACCCGCCGCAACTCCTCCTCTTTAAAAAATTTGAAAGCGAACCACCCCCTATTCAGCTCCACCACCACTGGTGAGTGACCCACCAGTTCCTTCCAGTTCTCCTCAACCCAAGCCGCCACCGTCTTCGTTGAGAAATTTCAACCCATAACCCTGCCGACAAGAGTGAAATGTGCCATCTGCATAACACAGCCCTAGGCTATGTCTTCTCCCACCGCATAGTTCTTTACCTATTTAACCTTTATCCAACTCTTCCTCCGCTTCTTCACCTGGCCGCCGCCACCCTCCTTCGATCCAACCGCATCATCAGAGGTCTCCTTCCCCCGACCACCATCCCACTCCGGTGAGATGAAACCCCTCTGTTCTGCAACCCCAAGGGAAACCCTCCTGTCTTCTTCTGACGCGTTCCCACTTGAGCCATTGCCCAACAGAACCTGTTGACCCACCCCTTCCGCCGCAACCCTGTCAAAACCTACCGCCTCCTCAAAACCTCCCTACGCCGATTCAGCCGAAAACCCTAGGGCCCACGAGAAGAAAGCCCCCACTCCCCTCCAGCTCGCATTTCCTAGGAGATCAACCGGCTGTTGTTCCACACCCAGAACCGTCAGTTGTCCATGTGTTAACTGCTCCGGAGAAGTGATGAAATCTGACGGAGAAAAGTCAGTAAATGAGGATACCGGCTCTAGCCTTGCCGGCTGAAGCATCTCAGGCCCCAGCATCGAAAATTCCACCAGCTCTTCTAGATCCTTACCACCTGGCACCACCCATCCATCAATACCTTCCATCCTGTCACCCGAATAATCAACGGCCTCCTGATCTTCCATAGCAGCAAAGAGAGCTCTCCAAAACCGTAATCGTCACCAATATGCTAAGCTCCAAACCCTAGGAAAACCAATCTTCTCACCTGCCAAAACAATAAAAAACCAACATTCCCCCTTGGAATGTGAATAGGCATAGACCATTTTCCTGACAAGGACCCATATCAATACAACGATCTAGTCAGGCCGTACCCTGACAGGGATGGCCCTCCCTACCCCGTCAAAGGCCTGCTCGCCGACTCCATGGCTCCACTCCTCCCCGCCTTATTTTATTTTACTTATAAATTAAACATTAAATCATAAAACTTATTATTATTGTTATTATTAAATAATTGTTGATTGATTTAAATATAAATTATATAAAAAAAAAATTATATATAAAAACAAGTTACTTGTTTATTTACTTATAAATTAAACTTTAAATTATAAAACTTAATATTATTATTATTATTATTATTATAAAATAAAAAAAAATGAATTGATGATTGATTTAAATATAATTTCTATAAAAAATACATTATATATAAAAACAAGAATAGAAAAAGATGTTAAGTCAATTCTTGCTAGCTCACTTGGTCATGGAACGGGTATTTGTCAAGGGAAACCCAGGTTCAAATCCCCTTCAGGTGAGTTAGACGTTGGGAGGCGACACTCAAAAATCCAACACACTTCAAGGTTGGTGTGGCCCAGGCCAGGTGCTATCCCTGGGTGATTTTGATGGCTTCGATGCCCCTAGGTTACGATTTCTCAGCCAATGGTGGAAATGCACGGGCCCCGAGTGACAGAGATTTCTTACAAACAAAGAAAAAGATGTTAAAAAATAGGTTAAAAACTAAAAGCTCAAAATCGAAATTGGAAGTCTACCTGGTTAATATAGGTGACATAATGATGAAGTATAAATGGAGCCTTGACATAATATAAACATATGTTAAGTCAATAATCCTTATCATTTGTACATTCAAAAATATAATTTAGATAATGGAAAATTATATTTTGACAAAAAAATTATGTAAGTACATTTAAATGATCATATATAGAAAGATACAAATCCTATATAATTTGATGATAAAAATTCCATATTCTATATTGTTTATTACTATTTTTTCTAAAAACATATCATTTATTTAATTATGCACTTTGCAAGGAGCTTTCGATGTTTTTTATTATTTTTTTATAATATTATAAGATTACATAAAATTATAAAAAAATATGTTAAAATTTGTCCATTACTAATGGAGTTTTTAATGAATATTAACTATAACTAAAAATTTAGATGATTATTAACATTATAATATTTTTAATAAATTTCTTAAAAAGAGATTAATATCCTCAGAAGATATAAAGAGTAGATAATATGGCATCAAGAGGCCATTTAATAGATATTGTATTTTCATTATATTTCTATGGTATCGAAAATGCATTCAAGGGTAATTTAAGCGGTTATTTATTGTTTCTGAAGATTAAGAAATAAGATATTTATTCTACCATACTGTTTGATGATTAAGTTTTCTTATAATATATATTATGGGTTAGCATATCATCGAATCTTGAGATCCATTTATGAGAAAATATCTGCCCATTTTTCAATTACTAGTTTCATGATTTACCAAAATATTGGTTGCATATAATAAATTTATCACATAGCTTACTTTAATAGTAAAATTCATATATAAGGGGTCGCATTCGGGGTGCCTTCAATTCGACTTTTATTGCGTTGATCCCCAAGAGGGATAAGGGAGAGACCTTCACGGATTACTGATCGATTTCCCTTTGTAACTGCATCTACAAGATAACCGCCAAAGTCATTGCGAACCGGATTAAGGGTATATTCTGTCTAGTTAGCCTCGGATGGGATCACCTTCCCCAAGTCATGGGGAGGTTGGGGTATTAAACATATGGTTTTTTTTTCAAAGCTTTGGCTGCCAAAGGCATATGGAGGATCCTCAATGTTAAAAATCTGTGGACAACTATCCTATTCCATCTAGAAATACAGATCTCTCCTTTCTCGATTGAAGATTGGTTCAGACTGCGGAATAAATCTTACAGGGACATTTCCATTATGAGGAGGGCAGCTTTGAATGCATTCGAGCTGGTGGCAAACGAGCTTAGATGGAATATTGGTGATGGGAAGTGCTTTCAACTTGGTATCGATCCTTGGATTAGATGCACAGATGTTTACAGGTTACCTGATCACATGGTCGATATGTTATAGGACAAGGGGTGCTTTTAATTGGCCAACATTCAGGAATGGGCTCGGACTACCTACTATAGACAAGGATGGCTAGATGCGGCTCACTTTGGATTTAGAGGAAGAGACAAGGATCCTTGGGTCTCGTTACGCCGATAGGCGTTTATATCTTACATTTTGGGGGATGGACCTTGAAGAGCCCATCATCAAGATCGAGCAGAATGCGACAGATGTGCGACGAATATTACTTCTATGGTCGTCGTATTGTGTTTGTGATTGTTATTATTAGTTTAGCAGATGTGAATTGTTAAGGGATCCTCACTGCCGAGTATTGCATCCGAGTATTGCCGAGTATAGGACACGTGGTTATGCAGTTACCGGCTTGCCATCGCCGTGGAAGATTCATTAAGGGAGGAATGCCCTGCACGATCGTTATGCTCAACACCCCAGGTCGCTATGCAGTTAGGCGTGTGATAACTGGCACTCGAATTGCCCTGATATTCCGGCGACCAGCGATGGAAAATTTTACGGCGAGGCATAGTTCCACCTTTTCTAGTTATTTTTTTGGAATTTCGATGATCTGGGTCGTCTTAAAATAGGCCAAAACCCCTAAAGGCATAGTTCCATGGCATAGTTCCGCAGTAAATGGGGTGGAACTATGATTCCACCAGTTTTTACAACTGGATCTAGGGAACAATTAGCTGGAAAAACGAAGCGATTTGAGTTCCAGTTATCCCACGTCATGCAGTTATGGCGGCCAAGTGTATGCCGCGTGGGGAAGTATGCAGTTATGGCAGTCGAGTGTAAGGCGCAAGGGGAAGTATGCAGTTATGGTGGCTGAGTGTATGTCGCGTGGGGAAGTTGTCATCCGCTGAACCGACTCCCTTACCACCACATATCAACTGCGCAGCCTGTGAGTTGGCATGTGCTCGCCAATCAGTCGACGCATGGAGTATGGTTAGAAGAGTTCGTTCCAGAGGTAGACAGTATTAAACTACCAACAACTGGGTTATGATTTGTCGTTTTATTAACAAAGAATAGCTGCAATCAGGTACTACCTGTTGTGCTTTGTTGCTTCAGCCATTTATTTTGTTAGACTGTAGAATCTGGACCGTGGAAATTTATTCCATCCTACCTTCGTATTTTGCTTTGTGATGTGTTGTTTTGTAGGTTTCTTTTCTAGAAATCCGTCTAGAAGTTTGTCTCAGGCTAGAATCAAGGTACGGGAGCATAGTCCATAGCTTAAGTCATCTACGGGTTCTTGATGTATCTCTTATGAGTAAAAGCCTGATTCTTCCCATGAGCTACGCCTCCCATCCGATTCCATCAAGGATGGTTTTCCTTCATAGCCACTGCAATGAACAAGACGGTGCAACTGCCAAATTTTATCGGTGGAGTATTCAGCTTTTACGCATGGAGTAAGAGTAATATATATATATATAGATATAACCGTTTTGGTACACGCAGATAACCAATTTTATGTTTTTGGCACTATTTAATGAGATAGATCAAAACCATTGAAGGCCAACCGAATAGTGAAGGAGACTGGGTACAACGAACATTCTCAGGTAACTAGGATTTTGTTTTAAATGCAAGTTGGCCTTCAATTTCTTGTGTTCGATGGTAAATATGTTGTTTCTTGTATTCTGATTGTAATTTCTGCAATGGGTAACATTATCACACTTAATGGTTTCATGTTTTCTGCTTTCAAGTTTTTCAGGTTTTGGGTCTACTGTATGAATAATGAAATATATAGGAAAACATTTAATTGGTAGGGAAACATTCTCAATCTGAGGTAACTACCCTACTGCGGCGTCTGCTATTTTCGAGATTTTGCTTCGGCGTCTACTATTTTTGAGTTCATGCTTTCAATTTTTCTTTTCTAAGTTCTCCTTTGGATATTCGTGCAGTCTGCTGTTTTCCATGGAGACATCTCATTCATTCGATCGAATATATCACAGAGTGGTAAGGTTAGGAAAAGGAAATGGTTCCAAATTCATTACTATCAATCATGCCAAGTTTTAATCGACAAATATCCAAAATATTTTGGAGAAGGAAAAAAATAACTCAACTCTGCTCCCAAAGTTAATACTCAGAGCTAAACTCTTTTACGAGCACTATGTATACATTGTGCACCTTTACTAAGTTTGTATCTTGGTATTTTCAAGGAACTTTTAGATATAATATATTATACAAAGTTTTATATACTAAAGTTCTTTTTTAAAAATTAGGTAAAAATTTGGTGTATATTCTATAAAATGGATGTGAAATACTATAACTTGGTATGGATATTATCACGGAAGAATGGTGATGGTCAAGGGGTATTTATTGCATTTATTAAAAGAGTAGGTTCAATATGATATTATATGATAAATATAGTATGAATTATAAAGAAAGAAATCAAAATTCCCCAATTAGGTTGTAAGGACATAGGTCATATAAACAAAACAAAAATAAAAAGGGGATTTATAGAATATATCATTGATAAAATGTAAAATGTGATGGAAATTATCACTTTTGAAAGTAGGAAGATATTAATATAGATGTGTGAAGGTATAAATGTAGATGGCATTATGATGTGTATGATGTGTAGTTGATTATATATGTTAGCTTGAATGGACTAAGCAACTGGTATTGTGAAGAAAGAAAGACAAATGTAAAATATTTTGAGCATAATATCATAGTTTAATACAACGCTCGAGGAATAAGCAAAGTCCAAATAGTTTTTGGATGCAAAAAATAAATAGTTATATATTTCTTAATATATTTATAAAATAATTTTTTTTAGAAGAAATTAAAATGTGGTTTTAAATGTATATCTAATTCAGTGAAAGGAAATAGTTTATAAAGTAATAGATCAAATTCTTCAATTTTTAAAATTCTAATTAATTATTTATATTTAAGTTTTTATTTAGTTATTTACATATTTAATAGTTTGAATATTAATATGTTTATTTTAAAATTTTAATTAATTATTTTTATTTAAATCTACGTGTTTAATAGTTTTTAATATGTTTATTTTAAGATTAATTGATCAATTTTAAAAAATTTTAAAATCAAATTTATTCACTTATTTATATATTTAATAGTTTTTAATATATTTATTTTAAGATTAAATTGATCAAATTTTTGAATTTTTAAAATAAAATCTAACCATTTATTAAAATTTTATTTAATTTTGCATATATTTAATATTTTTTAACATTTAAAGTTCTTATTTTTCAATGTGGTTGAACTAGGTTCTATTTAGCTATTTATATATTTAATGTTTTAATAGTTTTAAGTTTGACTATTTAAATTTAAAAGTTTAATAATTCATAAAATAATATATCTTATATTTTATATAATTATGTTACTAAGTTTAAAGTTGTATTTAGTTATTTATATATTTAATTCTTTTAAATAGTTTTAAGTTTCTTCATTCAAATTTATAAAGTTTATTTTTTTAATGAATAATATTTAATATTTAACATAATAAAAAATACAAAGTTTATTTTTTAATAAATAGTATTTAATATTTACATTAATAAAAAATACAACTAACTATGTTAATTTTGTATATAATTAAACATTTTGAATTTATTTTAAAAAATTAAAATTATTATTAATAGTAAATATAAAAATAGTTATATAATAACATTAAGTTTAAAATTTTATTTAGTTATTTATATATTTCATTCTTTCAAATAATTTTAGGTTTCTTAATTTAAATTTAAAAAGTTTATTTTTTTAATAAATAGTATTTTATATTTAACATAATTAAAAATACAAGTGACCGTATTAATTTTATATATAATTAAACTTTTTAAATTTATTTAAAAAAAATTAAAATTATTATTAATAACAAATATAAAAATAGTTAATATAATAACATTTTCTTAAAAAAAGTTTATAACGTAATAAATCAAATTCAAATTTTAAATTTTTAAAATAAAATCTAATCATTTATCTATATTTAAAACCTAATATTTAATTATTAATATATTTAATATCTTTATATATATATATATATATTTAAAACCTAAAATTTAATTATTAATATATTTAATATTTTTTAATATATATATATATTTTTTAATGTGGTTGACCTAAGTTCTATTTAGTTATTTCTTTATTTAATAGTTTTATGTTTGACTATTTAAATTTAAAAAGTTTAGTGGTTTATAAAATAATATTTTTTATATTTTATATAATTATGTTACTAAGTTTAAGGTTTTATTTAGTGATTTATATATTTACTTGTTTTAAATTTGCGTGGGGTTAACAAGCTATGGGATTGCGTGGGGTTAACAATGGCACCTAGCAATGGTGTGTAGCACCTCGGTAATCCTTTTTGCTGCGTGGAGGTCGTAGTTGTAATGAATATTGGTGTAACTAATGTTGTGTGGGGTGGAAAGCAAGTAATGGTGTGTGGGGATGGGGAGCGTTTGAGTGACTTATCCACAATGTGAAATTTGATGTTCATCAAGGTTTATGTCGCATTGTGATGTTTATCAAGGGTTACGTTGCAATGTGGAATTCATCAAGGGTTATGTCGCATTACGACAATGCTCATTATGTGACACATATGTCGACACAACCCAAGATGCGACATATTCACAATGCGAAATTTGATGTTCATTAAGGTTTGCGTGGGGTTAACAAGCTATGGGATTTCCTAGGGTTAACAATGGCACCTAGCAACATGGTGTGTAGCACCTTAGCAACCGTTTCTGCTGCGTGGAGGCCATAGTTGTAACGAATATTGGCGTAACTAACGTTGCGTGGGGTGGAAAGCATGTAACGGTGTGTGGGGTGGAAAGCATGTAACGGTGTGTGGGGATGGACAACGCATGGGAGCATTTGAGCGACATATTCAGAAAAAAAAATTTGATATTCATCAAGGTTTATGTCGCATTGTGATGTTTTATCAAGGGTTACGTTGCATTGTGGGCAGTCATCAAGGGTTATGACGCATTGCGACAATGCTCATTATGTGACACATATGTCGACAGAACCAAAGATGCGACATATTCACAATGTGAAATTTGACGTTCGTTAAGGTATGCGTGGGGTTTCCAAGCTACGGGATTGCGTGGGGTGAACAATGGAACCTGGCAATGGTGTGTAGCACCTCAGTAACCGTTTTTGCTGCGTGGAGGCCGTAGTTGTAACGAATACCAGTGTAACTAACGCTACATGGGGTGGAAAGGACATAACGGTGTGTGGGGATGGACAACACATGGGAGTGTTTTAGCGACATATTCACAATGTGAAATTTGTCATTCATCAAGGTTTATGTCGCATTGTGATGTTTATCAAGGGTTATGTTGCATTGTGGCATTCATCAAGGGTTAGATGCAACATATTCACAATGTGAAATTTGACATTCATCAAGGTTTATGTCACATTGTGATGTTTATCAAGGGTTACGTTGCATTGTGGTGTCCATCAAGGGTTATGTCGCATTGCGACAATGCCCAATATCTGACACATATGCCGACACAACCCAAGATGCGACATATTCACAATGTGAAATTTGATGTTCATTAAGGTTTGTGTCGCATTGTGATGCTTATCAAGCCTTATGTTGCATTGTGGCATTCATCAAGGGTTATGTCGCATTGCAACAATGCCCAAGATGTGAAATTTGACATTCATCAAGGTTTACGTCGCACTGTGATGTTTATCAAGGGTTATGTTGCATTGTGGCATTCATCAAGGGTTAGATGCGACATATTCACAATTTGAAATTTGACGTTCATCAAGGTTTATGCCGCATTGTGATGTTTATCAAGGGTTACGTTGCATTGTGGCATTCATCAAGGGTTAGATGTGACATATTCACAATGTGAAATTTGATGTTCATCAAGGTTTATGTTGCATTGTGAGCTCATCCAGCCAACGGGTGAGGGGACGTCTAGATGAAGCTTCTTGAATGTGTCATTAACGACAAGAGGAGGAAGGCAGCCAGGCGGGTTAATGCATGTAATGCATGGTGCCACGTCGTGGGCTCCCATGTCGAGGAACCTCCAACATGTGCCTCCCAGTTGTCTTGGTGGCACCTACATCAAGGGATAATATATTATATTGTTATAATATTCTTCATCTTTATTTTAATACTCTTATTTATCATCAACCTATATTAATTGTTTTAATTATATTATAATAATACTATTATTAAAAGTATTATCATAGAATAATATAATATAATATAAATACTTGTTTTAAATAGTTTTAAATTTCTTAATTTGAATTTAAAGAGTTTAATTTTTTAATAAATAGTATTTAATTATGACGATAGGCGTTTATATCTGACATTTTTGGGGATGGACTTGAAGAGTCGATCATCAAGATCGAGATGAAGGTTACACCTGTGTGGTTGAGATTACTTCAATGGTCGTCGTCGTATTGTGTTAGTATTCGTTAAGGGATTGCGTGGGGTTAACAAGCTATGGGATTGCGTGGGGTTAACAATGGCACATGGCAATGGTGTGTAGCACATCAGTAACTGTTTCTGCTGCGTGGAGGACGTTTCTGTTGCATGGAGGCTGTAGTTGTAACGAATACCGACGTAACTAATGGTGCATGGGGTGGAAAGCACGTAAAGGTGTGTGGGAATGGACAACGTGTGGGAGCGTTTGAGCGACATATTCACAATGTGAAATTTGACATTCATCAAGGTTTATGTCGCATTGTGATGTTTATCAAGGGTTACGTTGCATTGCAGCATTCATCAAGGGCTATGCCGCATTGCGACAATGCTCAATATGTGACACATATGTCGACACAACCCAATATGTGACATATTCACAAAGTGAAATTTGATGTTCATTAAGGTTTGTGTCGCATTGTGATGCTTATCAAGGCTGATGTTGCATTGTGGTGTTCATCAAGGGTTATGTTGCATTTCGACGATGCCCAAGATGTGAAATTTGACATTCATCAAGGTTTATGTCACATTGTGATGTTTATCAAGGTTTATGTCGCATTGTGGCATTCATCAATGGTTAGATGCGACATATTCACAATGTGAAATTTGACGTTCATCAAGTTTATGTCACGTTGTGATGTTAATCAAAGGTCACGTTGCATTGTGGCGTTCATCAAGGATTATGTTGCATTACGATAATTCCCAATATCTTACACATATGCCGACACAACCCAAGATGTGACATATTCACAATGTGAAATTTGACGTTCGTGGAGGCAGTTTTTGCTACATGGAGGCCGTAGTTGTAACGAATACCGACATAACTAACTATGCATGGGTGGAAAGCGTGTGGGAGCTTTTGAGCGACATATTCACTATGTGAAATTTGACGTTCAACAAATTTTATGTCGCATTGTGATATTTATCAAGGGTTACATTTCATTGTGGCATTCATCAAGGGTTATGTCGCATTGCAACAATGCTCAATATGTGACATATGTCGACACAACCCAAGATGTGACATATTCACAATGTGAAATTTGATGTTCATTAATGTTTGTGTCGCATTATGATGCTTATCAGGGCTTATGTTGCATTGTGGCATTCATCAAGGGTTATGTCACATTGCGGTGATGCCCAAGATGTGAAATTTGACATTCATCAAGGTTTATGTCACATTGTGATGTTTATCAAGGGTTATGTTGCATTGTGGCATTCATCAAGGGTTAGATGCGACATATTCACAATGTGAAATTTGACGTTCATCAAGGTTTATGTCGCATTGTGATGTTTATCAAGGGTTATGTTGCATTGTGGCTTTCATCAAGGGTAACGTTATGTCGCATTGCGACAATGCCCAATATCTGACACATGTATATGCCGACACAACCCAAGATGCGACATATTCACACTGTGAAATTTGACGTTCATTAAGGTTTGTGTCGCATTGTGATGCTTATCAAGGGTTATGTTGCATTGTGGCATTCATCAAGGGTTATGTCGCATTGCGACAATGCCTAAGATGTGAAATTTGACATTCATCAAGGTTTATGTGGCATTGTGATGTTTATCAAGGGTTACGTTGCATTGTGGCATTCATCAAGGGTTATGTCGCATTGCAACAATGCCTAGTATCTGACACATATGCCGACACAACCCAAGATGCGACATATTCACAATGTGAAATTTGATGTTCATTAAGGTTTGTGTTGCATTATGATGCTTATCATGGCTTATGTTGCATTGTGGTGTTCATCAAGGGTTATGTCGCATTGCAACAATGCCCAAGATGTGAAATTTGATGTTCATCAAGGTTTATGTCGCATTGTGATGTTTATAAAGGGTTATGTTGCATTGTGGTATTCATCAAGGGTTAGATGCGACATATTCACAATGTGAAATTTGATGTTCATCAAGGTTTATGCCGCATTGTGATGTTTATCAAGGATTATGTTGCATTGTGACATTCATCAAGGGTTAGGTGCGACATATTCACAATGTGAAATTTGACGTTCATCAAGGTTTATGTCGCATTGTGAGCCCATCCAGCCAGTGAGTAAGGGGACGTCCAGATGAAGCTGCTTGATTGTGCCATTAACGACGAGAGGAGTAAGGAATCCCGACGGGTTAGTGCATGTAATGCATGGTGCCACGTCGCGGGCTCCCATGCTGAGGAACCTCCAACACGTGTCGCCCAGTTGTCGTGGTGGCACGCACACCCGGGGATAATATATTATATTGTTATAATATTCTTCATCATCATTTTAATACTCTTATTTATCATCAACCTATATTAATTGTTTTAATTAAATTATAATATAATAATATAATTTAATGAAATTATTTTTAATTAATTATTATATTATAATTGATTAATATCATATTTAATTAAATTATAATATATTTAATATCTCTATCGAAATGTATACTATAATATAAATATATTATAGTCAAATAATAATATTTTGAATTAACCAATATTATTTTATTATTATGTTGATTATAATATTTTAGTCAAACTACTATTTTCTCATCATAGAATAATATAATGTAATGTAATTAAAAGTATTATCATTATATTTAAAAATGATATTATTATTTAATTAATTATTGAATTACAATTAGTTAAGTAATTATTATATTTTTTTATGTTTTATCGTTTATTAATTTTATTTATTAAAATGCATAAGGATGCATATTAATAACATTACACTGCATGCATGAGGATGCATATTGTTTGTCATGAGGATGGATAGGAACAGATGGACTCTCCTATCACTAGCCATGGAGATACAGGTTTACATTATAGATAAATTCGATTTTTATGGATCTCAACAATTCTCAAAGTGCGTGACATCTTTTGTTGACTTGATAAAACCAGAATCATAATTTATCATTCCAACCAAATAATACCAGAATCATAACTACAAATTTCTTATTGTGACTAGTTTTTATTTTTTCTTTTGGAGTAAATGTTCAGTAAGTTTCGCTATAAAACATTCTATATGAAACCAAATTTTACAATGTCACTGAATATTTTCTTTAGTTACCCAAAAATTAGTGTTCTTTTCAAACTCCAATCGTATTCTGCAACTGGATAGAAGGGCATACGACCAGGTCAACTGGATGTATCTGAGACTGGGCCTTTTAGAATCAGGTTTCCCACTATCTACGGTCAATTGGATCATATATTCGGTCCAGACTGCTTCGTTTCCCATCCTCATCAATGCAACGACCATGAAGGGACACGTGTTTCATGAGAAAAATCCTCGACTTATTTGTCTTAGTTACTGGTATGTCTATCAATTATCACAAATCCTTTTTTAATCCTAAGCTACTGACCGCAGAACAAACTGAATGGATCTCCCAATCACTTCCTTTTACAGTGGCTAATGTTGACGAGGGGCTTTTATATTTGGGATATAAGATCAAACCCAATTATTATGGCCTTAAAGGATAGAAATAGCTATTTGATCGCGTTGAAAGCAAGACACTTTCATGGTGTAACACTAAGCTATCCAAAGGAGGCAGATTGATTCTAGTCAAAGCTGTCCTCGAGGCACTCCCGGTTTACTAGATGACTATGACACACATCCCATCAGGTATTTTTCATTCCATCCGTAAAGTCTGTAATAATTTTATATGGAAAAAATATGATCACGCTCATTCTTTCCATTGGACAGCCTCGGATGGGATCACCTTCCCCAAGTCATGGGGAGGTTGGGGTATTAAACATATGCTTTTTTTTTTCCAAAGCTTTGGCTGCCAAAGGCATATGGAGGATCCTCAATGTTAAAAATCTGTGGACATCTATCATATTCCACAAATACAGATCTCTCCTTTCTCGATTGAAGATTGCTTCAGGTTGCGGAATAAATCTTATAGGGACATTTCCATTATGAGGAGGGTAGCTTTGAATGCATTCGAGCTGGTGGCAAATGAGCTTAGATGGAATATTGGTGATGGGAAGCGCTTTCAACTTGGTATCGACAGGCTTGGATTAGATGCATAGATGTTTACAGGTTACCTAATCACATGGTTGATATGTTATAGGACAAGGGGTGCTTTTAGTTGGCCAACATTGAGGAATGGGCTTGGACTACCTACTATAGACGAGGATGGCTAGATGCAGCTCACTTTGGATTTAGAGGAAGAGACAAGGATGTTTGGGTCTTGTTATGCCGATAGGCGTTTATATCTTACGTTTTGGGGATGGACCTTGAAGAGCCAATCATCAAGATCGAGTAGAATGCGACGGATATTACTTCTATGGTCGTCATATTGTGTTTGTGATTGTTATTATTAGTTTAGCAGATGTGAATCGTTAAGGGCTCCTCACTGCCGAGTATTGCGTCTGAGTATTGTCGAGTATAGGATGCATGGTTATGCAGTTACGGGAAGGCCATTGCCGTGGAAGATTCATTAAGGGAGGAATTCCCTGCACGATCGTTACGCTCAACACCCCAGGTTGCTATGTAGTTAGGCGTGTGATAACTAGCACTCAAATCGCCCCGGGGCGCAATTCCACCCCTTCTGGTTTTTTTTTTGGAATTTCGACAATCTGGGTCGTCTTAAAATGGGCCAAAACCCCTAGGGGCATAGTTCCATAACATACTTCGACAGTAAATGGGGTGGAACTATGATTCCGCAGGTTTTTACAACTAAATCTATGGAACAAATCGCCGGAAAAGCGGGGGGATTTGAGTTCCAGTGATCCCACGCCATGCAGTTATGGCGACCAAGTGTATGCCACGTGGGGAAGTATGCAGTTATGGCAGCCAAGTGTAGGGCACATGGGGAAGTATGCAGTTATGGTGGCTGAGTGTATGTCGCATGGGGAAGTTGTCGTCCGCTGAACCGACTCCCTTACCACCACATATCAACTGCGCAGCCTATGAGTTGGCACGTGCTCGCCAATCAGTCCACGCGTGGAGTATGGTTAGAAGAGTTCTTTCCAAAGGTAGACAGTATTAAACTACCAACAACTGGGTTATGATTTATCGTTCTATTAACAAAGAATAGATGCAATCAGGTACTATCTGTTGTGCTTTGTTGCTTCAGCCATTTATTTTGTTAGACTGTATAATTTGGACCATGGAAATTTATTCCATTCTACCTTCATATTTTGCTTTGTGATGTGTTGTTTTGAAGGTTTCTTTTCCAGAAATCCATCTAGAAGCTCCTCTCAGGCTAGAATCGAGGTATGGGAGCATAGTCCATAGCTTAAGTCATCTACGGGTTCTTGATGTATCTCTTATGAGTAAAAGCCTGATTCTTCCCATGAGCTACGCCTCCCATCCGATTCCATCAAGGATGGCTTTCCTTCATAGCCACTGCAATGAGCAAGACGGTGCAACTGGCAAATTTTATCGATGGAGTATTCTTTTACGCATGGAGTAAGAGTATAATATATATATATATATATATATCCGTTTTGGTACACGCAGATAACCAATTTTATGTTTTTGGCACTATTTAATGAGATAGATCAGAACCAGGCAAGGCTAACCGAATAGTGAAGGAGACTGGGTACAACGAACATTCTCAGGTAACTAGGATTTTGTTTTAAATGCAATTTGGCCTTCAATTTCTTGTGTTCGATGGTAAATATGTTGTTTCTTGTATTCTGATTGTAACTTCTGCAATGGGTAACATTATCACACTTAATGGTTTCAGGTTTTTCATGTTTTCTGCTTTCAAGTTTTTCAGGTTTTGGGTCTACTGTATGAATAATGAAATATATAGGAAAACATTTAATTGGTAGGGAAACATTCTCAATCGGAGGTAACTACCCTACTGCAGCGTCTGCTATTTTCGAGATTTTGCTTCGACGTCTACTATTTTTGAGTTCATGCTTTCGATTCTTCTTTTCTGAGTTCTCCTTTGGATATTCGTGTGGTTTGCTGTTTTCCATGGAGACATCTCATTCATTCAATCGAATATATCACAGAGTGGTAAGGTTAGGAAAAGGCAGCGGTTCCAAAGTCATTACTTTCAATCATGCCAAGTTTTAATCGACAAATATCTAAAATATTTTGAAGAGGGAAAAAAATAACTCAACTCTGCTCCCAAAGTTAATACTCAGAGCTAAACTCTTTTAGGAGCACTATGTATATATTGTGCACCTTTACTAAGTTTGTATCTTGGTATTTTCAAGGAACTTTTAGATATAATATATTATGCAAAGTTTTATATACTAAAGTTCTTTTTTAAAAATTAAGTAAAAATTTGGTGTATATTCTATAAAATGAATGTGAAATACTATAACTTGCTATGGATATTATCATGGAAGAATGGTGATGGTCAAGGGGTATTTATTGCATTTATTAAAAGAGTAGGTTAATATGATATTATATGATAAATATAGTATGAATTATAAAGAAAGGAATCAAAATTCCCCAATTAGGTTGTAAGGACATAGGTCATATAAATAAAACAAAAATAAAAAGGGGATTTATAGAATAGAACATTGATAAAATGTGATGGAAATTATCACTTTTGAAAGTAGGAAGGTATTAATAGAGATGTGTGAAGGTATCAATATAGATGGCATTATGATGTGTATGATGTGTAGTTGATTATATCTGTTAGGTTGAAAACAAAAATAAAAAGGGGATTTATAGAATAGAACATTGATAAAATGTGATGGAAATTATCACTTTTGAAAGTAGGAAGGTATTAATAGAGATGTGTGAAGGTATCAATATAGATGGCATTATGATGTGTATGATGTGTAGTTGATTATATCTGTTAGGTTGAATGGACTAAGCAGCTAGTATTGTGAAGAAAGAAAGACAAATGTAAAATATTTTGGGCATAATATCATAGTAAAAGAAGATATTCAGTTTTGTTATTAATACAATGATAACCACAGATAATATGTGTACTAGCACGCTCGAGGAATAAGCAAAGTCCAAATGGTTTTGGGGATACAATAGAGTGCATAATGCAAAAAGCAAATAGTTACATATTTCTTAATATATTTATAAAATAATTTGTTTTTAAAAGAAATTAAAATGTGGTTTTAAATGTATATCTAATTCATTCTATGAAAAGGAAATAGTTTATAAAGTAATAGATCAAATTCTTCAATTTTTAAAATTTTAATTAATTATTTATATTTAAGTTTTTATTTAGTTATCTACATATTTAATAGTTTAAATATTAATATGTTTATTTTAAAATTCTAATTAATTATTTATATTTATATTTATATTTAATTATTCACGTATTTAATAGTTTTTAATATGTTTATTTTAAGATTAATTGATAATTTTTAAAATTTTTAAAATCAAATTTATTCACTTATCTATATATTTAATAGTTTTTAATAAATTTATTTTAAGATTAAATTGATTGAATTTTTTAATTTTTAAAATTAAATCTAATCATTTATTAAAATTTTATTTAATTATTCATATATTTAATATTTTTTAACATTTAAAGCTCTTATTTTTCAATGTGGTTGAACTACGTTCTATTTCGCTATTTATATATTTTATGTTTTAATAGTGTTAAGTTTGACTATTTAAATTTAAAAGTTTAGTAATTTATAAAATAATATATCTTATATTTTATATAATTATGTTACTAAGTTTAAAGTTTTATTTAGTTATTTATATATTTAATTTTTTCAAATAGTTTTAAGTTTTTTAATTCAAATTTAAAAAGTTTATTTTTTTAATGAATAGTATTTAATATTTAACATAATAAAAAATACAAAGTTTATTTTTTAATAGATAGTATTTAATATTTAACATAATAAAAAATACAACTAACTATGTTAATTTTATATATAACTAAACATTTTGAATTTATTTTAAAAAATTAAAATTATTATTAATAGTAAATATAAAAATAGTTATATAATAACATTAAGTTTAAAATTTCATTTAGTTATTTATATATTTAATTCTTTCAAATAATTTTAAGTTTCTTAATTTAAATTTAAAAATTTATTTTTTTAATAAATAGTATTTAAAATTTAACATAATTAAAAATACAAGTTACCGTATTAATTTTATATATAATTAAACTTTTTAAATTTATTTAAAAAAAAATAAAATTATTATTAATAACAAATATAAAAATAATTATATAATAACATTTTCTTAAAAAACTTTATAACGTAATAAATCAAATTCAAATTTTAAATTTTTAAAATAAAATCTAATCATTTATCTATATTTAAAACATAATATTTAATTATTCATATATTTAATATTTTTTAATATATATATATTAAATAGATTTTATATATTTACTTGTTTTAAATTTGCGTGGGGTTAACAAGCTATGGGATTGCGTGGGGTTAACAATGGCACCTATCAATGGTGTGTAGTGCCTCAGTAATACTTTCTGCTGCGTGGAGGTCGTAGTTGTAACGAATACCGGCGTAACTAACGCTGCGTGGGGTGGAAAGCAAGTAATGGTGTGTGGGGATGCATGCAGTGTAATGTTATCACGCCATCTTTTATTATACATTTTATACCTATCTGAATTAAAACTCTAAATTATCACAAATTTATGGATAATATCAATCTCAATGGATCCATTTCCCATGAGACAGTCCAGTTTATTTGATTTTGGGAATCTTAATCAAACATTTTATTTATTACATTATTGATAAGTAATTTTTGAAGATGTTTTAGTTAATGTTAATAAATATTTCAATGTTAAGCTATATAGTACATTTAACTATATTCAACAAAGTTGTTGAGTTAATAATTGAAATGGATTTGGAAAATATTACTTATGTGTAGTAAGTTATATAAAATTTAATTTTTCAATTATAAAAATATATAATGATTAAAAAACTTTTAAAATTATATTATTAATAAAAATGTAAGATTTATTTAAGTTATTAATAAAAAAAATTAATGTTAAGTTATAATATATTTATATATCATGTAAAAGTTTTATATTTAATGTACATATAAAATATGGAAAAAATTAATCTCATAAAAAATTATAGTAATATTATTAAGGAAGGTTTGAATTTGTTAAGTGAAAGTTTCCATGCTTTATATATCTAAGATACTTTATATATTTAAGATGTGGAAAAAAATAATCTCGTAAATAAATACTATAAAAAAACGTTTGAATTGGTTGAATGGGAAGATTTTTAATGACTTGAAACAAATCATTTTAATAGACTTTAGATATTAATAAATAATAAAGTGTTAATGAGTTTTACTTATTTTGAGAAAATGAAAAGTTTAAATAAATAATTTTTATATTAACAAATTGTAAAGTTTAAATAACCTTTATTTTGACAAAGTGAAGAGTGTAAATTCTTTTTAGAAAGTAAAAAGAAAGTAAATAACTTAATTAAATGGAAATAATGATGAATTTAAATGGTCCTTTTTATCATTTTTATAAATAAAAAGTTAATAAAAATAATGTTAAAATAAACAAAAATATATGTGTTGAGTTTTTACCTACTTAGTAAGAAGTGTCAATTAAAAAATCAACACAGCCTAAAAGAAGAAATGGTGAGGCTTAATTAAGTAAATTCCAACAGAAAAAAAGAAAAGTTAAAATATAAGTAATACAACTAAACTCGGAACTTCTCATGAAATTAGAATATTCAAGTCATCACTATGACTAAAATTCAAGCACTTGTTTATTAATTGACCCAAACAAAAAGAAATAAAATCGGCTGTTGATGATGATGGACGGAAATTGGAAATTGCGAGGATGCCAAACTGTCGGCAGAAACTGCTCGCGAGTCACAAATGATTCTTGTCTTGATTTTCATAATTAAATGTTTCGATGTCTTGACTTTGATAATTAAATGTTTCGAGTATGTTTTCACAAATGCCTCTTTGTCTTGATTTTGTTAAATAATTGTCTCTTTGTCTTGACTTTGTTAAATAATTGTAATTGTTTGTCTTTGTCTTGCCTCTGTTAAATAATTTTTAACTAATCAATTTATATAGTAAAATAAAATAAACTTTATCATCAAACAATATGAAAGCATAAATATTTTATTTTTATTTAAAATAATATATAAGGATTTAAATTATCCAAAATAACATATATAAATAGATAAGGATCTAATTTGATGTCTCTATCGAATTAGATTCTTTCTGGTGAACCCATGTGAATTTCTTCCCGTAAACATAGCAGCTGACTATCAACTCTTATATCTTAAATCTTGCCTCTTTATCCACTAGTATAATAAAACAAGAATTTCAGCAAAAATATATTTTATGGTTGTAAAGAGTAAATACCCATCTTTCCATGTTTCGGGGTCAACAGCAAGTTCTGAGTCTCTCTCGGTGCGAACCCAATTTCTTTCCCCGTTAGCCAATGTTGAACTTCCCTTCTTGACGATTTCCAAGACATACCCATATTATCCTTGGTGCTTTTTGGTTTTACATTTATATCTCTGGTCATTATTTACATTTTGGTTTTTTATGATGAATGTATTGACAAGTTCAGGCATATCAAGTAAAGGAAAATGACAATATGAAATAATAAGTTAGATGAGTGGTGTTTTGAAATAATGAAGTAAGGAAAATGATAATATGAAATAATAAGTTAGACGAGTGGTGTTTTGTTTTGGGCACTTTGAATATTTGAATTACTATTTAATTTTGGACCACAATAAACCAAGATTATTTAAAAGTTTATTCTAACAATAAAGTTGTTAAATTGGAATTTCATCATGGAAATCTTTTGATGTTAGTTTTGAAGAATTTATTTTTAATTACATAAGTGAGTAAATTTGGGGTTTGTTACATATAGGTTTATGTTTTTATGGATCTTAACAATTCTCAAAGTGCAAGACATCTTTTGTTGACTTGATAAACCATGAACATAATCATAATTTATAAAAAATCAAAAGTAATTAAAAATTTTATGTTCTCTCATAATTTATCAAAAATAGAAAAGTAATTAAAAAATTAAAAGAGAGATTCAATTTCTTGAGGGGTAATTTTTTCTTAATGTGTAAAAAATTTAACATAAAACAAAAAAAATTACACCTCAAGAAATTGAATCTAGTGTTTAATAGATCTGGATTTAAGATGAATCTATGCTAATTTATCTCATTCATTCTAACCAAATAATATGAGAATTATAACTACAAATTTCTTATTGTAACTAATTTAATTTAATTTTTTTAAAATAAATACACAGTAAATTTCGATATAAAACACTCTGTATGAAACCAAATTTTACAATGTCACTGAATTATTTCTTTTGCTACCCAAAAATTAGTGTTCTTTTCAAACTCCAATATATTTTCAAACTCCAATATACAAAACACTCTATATAAAACCAAATTTTACAATGTCACTCAATATTTCTTTTGCTACCCAAAAAAAATTAGTGTTCTTTTCAAACTCCAATAGTATTCTGCAAATGTTCACTTCGAATATTTTTTTTGTAGCATAGGGTAATGGACCAAACTTGTAAGTAAGGGCAATGTTAAAAGTTTTTCCTTATGAAAGTTAAAATGGAAAATAATATGAAAATTTAATTTAAAAAATGGAAAAAGGGAAATTTAATAAAAATTAAATGATGACATATATTATATAATTTATTTTATATAGAATATTAATATTTTTTTTAAATATTTCATATAATTCATTCATGATAAAATGTAAAAATATGACTATCTCAATCATTTGAAATCTAATCACAAGAATCAATTTCATAATTGACATTTAACAACATTCCTACCTAATATTATACAACTTCTACCTAAATAGTAGATAACATTAACAAATAACAAATAGGTAAGTGACACATTGTCTTAAAATCGAGTACACATTGTTTTCCATTAAGTTGATTTGTTTCCTTTCCTTCGTTTTGGTGGGACGTGCTTCTTGGTGGACGTCCACCCCATATTAAGTGGTTATGGTAGCCTACTCCAATCAGAGTTGTGTGAAAATGATGCCCAAGGATAGTGACGTTTCGTTTGCTTCCGTGTGATTTATAGATTTTAGTTAAGCATCCTAATAATACCACAAGGTTCCAGATCTTTTAAGCCACCATAGGATTTTTTAAGAGATAAGAGGTTAAAACTTAAAACGCAATTAAATATGCTGTTATCATTTTACTATGCAATATACAGCTTAGAAATTGAAAGATGTGATTTTGCACTCATCGATTTTATTATCAAGTTCGAAATTCCTTCTTTGAAATTCCTTCCTCAAGGATAGTTAACAGAAATTAAATGCATCATTGCCCACACAAGTGTTGAAACGAGATTGTCTCAACCCTACCACAATTGATTCATATATTACTTGAGAACAAGTTACATTCATAGGACATTCCATGAGCTCTTTAGATCCTAAGATGGTGGATTTAGATCTCTTAAAATACTTAAGACCTTTAACACCAACTCAGAACCAATTATCAATTCAATAACTCATTGTTGTTCCAATGATAACTAATTTCCAACTCATTACACCTATAGGTGTTTATATTTTAGAATTTGGGGTGGACTGCCATCTATGCTTTTCCTAGATTGAAGGAGGATGAGACAAGTGCACTATCAAGATTGATTTTATGGTCATCATTCAAAATTCCAAATAAACAATTCTAAAAAAAAAATTATAAAAAATAATTGGTAGCTAATGCATGGATAACAGATAGACAAAGCCATTTAACTAAAGAAGGTAACAGTAGCAGGTAGATGAGGCATGGAAAAGAATAGGTGATTACAACTAAGCATGTAGAACAAGTTAGAGATAACTTCTTCATGGAACTTAACTTGTGATCTATTGGTGTTCATCGGCCACAAGTTAAGTGGTTGTGTTAGTTTCTTCATATTCAACTTTTATCTTCTTAAGGTTGGACTTAAGTATGTTGCACCATTTCACTATCTTCCCCTTATCATAAATCATCTTGGGATTTTGCACCTTACCTCTAACCATCACAATTCCCAAGTGGTTTTGGCTTTCCACGAATCAAACACCAAGTGGTTTCTAGTTGACCACAAACTTCAAAATTTCATGACAAGTGGATTTTAGGTTGACAAGACTACAAAGTGGTTTTTAGATCATCACGAATGTTACAATAGAACACAATGGAGAAATTAATTTAAGTACACACACTTACTTGGGATTTCTTCACCACTAGTTTAATCCTCGAACTTTCTTGCCTCTTTCTTTTCTACTCGCATCAAACTGATTATGGGCATGTGCAAGCTAATGAGGGTCACTTTTGGCGCGTTAGATGCAATAGAAAACTGAAAAATCAGGCATCCCTCAACTTACTTGGTTTTTTTGAGATACTTACTCAAGATATCTTGCATCGAGTAAAAAATATGAAATGTAGGAAATTGAGTCATGTTTCCGAATATATAAGTTTTAAGTATTGAAAATTTACATAAATATGTCAAATTTAATCTTTTCTAACAATCACATTTTATTTTTTGGGCAAATGATAAGGTATATGTTTTTGTGGGTGTAGCCTTTTAGTGCCTAAATGATGGTTTTGGGCTAAAAATATTGGTAGAAATGTATAGAACCCATAGCACTAGTGCAACACTATTTTTCCAAAATTAAATGTTTAATTTTTAATTCTTTTAGAATTTAGCGAATTTAGTGAAGCCGACGGACCTATGGACGAACATTTATCGTATGCAACATTGTTTAGAGTGGAATTCATTCCATACCATATCAAGGAGATCACATTGTTTCTCACCATAGGGAAGACCCCAAAACAATTATTCTGTAATGCAGAAATGTCACTTGGTTGTAAGAGCTATGGAATATCGGCTAATTGCGGGACAATTATATAGGTTGGGAATTGATGGAATCTTGTGCACATGTGTCTTAATTCATGAACGTGAGAGCATTTTATGGGAATTCCATGTTGGAGTTGCGAGAGGACATGTTTGTGGAAAATCCATGGGATGAAAGATGCTCCAAGTAGGACTATGGTGGCCTATAATGTTCAAAGACGCTAAGGAATATGCTAGAAAATGTGATGTCTGGAAGTGCGTTGGTTGACCATCTCGAAGAGATGAACTTTCATGCCAAATTGATTTTTTCAGACCTATCAACCCACTGGCGAAGCATTCTAAATCCCATTACATTATCAATGCAACAAACTACTCAACCAAATGGGACAAAGCCACACCAATTCGTGATTGTTCCATAGAAACAATAGCTCAATTCATTTATGAAAATATTATTACTCGGTTTGGATTCCCCAAGAGTCTTACAAGTGATCATGGAAAGCACTTTTTGAACAACACTATTGAATAATTAACAACTGAATTTCTAATTCAACATCATCAAAACATCCCATATCATCCTCAAGCAAACGACATTGTTGAAGCTTTTCAATAAGGTTATTGAGAATGGACTGACCAAGGTCTGTTGCACAAATAGGGATGACTAGGATGAATGGATTCTAGCTGTATTATGGGCATACCGTACTATTACCAAGAAGCTTCACAAGAAGACTCCATTCTAGTTATTTTATGGAAGAGAAATAGTAGTTCCCACAAAATTTGTAGTTCCAAGTCTTTACAACGCACATGCAACACACATGACAGAGGAGGAATTAGTTGAAAAACGTATTGCAAAGATAATGTATTTGGAAGAATATCTCTTTATAAAAAATTACCATGCAACAGTGGAAAAAAGTGTGATAGAAGCCATGGAATGATAGACACATTAAGCAGAAACAATTTTCCAAAGGCAAAAAAGTGCTCCTCTATGACAACAAATTAATCTAGCATTTAGGAAAGCTACATATGCATTGGCTGAGATGATTCATTATTGTGGAAATCAAATATTTAGGAGTTATAAAGAATGCACAACTTGATAGTGTCTTACATCCAGGATGGGTGAATGGCACATGCCTGAATCCCTATGTTAGTATTGAATAATTACGCAAGCGACCAATCCTACCATCAGGAGTGAGTTAGTTAGAAGTTAGGATCTTTTATGTTTTTGTTTACGCCCCTTGCTTCCACCACTACATAATATGGATGCTTGGGAGATGAAAATTTTGAAGATGAAGTAACATTTGATGGCTTTGTGGTAAGAATTTCTCATCCCTATCCTTGTGTGAAATTCAACATGATAGATCACATAGCTAGAGTAAACTTCACAAATCTAACTCAAGAATTGCAGAGAAGAAGAAGAAGAAATAAATCAATTATCACTCATAAACTCAGAAATGGAGAAATCTACAGTATAATCATACATCAACTGTAAGATGGCACTATGAAAACTGAATACAATAATAATGTTGTCAAGTGAATTCGAATTAGCCAAAGGTGATCCGAATTCTCCTCAGTGTGTGGCTTGGATAGCATTGGAGACATCACCCAATTAGTGGCAGTAGTCATAAATAGTCAAAAGTCAGTCAAATGAATCTAACTGAGTCTAACTGAGCCATGTGAGCACAAATCAAGGGATGGAGACTCCAAGGAGGGCGCATGAGGCTGTCAGTAGGTCAAGTGGCACTCTGATACAAACAACTAGAAGCTACATGCAGTTAAACTGAGCAATAAATGCAAGAACTGGTCAATCAATGTTGCAACTGACTGTTAGGAATCCAAGTAGTGTAGTAGGGTGCATATGTCATCTAGGTGAGGAATACAAGGCACACTAGGTAGGTAGGAGGGCTACTGAGGGCTAAAAACATGCTCTAGGGGGATGAAAATAGGCTCCAGGTGTTGGGGAGACTACCATACTGATGACTGGATGCATGCAAATATAAAAAATGATGATGAGAATATTCCAACACCCCTCTACAAGTGAAACTATGAGGAAGTAACTAAAAACTAGTAGGGACCTGGTGATTGAGACCAAAGGTTACCCCGTACAACAATTTAAATAAATAAAGTGAGGAAAGAGGGAAAACCCAGTGGGAAGAAATCCCCCCCCCCCCAAACAGACTGAAAGATGCTAATGTAGCATGGCATCACTCACCCCAAAAGGAGGAAAGTGACCTTCTTTACCGAAGAAGGATCGATCGGCAAGAAATGGATCACTGTGTGAATGGTCAATGTAAGAAGGATGAAATCTTCCATTCTGAAAATTAGATATGGTTCTCCTTTGATCAAGTGGATCACCAACAATATCTCCGATAGATCTAAGAGTAATGGTTTCCCATCTCAGAAGAGGAGGATCATCAGGTTCTTGTGGATCTAGATCTTCCATTCGCTCATCTTCACTGTTAGTTTCTATATCTTCAGGTTATTGTGGATATGGATCTAGCATTCGCTCAAAAGGAGTTCTCTTGTGAAGAAGTAGATCATGCTCCAAAAACATGTGCTTGAGTTCTCCAACAATGGATGCAAGTAAATCAGTCACGACAATTGCCCTTATATGCAGAAAATTGTCACAACCCCGAGAAATCTTTATTGCAAATTTTGCAAGTCGGCGGGTCACGATGACAAAGATTGCCAAGCATATGGGTTGCTACAAGAAAGAATGTGTGATGCATTCTACGTCAAGGACGATCAGCATGCCATACAACAACCACAACTACAACTATAGGTAGTCCAACCACTACCTCAACCGCAGATGCAGTTTGTACTGCAGCAGTTCCTGCCGCAATATGCTCTAATGAAAATGGCTCCGCAACAGCCACAGTACGTCCAGCAACCACAGTATGCACCGCAGGGACAAGGCATGCAACAGAATCCTATGCAGCCACAGTACCAACAGTAGGGTGGATTCCGAGGAGGATACCGGGGTGGATGCGGTGGAGGATTTGGTCGCAGAGGAGGATGAGGTGGTCGTGGACCTGTTCAATGCTATCACTGTGCGGTGTGGGGGCATTATCAGTGAGACTATCCACTACTACAGAATTAGTGTACGTTCTATTTTGTTAATGATCATATAGTTGAGAATTGTCCATAGTTGATTGCATGATGGCAGGCTGGGAACTCTCCGCAGATACAGAATCAGACCCAGCTGCAACAACCAGCCCAGAACCAAGTGTAGCAACCAGTACAGAACCAACCCCCGCGACCGAATCAGAATGCAAATCCAAATCTGAACCCACAGGGGAATCTGCAGTAGAATCAGATGCAGGGTGCAAATATTGCGACAATTTCTGCAGAACCGCGACCACAAGATGCTTCGGTGGCTGTTGTAACTCATGGAGGCAAAACAACTAGGGAAGATAGCTCGCGACCGATGATTCGGTTGGCAGGCCAGAAGACGGTACCATTTGACATCGATGCTGAATGGGAGGCATTTATTCAGGTGCGTTGCACCTTGGAGAAAGACCGCGATAAGGCTGTTATTTGGGATATGCCACCTCTCTTTGACATTGCATTGGAGGGCGGTCCGTCGACACCATCGGGAACATTGCAAAGGTTTCTGGAGAGCTATCTATTATTGGCCCAGGATCCGGTCGTCCTGGTTGAGATTGAGGGATGGTTGCAGCGATTTCCGAAAGGAAGGCAGGAGTCGGCAGTAAACTCTTTACAGTGACGGAAGACTGGGAAGGAGATGAGAATGAACATCCAGATTGGTGACTATGATGTCGATTCAATTATTCTTGATCTTGGTTCGGATGTTAACATCTTAACCAAGTAGGCGTGGCAGAAAATGGGGAGTCCCCCATTGAGTTGGTCTCCTGTGCAGCTCCAGTTGGCTAACCATGCGAAAGTAACACCCATTGGGTGAGTTCCGCGGCTAACAGTTGATATTGAGGGAATGAAGACTTATGCTGACTTCGAGTTCATTGAAGTGGTTGAGGGAGGAAGCTCCTATCCTGTGCTATTGGGGATTGGATGGGCTAACGATAGTGGAGCTGTAATCAACTTCAAGAGGCGCATCATGACCTTTGAGAATCGCGATTTCAGAGTCATAGCCCCGTTGGATCCGGCTGAAGGATGCTGATACATTGAGCCTATAAAAGGTGATGATCCCACTGGACGGGACCATGCTTCAATATTTTTGAAGACTATATTCACCCTACAGCCAACAGTGAGATGGGATGGCACAGCGAGAGCTCTGCGTCTTCTGACTCTAATGATGCATTAGAACATTGGCAGAACTGCTTGCACAAAGTGTCACTCCGAAAATGTGGCTTAGTTACGCAATCTTTCTGTCGTGTTGCGACAGAAACAATCACACTGCCAGTCTATGAGGGGTTTCCTGGCTTAACCAACTTTTTGAAAGAATTTGAAGAACGAGTCTCAGAACCATAGCGATTGCTAGCATTGGAGGAAGCACTGAAGGCTGCTCTAGCACACTGGTGGGCGACACACAAGAAATCCATTGATGGTTGGTCACAGTGTCGAAGGTTGATGATGGTTCGGTTCGGTGATATTGAGGTTTATCGCACTGGCAAGTATGATGGCCTGAATAATCCCAGTGATCATGTGATGGAATTCCAATGATTATGGGTAGCGTGACCCAGAGATGAGTGGGTACATGCTTTTATCCATACCTTAGATGAGATGCTACGCTCATGGTATACTGCAGCCGAGTTACGCAAAGAAATTACAACATGGAGGGAGTTGATGGTTTGTTTCACTCATACGTTCACTTTTGTGGATGCCAACCCTGACGTCAATAACACCTTACAGCTCATCTGCGATGCGGTACTTCAGGTTGTTCCGGCGGCCTACCCTGTCGATCCGCACACATACTGTCAGATGCAGTCTCTCATGGAATGCTTCAACATCACTGATGGGCCAAAGGATGAGGACGATCCCTGGAATGTCAACATTCCTGAGTCTGAAGGAAGTCGCGATGTGGTACCACCAGCTACGCCAAGTAATCCGTTCAGTCAACCATTGAAGCTTCGTAAGCTCAATATTAGCACAGAGGCCACTCCCAAGTTTGCAAATGTTGGGGACTATTGGGATGACGAGATGATGAGTAAGGTCACTGATTTACTCCATGAGTTTCAAGACTTGTTTCCTACAAAGTTTTCCGTTATGAAGGGGATCCTGGGTGATTTAGGGGAGATGAGGATTCCTTTAAAATGAGATGCTAAGCCAGTCCGACAGCGACCTTATCGGCTGAATCTGCGATATAAGGAAAAGGTCAAGGAAAAACTTGATTGCATGTTGGATGCTGGTATTATTGAACTAGTGGAAGAGTCTGAATGGATCAGTCATATGGTGGTGCAGGATAAGAAAACCGGTGAGGTGCGCATTTGTGTTTACTTGCGGAAGTTAAATGATGCCTGCTTGCATGACCCTTTTCAGACCCCATTTACTGATGAAGTACTTGAAGGGGTGGGCGGCCAGGAGATGTACTCATTCACTGATGGGTTCTCTGGCTACCATCAGATTCACATTGCCAAAGAAGATCGCCATAAAACAACTCTCGTTACTGAATGGGGCTGCTTTCAGTACCTTGTAATGCTGTTTGGTTTGAAGAATGCACCTACGATATTTTCCCGGGTCATTGCTGCTGCATTTAAAGACTTTATTAAGAATTTTTTGCAAGTATACATGGATGATTGGACAGTTTATGGGTTGATCCGTGATCATCTGGCCAATCTGCGGTTTATGCTTGAGCGATGCTGACAACACCAGATATCACTAAACTTGAAGAAATGTATTTTTTGTGCACCATTTGGGATATTGTTGAGTCATATTGTGTGTAAGCAAGGGTTGTTGGTCTATCCGGCTAAGATTGCACTCATCTTTAGTTTGCAACCACCGACCACTATTAAGCAGTTACGAGCGACTCTGGGGCATATGGGGTATTATTGCAAGTTCATCAAGGGATATGCAGCGATCACCACCCTTATGGAGAAATTGTTGAAGAAAGATGCGCTATTTCAATGGACTCCAGAATGTCAAGTAGTTTCGACACACTGAAGATGAAGATGGCTTCGGCACCAATACTGGTATTTCCGGATTGGAGTAAGGAGTTCCATGTACATGTCGATGCCTCATCAATCACATTGGGAGTAGTATTGGCTCAGCCTGGCAAAGGAGATCTTGATCACCCCATTGCTTTCGCTAGTCAAAAGTTGTCATCCGCTGAATGCAACTACACCACCACTGAGCGGGAGGGTCTGGAAATGGTCTACGCGCTGCAGAAGTTCAGGCACTATTTGTTGGGTGGGAACTTTAAAATGTTCATGACCATTCCGCGTTGAAATACCTAGTTAATAAGCTTGTGTTGGGGGGGAAGATATGCCGCTGGCTACTTCTTTTTAAGGAGTTCGATTTTGAAGTCATTGTGAAGCCAAGATGGTTGAATGCTGGTCCTGATCATCTATCATGGATTGATACAGGGGAGGAACCAACCAATATTGAAGACGGGTTTCCGGATGCACAACTATTTAAGGTTAGTGTCGCTAATGACTATTTTGATGACATCCTCCAGTTTCTGACAACGGGTACTGCATCATACGAGTTCACCACTAGTCAGAAGAAGCAATTGGTAGTCAAGGCTATAGACTTCCAGCTAATCGCAGGAGAGTTGTATAAAATGGGCGCTGATGAGATATTGCGCAGATGTGTCTTGCCGCATGAGCCAACGCCGATATTGGCTGAAGCACATGGAGGAGTAGCAAGAGGACACTATGGAGGTCGGGCGACGGCTAGGAAGGTGTTGCGTGCGGGGCTGTGGTGGCCTACATTGCATAATGATACGACAGACTATGCACGGTCCTGCGATGTTTGTTAGCGAACTGGCATACCGTCCAAATGCGATGAGATGCCGCTAATGCCTCAAATAACGTTGCAACCGTTCGATAAATGGGCCGTGGATTTTGTAGGCCCAATCAATCCACCAGGGAAACGCATGGGTGCACGGTATCTCATCACGGTGACAAAGTATTTGATCCGATGGGATGAGGCGGCACCTGTAGTTGATTGTTCTGCGGCCACAGCGGCGCGATTTTTGTTTGATAACATTATCACTCGCTTCAGCTACCCCAAGATATTGCTGAGTGATCAAGGAAGCCACTTTCTTAATCGCACCATTATCCCATTGACGGAGGAGTTGCAGATATAGCATAAGAAGAATTCACCCTATCATCCATAGGAGAATGGCACGGTGGGGGCTTTTAGCAAGGTACTAGAGCATGCGCTGACAAAGGTGTGCAATGCGAACCGCGACGACTGGGATCTCAAAACCCCAGCAGTGTTGTGGGCCTATCGCACCACATGTAAACGACTGACAGGATAGACACCATTTAAGTTGTTGTATGGACAAGAAGCGATTATGCCAATGGAGTATATTGTTTCGAGTCTGCAAATTGCAGCTGTCACGGGCATGGATGATGTTGCAGCATTAGATGAATGTTTGGCGCAATTGGTGCAGCTGGAAGAAGATCGTTTCATCGCTGGGTTCCACCAAGGGGTCGAGAAGGATTGACAAAAGGCATGGCATGATCGCCACATCAAAAATACACAGTTTCAGCAGGGCGACTTGGTGTTGTTGTATGACAGCAAGTTTATGACACATCCATGGAAGTTGCAGATGCATTGGCTTGGTCCCTATCACATTAGTAGTATTACTTCCGGAGGAGTGGTTCAGTTGCAGCAGTTGGATGGGGTGATGCTCCCCAAGCTAGTAAATGGTCATAGGTTGAAGCCCTATCGCGCGGGCTTAGAACACCGCGATGCCTGAGTCGCATTGAAAAAAAAAATGATGATATGTTGCCGGAAGATTGGTGGCAGGATGTCGCACCACCATGGATGAAATGCGGAAGCAGGGAGGCTTCTGCCGCAAGTTGGGAACGGTCGGAGACACATGGCAACGTAGCGACCAGGTCAAGTCAGTAATAAATTCCAAAAGATCAGACAGTTAATTAACAATGCTATTCGAATGATGGGCATTAATGGCGGATCTGGTCGATCGACATACCGGATCGACGATATATTTGTGTCATTAATACAGGATTTTGGTTGAGTTATTGCCTGGTTTTGTGATGATTACTGCGTATTTGGTTGGATACTATAAAAATGGATTGGAGTTGGTCAGAAGGCACCGATATTTCAGTTGTTTTTTGTAAGATTGTGGCATGCTGCAGAGTATTGTTACAGGTTCGTGAGTATTACTGTGCATTGGGAGAGGCTGGTGGCGTTGTAGAGCGCTGTTGTCGAGTATAGTGAGGTATGCTAGGTGAGCTGGAGACTATTGAGATCAGCAGTGAAATTGATTCCCCCTTCATCTCGGTGATTGTTCAAGAAGAAACTACGCCAGCCATCAACCTTGAGGCTTAGGTAGCAACTATGCCGGTGGGAGAATCCGTAATTGCTAAGAAGTGCCGGGGAGGTCAGCACTCGGAGTCCCCGCAGAGTAAGAGGGTGCTTCGGTCCTCCGTTGCAATGGCAGGCAAAGCTCCGGAATAGGTGGGGCTGTCTAGTCACCCCATTCGTGAGTCTACCCCATGGGCGGGACTCTTTGCCGGTGACATCCTTGGGTATATCCCTCTAGTTTGGCCGGATGCCACCCCACGCAAGATAAACCCAAAACAAAAGTATGGTGTGAAGATGCCAGCACTCTCTGTTGGAATGGAGTGCTCTATGGATATTGAACCAGCGTTGACATGCCTACGCTACGACGATCATGATATGGTGGCCTACCTCGACATTGCATCTACCCCTTATGTGCAGGAGGCGCACCTTGCCCCAACACTGACTATACAAGACTGGGCATGAGGATTGAAGCAGGATGGCTTGTTAGGGATTATTAATATGCCACATTTCGGGCAACTAGCGGAAGTGAATGTGTGCGTAAAACAGCTCCTAGCGTGTTTTCATGGTGGGTCGTTGTGGCTAGATAGAGAAGTCTCGGTCACCGTCGACTTAATTTCGTCCATAACTGGCTTGCCTAAGAATGGAGTTAATTCGGTGCAGTTCATCCAGGGGAAGGCAAACGACAAGAAGCGGGCGTTGCAGTTGGAATAGAAAGATGGCCTAGAAACGGATGGGCATGGGTATCGCACCAGTAGCTGCAATGATCAAGCGGTGCTCACGGGCATTAAGATCCTGTCCTGCAAGGTGGTTAGGGGTGGTTGACCTAACCAATGCAACTTGGGCATTGTTGCATGCGCTGAGAAATGTGTGGAAGGGGTCCAAATGAATTGGTCCATGTACCTCTTGAATCAATTAATGGAGGACACTGCGGCAGTCCAATCAGGCAAGGGTGCCTTCACATACAGTTGGCTTTTGCTGTTGATTACTTTCATCGCATGGAAAGAGCCCGGCATGTACCAGGGCATGGACTGTCCGGTTGCAGCAGAAAAACAGGGGGTGTGATATAGAAATCTATGGTATGTACGGGAGCCCAAGAGACTCCAAGATTGCCAATTGCATTTTTGGATGTATTGGGAGATGCTTTGTGTTGCGACAACACAGGTCCCACAAACATCTGAAGAAACTATCATGTGGTTCAAACTTGTTATGGCATTTGCAATTCGACTGCATACCATACATATCCAAGCCCACCGTGATCCTGACCGGCAATGGTGGCAGACCTCGTATAAGGTGGTGTTCGGAGATTTGGAGGGTGCTGTGAACGAGTGGCTGGAGGAATGGCGACAACCCATGAGTCTAGTAGGGATAGAAGCCGGTGGCTCGCCGTTGGGCCCCAATGATTGGGTATCGGAACAGGACGAGCAGAGTCACCATGAATTAGGGCACCAATCGACCAAAACAATATCAGATGGTGATAGCGACTGGTAGCTTGAAGAGAATTGCTCGAAACGGTATCAGGAGCGTGCAACGATCAGTGGATTGTCTTTGCCCACCAAGGCACAGTTGGGCCGCGTGGTCACAACGCTCAATACTGCATCATCTGTGGCAGCAGACAAGATGGCAAGGAAAGCGGATGAAGGATTCCATGCGATCACCACTTGGTTAGACTCTTTGTATGACCTGGTTTTCGATAAGACACCAAAGGAAGCAGCAGCATCAACACAATCAGCACTGAGCCGCGGATCAAAAATGTGGAGATTCCCCCGACTGCGATTGTGACCCAAGATGCGGCACTAACCACGTTGCTACAGCAGCTGCACACAATGACCATTAATGTGAATGCCTTTCCCGTGGAAGGATTTACTACTCTGCAGGCTACTACCAGCACGGAAACGACAGATCGACTGTGGCAAATCAGCGGTATGTGTGCCCACTTGCAGGCAAGCGAGGCCAATGTGCAGCACACCATTGAAGAATTGACTACCGGGGCTGCTTCTGCACGGAAGGCAGTGGATGACCTTGAGGTACACATCAAGGAAGAACGGGCGGAGAAGGCCTGAAAAAGGAACGTGATTTCCTTATTACGGAAAAGGCTCGCATGTGGGACGATAGTGTTCGGGTTGACCGGGAGATCAAAGAAGCTTATCAACATGTCCCGGAGCCCACTGAAGAGGTAGATGTGCTCCACCGAGTGCAGCGACTTGGGGCTTCTATTATTCAGTTGTGACAGGAGAATCACAAGTTGAAGGCCCAGCTGAAACCGGGTAAGCCTCAAGCCGAAGTGGATGAACGAAGAAGGGCAATTGAGAAAGTTGCCACTTAGATGGAGGAGCTGGAAACACAGGAAACGAGGCTCATGGATGAAACGGTAAAATTATGGGGCTGCATTGTTCAGGACGAGCAGGTTGAGCAGTTGACGAAGTACCGACAGGAAGCAAAGGGACAGTTGACCACATTAAAACCTGCAATGTGCACAATGCCACCACTAGAGCAAGTTGCTAGGTCTCGAGAGCTAAAAGACTTACAACACTGTGTCGCCAAGGTGGACGAGTGACAGAAGATACACATGGCCCAGTTAGAAGAGTTTTAGGACATGGGTGGTAAATTTATGAT
Organism: Larix kaempferi; assembly: GCA_027924585.1. Lineage (NCBI taxonomy): Eukaryota > Viridiplantae > Streptophyta > Pinopsida > Pinales > Pinaceae > Larix > Larix kaempferi. The sequence continues at coordinate 295,630 of BSBM01000861.1, read as the reverse complement.
GCAGGCTAGTGAAGCTCTGCAGGTAGTACAGAAGTGTTGACAGCAGGTCATGGAAAAGCTTACAGATCACCCATCCACAGATGCCATGGTCGATAGTTAGGCAGCGGCTATGGAATCCAAGGAGTTGGTGTGGACCATTGAACAGCCATATGAGGACTTCAATGTAAAAATGATAGCGTGTACTATGTCCAGCAGTTGACGTGGCTTGGGGGTGAGCCACAAGATTGTGTTGGGGGCCTGTTGGCAGGCGGTTTGGTAGAGTGCTATCATAGCATCTCCGATGCTGCAATAAGGTGAGAAGACAATGCAAATGGGGATAAGATGACGTGAATGGCGATGAGTGGAAGATTAGTTATGTAATTTGGGTCAATTGTACAGTAGAATGCGGGTTTTGGGTCATTTGGACCACATATTATGTAATGTTGAGTCAGTTATACCGCAGAATGCGGGTTTTTGGTCGGTTTTGTACCAAGTTAGTTAGATGTTGGGTCACTTATCCAAATGTCGGTTAGGAATTTGTTAGTAAGTGGACAAGCATTGTAATGGCGGAAGCCTATATATAGATAAGAGTCGTAGGTATGAGGAGGGTAGAATAGAAGGCGAAGAGAAGCGCATGTTTGGGTTTTTTCTGCGCATCTATGAGGTATTGTCGAGACCTGATCTTTGAAGAAATATTGTATCTAAGGTTTTGCAGTGATAATATGATATGATGAAACTGTTCTAGTGCAATTAATGGGTTCTTTCTGTTTGTTTATGGTAATGCAATGTCGCACTTCATGAATAATGCTATGTTTCCTTGATGCAATGTTGCCTTACTGTTACTACTGCTATGATAATGAATGTTGTGATTGAATAATGTGTTATGAATACATATCAAATGTTTGAGATCCCTGTTTAGTGTTGCAATAGATTTAGTTCATATAGCCGCAACCCTCCTCCTTCCATGGCAGAAACATGGTTTCGTCTGCTCTTCCTGGATGCCTAGGGTGAGACCTCATCTGCTCTGCAGGTGTTGCTGGGTGGGATAAAACCTGCCTGGGCCAGTGCCCAGGAAGACTACAGCATGTGTCGACAATGAAGTGGAACCCCTGTCGACTGGAGTTGCATTGGTCAACAAACACTGCCTTAGGACAATGAGCACATGTAATTGGATCCTTCACACTTGACTAGAACTCATTGGATTGCTCCAGTGAATTCAAGACAATTGCACCAGGAATTGCTGTGGAAATCCAGAGGCTTCTGGTGCTCAATGAAAGACAGTTGCTCAATGAATTGCTGCAACTACTGCAATTCGAATCGTTGGCTCCATCTCTGATACCATGTGAAATTCAACATGATAGATCACATAGCTAGACTAAACCTCACAAATCTAACTCAAGAATTGTAGAGAAGAAGAAGAAGAAATGAATCAATTATCACTCATAAACTCAGAAAAGGAGAAATCTACAGTATAATCATACATCAGCTGTAAGCTGGCACTATGAAAAATGAATATAATAATAATGTTGTCAAGTGAATTCGAATTAGCCAAAGGTGATTCGAATTCTCCTCAGTGTGTGGCTTGGATAGCATTGGACACATCACCCAATCAGTGGTAGTAGTCACAAATAGTCAAAATTCAGTCAAAGGAGTCTAACTGAGCCATGTGAGCACAAATCAAGGGATGGAGACTCCAAGGAGGGCACATGAGGCTATCAGTAGGTCAAGTGGCACTCTGATACAGACAACTAGAATCTAAAGGCAGTTAAATTGAGCAATAAATGCAAGAACTGGTCAATCAATGCTGCAACTGACTGTTAGGAGTCCAAGTAGTGTAGTAGGGTGCATATGTCATCCAGGTGAGGAAAACAAGGCGCACTAGGTAGGTAGGAGTTCTATTGAGGGATAAAAACAGACTGTAGGGGGTTGAAAATAAGCTCTAGGTGATGGGGAGACTACCATACTGATGACTAGATGCATGCAAATATAAAAAATGATGGTGAGAATATTCCAACACCTTGTTTCTTGGTCTCCTTGATGTTATGACTAAATGGAATATTTTCACAAGGAATCTGGTCTCTTGTTGAAGGTGTACCAGGCACTTTTTTAACATGATGACACTTCCAAAGAGGTTATCAACATTGAATATTTTAAGGACAAGACAAAAACAAAACTTCCTGCTTTCTATAACACCACAACCAGGGGTGATATAGCCTTTCTTTTAAGAATAATACGTATTCACATCATCTGGTAATCTTCTTTGGGATCCTGCATATAGTAGTTTAAAGCCGATGTTGTTTAGTACCAAAAGTGGTATCCCAAAGTCGTTCAATACTAGAGTTGGCTCCTTTGCTTGAAGAGATATCAATAGAAGACAAACAAGGATCAACAATGCAACAAAATTGACTCAAGGATGAGTCAACCCTTGTCGTCAGTGCCTATTAGCTCCTTAGTTTTTGGAGAAGACCGCAAAAGGAAGAAGAGGAAATGACCATAAAAGAAAGCACAAGTGGGAGTTGCGGAAAGATGCTATTGGATGAAACCATTTTGGACCCACCCAGCAAGCATAAAAGGAAGTGGAAGGTAAGCGAAAGAAGAGGACAATCAACAAAGATGCGAAAAAGACAAAAATCAGAGCAATCAAAGACATAGATAGTCATATAAGTAGTAGAGGCTTATGTATGTGGATTTTGGGTAGTTGGGTTTTGCTTTCATGTTTTTCTTATGCCACAATGGATAATTCTGTGGTGATTGTAAGGTCGTAGAGCCATGATGTAATGAATTTCATCTACTGTAATAAAGAAATATTTTTGGGCCCCTAAATTTTATGTGCTATGCTTGTCTACTCAATGTCAATCTATTATGTTATTTAACTATTTTCTATGAGTAACGACAATGTTGTGATATTCTATAATGAGTAATGTTGCGGTATCTTAAGCTAAAATCTGTTGTGATTTGAATGTCAATAACCTTTCACAATCGTATCCTTATAGTTCACCACTCCTTATCACACACAGGTCTAGGTTGTGCTTAAGGTGAGACCTTCCCCTTCGGGGGATTGGAAATGACAGCACATAACACTACACCAGTGCCTTTGTTGGTCCAAGAACCTGGTTTTAATTTTGTGCCAACATATATATATATATATATATATAACATTCTCCTTGTTTTATGGTTTTTTCATGTGGTTCATGGCACCAAAGATCGGTGCTCACTACATCCATGGATAACCCCCTCAGTATTCTGTGAGGATTGTGGGAAGGTTGGATATTGTCGCTATGAAAGGGATCAACAAGAGCATCATCTATGCCCATTAAGGGCTCAAACATGTAACTTACAAGGATTGAACCTATGTGGAGAGGTTAATAATCATTCCTCCTAACTACCCAAGCCACATCTTATGGTTGGTATATATATATTTATATATTTTAACGGACTCTTATTTAACAGATATCAAATAAGAGTCCTCTTATGGAAATAAAGCCTTAAAATAATGAGAATGTTTCTTCTTACTTTAAGGATTTCTCTTCGTAAGCAGACTCTTAATTGATATATGTTAAATAAGAATCCATTAAAAGAAAACCATAAAACAAGAAGAATACACACACACACACACACACCTACCTAGTATATGTGTGTGTATGATACATAGAAACACACACACATTTACCTGTCTAGTATCTACGTATATGGAAAAATGATAGGTATGTCATATTTTAACCCATCAAATTTACAAGTTGGAAATTTCAGTGCACGTAAAGGTTGATGGTTTCATCTCCACAACCACATGTAAAAAATGTTCAAAATGAGTGTCAAGCACTCTATTTGCAGATAATTAAATATCAAACACACAGAGCTTATGAAATTTATTGTCAACCCGAGAAAGTCTTTTTATTTCAAAGGACAAGTGCACAATATATGCTTAAACACAAAACCATTAGAAGTGAATACTTTTATCTTCTATCATCCATGTTCATCCCAAGAATCTATGCAATCCCAATTTCCTTCTAACTGCTATACTACAATTCTTTTCTATCATGCATCAAGAAGAAATGGTATCAGATCTAATCAACGATTGCAAGAAGGAAATCTCATTCGCATTCTAAAATAATCACTTGTCTAATCTAATCAAGCTGGGAATCGTAAAGCATGACCTGAACATTACTCTAGAACTTTAATGAAAGAGATTGAAGCAACTGTTCTAAGAAACTGAATTGCAAAATATAAATCAATCAACACATAACAGGAAAGCTAAATTGTAAGAGCTCCTGGGATTACGTCTCAGTTGTAGGATGAACACGGCAGTGTGAACAGAAATTGAAATGTGTAAAACAAACCTGACTCAGTCGACTGTTATTCGATACCATTCACCAATCTCACGGAAATATAATCGTTTACTGAGAAATCCACACAATAAATATTGCTGCTGCGTACAAAAGAAAGAACAAAGCATCACACAACAAGAAAGATGAAATCCTAAATTAACGCAGCAATCTCTGTGGAAGACGGGCCCAGTCTTCACACAGAGACGCTGGTTGAACAACACTCTCTTTAACTCAGAAGTAACTCCTTATATTAACAGAAGAATGAGTACACAGTTTTGGCTCGGCTACTAATACAAGATAAATTAATTGTTTGCTGTCCAACCCCTCGGTCGAGGCAATTCCCCATATATATACATACAATTTGCAACATCTAAACCTATAATTGGGCAGCCATGAAGATCTCTGATCTTCAGGCACCCTAAATGATCTAGCTGTTACAATGCGTGGCAGAACTGAAATATCCAAATATAAGAGAGTTATTAATTGCCCCAAGAGTGGCGGTCCTTCTAGCTCACAGCTGGACTCGAGCAGTGACATACTTAAGATAGCCATTTCTGTTACAGCTGACCCATCACGACTGTGCCTTGATTGACGATTCGAGCCCCAAGGGACCTTCTACAAGCAATGAACGTCCCTTCCTTCATGACTTGTTCAGCCCCGATCTTCCTGCAGTCTATTTGTCTTACTACCTTCATAAATCGCATCATGTTAGCACAAATTAAGAGATGCACAGCTTTAATCATCACAATCATAAGTATTAACACAATAAAACAATAATCGGCCATACCTTGGTAATTTGGGGAATAAGATAAGGACAATAAGTCGAATTGCCAAGGTAATTGGTGTAAGACAAGGGAAGGGAAGATGATAAATGATGGTAAAAAAGGACTAATTCTGAGCTCAACATCTCCCCCCAACTACCCTGTTGCATGTCCTCATGCAACAACCTGCATCTGAATCTTGAACTGAGCTCTGTCCAGGAGAGAGGAAGGAATGTAAGTAAATCAGGCATCTCATTTATCTTTTTGAAAGGCTTCTGTGAGCAACCCGGCATCTTCCAACTTCACTGTTTCCCTTCTACTGCTACTTGCTGATATTTGGGAATGCACTTGGTGTGGTGGGAATCTTTCTGCAGTTGTCTTATGCTATGCCTGGGAGAGTTGAAAAGACACCCTCAATCTGAATCCAACTCAATGACACCTGTAGGAGGTGGAAGCACTGGTTCTTGTGGGACAGTGTCTTCCAGCGCATCTAATGTTAACAGGAGAGTTGCTGGTTCTTGTGTAACAGCAACATCCTTTAACCCGTCTTCAGCAGCTACCTTTATTGCTTTTGGAGACACTGGTTCTTGTGTAACAGTGTCTTCTTTGTCATTCTGCGGCTGAGACTGAATATCCTTTTCAATTTGCAGCTCCTCCTCCAAGATTTTAGTGTCACCTGAGCATGGTGTCTGTACCTGTTCATTGTCACTCCACTATGTGTCAGGAATGATATCCACTCCCAGGTTATCTCCCAGCTGCAATTCAGGAGTTTTTGTTGCAGCCTCCAAGGATGTTGGTTCTTGTGTAACAACATCCTGGCTTACCTCTTCATCCTTCTTCTGCTGCAGCTCCTCTTCTATGAGTTCTGTATCATGGGAGCTCTCTGGGGTTACAACCCAGAGTTCATCATTGAATGCCAAAGTATCCTCTGTCCCAGCTTCTTCTCCTGTCTGCTCATCCGGTTGGACAGTCATATTCAGGGTTGCTGGTTCTTGTGTTGCAGCATCCTGTTCCAACTTATCACTGTCCTGCCTTTCCGTTTCTTCTTCTAAAATTATTGTGTCCTGGGAACGTTCTGGGGTTACAGCACAAAATTCTTCACTATCCTCCAGAGTATCCTTTGGCTCCATGATCTCTGTATCATGGGAACATTCTGGGGTCTCACTATATTCTTTTATAAGCTCTAGAGCATCCTTCATTTCCCGTTCTTCTCCCATCTGTTCTATAATTTTTATGTTGTGGGAGCATTTTGGGGTTGCCATACATTCTTTATAAATCTCCAGGGCATCCTCCACTCCAAGTTCTTCTCCCATCTGTTCTATAATTTCTGCATCATGGGAAGTGGCAGCTGCAGCAACGATGTTTAAAGGTGCTGGTTCTTGTGTGACAGCACCTTCTTTTTCCACTGCTTTCCCTTCTGTGGCTACAGGCTGTTGTGCTGAATAGGTGCTAAGTAAAATTTTATGGCCTGCTTCCTCAAAGATTTCCCCACAGGTGGGGCAGAGTATTCGCTCATCCTTTTCCCTAGCTCCAGCAGAAGCTGATTCCTCCACTTGGTCTGCAGCTTCTATTAATGTGTACATTTTTCTTCCACCCTGCTTTCTGCAGGTTTCCTTCCACATTTCCAGCTCCCTTCTAAGTGCTTGGAGGTCCTCTTTCAGCATTGCATTCTCATACAAGAGTCCCTCAATTTCAGGTTCTTCCTCCACTGGCCTTTGTGGAGCATCCCTTGGTTTTGGTGTAAGGATTGGGGGTTCAACCTGTGTTTCTAAGGTTGCCCATTTTGTTCTAGCTGCCTCTGCTGCTGTGATTGATCGAGTTCGTTTCCTTCTGATTGGTGCCACTAAATCAAACTCATTGGTGGCCCTCTTCCTTTTCTGTGGCGTTTTCTTTTGTGACTTTCCTTTTTGTGGTGTTTCTTCTTGTGGAGCTGGAATATAGGGGGGCAAAACTGAAGTTAAAGGAATATTTCCCTGCCCCCCATGCTGTTCTTCTTCAATCACAGCTCCTCCTCCTACCCACTCAGGTGAAGACTCGATTGTGACCAGCTCAATATCTTCTTCCATTGCTCTAGCTCCGTCATCCTCAGGTTCCATTGTCGCAGCATTTGATGCTGCTCCAATTTCACCTTCTGTTGCCGGAGCTGCCCTGTTATCTAGGTTTTCCACGAGGGTTTCATCTACATTGTCACCTGATGGCTCTGTTTGTGCTTCCCCTCGCTCTCCTTCAAATGCAGTGTCATCCCCCACTGGTTCTGCTTGTGCTGGGGATTCATACACCTCGAATGGCTCTGCCTGTGCCTCGGGTTGTTCTTCCTCTGTGGTTTTACCAACCCCTGATGGTCCTGCCTGTGCCCCCTATTGTTCTTCTTCCGTTTCATCCCTCCCGGATGGTCCTGCCTGTGCCCCCTGTTGTTCTTCTTCCATTTCATCCCTCCCCCCAACTTCACTGGAGGAACTCCGGTCCTCCTGTTGTGGCAGAACCGGTAATTGCTGCAATGGGATGACCCTCAAGGGAACAGGTTGCTGTGGTCGGGTTATAAATTGTTCCCACGTTATATTATGTTGGGCAAGAGTTCTCACAATAATTAACTTAATGAGGCCATGGTGGGTGAGAGAGGACAATGGATGCTTTGCAGACTGAACAAATGTGGCCATATGACGCAAGTCGTGCAATAAATAAAATGGAATATTCAACAAAATGCCATGGCGGAGATGAGAAAGGAAAGGAAGTTCAGAGTTGTACACAGTTTGGTATCTACCTTCGCAGGTAATGTATTTCTTGAGGAAGACAGCAACCTGGTCCCATGGCTGCGGCAGTGACTTCAGTGTAATCCCTCTCCTGGATGCTTCAACTTGCTCCCCTGGGAGTAAAAATTCTTCCCGTGCAACCGTTGCAGGGACTCGACGGTTAAACCAAGGTTTTCCCACCATCGGGATAGCTGTAACCTCGGATATAATGACCTCAGAAACATCTATACACAGCCCCCACACCGTGGAGTGTGTTTTAGTAAGATTCAAGGCAAATTGCAGGGCCGCGTCCCGATCGAATCCGTCCAATCGTTCAAAGAACTCGACCCAGCCAGCAGCTTGAAAAATGGCCAGAACTTGCAGATTCCGTCTAAGTTCCCGGGTATTGAAAGGTTCATGGCGAACTGGAATGCCCATGGTCCTGGCTGCAAGATGAAACTGCTGTTCGACAGAGTACAGGATCCCAGAATGGAAGTTGCAGCACAGAGAATGCACGAATCGTTGAGCGGAGACATTGAGCGAATGAGCTAATTCGGAAAGTTAAGCGCAGAGAAGAGTTTAAAATTTTCATGCCGAATTGGGGAAGGTGGCAGTTATTAGTATTACGTTGTACGAGGGAAAGGTTTAATCAGGTATAAATGGTGGTACGAGTGAAGGTACGGCCAATCTCGTTTAAATGATATCAATACTTAATCACGTGATAAATGAAAGCCATACCTCATAAAACTGCGCGTCGGAAGGCTGCGAAAACTGGTGGAGCATGTAGTTGGTGACGTCACGGAGCCGAACGCGTGCACAGTCAGACGTGGGATCATGATGACTCGGATAAGGCACTAATTTCCTTCGCCGGTAAAACACAAGGCGTCGCATCCTCGGGGTTAAAATGATGAGTTCGCCGGCAGGACTGGGATGAATCAGCATCATGATTAGCAGGTTGCAGCAATTCTTCTGTTAACACGGGAGTTACCACTACAAGTTGCCAAATAAATGATAATACGGCCGATGAAAAAGCTTGTTGCAGCTGGCGGGAAAGAAATTGCAGCCACTGGAAAAGAATTCACGGCAGCCGGAAATTTTTTTTACGATATCAGGGAAAATTACGGCTATCACGGAAAAGTTTTACGGTGGAGGGAAAAAACTTATAGTGGGCGAGAAAAGATTTTACGACTATGGGAAATATGTTACAGCCGCTGGAACGAAATGGCAGCTGCAGGGAAATTATGTGGCAGTGAGTGGTCAATGAGGTGGCAGCCGCTGGAAAATGAGGTGGCGGCCGCTGGAAAATGTGGTGGCGACTGCGGGAAAAAGATGTTGCAGCTTCCGATGTTGCAGCCGCCGAAGTCGCAGCCGCCGAAGTTGCAGCTGCCGAAAAAGATTGACGGCTGACAGAAAAAGGACATTACGGCTACCGGGAAATGAAATGGCAGTTGCTGGGAAATGAAGTGGCCGCCGTGGGAAATGAGGTGGCAATAGCTGGTGAATGAGGTGGAAACCATGGGGAAGATGAGGTGGCAGCCGCGGAAACTGGAGTTGCAGCCGCCGATGTTGCAGCTGCCGAAATTGCAGCTGTCGGGAAAGATTGACGGCTGACGGAAAAAGGGCATTATGGCTACCGGGAAATGAAGAATATGGTTGCCGGAAAAGGATATACAGCTACCGGAAAATATGTTGCAGCTGCCGGAAAATATGTTGCAGCTGTCGAAATTTTTTTTTTTTTACACAAGGACAGCACAGGGAGATTTTCATTACGGGCTCAAACTGATCGTTCTCCTGGCGCTTCCCTGAATTTTTTTTTTTTTTTTTTAAAAAGACGACAGCAAGAAAAGAGATCAAATGCAAAGAGAAAGAAAACGACAACTATACGCTACAGCAAGAAATTATTTATGTACAGCAAATATAATTTTCAGTTTAAGATTTGGCAAAGGTAGAGAAATGTTCCTGCTCTGGTGCCAATTGATAGTTTGGATCAGCAGCAATCTATGAAATGAATGCATCTTTTGAAATGGGCTTCCGATACAGTCGCAGTCTGTGGCCATTAGCAAGTAATGGTATACGGTTTTCATCAATGGTGACCAGGCGAACAGTGCCGTTGTCAAATACCCTGTCAACCAAATATGGACCCAGCCATCTTGTGCGTAATTTCCCTTTAAAATCCTTCTTAAATCTGGAGTCGTATAATAATGCCCAGTCTCCTTCACGGAAGATTTTCTTTTTGATGAATCGGTCATGCCAATTAGATCTCTGTTGTTGAAGCAGCACAGTCTGATCTACCGCAGCTAACCGTTTCTCATCCAATTCATTTAATTGATTCAATCTTATTTTCTGGGCTTCTGTTACATCCAGGTTCATTTCAATGGTTGTTTTCAGGGTCTTGATCTCAAATTCAATTGGAAAGATGGCACTCTTTCCATACACCAGATCATAGGGAGAAAAGCCCGTAGTGTTACGCCAAGTCGTGCGATATGCCCACAGTGCTTCTGGAAGCCTATCAGCCCAATCCCTTCGATGGCTTTTAACTGTTTTAGTAAGGATTGCTTCGATAACTTTATTAGTGCTTTCCACCTGACCATTGGCCTGGGGATGATAAGGTGAAGCTATCTTGTGCTGCACATGATACTTCCGGAGCAAGGATTCAAATTGGTGTGAAATAAATTGTGGTCCCCCATCAGTAACTACTTCCTTTGGTACCCCAAAACGGGTAAAAACTTCACTGTACAGGAAATCAATCACCGCCTGGTCATTTGCCTTAGCCAAAGCTACAGCTTCTACCCACTTGGTCATGTAATCTGTACACACCAAAATGTAAACCTTCTGTTTGGAAGGAGGGTTGATAGGACCAACAAAGTCCAATGCCCATCTATCAAACGGTTCTAGTACCACTTGGGGCTGTAAAGGCATCTGATCTGTCTTATTAGGTTGGCCCATCCTTTGGCAGCTGTCGCAGGACTGAACATATCTCTTAGCATCTCTGAACAATGTCGGCCAATAATAGCCCATCCGCAACGCCTTATGTCCTGTTCTTTTATCTGCAAAGTGTCCTCCGCAAGGTTCATCGTGACAGGCCTTCAGTATATGAAAAATCTCATCTTCCCTTACGCATCTTCTAATTTCAAGATCAGGTCCTGTGTAAAAGAGATGGCCTTTGAGCCAACAATACCTGGCACTTTGCTGAATAATTTTTCTTTTCTCTCGTTTAGACATATGTGGCGGAAGCTTCCCTGCAACCAAATAATTAGCAACGTCTGCATACCAGGGTGAATGAGCTGAGAGTGCGAATAAATGTTCATCCGGGAAAGCATCTTCAACAGGTGAACTGTCATCACTGTTAGTAAATCGTGATAAAAAATCAGCAACAACATTTTCTTTTCCAGGTTTATCTATAATAGTAATATCAAATTCCTGTAATAATAAAAGCCACCTGGTTACTCTGGCATTAGTGACAGGTTTATTCATTAAATACTTAATGGCAGAGTGGTCAGTATGCACAAATGTAGGATACCCAGTAATGTAATGCCGAAACTTATTAATAGAATAAACAATAGCAAGGAATTCTTTTTCAGTAACAGTATAGTTTAGTTCAGCAGGGGCTAAGTTTTTACTAACATAATAAATAGCATAAGGTACTTGACCATCCTGCTGTCCTAGTACTGCTCCAATGGCGGTATCAGAAGCATCCGAAGAAATGTGGAAAGGTATGGTCCAATTAGGTCCCCTCAAAATAGGGGCTGTGGACAGTTTCTCTTTAAGCTTATCAAATGCTGTCTGGCATGCTGCACTCCACACAAACTGTGCGTCCTTCATTAAAAATGAAAACAAAGGAGAAGCAAGTTTGGAGAAGTTTTCTATAAATCTCCTGTAATATCCAGCATGTCCCAGAAAACTTCGCACCTCTTTCTGAGTTGAAGGGGTTGGTATATTTTTTATCACCTTAATTTTTGAAGGATCCACTTGAATACCATCAGTAGAGATGAAATGTCCTAATACCACCCCCTCACTCATCATCATGTGGCATTTTTCAGTGCTTAGTGAGAGGCGAGCCTGTTCACAGCGAATTAAAACTTTCTTTAAATTTTCCAGTGCTTCCTCAAAATCCCTGCCATAAGGAGTAAAATCATCCATAAAAACTTCCATGCTATCATTAACCAATTCAGAAAATATGCCAATCACAGCTCTCTGGAACGTTGCAGGTGCATTGCACAATCCAAAGGGAAGCACCCTGTAGGCAAACGTTCCCCAAGGGCAAGTGAAGGTGGTCTTATCTTGATCCTCTGGAGCAATCTGAATTTGATTGTACCCACTGAACCCATCCAGGAAGGAGAAAAACTTCTTCCGAGATAGGGTATCAAGTACCTGGTCAATAAAGGGCAGAGGAAAATGATCCTTTTGTGTAGCTTTGTTCAGCTCCCTATAATCGACACAGACTCTCCATTTACCATTTTTCTTGGGCACAATTACAAGTGGGGAAACCCACTCACTATCTGAGATAGGATAGATAAATCCTGCTTCCAAGAGTTTCTGGATTTCCTCCTTCACTATATCCCTCAGATTGGGGTTCATGCGTCGTTGGGGTTGACATACAGGCCGGGAGTCGTTTTTAATATAAATATGATGAGTACACAGACTAGAAGGAATACCCTTCATGTCTGTATACTCCCAGGCGAATGCCCCCTTACGTTCCTTCAAGAGATTGGTTAGGCGCATCTGTTCTTCTGAGGAGAGACCAGGGTTGATGTTCAAAGTTTTTCCAGGCTCTACCTCAATAGGAATGCTTCTGGAGTTTTTCAAGACTGGGATTATGTTTGTGTCATTGACTAGTGCTTCCTCCGTAAGCTGTTCTTGTTCTTCCTTCCCAAGGGTACTGTTCAGGAGTTGATAAACTTCCTTATCTACTGAAGCAGGTTCGCTAATGAAATTATTAATGGCATCGTCTTCTATTTCGTTTTTGAATGTTAGTGCCTTCCCTATTGTTAGTAATGGCTGAACATCTTCCTCCTCTTCCTGTTCTATCCAAAGGGAAGTTTCAGTTTCTAGACTCGGCCGTGCTGGAGGGTACAGGGTGAGGTTTTTGGTTTCCATACCATCAGATATAGTCATAGATCCTGATCGATAGCTGATGCAAGCATCAGCTGTAGCCAACCAGGGCCTCCCCAAAATCAATGGATGTCCCCCCAGCTGTGATTTTGGTTGTAATACCAGAAAGTCGGCAGGATATTCCCATGAGTCTACTGAAATAACAAGGTCGTCCAAAATCCCTTCGGGTCTGATGGTGGATCTGTCTGCCAATTCTAAGATAGTAGGGGTCGGTCTAATATTGGTGAATCCGAGCTTCTTTACACTCTCCATTGTTATAACATTGATCGCAGCTCCTAAATCTACTAGTACGTTGGGTATCTGCGTTTGTCCTATGTGTACAGTGACAGTAGGATTGCCGGGATCCTCATACTTGGTTATAGGGGTTTTTCCAGTCATCAAAGCGGATAAATTCCCTATAACATGAACAGTAGGAGGATCTCTGGGTTTCCTTCCCGGTCTTTTAGTGCACAGGTCCCGAACAGTTCTAGCATAAATAGGTACATCTTGAAGAGCTTGTAAAAGGGGAATCTTAACATAAAGGTTCTTCAATTCTCCTAAGAGATTGAACTGAGGTTGCCCCCCTCTTTGTGGCAGCATCAATCTCTCAGGGTATGGTGGTTGCCTTACCAGCTGGGTAGGCTGCGTGTTATCCATTTTATCGTTTAATGCTTCAGCCGTCCCATCTGAGGGATGCTCAGCACCTTCAGTGATAGGAACCGGATCAAATGAATGCTGAGAACTCTCTTCTTTGTCATACACAGTTGGTGGAATATTTTCTGAAGTTACACGTTCTACTATCTTTCCAGACCGTAAGCGAATATCATTACAAGGTACAGGGGAGAGAGAGTAGGCCGGCATATTGAGAGCTTCCAATTGCTGGACTGTTTTATTGTTTGGGTTAGGGTTAGGTTGGGCAGGCAGCTGAGGCCGTATCGGTAAGTTAGGAACAGGATTATTTTGCAGCTGCAGCTGCGACTGCTGAGGTGGGTATTGAGGATATTGATGAAATTGAGGATATGGAGGATACGATAACTGTTGAGGTGGAGGTGGTTGAGGAAACTGGTTCCCAGGATGGAAGTTCCTCCATCCAGGAGACCATGAAGTAGGTTGATGTGGTGGCTGTGTCCAAGGACTCCATGAATTATAACCTTGCATCGCAGGTTGAGGGGAATTCCACTGAGCATAATTCGAAGGGAATTGTGTATTCACATTTTGCATATTAGTATTCCAATTATTCAAATTATTCAAAAATGGAAATGAATCGGGAGACATACCTTGATTCCGGGGTTGCCAAGGTTTCTTCTGTGCAATAAAGTAGGCTGAATCTACCTCTGGAGTTGATGCCTGCAGAACAGCCTTCACTTGGGGTAATGTCGGACATTCTTTCATATCATGGTTCAGCTCGCACAGCTGACACACTTGTATTTTGTCAAGAGGGCATTCCTTCAGTGGATGAGTCTTTCTACATCGGGGACAAAACACACCTAGTGTGAGATCCTCCACTGCCTGTCTTTGCTTGGCCTTCAAGACATCAATCTCTGAAGAGATAGAGCTCATCATTTCTGTTTTAAAGTTTTCAAGAAGATTGCCTATCTCCGCACGTGTAGCTCCCCCATTGGATGACTTCTAAGTTCTGTCGAAGACATCACGTTCCAGCTTATCTCGTTTATGCTACTTATTATGCCTAGAAGATCCCCTGGAATATCTCTTACATAATTCCACAATTGTCTCAAAAGATTCTTTAGAGATATCTCCCTTTCCTAATAAATTTAGCATGTCTAAACAATCATCCCTGATCCCTCGGAGCAGGATTATCTTAAGCACATCTAGTCCCATGTTCGTCTGCCCAGCTCTCTGCACATTGTACAACAACCTCTCCACAAAATCCTCCAAACTTTCATCCTCCTTCTGTACCATCTTGAATAACTCCTCCCTTTTGTCCCTGGTGTTACAATATTCTTGATATTTTTCCAGGAACACTTGCTTCATTTTATTCCAATTAGCAACAGTTCCTCCCCCAAGGCTCATGAACCATCGTAATGCATTGTCCTTCAGGGTGGCAGGAAAAAGCTTCAACTTTTGAGCATCTGTGACATAATCATAGCTGCGACAGAGGATATCGAATTCAAAAAGGAATTCGTCTGGATCCTCTGCCGCCCTGCCATGGAAGCGAGGTAACACCGACGGTGAGATGTTTTTCATAGGGGCTGTCCCCTCTAGCTGCTGTATTGGGAATTGCAATGTAGCCATAGTTTCTGGCGGGGAATCATCTTCATGATGGTATTGTACCACTGCTTCTTCCTCTTCGTTCTCATGTCCGTTATTCATCTTTTCTTCTGTATCTTCTCCTTCGTTTGTTCCTTTGTTCATTACCTTAGTTGTAACGGCTGCGTATTCTTCAGTTGTAACAGCTGCGTATTCTTCAGTTGTAACAGCTGCGTATTCTTCGGTTGTAACAGCTGCGTGCTCTTCAATTGCAACAGCTGAATCAACTGTTCCTTCTTTAGCAGGAGTATATGCAGGAATCACAGCTGCTCCTATATCTTCCACTGTAGATCCTGATGCTAACGCTCCAGGATCAGCAGGGCCTCTTTTGATAGGAGTCTCCCGTTGACGAGATCTGACAGCTGAATCAGTTTTGTCAACAAGGTCGTCAATAAATGTTCTTCTACCCAGCGGTGGACCTCTACCACGACCCGAACCACCTGCACTGTTAGTAATTTGTGGGGTTTTGGGGGTTGGGAGGTGATCGCGTTTTACCCTCCTCGTATTCATGCGAAGCAGATCATTTCAAAAACAACCAAAAGACTAACTAAAAGCAATTATTAGATACAACTAATGACTAGTGTTTAATTTTCATCCTTCCCCGGCAACGGCGCCAAAATGTCAAGCACTCTATTTGCAGATAATTAAATATCAAACACACAGAGCTTATGAAATTTATTGTCAACCCGAGAAAGTCTTTTTATTTCAAAGGACAAGTGCACAATATATGCTTAAACACAAAACCATTAGAAGTGAATACTTTTATCTTCTATCATCCATGTTCATCCCAAGAATCTATGCAATCCCAATTGCCTTCTAACTGCTATACTACAATTCTTTTCTATCATGCATCAAGAAGAAATGGTATCAGATCTAATCAACGATTACAAGAAGGAAATCTCATTCGCATTCTAAAATAATCACTTGTCTAATCTAATCAAGCTGGGAATCGTAAAGCATGACCTGAACATTACTCTAGAACTTTAATGAAAGAGATTGAAGCAACTGTTCTAAGAAACTGAATTGCAAAATATAAATCAATCAACACATAACAGGAAAGCTAAATTGTAAGAGCTCCTGGGATTACGTCTCAGTTGTAGGATGAACACGGCAGTGTGAACAGAAATTGAAATGTGTAAAACAAACCTGACTCAGTCAACTGTTATTCGATACCATTCACCAATCTCACGGAAATATAATCGTTTACTGAGAAATCCACACAATAAATATTGTTGCTGCGTACAAAAGAAAGAACAAAGCATCACACAACAAGAAAGATGAAATCCTAAATTAACGCAGCAATCTCTGTGGAAGACGGGCCCAGTCTTCACACAGAGACGCTGGTTGAACAACACTCTCTTTAACTCAGAAGTAACTCCTTATATTAACAAAAGAATGAGTACACAGTTTTGGCTCGGCTGCTAATACAAGATAAATTAATTGTTTGCTGTCCAACCCCTCGGTCGAGGCAATTCCCCATATATATACATACAATTTGCAACATCTAAACCTATAATTGGGAAGCCATGAAGATCTTTGATCTTCAGGCGCCCTAAATGATCTAGCTGTTACAATGCGTGGCAGAACTGAAATATCCAAATATAAGAGAGTTATTAATTGCCCCAAGAGTGGCGGTCCTTCCAGCTCACAGCTGGACTCGAGCAGTGACATACTTAAGATAGCCATTTCTGTTACAGCTGACCCATCACGACTGTGCCTTGATTGACGATTCGAGCCCCAAGGGACCTTCTACAAGCAATGAACGTCCCTTCCTTTATGACTTGTTCAGCCCCGATCTTCCTGCAGTCTATTTGTCTTACTACCTTCATAAATCGCATCATGTTAGCACAAATTAAGAGATGCACAGCTTTAATCATCACAATCATAAGTATTAACACAATAAAACAATAATCGGCCATACCTTGGTAATTTGGGGAATAAGATAAGGACAATAAGTCGAATTGCCAAGGTAATTGGTGTAAGACAAGGGAAGGGAAGATGATAAATGATGGTCAAAAAGGACTAATTCTGAGCTCAACAATGAGTAAAAAGATTTAAATTAAACATAAAATTGGAGCACTGTTGGTGTCCATTTTTGTCACTATTTTTGAACATCAAACACACTCTGATTGGCATTACTTTCACCATTTTTGATGTAATAAGTCATTTTGCTTGCCATTCAGACTGTCAAGCAGATTAGGTATGCATATATTCAGACATCACATGAATTTTGGGTAAAAATCATCATTCTGTGATTTATTGATGTTTATTTGATATTTCTTGGCTTGCTTGGCACATATGTTTCATTCTACAGGTTGTGGCTCTCAAATGAACCTCCATTCATATGCGTATTCACGTTGCAAATGATTAGACATATTCATCCCGCCATTCAGACACACATTCAACCTGCAAGATCATCGATTGAGATATTCTCGGGTCCTTAGAAAGCAAACTGTCACATGGGTTCTGTTTAGATCGTGGTCCCTATGGTGCGTGAGCTGGTGTTCTGGAAGATTCCCTCTCCTGCATGCTCAGGTCGACAACACATTTCTTTGCCATGTCAAAGGAAGATCAACGTCTTAATGCCCGTGTGAAGGAAACCAACACCTTGGAACCTGGTAGATGCTCGGTGCGCTATCATGAGATGTTATGGGGTCATTCCTTGGCCATGAGCTGTCATAAGCTGCTAAGCCAATCAATTTTTTGGCATTAAGACTGCCTATTATTGGAGCAGTCGACCACTAAAGGGTCGACTTGATCTACCTATTGTAACTCTATATATATAGACGTCTCCATGATTGAGATGAGTTAGCCAGTCAGTCAGGCCTTTTCATCTTTAGTCTAGTTAGTCTTTTCAGCTACAAATAGACACAGAAATGCTGTAACTCGATTTTAAATTAATATACCTTTGTCTAGTTTTATGAAAGCTTGGTAGTATGCATGATGACTGATTGATCAAGGCACAACCTCTAATTGCTGAGAAGGGCCCCTCAACAACCAGTGGTCTTCCGTCTGTGTATATAATTTGTTTTTGTCCTATGCATATAAGTTGTGTTATTTGTTTAATTTATGTATTTATTTTGTATATGATATCTTCATTTTGTAATGTATATGTTGTTTTGTTGCTTATGTAAATAATACCTTTGTTTTATGATCTGTATATTTTACTTACTGTTCATGTTAATGCTATTTCCTGAATGTAATTTGTGACCGTTCAAACTTAGCACATTTAGTTTACTTAGTTTGATTAATTTATTTAGTTTGCTTAGCTTGCTTTTAGTTCTATTAATTACAAATACTTAGAGTTTAGTTAGCTTCATATTCCAAGTTCATTCGTAATTAGAATTAGTTCTGTTAGTTTCTTTCCTGTGGATGTAGGTTAGCTTTATTCATATCTCAGTTTTGTTTGGTAAGGCCCTAGAAATAGTTTATTTCCTTTAGATAATGATTAGTATAGGTTGCTTCTCATTGCTTTATCTTCTAAATAGTTGATATATTGCTTTTCCCTTGCACTGTAGGATCATATGCATCAGCCAGCTGGTAGTTAAGATCATCCAATCTTCTCTTCCCTTAGTCTAGATTGTTTTCTTCCATCCGGACTGTCATTCGGATAGTCATCTGAATCCTCATTCGGACCTCAACACCTTTTGCATTGTTTTTATGATTATTTAGACCCCAGTTTCTTAGGATTTTAACTATAATATTTTGTGCTTTTAATTAGTAGTCTTAAATGTAATTAAGATCTTGTTTTACATTGCATAGAGTTTTTAATTAAGTTTCATCATCATCTTTAGTTTTCATTCTATTTTCCCTTACTTTGCTTCACTTGTTTTACAAATTACATTTCTTTTATATTTGGTTCATTAATACTTTACTGTTACAGAATTTATCAGTTTCATTCTTAGGGTACTATATATTCTTAAGATTTATTTTGTATGAGAGTTAATAATTTCATTCTCCAAGTATCTTAGTTTTGATAGCTTCTTCGTTAAGCTTAGGATCAATTTTCCATTTCACAGAGATAATGAAGATGTTCATAGAATAGGGTTTGGTTCAGAAATAAACATCTTTATCAAGTTTTCTACTTACTTCTAAATCAAATTCAATCCCAGTAAATATCTTTTTAAGTTTTCTACTTGTTTCTAAGCTACATTAGTTTCATCCCATTTTGCCTATAGATAGGAAATAGATCGCAATGTTTAAAGTTAATTGTAGTTGGATAATCTTTAGTTTACATTTATTTGTGGAGGTTAAACTAGACTTGCTTCCATTTTGCTTCCTTGTTACATTTGAAAGTCACTTTGACACCTTCTCTCCCATCCCCATTACATTCGATACACTTCCTCATAATCCCCAAGGAGAATGGAATTAGGTAGTTCAGTGTTGTCTAGAATATTAATTGAATGAATGAATCATTGTTGAATTTATTAAGTAGTTGTAGTCTTGTTTTGAGTTCACATAGTCTCATGTTCTTTTGTTTTTTTTATACCTTTTCAGTCATCGTCCCTAGAGTAGAATAGTATAGCTTGATACTATTCTGATCTATTGGTTTAGATATGTTTAATTAGTTCATTTGTTTTCTTTTTGATGTTTGACTTAGTTTTTCATTTTGAAAGATCTTTTGGTCTTTTCTTTATTAAACATTTCTAAAGTATGACAAGCCGAACCTTAGGTGCCATTCTACCTCAGCATATACTGTGCCACAACTCTAAGATTACCATCCGTGGTCGATAATTAAATATTTGGTGATTCCTTAAGACAATACAGACACCCAACATTTTGGCACCGTTGCCGGGGAGTTGTAGATAGGTAGAATTCCCTTTTTAAAACTTAGAGATAGATTTGAATTCTTCCCTTTGAAACTTAGAAATAGGCTAGTGGCGGGTGAGCAGTAAGACGAGAGGTAAGAACCTGTGCATCTGTTATAACAGGCATCCCCAAAACCCAACAATAGTAGTGATGCAGTTAGAATTTATTTCAATTGTAGTTTTGCTTTCATGAATAGGTCTAGAGACTCACAAGGTAGATTTATTAAAACTAAAATACCTACTAAAATTCCTACTAATCTATACAGGGAGGGCGTTCCACCCCAACTACTAAATCAGCAGAAAGGTATCGGAAGACACCTAAAGTGGATAGTCCTACTTGGAAATCAAGGGAAATCCTTTTTGGAAACCAATTAGTGGAAACCATAGGGAAATCAAAGCGGTCTATTCATAAAGAAATTCCACTAAAGGAACCTCAAGCTCATATTGAGACTGAACTTAGACAAGAGGAAAATCAAAAGGATAAAACCTCAGAACCACCCAACCCTCCATTTGTCCAAACACCTAAAGACACTACTTTTTCAATAGTAGTTGGTCCAAACTTAGTAGATTTTGTTGATCTTGCACAAGTAGATGCACTTTTCGAAAATTCTGTGAACATAGTCATCTCACAAATTGAGACAACAACGCTAGGACCTTCAAAACTGGATTCCCATGTAGTTGGTAATTCTTCTCCTAAAAAGAAAAATACTCTTCCTGAAACAGAACATTGGGACATCCCATATTCACCAAGAAAGGAACCACCTAGGTATTCTCTCTTTGGCAATCAAATCTTCATGGAGGAAGAGAATTAATATCATGTCCGACAAGATGAAGGAGAAGGAGAGGTTAGAACTGAAGGTACCTTCGGGTTCCCTATCTTAGACACTGCACAAGATGTGACTATGAAAAACATCCTTCCCTCCTCACTACAAACCTTTTATGGGAAGAGTAGTGAGGACCCAGACACATTCTTATTTGAGTTTGACATTTTTTGTAGGAGTTATAATTACCTACAAGATGGCCAAAAGCTAAAACTCTTTCCTGCCACATTGAAAGATTCTACTCTTCAATGGTTTATGGGATTAGGAGAATCTAGTATTGGAACTTGGGAAGACATGAAGAATGCATTTCTCCAGAAATATCAGGACTACTGTAAACCTAAGGACTCTCGCAATGATATTTTCAAAATTCAACAACTTGAAGATGAGAGCCTAGAACACTATCTCGAAAGATTTAACTATGTGTTACATAAATCCAAATATAATGATCTTTGGGAAGATGCAGTAAGAACACTCTTCCTCAAAGGAATCTCAGAAGAATTCTTAGAAAACATTACTCTAATGGTAACAAGAGACATTTCTCATAAGTCTTTTGCACAAATTTGTGAACTATGTAGGAATTACCCTAGGAGCAGAGGGAAAATTTGAAAACATTTTCAAGAATATTATGCTAGGAACCAAAAAGGAAACACATCCGGTCCTGGTGGAGTTACAAGTGTATAGTTGGGAAACCTATTAGAAAGTTTTAAAACAAATATCTTCGGAGCTATAGGTTCTCAAATAGATACGCTACAAGCTAAAAAGATATAGGATGAAGTTCATGCAGCAATGAGTGTTTTCTATCCCAGGTGTAGAACTAAACATCCTCAACGAGAATTTCCATTGAATAATGTTTTAGATTGTAACCTTTGTACATAAGAACATCCAACTGATAATTGTCCATTGTTTCCTGGGTTGCAAGCTATATACAAGAGTATAAACTTTGGTGAAAGATCTAGGAGGCCTTGGAAACCTAGAAACCAACCATCATATCAAGATCCATCACAAGTTCCACCCTATTACCACCCTTATCAACTTCCTCAACAGTGGAACACTCCAGGTTGGCAGAATTGGCCACCACAATACCCTCCTCAGAATGCTCAACAACAATAATGGCCACATGGATGGAGAGGACAAGCTTATGCTCAACCACCTCCTCTTGTGCCCAACTATCATTACCCACCTAATATTCAGCAACTTTTGCCTGTATTTGTACCTCCTTCACTACCCCCAATCCCAAATCAACCTCACCATTTCTAGAATATGAATCCTCCAAGACCCACAATACTACCTGCACAACCGATACCAAATCCTAACAACAAACCAACCCAAGCTCTTAATAACACTGGGTTGTTACCTCTTCCATCATATGCCATTTCGACTGCACCAATACATGGGATTCAACTGCGGTCTGGAAGAGTTTTGCAAGATCAACCCAAGTCATCAGTTGTTATCCGAGAAGTAAATGAAGAAGACATACCTAATGAAGTTTTGAATGATGTCACTCTTGAAGATGTGGTTATTCCTAACTCTTCAACACACAACCATAAGGAAGTAATTACAAAAGGTGAGTTAACTACTCGATGGATGGGTCCATATGAAATTGTGACATCTTTTGATAATGGATCTGTTAAAATTAAAACAATTGATGATTCTCAAATTTCCCTTTTTGTAATTGGACATAAACTTAGAATTTATCATCAACTAATATCTAAACAAGATTTTGTGCAGAATGCCTTACAACAGAAGGAGATGGAGCTGGTAGAAGAGGAAGTCATTCCTCTTTCTCCTGGTTCTTGAATTATTTTGGGTTATCTTCGTTTTTATATATGTAAATATGTTTTTGTTTTTCAATAATAAGAGTCATTTATAACAACTGATTGCATTTTTTTTTTACAGGAAATTCATTATTATGATTAGCTTATGAAATTTTGTTAATTAAAACAGAAAGACTCTTTTCCCTTTTTTTTTTTCTAAACTTTATATAACTTTATTTGTACATATGTTTTTGTTTTGAATAAATTCGAATCATCTAACAAGTGGTTTTGTAGTTCAATTACAAGAACCTTGTCCTTATAATAAGCTCGTGTAATATTATCTAAAAAGGAAAGTGCTCTAAGAATATCATAATGCGTTCTAAATCCTTCTCTTTCAATTATTGTTGAAAATTGAAAATTTATAGTGAAAGATGAGATGTTCTCTATATCCTCTTTAACCACTTTCTTTTATGATTTTGCATATGGTATTTGATTCAGACATGTACATTTCTGATTTATCATTAGAACAATTGCTTAAGATCTATCATCATGATTTTCAAAAGCTCTATCTTACACCTATGGACTACAAGTTCATCCTAGATTCATTATCAAAACTTGTCTCTTAAGGAACTTTTACAAGGTAGCCCAAAAGTGAGTGATATTTCTATTTTGTGGGGAACGTTATTGACATTTTATGAAGAAGATAGACTGAGAGGTCAAAGAATAGCTTTAGGTTATTATCTTTTGACATGATCTATAATCTAGGACATTATAAGAAGAGTACTCATAAGGTTCGCTTTAACATTTTGAATTATGTGTTTAGTAGGCTTAGCAAACTCTAGTGCCAACCAGCTTCCTTTCAAAAAAATATATATGTGTATCATTATACGAAGCAAACCCTCCGGGGTAATGAACTAGCTCACTGGAAGCGGGTCCATGCTAAGTAACATCTTACACAAGGAAGCTCGATAAATGCAAGTAAACCCATCGGGGTACTGAACAGGCTCGCTGGCAGTGGGGCTATGCTTGCATGGTACCAAGATAAACCCACCGGGGTATTGAACAAGCCTGCTGGCAGCGGGTCAATATCGGGTAAAAGAGGTTCGGTTAATGCATCGCTATGCACATGGCTCATAAAAACCACTAGTATACAAACACATGTTTAGGACAATTATTTATAGTTTCATTACATAATGACTGTAAGCTGAACTTGGATCTTGTCATCTAATTCAAACAATACCTAGGATATGACTATCCTAGAAATGGGACCCATAACTATAGAAATTTCACAAACTCTATGGTGAAACTTATCTATATTCTTGAGATGACAAGAGATATTTACAATGAGTCATGGATGACTAGTTTTCCTATGGCATTTTTCACATCAATTATACTATCATTCTTCATGTGGACTTCTTAAGCACTGTCATATTCTTTTGATGCATGTACATATCTGGATCATCTACATTTATTAATTAATATCTCATTTTCTTACAAAAATTATCACAGCATTTTAGAAGCTACTGCCTAAACCATTAATTGAAAAATATTTGAATATTAATCAATATTACTTGATGGCTTGAGGACATGCCATATTTTTGGTTTGGGGGAGATTTAGAACTGTTTTTACTTTCTGAATATTTGTGAAAAAATTTATTTATCTCTGACAAAATGATAGATGTTTTCAGGATAATGCAAAAAGCATAAGGAAGATTGTTCTGATCAATGACAAATAAAAAAGAACGCAACTAAAAGTTCCAGAAAAGCAGGTTTACAACATCTCTTGTGTGCTGACAAGTTCCAGGAAAATCCTCTGCATAATCAGCAGCAGTTAGATCCATCAAAGCACGTTTTTGTACAAAGGTATGTATGAAGGGTTGAATGAAGGGTCGAATGACGAACCAAATGAGCTGATGAATAAGGCAAATGAATAGCAATCTGAATGAAACCATAGCTTGTAATAATATTTATAAGTGTGCTAAGATATTTAATTTTTTTTATTATTGTTGACATATCTAATCAACTAATCATGTCAAGGATCAAATTAAATATCCTTTTTGCATACTCATTTTGTCTCATTAAATGAATTGGTTAATTATGCACCAATTCATATGGCTATCATGCGATCCTTATCCTCCATTTTTAGATTTATCGTTCTATCTCTCATTCATTTATTAAGTCATCATGATTTTTATGTGTAATTATGTTTCTAATTTCATAAGGAGGATTACGTTCAACCTGTCCAAAGTTTCACTTTGGACATGGTTGAATACATCATAAGCCATACAAATTCATAATTACATAGTTCTATGGTGTCACACGATTCAAGGCAGTCGAATGGTAGTGTATCATTTGAACATGCCAAATCTTCCCCCATGATCATTCATCCGCTCAAACAGATCTCAATTTAAACTTACCCCTACGTAAATTCTGCTTCATCTTGCTCATTCTATATCCACCCTAAACCTATCAAGCTCCATCACCTACATTGTTTACACATTTCCTCTATCATTTGCATCCCTTCAAACCTTTGTTCAAAATGCCAATCCGTCACGAGCCTGGTAGTTACCAGGACCTCCTTCGTATCCCCGAATTCAAGGAATTCCATGAAATATTCCTATGAGATGGATGGGGTCCATTCCTTCACCTTTTCCAGGGTTACGACCATGAGATATCCCTTCTCTTTGCAAAAGAGTTTGATGGAAAGACATCCAAGATCGGCCATCTCACTTTCCCTGTGACGGAGGAATCCATCTCATTAGCCATGAAAATTCCCAAGGTAGGTGCCTGTCGGCACAAACATCTCTTTCTTCCACGGACGGAGCTCAAGTTTGCCCTTAAGGACGAATATCAAAATGTTGTTGGCACCAAAGGGTTCCACAGAGAATGGGTTAAGCCTGAGTGCCTCGATCCAATGACTATCATTATCCATTTGATTACCTGTGAAGGTAAGTACACCATCTTCAAATCTTGCCACCGTAGGTTACTGACACATTTTGTTAAAGATCAGGCTCTTAAATTCCCCTTTTATTTCCTGAAAATCCTAGAGAAGATGTCAAGCCATTTTAGGAAGAATACCACTAACCCCTCTAGAAGCTTATACCACCACTGTTTGATCAAAATACTAATCACTCACTAGTTGGAAGGAAAGGGGCAAACCTGGGAACGCTTCGTCTTTGAAGTCCTGAACCCTCACCTAGTCAAGAAGGCCTACTGTAAAATCCCCTACCTCTCGTAAACGTCATCGTTTCCTATCCCGTGATAATGAGCCGACCCAAACCTCTGCCCGAGAAGAAAAGGTTACCAAGTCTGTAATATTTAGTGAGGGTCCCTCGGGGGAAATACACCCTGATCATGCATCTTCTCTTGAGCATGTCCATGGGGACACCACCATGGAACTCCCATTATTTTCACTCATACCCACAAATTCAAGAAAGGCTAATCGCGACCAGTCGATCGACCCAATCTTCGTCTAGTCCGTCGACCAGACCATTGTTCAGTCCATCAATTAGTCAGTCATTGAGCCAATGCACCCAGACAATCCTGACGACCAAGTAAAAGACCCTGTCTTTGAGTCCCCTCTCCTCATGTTGGCCAATTTATCAGCCAGTTTACTTAAATACCCTGTCTTGGAGCCTGCCTCTGCACATATTGAAGATAAGGCCCCTGAGGCACACATTACACCTGCTGATCCTGAACCATCTCTAAGGGGGTCAATCCATCAAAAGGGCCCTGTGTCTTTAACAGAAGTATCTTTTCCCCTCCAGTAGACTATAGTGCCCCTGCCAGGCACTGGGTCTCCATTCCTTTTATGTAAGTACCAAGTTCTTCCCAGTTTGTTCTCTGGAGAAAAACCAAAGATTCAACCGTCTCTGTTTCTATTTTCTAAATGATTAATTGTATGCTTCTATATAATTACATGTATCTGCAATTAAATAAACATAATCTTAAAACTTTTCATTCTACTCTATTTCTTTGACATGCATAATTGGAAAATAACAGAAAAATACCTTCTATTTAAGCTGGTTCAGAAAAATACCTGAATCCGTCGATTTTCGGTAAGATAAGAAGGTTTCTGTAATGGATTCTGTAGGTTACCTTAACAACCCGAAATGATGTGTCCACCCTGCCGATCAGCTATTATCGTGCTGACCCTAGGAAATCAACGGATTTCCTAGCCCCGGAGCCCACAGACCGATAATCCCGATAACAACTTTCCATCGAACCCTTTCCATCGTAATATTTTGCTGAGTTAACCCCCTCCTCAGTCTTTTCCTTTGAGTTTCCCACCTCCTCAAAGCTTCGAGTTAACCCCCTCCTTGGCATCGAGTTAACCCCCTCCTCGGCATTCCTCCTCTTTCACAAAAAAAAAAACTCACAGTTCTCCCACAATAACCCCCTTACTACTTTGTTAAAATCCCTCTTTATAGGAATCCACCTCCTTCCTAAAGTCAAACTTCCTTATCACTCCACCACCCTAGCTGTCGTGGTCTTTTGAAGGTACAAATCATTAGTGCATCCCCTTTTTAAGGCAAAAAGGTGGATTATATATTATTTTTAAATCATCCAAGTTCTCTCGAGCAGTGGGACCATTCAATAATTCATTTAAACAAATCCTTTTTAATCTATTTTGGAATGATTCCGTCCCTTAATTTAAACGAATAATCTATTTAATAATTTATTCGATCCATTATGTTTTTATAAAAGGGTTTATTATTTTATTATTGATTAAATAATAACAATAACAACAATGATAATTAATAATAATAGTAATTCAATAAATTGTGAATAGAAATTAAAATGTTTATTTGTTTAATCAATAAGTGTCAACATAGTACTTCTATGTATAGTTAATGAAATATACTTAATGGTTTATTTAATCATGATCAACAATTATCTAGCACACTCTTCTAGTATTAATATTCATCTATCATACTTCATATTGATGACACCTTCATTTGAGGGTACTTACAAGTAACGACTCTTATCTTAATTGTTCATTACAATGTTCACATACAAGATTAATTAACTTATTTTATACGTTAGAACTTGATAATCTTTTACTAATTAAATCATTCATTAAATACTTAATTGACTTATCCATGATACTTATAACATTGTTAAATCTTGATAAGTAGGTTGTAAACCAATATTATTGCGCATGTGCATAATGTGCATGCGTGGCCAGCGTATGCACAAGACAGACATGTACTATAAACATATGTCATACATATATCCTATGCATAACAGCTAACTAACACTAATAATACTTTATGCAAACTGAACAAGTATACATTCATCATAATATTACTAAAACATCATCTGTTATTTTATCAGTTAACCTTTAAGATTTCCTTTCGTTATTTTTATGATTACATTTGATCAATTATTCAGGTGCAAGGGGAGCTACCTACTACCACTAACTCCAGGTCAAGGAATACCCAACCCTCACAGTACTAACTATCATATCCTCCCATCCTAACCTACTGCCACATCCTCCCTATCCCTCCTCTGCTAGTACAAAAGTGGATGCCGGACTCATCGACCTGACCACATAGAACTTGAGAGTGATAGCATCGGCTGAACAACGGACCTATCCTCTCCTAGCAGGCATCTGACCATCGTCATCACACATACATGGGGAGCATGTCTCAGCACGGCCCTCCCACGATCTCAGGTATCATAGGAACATAGGGTGGGAAACACATCCATCCCTCTCAACATACTCGGCCTATGCCATTATCAAATCATACTCTGCTACTCTCGAGATTATCGGTCTATGTCATCGTATCGTCAGTTTCGGTTGCTAAGGTTCCCTGCATGGATAAGCTCTTATCCATATATCAGATCAAGTATCCGACTATCCCATAGCCCTCGTGTCCTGTAGGTTAGTATTCCGCAGAATACACATTTTATAACAAGCATTTCCATTCGATCACCACTTGATCCATATCATAAACATCATTTTATTTCACGTCACAATTTTATCACATCACAGGTATGTATGGAATATAACAGTTCTATCAATTTCATCATAGGATGGCATCCATGTACAACGCCATATATTTCACATTTCATCAATGAAAACGCTAAGACATATATTTTCCATTCTATCATTGTCTGATCCATTTTGTCAGCATCATTTATTTCATCACATAAAATCATCAAATCGATCACAGCATAATGACCACATCATATATATCACATTTCCTCCAGGACGATTATCAAACATACACTGTCATTATGAAATAAAAGAATCTCATGATAATCATAACTTAATAAATGCATGAATATAGTAACATCATTAACACAGTAGCAACATATCATCATGTCTATCATGCCGAAAATATAGTTCACTCTGTCTAGCTGAGTCCAACAGGTAATAAGCAATTAAAGTGAAAGGTGTCTAACTCGTAAACATGCCTAGTCAAAATATGGTGCGTTACATACACCCACCCTTCAGGAAACTTCATCCCGAAGTTATGGTCATAATAATGCAGGGAAATTCTTGACACATACTCTCTTCATTCATGCAAGTAGCAGGTGTTGGCCATACTTGTCCTACTTAGCTTTGACTTGACCTAATATGTCGATATTATCCTATGGCTTTGTTTCTTTTATCCACTGATGCGTATTCTAATAATTAAGAAACATTTAGATTAATCCTTCTATTGAATCTCTAGAATCCATAAGGTTATAATCAAGTGCTATCCGCCTCAGTATCCTACTTCTTACTGTTTATCAACATCCTTCAATGTTATAACATCCAGAGAGGTTTACTCATCACAAAAGCTTATATTGATCCAACTACCAAGGACCCTTAAGGTTTGCATACCTCTCTTAGGAGATGAAGGTCCCTGTTATTTCATCCTAAGGTCAAACATTATTGTTACCTTAGTGTTAATAAGCAATCTGCATGCTTGATAACCATAAGTATTGTAATCAAATATTAAATTAGGGGAAATATCATTTATTAGAATGTTCTTAGTAACTATATCTTACCAAAATGCTTAAGTTCACTGATAGTATCTGTTAGGGGTTTAAACAACGTAACTTTATTCACGGAGGTGCACATCGGTTCCTATTTTGCCTCCATTATTACCCCATTTACTTGTATTACTACCTCACTTAACTCGGTTGAGGGTTCAGCGCACATTCATTCACGGTAACTTCACTAGTCTCTCAACAATTCACCTACTTTTATATTTTACTGCTTGTTCATTTTGTAATTATTAAATCCAAATTGTTTCTCAATAATATCCCCCTCCATCATGACAATTTGACCTAAGCAAGATTAGCAGCATATAACCCCTATTCTTTTCTCGCACACACCTAGTTCCCTCAATCTCTTTTTCCACTTACTATATTGAAACATGATTAATTGCACTTTACACATAGAAAATTTATGGTATTGATTTTAATACGTAGATATCTCCTATATCTTAATACTAATTAAATTTTTTCCAATAGGGGAATCCATTTACACATACCCAGATAACTACACATTATCACTAGACATGGGATACACATATAATCTTACTCCCTTTCTTGACAGTTTGTAAAGATGCCCATTCTCATCAATAATTAATTTCATCATTTATCATAAATTGGAAGTGCACTATTTCCCCTAAAACATAGTTTTATTACCAATTCCACGTACTTGATCTATAACAGTTGTTGGAATATTGGTCAAGTGTTATTGACTTTCAATTATCTCCCCCTTTGTTAGCTTCCTACCATGTCCTTACTCCATTTACTACCTTATTAGATTTGGTTAATACATCTCTTGTTTCTATCGATGATCTTCCCCTTATAAATAAATGTATAACCTGTAGATCCTATACATAATGGGAGCAACACAATTATCCTAGTCACTGATAGTGGTAACCATCATCCCTTAATATTTGAACGCAAATGTATATTTATTCAACAATTCAATGCATTATTAAACATAAGTGGACTCCACTATTATATTTAACTAATAGTACTAGAACACTTCTTCATTCCTTACAATCTTTAAGGTATACCACCTTGCCATTTCACTTACCGGTAATAAACAATAACAAAAGTATCATAACATCATTAAATTAGGAGGACCATTATTGTTTAAAAGGTTTTCGTGGCTGTTTCTTATCAAATACAATTATTATCGTGTTTATTTATCATCCTCATTTTCAAACCAATATAATTTGTCGGGAAACCATTACTTCTTCAATTTCTTAAGAATCTCGTAGCTAGTTTTGTTCCCACCCTTACCATTGTAAAGGTAATTACTAGTATTTATCCTAGCAATCCATTGTATTTGTACATCACCACTCTTCCTACTCGCACAAGCAACCTTTATGTACTTTGTAAAGACCTTAGTCTAACCCTACAAGTTGAATGAATACATCATTACTTAATATGTTCAATCATACTAGAACTTCATAACAACTGCTTTAATTGAGTTAAGTTGAGGATTGTGTTGAGATTCTTATGACTCTCTTATTATTGCACGAGATCATCACTATATTAGGTAGGATTAATCCAAAATTTTCTAAAAACCCTGTTGCACTGTTACACCAATATTTAACTCAATTAGTCTAAGCCATGTTCCCCTTTAATAAAATAGTCTTTTAATAAGCTTTATATGTAATCTCCTGGTTTACGTGCGTGGTGTTTCCATAATGTGATTCCAAAAGGATACCTATCCTTATATCCAACAAATTTATTTCCATCCATTATCTTATCTAAATAATATGTAATGTATTTTTCAAGTCTCTCTCTATCTCTGAGCTTCATAACATTTCATATCTTATCCTTTCCCAACTGAAATACCTGTATATTATTACATTTATTATATTTTTTTTTTAAGTGAAAATTCTATTTGTAACCATAATTATGAGGTGTTCATGAGTTTTCACTTTAATTTGTACTTTGTACCAAGTTATCTAGATACACACACATTGACGTTTGTGTACTTTGCTGTGGGGACCTAGGAACTCACAATTCAAACACCACTCCATGTTTATTTTACCATATTCTCTTATTCCTCATAAGCAAAGTTTGAGATGTGGTCGACCTAACAAATATCACCTTCACATAACCACTAAGCATGTCAATTACTTAACTTGCACAACCATTTAATAAAACTAAATGATGTTACTTAGCATTGCAACTAATGCATTCTATGAATTTCATTACTAGAGTTAAAACACCAATTTTCCTTTCTTAATTGATATAAAAATCTCCACTCTTTTAATACTCATTTGAATTATTCTAGATGGTTGTAGATGTTAGCTTTTAAGTTGATTTTTCTACGTAAGTGAATGTCTTAGACATTTAGCATGTATTTCTTTTCATCATAATACTGTCAACTTAGCTTAAGGTAAGCTAAATAAGGTTTGCATAGGAAACAATAAATTTTAAGTTTATTTCAATAAAATTATGCAAGCCACTGTCATCATAAGTACCCCATCCTCGTACCAAATTTGAAATGAATTTTAGAGAAGAAATATAAGAAAATAAAGGAATTCGTTTCTACCTTGTCATTTTACATCGTGAGGAAAACCTAATGCAGTGCTCCTTAAAATGCCTATATTTATACGTATGTGCAAGGAACAGTTTTGTTAGGGTCAACGTGTTGAAATCTATGGTCGTTTTCATTAATGATTTTGTTATGTAGTGAAATTAGCGTCATAGCATTCAGCTTGCCATGCTCATTTTAACGGTTCCTTGCTTTCAGATTAGGCGTTTGTTTCGTCTCTTCGACCATACATTGAAGTCTCGAAAAAATACATCCAACTTTACAAATATCATAATGTTGATAAGTTTTTTTTTTGTTATATTTTATTTTATAACATTAAGATTTTGACTTATCTCTCAATACATCCAACTTTACAAATTAATCTTTCTATTTATGATTTGTATTATATTTAGGGATTTTTTTTTTTTTTGTAAATTTCATTGAATGTCCAACACTTATAACATATCCATTAATTTCATGCCCTCTATTTTCCTTAATATAATAGAATACGATATTTTTATAAATCTATAAGATACTCTATACATTTATGTATGAAGAATTACCAATTTACACGTACATGTATAACTTTTAATGTTAATGTTGTTTATCTCAAAAGTGTATCAATTCACAATATATAACTATCCCCCCTTTTTTTTTAAACTTACCCATATTTTTATGTCCACATCCATTGGATAATATATATATATATATATCCAATCCTATATTTCGATTTCACATTTATTAGATAGACCTGGTAAGGTTAGCTTTTATTGGAGGGAGTTGTCTTGCACGAGCTTGAGGCTCGGATGGTGCATGTGGGTCCCTATTGGTATTGGTGCTTGGTTATATTGGAGGCCTCACTGGTTAGTTGATAAAATCTCTAAATTTGCAACGTTTTTGATGTTAATGATTCTTAATGAAATAATCAATTCCACAATTGTTAGCTACATGAGATTATTCTACCATTCAAGCTTATTAATAAAGAGATAAAGAGTATGACATATCCTTAGATAAATGGTTGACATGTATGCTCTAGTGACATGGTTACGAAGAAGCATATCATGAAATTATGTTCAAACATTGTTCCCCACTAGGATTGAAATTTTAGACCTATGGCTCTTGTCGAAATCAATAACTATAACCAAATTGTTAAAGAATTAAAATCTATCACTGATCCCAAATGATTTTGTTAATTCTATTGCTAATCCCAATTGAATTTTTTTTTTTTTTATATTAACTTTTAATTCTTAACAGCAATTAAATTAAATTAAATTAAATTAATAAAATTAAATAAAAAATTAAATTATATTAAATTAATTAATTAAAAGATATTAAATTAAACTAATTGAATTAAATTAAATTAATTAATTAAAAGGAATTAAATTAAATTAATTAAATTAAATCAATTTAAAAGACATTTAAATTAAATTGATAATTTTTTTTTTAAAACAATACAAAAGAGGTATGGGCTTAGACTATCTCCTTGGCGTTTATTGTGAATTCTTGGAGGTATGGGCTTGGAGATCATTGCCCAAATGAGGTTTCACGAAAATGACGAAACTAGATATGGTTTGACTTTGAAACACGGATTACATACAAAACCCTTTTCTCTTTCGCATGGGGGATTGACGCCAATAATAAAAAAAATAATAATACCGTGAGCCAAAGCCCAGTTTTCATCACGTGAGAGATTTGATGCGGAGGGAGGTGATTCGGATGTGGTAAAGTCCATTTGTTTTGGAGGTTTGCGAGATCCGTACAAGACGATTGATGGCTCCCTTATATTCCGCGCTGGCAACTTGCACGGATGATACGGGTGGTTGGTGGTCGCGGGAAGAAACCGCCGTGACACATGTCAAATTTTTACTCATCCGCATACAAGAAAACGGTATGTTAAACCGCTTATGGGGCAACGCGGAAACCGCCTTACGTGGCGTCAAACCTATTCCCTATATATGGGAGAAAACGGGGTTTTATTGGCATTGAAGGTATGCTCGAGGGTGAGCTTGGTTCCTGGCCCTAGCAGCGGGCTTAGTGGTCCCCGTTCGACCTGGCAGGTGGCTCTCAGTAGACGCGTAGTGCACAAGAGATGGTGTGGGTTTCTATCGTGACAGGCTTAGACTCTTGATTGCTGAGCTCGGGCTCGACCCGTGGTACCTTTATATGGAACAAAAGAGGAAAGGTAAGCTCGTGACTGACCTGCATAGGCCACCGAGTTCCTATGCGGAATTTCTCTCCGTGTGTAGTTGCTGCCGCCGTTCTATGGTTGTTGGCGTCCTTGTACTCTCCATTGCAGGGTCATAGTCAGGGTTCTGAGAAAATTGTAACTGCAAATTTTCTGGTGTGGACACTGTTTGAGGTAACTTTCATTGCCTATTTAAATTAATCTCGTCAAGGTTGCTTTCCGTCGATGTCGGTCAGGCTAAAGTAACAACAAAAAAAGAAAAGCTCGGGTGCTTGGGCTATTGCGATGTGCGCATGACCTCCTTTGGACTCAACCCGTTGGTCGCTTGAAGGGCTCTTGGTTTCATATAAAAGCCTCGGTGCTGGGCAGATATATACTTTTATATATATTCTCGTGCTGGAGCTGCGCAGGTATGACCTTATATATATATATATTTTCTATATTTCCTAAGAGAAAAATAATTTGTTATCATCTAGCCGGACTGAAATTTTATGTGGTTTGGACAAATTTAGGCTCTGTACAATGAAGGAGCCAGAACAATTCTAGTGAAGGATGTGGGTACTCAGGGATGCCAACCCTTTTGGCTTACATTTTTTTCCATTCTTCCAATGATTTTGATCAATATGGATGCTCAGTCTCATATACTAATGATGTGCATCTCTATAACAGAATGCTGCGAGCACAGCTTACTGTGATACGTGAAGAGCTCCCTGATGCTACCATTATATATGTAAATACATTTGATATTGTCTATGATTGCTTTGTCAATCCCACTAAATATGGTGGGTATATTTCACTCTGATCATGCTCCCTAACATTTTGGTTTCTAGTGAATTTAAAATATATAAACTCTGTCTTGTTGCTATGACTCAAGATTTATTCTTATCAATATAACTTTGGAAAGAATTTTGTTTTAAAAATTGCGCAAAATTCTTACTGAATCTGGAAAGAATTTTGTTTAAAAATAAGTACAGTTTTGGTGAATTTAGAGCAAGACGTTTGAATGACTAATCTTGATCTGTTGTTTTCGTGTTACAGGTTTCAAGTTCATTACTACGGCTTGCTGTGGAATTGGAGGCAAATATAACTATAATTATGGAATTCAATGTGGATCAACAGGAACCATCAATGGTAGCTCTGTGACGGCAGAATCATATTCTAATCCAACGTCCTATGTCAACTGGGATGGAGTTCATTGGACAGATGAAAGCAACAAGATAATCACACAGCAGATATTAAGTGACAAATATTTTGAACCTGCCTTCTCCATTGCTGCCCACTGTGATCTCCAGCCTCTTTAACAAGTTTCGACATATTGAAACTTCAAACCCATTCTTTTAAAATTCTTTGAAGTCCTTCAGGCCTCGCCTATTTTTCACCATGAAACTGAACTGTTGTTGGATTTCATGCATCGCTGGGTTCAAATTTGAAGAAATGGTCCTTAGGTATTAGGTATGAATGAGGGTTTTATTTGTGGAAATTGATTCTTCAATTGAAATATGTCCTATTGGCAGATTGTCTTACGTGTTCAGGTTGGATACTACAAGATGCTTGTTAGCACGATAGTTGTTTCTGCTGTAACTGGAATTAAGATATATCCTCTTTCCCCTATCAGCTCATCACTATGCATATTAACAAATTAGAAATGCTTCTCTGAACCACTATAATAGCTGTGTTGGAGAATTTACAACATTTTTTTTTTAGTTGTTCATCATTTGCAGTGAAACTAATTTCTAGCAATTTTTGAGTTAAAAACCTTATAATGTATGCTATTTTCTTCCCTGTAGATTTGAGTTTGTTTGTAGCTCTTACGCTCTGTTGACAATTTTCAGTTACAGTGGAGGATATTATTTTTTTTTTTTTTTTTCAGCCATCATATTGGTTTGTCATTTTCTAGTAAATTTTACTAAAATTCCAGGTGTAGTTAGGCCCTAAGGTCTCAGTGTCTGAACCTTGCGCTCTGATACCAAATGTAGTGCCCCTGCTAGGCACTGGGTCTCCATTCCTTTTATGTAAGTACCAAGTTCTTCCCAGTTTGTTCTCTGGAGAAAAACCAAAGATTCAACCGTCTCTGTTTCTATTTTCTAAATGATTAATTGTCTGCTTCTATATAATAACATGTCTCTGCAATTAAATAAACATAATCTTAAAACTTTTCTTTCTACTCTATTCCTTTGACATGCATAATTGGAAAATAACAGAAAAATACCTTCTATTTAAGCTGGTTCAGAAAAATACCTGAATCCGTCGATTTTCGGTAAGATAAGAAGGTTTCTGTAATGGATTCTGTAGGTTACCTTAACAACCCGAAATGATGTGTCCACCCTGCCGATCAGCTATTATCATGCTGACCCTAGGAAATCAACGGATTTCCTAGCCCCCGAGCCCACAGACCAATAATCCCGACAGCAACTTTCCATCGAACCCTTTCCATGGTAATATTTTGCTGAGTTAACCCCCTCCTCAGTCTTTTCCTTTGATTTTCCCACCTCCTCAAAGCTTCGAGTTAACCCCCTCCTCGGCATCGAGTTAACCCCCTCCTCGGCATTCCTCCTCTTTCACAAAAAAAAAAAACTCACAGTTCTCCCACAATAACCCCCTTACTACTTTGTTAAAATCCCTCTTTATAGGAATCCACCTCCTTCCTAAAGTCAAACTTCCTTATCACTCCACTGCCCTAGCTGTCGTGGTCTTTTGAAGGTACAAATCATTAGTGCATCCCCTTTTTAAGGCAAAAAGGTGGATTATATATTATTTTTAAATCATCCAAGTTCTCTCGAGCAGTGGGACCATTCAATAATTCATTTAAACAAATCCTTTTTAATCTATTTTGGAATGATTCCGTCCCTTAATTTAAATGAATAATCTATTTAATAATTTATTCGATCCATTATGTTTTTATAAAAGGGTTTATTATTTTATTATTGATTAAATAATAACAATAACAACAATGATAATTAATAATAATAGTAATTCGATAAATTGTGAATAGAAATTAAAATGTTTATTTGTTTAATCAATAAGTGTCAACATAGTACTTCTATGTATAGTTAATGAAATATACTTAACGGTTTATTTAATCATGATCAACAATTATCTAGCACACTCTTCTAATATTAATATTCATCTATCATACTTCATATTGATGACACCTTCATTTGAGGGTACTTACAAGTAACGACTCCTATCTTAATTGTTCATTACAATGTTCACATACAAGATTAATTAACTTACTTTATACGTTAGAACTTGATAATCTTTTACTAATTAAATCATTTATTAAATACTTAATTGACTTATCCATGATACTTATAACATTGTTAAATCTTGATAAGTAGGTTGTAAACCAATATTATTGCGCATGTGCATAATGTGCATGCGTGGCCAGCGTATGCACAAGACAGACATGTACTATAAACATATGTCATACATATATCCTATGCATAATAGCTAACTAACACTAATAATACTTTATGCAAACTGAACAAGTATACATTCATCATAATATTACTAAAACATCATCTGTTATTTTATCAGTTAACCTTTAAGATTTTCTTTCGTTATTTTTATGATTACATTTGATCAATTATTCAGGTGCAAGGGGAGCTACCTACTACCACTAACTCCGGGTCAAGGAATACCCAACCCTCACAGTACTGACTATCATATCCTCCCATCCTAACCTACTGCCACATCCTCCCTATCCCTCCTCTGCTAGTACAAAAGTGGATGTCGGACTCATCGACCTGACCACATAGAACTTGAGAGCGATAGCGTCGGCTGAACAACGGACCTATCCTCTCCTAGAAAGCATCCGACCATCGTCATCACACATACATGGGGAGCGTGTCTCAGCACGGCCCTCTCACGATCTCGGGTATCATAGGAACATAGGGTGGGAAACACATCCATCCCTCTCAACATACTGGGCCTACGACCTTATCAAATCATACTCTACTGCTCTCGAGATTATCGGTCTATGTCATCGTATCATCAGTTTCGGTTGCTAAGGTTCCCTGCATGGATAAGCTCTTATCCATATATCAGATCAAGTATCTGACTATCCCATAGCCCTCGTGTCCTGTAGGTTAGTATTCCACAGAATACACATTTTATAACAAGCATTTCCATTCGATCACCACTTGATCCATATCATCAACATCATTTTATTTCACGTCACAATTTTATCACATCACAGGTATGTATGGAATATAACAGTTCTATCAATTTCATCATAGGATGGCATCCATGTACAACGCCATATATTTCACATTTCATCAATGAAAACGCTAAGAAATATATTTTCCATTCTATCATTGTTTGATCCATTTTGTCAGCATCATTTATTTCATCACATAAAATCATCAAATCGATCACAGCATAATGACCACATCATATATATCACATTTCCTCCAGGACGATTATCAAACATACACTGTCATTATGAAATAAAAGAATCTCATGATAATCATAACTTAATAAATGCATGAATATAGTAACATCATTAACACAGTAGCAACATATCATCATGTCTATCATGCCGAAAATATAGTTCACTCTGTCTAGCTGAGTCCAACAGGTAATAAGCAATTAAAGTGAAAGGTGTCTAACTCGTAAACATGCCTAGTCAAAATATGGGGCGTTACATAGACTGTGGATAAATTAACCGAGGACGTAGCAGAGCTAAGAAGCCAGAATGAAAAGTACGAAGACATCATTTATGGGCTTCGACAAGAGAACAAGGACTTGCGTTTCTAGGTGAAATGTGTGGAAGATTTAAATGAAGCCAAAACTGCCTCCAACCTTTCTCTCCGTATGAAGCATGATAATTTGAAGGACCAGCTGCAGAAGTTTAGAGCTAAAATCACTTCCTCGTCTAAGTCGAAGGCAGCTGCTACCACAGCCTGGCATTCTTCCTAAACTTTTCTCTATTTGCTCAGTGGGACCTGGCATATCTCCGGTTTGGGGGAACGCTGGTGTCCATTTTTGTCACTATTTTTGAACATCAAACACACTCTGATTTGCATTACTTTCACCATTTTTGATGTAATAAGTCATTCTGCTTGCCATTCATACCGTTAAACAGATCAGGTATGCGTATATTCACACATCACATGAATTTTGGGTAAAAATCATCATTCTATGATTTATTGATGTTTATTTGATATTTTTTGGCTTGCTTGGAAAATATATTTCATTCTACAGGTTGTGGCTCTCAAACAAACCTCCATTCAGATGCATATTCACATTGCAAACGATTATCCGTATTCATCCCGCCGTTCAGACCCACATTCAACCCACGAGATCATCGATTGAGATATTCTCGGGCCATTAGAGAGCAAACCGTCACATGGGTTTTGTTTAGAACATGGTCCCTATGGTGCGTGAGATGGTGTTCTGGAAGATTCGCTCTCCTGCACGCTCAGCTCGATAGCACATTTCTCTGCAACGTCAAAGGAAGATCAACGTCTTAACACCCACGTGAAGGAAACCAACACCTTGGAACTTAGTAGATGCTCGGTGTGCCATCATGAACTGTTATGGGGACGTTCCTTGGCCATGAGCTTTCACAAGCTGCTAAGCCGAGCCGTTTTGTGGCATTAAGCCTGCCTATTATTGGAGCAGTCGACCACCAATGGGTCGACTTGATCTACCTATTGTAACTCTGTATATATAGACGTCTCTCTGATTGAGACGAGTTAGTCAATCAGTCAGGCCTTTTCATCTTTAGTCTAGTTAGTCTTTTCAGCTGCAAATAGACACAGAAATGTTGTAAATCGGTTTTAAATTAATATACCTCTCTCTAGTTTTATGAAATCTTGGTAGCATGCGTGATGACTGATTGATCAAGGCATGGCCTCTGATTGCTGAGAGGGGCCCCTCAACAACCAGTGGTCTTCCGTCTATGTATATAATTTGTTTTTGTCCTCTGCAGATAAGTTGTGTTATTTGTTTAATTTATGTATTTATTGTGTATATGATATCTTCGTTTTGTAACGTATATGTTGTTTTGCTTCTTATGTAAATAATACCTCTGTTTTATGATCTATATATTTTGCTTACTGTTCATGTTAATGCTATTTCCATAATGTAATTAGTGACCGGTCACACTTAGCACATTTAGTTTACTTAGTTTGATTAATTTATTTAGTTTGCTTAGATTGCTTTTAGTTCTGTTAATTACAAATACTTAGAGGTTAGTTAGCTTCATATTCCAAGTTCCTTTGTAATTAGAATTGGTTCTGTTAGTTTCTTTCCTGTGGCTATAGGTTAGCTTTATTCATATCTCAATTTTGTTTGGTTAGGCCTTATAAATAGTTTATTTCCTTTAGATAATGATTAGTATAGGTTGCTTCTCGTTGCTTTAGCTTCTAAAT
The DNA here is from genome assembly GCA_027924585.1 of Larix kaempferi. Classification (NCBI taxonomy): domain Eukaryota; kingdom Viridiplantae; phylum Streptophyta; class Pinopsida; order Pinales; family Pinaceae; genus Larix; species Larix kaempferi. The sequence continues at coordinate 255,027 of BSBM01000861.1, read as the reverse complement.
AGTCGATATATTGCTTTCCATTTCACTATAGGATCATATGCATTAGCCAGCTGGTAGTTAATATCATCCAGTCTTCTCTTCCCTTAGTCTAGATCGTTTTCTTCCATCTGGACTGTCATTCGAACAACCATCCGGATCGTCATTCGGACGTCAACACTTTTTGCATTGTTTTTATGCTTATTTAGACCCTAGTTTCTTAGGATTTTAACTATAATATTTCGTGCTTTTAATTAGTAGTCTTAGATGTAATTAAGATCTTGTTTTACATTGAATAGAGTTTTTAATTAAGTTTCATGATCATCTTTAGTTTTCATTCTATTTTCCCTTACTTTGCTTCAGTCGTTTTACAAATTACGTTTCTTTTATATCTGGTTCATTAATGCTTTACTGTTACAAAATTTATCACTTTCATTCTTAGGGTAGATTACTATATATTCTTAAGATTTATTTTGTATTAGAGTTAATAATTTCATTCTTCAAGTAGCTTAGTTTTGATAGTTTCTTCGTTAAGATTAAGATCAGTTTTCCATTTCACATAGATAATGAAGATGTTCATAGAATAGGGTTTGGTTCAGAAATAAACATCTTTATCATGTTTTCTACTTGATTCTTTATAACACATCTTTATCAAGTTTTCTACTTACTTCTAAATCAAATTCAATCCTAGTAAATATCTTTACGAAGTTTTCTACTTGTTTCTAAGCTACATTAGTTTCATCCCATTTTTCCTATAGATAGGAAATAGATCACAATTTTTAAAGTTAATTGTTGTTGGATAATATTTATTTTACATTTATTTGTAGAGGTTAAACTAGACTTGCTTCCATTTTGCTTCCTTGTTACATTTGAAAGTCACTTTGACACCTTCTGTCCCATCCCCATTACATTTGATACACTTCCTCAGAATCCCAAAGGAGAATGGAATTAGGTAGTTCAGTGTAGTCTAGAATATTAATTAAATACATGAATCATTGCTAAATTTATTAAGTAGTTGTAGTCTTGTTTTGAGTTCACATAGTCTCCTATTCTTTTGTTGTTTTTATACCTTTTCAGTCATCGTCCCTAGAGTAGAATAGTATAGCCTTATACTATTCTGATCTGTTGGTTTAGCTAGGTTTAATTAGTTCATTTGTTGTATTTTTGAAGTTTGACTCGATTTTTCATTTTGAAAGATATTTCGATCTTTTCTTTATTAAAAATTTCTAAGGTCTGACAAGGCGAAACTTAGGTGCCATGCTACCTCAGCATATACTGTGCCACAACTTAAGATCACCAACCTTGGTCGATAATTAAATATTTGCTGATTCCTTAAGACAATACAGACACCCAACAAGCACTAAATTCTTCAAAACGATGAACTACCATTTTCCTTTTCTTTTGGTATAAGATATCTTTTTTAAAATAGGTGGATACCCTTTTATTGAGTAGAAATTGTCTTATCACAATTTGATAGAGAGATACATGATATGATTACTATGCATTGTGATTATTTACATGTTAGAAAAATAAAAAAAAATATATTAAAAAGTATATGCTTCTAGCATGAAAATTATGAACAAATTGCATCATGCAAAACTGCTTAGTGAAATACGCCATCTTTCATCGTGTATTACATGGAGAGTGGAATGTCGAAATGTCCATTTATTCCGAGACATGATTATTATGGAATGAGATTATTTAAACATTAGAAATATTAAAAAATGCCTTAGAGAAGTACATGTTTATGGAATGAAAATGAAGAACAAATTACATCATCTTATTGAAATATGCCATTTTCATCATGTATTGCACGGAAAGTGGAATATCGAAATGGCCATTTTTTTTTCTTGTGGCCACGGTATGTGATATTCTTAATTTGACTTTGCTTAGTGACCTAAACTGCACAAGTTTTATGGGCCTACCGGTACCATCTACGTGCCTTATATGTCTTCTTCGAAAATGTGAATGACCATAAATATTAAAAAGACGCTGCATCATATTGTTGAAAAGTTACATCGTATTTATGAATTTTGAATAATAAAAAAATAATTTTATTAAATACTTACATAAGGAATGGAATATGTAACTATAACTATATGTAATATCCTAAATTTTGTTGATTTTGTTTTTTTTATATTTTGGGCGTAAGCCCCAATGCATACGATTTATTTTGATGATATATATATTGGGTGTAAGCCCCAATACACATGTTTTACTTTTATGATATATATTGGACATAAGCCCTGATGCACATGACTTACCTTTGATTATAGATATACATATTTGGGCATGGACCCTGAAAGATGCAGATTATTGTTATGTACTAGGCATAAAGCCTCGATGTACTTGATTGATGTTATTATATGATTGGGTGCAAACCCTAATATACTGAGGTGATCTTGTTATACACTGTGCAGTGTTCTGATATGCATGACTAACTTTTATGATGTGTTGACCGTAGGCTCTAGAGCACATGGATGACCTATGTGCTCGGTGTAAGCCCCGATGTACATAGAGGAATTTTATTATGTGCTGGGTGTAAGCCTCAATGTACATAGAGTGTTGGGCATAAGCCCTAGAGTACTCCAACTTGATGTTGAGCATAAGCTCTGGAGCATTAGATCTTTGGCCATTGTATCCTTAGGTGTATCTTACAAATACATCCTAGCACTAGTGTTGAGCGAGGATCTCTGGAATTGCACTAGCGTAACGCTCGTTGAAGATTGTTGAGCATAAGCTCTGAATACCACTCGGGATTACTTTATTTAAAAAGGTGTTGAGTTGAGGAAGGCTCTGAATTGCACTAGTCATCATAATTATTTCATATTGACTAACTGATTCATTACTCATATCATCAAGGACTGAGGAAACTACCACAGAAAACGAGGTAATCCCACATGCAAAAGGGGACCTAGAGTTACCTAACCTAGTAGACCTTCTGAACCTACCAATAGCCTTGTCAAAACAGTTGACCCTATTCCTTTAATAAGCATCAAAGATTATAATGCTATATAACTACTTGGTTAAATCAAATTGATTATTTACAAAGAGTCCCACTTATGTACTAAAGTGGTATGCAAAAGATATTATATATATAGATATGGTTATAAAAATTATAAAAATAATAAAAAGTACATAGGTAGATAAAGTAATAGATATATACATATACATATATATATATATATATATATCCACTTAAATGGATTATACTTATAACTAATCCAATGCATATAAATTAATTAAATAAAATATACAGTTTACAAATTAGTTCAAAAAGAACTAAGTAAGAGTTCTAAACAAAACTGGAGTTTATTAAATACACTTTTAAATTATAATTTAAAACTGAAAATCAAACTGAAGTTACAATTAAATATTATTATTAAATGTCATTCCAAAGGATTATCTATAAAAGCAGTGACAAATTCCAAAAGGAGGATCTATCTATCTTATTATCATTCTTCTATGGTAAGAAGAGAGAATTTGTCCCATAAGCCTGGAAGAGTAATTATTTCAGGACTGAATTGAAAACCAGTTGTTTGCCCTAGGTTCTCTAGTTTTCCTCTTCCATGTTGGAGATAGCTTGGGGGGATCTGATCAGAACCAGGAGCAGTTCAGGGTCATGGTTGGGAGGAACATGGTAGTTCCAAAGTTATTCGGTTAATCATCCTATAGGTCATCTAAAGCATATTGTTTCCATTAAATCAGTGTTTAAGGTGTGCAGGTCCTTACTAGAAGAAGATTCAAGCTGCAAAGTTCAGGTATGAATTATTTTTATGTTTTCAATTTATTATAGGCTGAAAGTTAGAGTTTAAATTACGGTCATTTTCTTGTCCATAGCAATCTGGTTATATTTATGCATTGGGAGCATGGGCTGAGGCATTGGCTCCTCGGGTCAATTATTAATTAGCTTAACATTTAAATTTAGAGTACTGCTTACAAATAAAATTTAAAACCCTTCTTTAAATATAGGGTCCAAGATCTAGTAGAGCTAGTAGTGCTAGCTTGTGCTAGATCTCTCCTTCTTCAAACTACAACATTAAAATTTCCCTAGAAATACTTTAAAGCAAAATCTTCGCTGAAACTTCTTTTACAGCATGATCGCTTCATCTAAAAAGATCGATTCTCCCTTTAATTTCCTAGAATCTTAGTTTTCAAATATTAATAAAATAAAATTTCGACACAGTGCCAATCATTTAAAATAAAATAACAATTTAACAATCTATCTCTTGGACAGAATTATCGTAGAATCTCACCCAACCTAAATCACACAACAGTACAATAGAATCGAAGACCACGGAATCATAATATTTTTTAGGGCACATTTTTATAAGGTTAAACTTGGACTTTCCAACACGGTTTGAACCTAGGTTCGAGCCATCAATCAATAGACAATCAAATGCTTAAATAATTAACCCAAGCTACAAAGTGGATTGTTATTCAAATCTTGCATAGCCATTAACCAATAAAAACGAATTGCGATTTTAATGCTAGGGCTCTACCCATAAAAATTTACATAAGAACATTCTACAATCAAAATTAACTCAGGACCATTCCTTCTTACAGCCAATGTAGAAATAATAATTTATACAAAAATTTTATCTCCCAGCCCAAAAGCGTTAAAACACGATCTACACAGAGGTTGTAACTCCCTAACTGGAAACACAATAGATTTAAAAATACCCCGAAGCTTTGCTCTCGGGATGAACATAAATAGATTTTATATAATTGAGGTCATATTATAGAATCTAATCACTATACGCAGAAGCAAGTAAATGCACAACTGGTCAAGGATTTTCCCATCAATATAAATTAACAACATTTCTACCATTCTTTCCACATAGGAGTTTTGCTCCTAGATCAAATGCATAAGTTAAAATGGTTATAGCTAAAACTGAAAACACATAATTTATAATTAAATTATAGAGAGGAGCTTCAGGCTCAGGATCAGAAAAGTTTGATCCTCTATGAAATTCCAGAAAGGAGCTCTCTAGGGCTTGCCAAAGTCAAGCATAGATATTCTAGGGCTTGCCAAAGTCAAGCATAGATATTCTAAAAAGTAAAGAACATAAATACATAAGCATTTTATACTCGCGACAGCGTTAGATACAGGGTTATGCTACTCATTTACCCAACAGAAGAGTCAACAACACTATTAAACAACCAAAATTTCGAATACCCTAAACATTCCAGATCTACCATTTAAAGAAATCACATAGGATCAATCGCTAAGTTCCACCAAGGCTTGAAACCATTCATAAAATATATCTACATATCAGACATGGACCAAAATGAGAGACTCCATATTTATTATAGAAATTATAAATACCATCAGTTGAATTGTACATAGACCAGGAGCCAAGTTGGGCCTCCTCTGTTTCAGAAAAACACCATACAGGATTCAAAACGAAACTAGCTTATACATAAGTCAAGATGCCCTTACAACAAGTCTGCCATGAAAACCCCAAACTAAAACATTACATTACATTCCAAAAAAAAAAAACCTGAATGGTTTAACCATTCTCATCTCCTACATAGTTGGAAAAACAACCGGTTCGTTTAAACATTCACATAAGAGGAGAAATGGCAACAGTGGGCCGGGCTTACCCATGGCCATTGTAGCTATAAGCAACCCTATGCACGAATACCACTCACGCTGAGCTCTAACCTCCAGCATCAATAGCCTGTCAAAAATGAGTTAGGGAGTTAGCCACAATATTCATTAAATCAAAGGAAGGGTATTCAAAAGAACTCACCAAAAGGGTAGGGAAACCAAAGAATACCTTAGACAACTGACCAAGCCAGACTGTAACTTAAAGTGAGTGCAGGACTGAGCAATGCTCATGGCCTAGCATTAATTTCATGACCATTTCGAAACCAGAGAGTTGCTCCCTTCTCATCAACGAGCAAAGGAAAGACTACATCCCATGCCAAGAGTCGCTCAGGGCTACCACCATCCAGCTGGGCAGCACATTCGATTGGAAGGCACATGGGTCACCATAAATGCCACCAACCTCCACTACTATCGAAATATTTTATCCACTCTCCATAGTAGAGAGTGTCACTCATTATTCAAAACTCGATTTTTTCACCATTGCACATATAACCAAATATGAGGAAAAAAGGTGTTTTCATCAAAGGCTTTAAGTGCTTGGAAATTCAATGCTTGGATTGGGTTAATCTATGCTCAGGAGAAACAATAGTTATCCAAAATAATCTCAATCCCTTAGATATTCAAACCCAAAACAAATGGAAAAATAACAATGAATTGAGCAGTGGGTTTTGGGCCCTTGGGTCATGCTTTCTACAAACAAAGTCATAGTGAATGAAGGGAAGTAATCCCATGTCAAACACAATGGAAAAGAGAGAGTTGGGGCCCCTAATATTATTTGCCCCTAATAATGGGTTGGTGGCCATACATGGTGATCCTATTTGTACTTTTGAGTTCATGTTGAAAGAGAAGGAATATTTACATAGATAACATGGCCATGTCCAGCCTTTTACATAGATAACATGTCCACGTGGGAGAGAGGGGAAGTCAACACATGTTTCTACTCTAACCATGTCAAATTTCAATCCATACAAGCATAAATTGAAAAAATATCAACGTTGGCCCCATTCGAATGTCATCAGCGATATATAGTACTATTGGTTGGGTGAGTCATCTTTGAGTCCAGAAAGCCTCCCATATCATGAAGGCATGCGAACAGTCTTCCCAAGTCAAATTTCAGTGCATACTGAAACAATTTATGGAAATTTCAATGTTGGCCATATTATAAGGGTTAATCTTCTATCTATAATCCTTAGGACATTGTTCCACCTTTTCAACCGTCTTGGATGAATATAGTCTTCTTGATGTCTACACATACATAACTAGGCATATAAAATCACTACCACTTATAGACTTGGGAGAAAATTGTGTTTCCAGCTCAAGCTAAGTGGATGTCCAAGACATCATTTGAGAAATAATTTTCACATATATAATATAATTAGGGATAGTTTCCTCTAAGCAGGGAGGATTGGTGGGACTTATTCCATGTGATTAAAATAATTGTTGTATTTTATTATATAGTTTTATGTATTTCACATATTCTTTGCATGCACAGCTTTAACAATATCATCTCTAACACTTGCATAATTGCACTCTTATGTTCTCTAGTGTGTTATTATCCTATGATCACATTTATTAGGGTTTTGATATAGTTGAGATATGTAAGGTGAATAATTTGGCATTCATTGAACATAAGGTGTAGGATGTGATTCATATGAGTCAAAATCATATTCAAATTCTAACATAGACAAATAATCCTATTATGAAATATATGGTGTAAAATTTACAAAATAGTAGTGAAGGGTCAAGATTACTTTAAATTAGTAATGAAATCGCAAAACATACAAGGCCTTCTATCACTATTCTTATCTCTAGTTCAAACAAATTGGTGATCCCTTTTCCACACTTACCATGACCCCCACCATCATAATGCAAATAATGAAATAATTCGAGGCCAAACCCTTTAGGATGCTTCTCAAAATCAAGAAATTCACATAAGAAATGCCAAAAAAAAACTTAAATATGTTGTAAAAAAAGGTGTCGAAGGAACCTAATTATTTCCCAAATTTCAATTAAAATGGTTTAAATAGTGGGGATCAACCCTATATCTATGATAATAGAAATATTCCTAGAGATCCCATGAAAATGGATGCATTTATTGAACAATATGTTAGTTGACAAACATACAATATTTGTCGCAGATTCACCATCTAGTAGAACAAATGGATATTACTAGAAACATATGTGATTGAAGTAATCTCGATAGATTCTATATAGGATGAACACTCTAGATGGTACGTGTTCTAAACATAAATCTTGAATTCTTGGCCACAGGATTCACTAATCCCCAACCCAAACAGAAATAATGGGTTGGTGACCATACATGATGATCTTATTTGGAATTTTGAGATCATATTGAAAGACAAGGAAAATTTACATGGATAACATGGCCATGTCTAGTCTTTTTCAATAGATAGCATGTCCACATAGGAGAGAGGGAAAATCAAATTCTATATTTCACTCATAGGAATCTTTATCCCTAGATACCATACCTTTACAACTTAATCTATCCCTCGAAACCATATTTAGAAACCTAATCTAGCCCTAGAAACTTAGTTTATCCCTAGAAATACTATTACAACCCTAGAAACCTAATATAGCCCTAGAAACTTAGTTTATCCCTAGAAACACTATTACAAACCTAGAAACCTAATCTAGCCCTATAAACCCTTTAAACCTAATCTAGCCCTAGAAACCTAAACTAGCCCTAGAAACACTAATTCAACACTAGAAAACTAAGGTTCATCCTTAACACTAATTTAACACTAGAAAACTATCTATCATCCTTAGGGAGTTGTTCCACATTTTCAACCTCCTACAGCCAAGGTTCATCAGTTATTTCAAATGAAATTGTCACAACCTGTATAAATGGGATTGTAGCTTTGTTCCTTCATGCAATTCTAGCGAGGGATTTCTCGAAAAGATGATCAATGTTTCCACTTGCGAATATGTCTAAATAGGGAATGCAAAGCATTGGTGGGTCAAAACCAGATCGAAAGGTACACTTTCACACATTTATTCTATAATTTTGTCATTTTATTGTCTCATATTTTTTTGTGTGAGTCATGTTTGAGTCTCAAACCCCTCCCATACCATCAACACATGTTTCTACTCTAACCATGTCAAATTTCAGTCCATACAAGCAGGAATTGAAAAAATCTCAACGTTGGCCCAATTCGCATGTCATCAGTGATATATAGTACTATTGGTTGGGTGATTTATCTTTGAGTCTGAAAAGCCTCTCATATCATGAAGGCATGCGAACAGTATTCCCAAGTCAAATTTCAGTGCATACTAAAACAATTTGCGAAAATTTCAACGTTTCCCCTGTTCAAAGGTCATTGACATTAGCCACGTCTACTGACAGTACAATGTATTTTAGATGTTCCTTTTAAATTTTGTTTGAGATGCACATTCCCGCATCTAGTGCAAGGGAAATAATGTCGATAAAAAGGTATTGCATGATAAATTGTGCAAGCTTCATCCGTTATTTCAAAATGAAATTTCATCTACAACCAAGGTTCAATGGTTCAAAGATGAATGAGCTTCTCTTGGTTTCAAGAATAATTTATTCTCTATTGAACAAGGCCAACCATGTGAAGGTGGAATATCATATGGCCTCTCCCGTCCCCCTCATATCGCTCTCAATTCCCCAACACTTGATCTACAAAATATAAAATAATCGAAAGAAACATACTAATTAGATTTAGGCATAGAAACTACAAAAAAAACATATAACATAGGATATAAAAAATTGCATAAAACTTATAAAAATGTAATAAACCCACATATGTAAATTATTTAAAGAGGATAATTCATACAAATTAACAATATATATTGCTACATACCTTGTCCAACTCAATATATGTATCATTCTTCTTATGTACTTTTTCATCCAACTCAACATCTATATCTACAGCATCCGATTCAAAAAAAAATTTCAAAGGACTGTCGATATCATCATGATCTACATCAATGTTAGTTTCGAGCATATATTCATCGATACCATCATCAAGATCTGGTACTACATCGTCTCCTATGCCTAGTTCATATTATCCATAATATTCTTCGTCTGTCGACACATCATCTTGCTCTGGTTGATCTGCATCATCTTGATCTTCTTCAATATCATCTTCTTCCTCTACAATGTAATTTACTATCCTTCCTCTTATATCATATCTAACAACAAATGACCAATCCCTCTTACCTGGAACCTTTGAGTAAAAGACATGTTCACACTGGCTTGGAAAAATGTAGAGATTGTTTTTATTTTCAAACACTGTTGTTTTAATAATCGGAAATCCATTCGCATGTTGGATAACAATTCTCTCCTCATCACCTCCATGAAATAGTAATCTATACCATTTGACATCGAACAGAACTAATTTGAAGGAATTAAAGTCACACTCAACTATATCATCCAGATACCCATAGTATTGATTTTCAGTTTCTCGGGGATGTATGTATCTACTAGAGGAAACATTTGTGACCTGGAATACTGTAGTTGTCCCACTGTTGGAATTTTTCCTGTTGTCATCCAACTTTTTGATATGAAATTTATGGCCATTGCACCACATAGCTTTGTGGTGTTTCAATTTCAATATGAAAGACATGTAAAACATGGATTGTCAATTATTAAACATATTTATATAACTTAGAAAGTATTTTAAAAAAACACAACTACAGACACATTAATACAATATAAAATAATTGTATAAAATGGGTGATTTTGCTCGCCTTGCCATCTTTCAGGCCATATGATTAATCTTTTTCCCTTTGTGTAACATCAACATCTCCATGATGATCACCAACATCTCTAACCATTTCAGACAATTGTTGGCATGATAACCTACCACCATGATGTTCTTTACATATGTCAATCCATACCTTCATCCAATTGAGATTGTTTGCAAAGTATAAATGTAGTACCTCCCAATCTCGATGACCTGACTCAAAAAAACATAAATCAACAATATTAGAAATTACTTATAACCATGGTAAATATTAATAAATGAAGAAAGAATACATATTAAATGAGTATGAACATATATTGAAAAAACAAAGAAGGTGTATGTATCATAAATCTACATAGTTTAATTACCTCTCAGTCTTTTCATTCTTCCTTCCCCCAACAACTGCTTCCCTTCAAATTTTCTGATGGAGTTCACATCCCAAATACAATCCACTGCATGCATAGATTGCTCTGCTAACTTAGGAAGATAGTGACAAATATACAACATGGATTGATATACCATATATCCCCTCACCTTAGAACCCTCGGGATGTTCTCTCTATCTAACTAAAGCCTTCAATGATTTCAAGTGCCTCTCCACCATCCACATTGACCTTGTGTTTATAGGTACACACATTTCAATCTTATCAACTAGGTGTATGAGGTAGTGTTCTTGTGCATTGAAAAATGTTGGAGGTAGAAACTTTTGCATTTCACACATTAGCCAAGGGATTTCTCTCTTCTAATAGTTTATATCACCATGATGGATTTATTTCAATGAGAACCATCTACAGATTATGACACAAGAAAATAACAATTTTCAACAAAACATAAACTATAAAACACATGTCATTAAGTACAAGAACAAATTGAAAAGCATTTTGCATATATATTAGTCACCTATATAACTTACCTCATGTATTTTCCAAGATCATATATAACTTGTTTAACATTGTTTTCAAAGTTGTCTGGGAGAAATAGAGGTAGAACATATTGTAACAATAAAAAAGAAACGTTATTTGTTTTGAAATAGACAAAAGTAAAAATAAAATCCAAAAAGGTAAATATGCCGAATATATAAATATGAATAAAAGAATTATTACCTTAATGAATGATGCCAATGATGGGTTTTAACCCCACCAAATTCACCTTTCTTGGCTGAGATATTATATATGTTTGAAGAAAATCCTGTGGGAAATTTAATACTTTGAATGAACTCTTTTACAACATTGCTTTGCTGCTCTGTTAATAACCATGCAAGGTTATTTTGGACTCCATCGCTATTTGATCAAATCACACTTCACATTGCATGATTGGATTCCTCAATGTCAGTACAAATTTTGACAATCTTTTCATTATCCCTCCTGCCATCTATGATTCTCCATAATGTTTCTGTCACATTCTTCCCAATATGCATCGTATGAAACAAATGAGCAATTTTTAGCTGCTTATAGTAGGGAAACCTCGTGAATTGAGTGGGATAACATTTCATTCCTCGTGGAAGCCCATTATTTCTACATTCACGACAATGACATTGATGAAGCATAAAAAAAATGAATACAATAATTATCAAACACAATAAATAAATTTAATAATTAAAATATAATTTCAAAATCAAAACAATATTACATATATAATACATAAACAAATTGCGTACCTTGACGATTTATGTTATACTCCAACCTCCGTAGGCGAGGTGTCATTCTTCGTGGTTTTAATCTAGTCTCTTATTTCCCATTGAAAATATTTTTTTAGTAGTACGAAGCCTATGGGAATTCGACATGAAGTGCCTATACTCATCAAACACCATCTTTTCTAAAGATTGTGAATAACGATACTTCATCTTAGGACCACAAATTGGACATGCAAATTTACCCTTTGTTTGAAGAACTGCAACATATGGATTAATGTCAATTATATGGTGGATTATTAAAAAAATGCATGATATCTTCAAAATAATTAAGAAGTAATAAAGTGCAAGGAAACATTAATACATACCACAAATATGTGTTAGTCTGGGGGCATCGTGAATTGTCCATACAAGCATTCCGCAGAATTGAAATCTCTTTTGCCCAATTGGTTTACAGATGTCATACATAGTTATATCGTTCCATAACTGTATTAGCTCATCGCTAAGAGGCTAGATATATACATTCATATCTTTAACTTGGCACTTTCCTAATTGTTTGAAATTACACATAATTACTACCATGATATGTATATATAAGTAAATAAATAAATAAACTATAGTATGCAAAAAATAAGGCAAATGAAAATGGCACATTCTAAAAATTAATATAGACAAATACCTTGAACAATCATTGTCAACATTATGTTCTCCCTCTTTATTGAAATCCAAGGAGGATGTTATTGTTAATAACAAAAATAGGCCACACCAAGTAAATAGATCTAATCTCTCTGAATGGATTAACACCGTCGACTACCAATGAAAGCCTAATATTATGAGGTTCATCTTTAAAATTTGGCCATTTTCCCTCAATTTCCCTAAATGCATATCCATCTGTAGGCATTCGAAGAAGACCATCTCCACTTATATTCCACGCATGGTAATCCATAAACTGTGTTATGCTTTTGCACCTGAACAGTTGCTGCAAACGTGGAATTATGGGAATATGACGAAGAACCTTTGGAGCAACCATTTTTATTACTTGATCGGTTTGATATCTACTAATATGAAATTCTGAGCATTCATTTTTTGATGCATGTTTTCCATAATATATAATAAGGTCATTAGGACATGCATCTATACTTTGATACTCCATTCCAATGTCTGTCATAATGTCAAGTAAATCTTTATATGTGCGAGGTAAAATATTTGACGATGGTAACAAAAATTCACCTAACAATCTACATCATGAAAATTAACTAGTTAATGAAAATAATATTAATCATAAATATTACATTCTTATTTAACACATTAATTAACGCTAAAAAAAGGTGAAAAGGTCAACCTTTATGTATATCTGATGAAACATATTACATACCTTAGGATCTGTGTCATACAAGTGTTTGAAAAATTATTCATAACCTTTAAGTTCATCAAAAGCAATGTAGTAGAGAGAATATTTGCTCTTGGCCCTTTATAAAGTCGTTTATTTGCGTTTTACATCAAAGGTTCATCATTGCGCCGAGAGGCACCCTACAGCCCAGTATGGGGGAGATCTCGTTAGTTGAGTGTTTGTCGAGTGTTTGTGGAGTTTGTCAAGTAACAAAATAATACAAAGTAAACAAAAAAGAATAATACAAAGTAAAAAGTAATAAATATTATGTTGGCCATAAACAAAAAAGAATAATGCAAAGTAAAAAGTAAATATGATACTTAAACTAGAGACTTTAGAACTTAGGATTAGGTGGTAAATATTATGTGAGCCATAAACAAAAAAAATAATACAAGGTAAAAAGTAAATATGAGACTTAAACTAGAGACTTTACTTTTTACTTTTAATACAAAGTAAAAAGTAAATATGATACTTTAGAGTGTTTGTCAAGTGAAAAAAATAATACAAAGTAAAAAGTAAAAAGTAATAAATATTATGTCGGCCAAAAACAAAAAAGAATAATACAAAGTAAAAAGTAAATATGAGATTTAAACTAAAGACTTTAGACCTTAGGATTATGTGGCTCAATTATTTCACTCAAGGAGCTATTCAACAAGAGGTTTGCACCTAGGGAGATTTGATCCCTCTCAGTGCTTGATAGAGCCTGGGATTTGGATCTAGGTTGGTAAATACCATCACTATCCCTCTCCTCATCTAGTTGACCGAACAAGTCTTGGATCATTTGATTTGTCCCATCATCTTCAACTATGTTATGGTCGTCATCTACTTCCATGGGATCATTAAATTGATCTTCAGTATTCACTTCATGTTCCTCAACTTGTACAACACCATTTCTACTACTACTTGGGGTATTCTGCAAAAAGTTAGAGGGAAGATCTAACTTTATAATGACAAGCAATCATGCAAAATTAGTGCATGTATAACAGATACTAAAACAATATAAAATTTTATAAATACAATCAATATTAAGAAATATAATTAATATGTATATAGAGTTGTTACCATGGGACGATATTCCTTCAATCCCCCATCCATGTGACCATATTTCCTACAATGTTTTCTAGCTATTGTTATTAAAATTCTAACTGGACGTCTCATAAAACAACTATTTCAATGGGAAAATATCTACCATCACCCTTTTCACCCTCTTCATCTCTTTCCCTACCTCTAATATTTTCTGATATTCTTCCCACAAAAAGTATAGTGATGATTATAAAAAAAATCCACTTTTTGCTTGAAAATAAGAGCTTATATCCTTTTCGAACCATCGTTGATATAGAAAAATTGTCGCAACCACTATAAATGGAAACATATTTATAGATTTTAAACCGTCGGTATTTCGACGAACGTTAACCAAGTCAGCATTGACTTCCTTAAACTGTGGCAACCCATTTGGAAATTGAACGGCTACTTTTGTGTTTGTGGCATCGGTCTTGCGACATGAGGACATTAAATGTCGCGATACCAACGAATGCTATATAATACGTCACAATAATGACGATATCGAGGAGGTCAAAAACAAAATTAACGTTTACTCTTGAATTTTTCGACATTTGTCGGAACCCTATAGTCATAATTTGATCCAAATGTACTAGTCAAAAATCGAACACACCTGAGGAGTGCATGGAAAAATGACTTGTGGAGGACAGTTTTTAGATAGAAATGTAGGTATAAGAATTATGGAGGGCTCAAAATGCTAATTCTGGTGGTGCAAATGGTTTGTCGAACAAAGCTACAGTTTGGTCGTGGCGAAGGCTTGAATATTGGGTCAAAACTCTATAAAAAGGGGTGGGACCCGTTTTTGGAGCTCATTTGTATTCTCTTCATCTTTTGAAATCCAAATCCATTGGTGGTGATTTCGAGTGATTTGAGAATCTGATTGCTAAGCTACGAGATCTAGGTAATCCTAAACCTTGTGTTGGTCAGTTCAAGCAGGGTAGTTTTTAGGGGTTGTGTTCCCTAGGGTCATACAACCCTATTTATAGTGTAATGGATATCACATGTGATTTGGAGGAATCATGCATGGTTCACTGTGCATTGTGTGGTTGTAGTGACATTCGGTTGTTCGCTGAACAAAATGACTATTAGTTGGATAGTCACACTATAAGCGTGACCAAGCAGAACAAGACCTACGCGACCAAGGTCATGCAGGTGATTGTTGTACAGTTGTGCTGCGTGTTTTTGTGACTTGTAAATGCTGCACAAATAGCACAGGTTTAGGTAGAAAAAGTCGTGTTAGGTGATGGTGATGCTAGGATGGAATTTTGGATGCCATTATGAACCCAAATGTATTGTTGTTTGTTTTTGCAGGTGTTTGTGACTAATAGATATGACGTACGTCATCGAGTGGTGAGAGTGCCACTATGACGAGTTGGTGGGAGAGCTGGGAGAGGTGGTCGAGGATTTAGTTGGTACCCAAACACTTCGGGATGTGGGGATCTTGAAGCTTCTCAAGTGCCCCCTGCTCCATTCTGCAGAATTTCTGTTGTAGAGGACCATCCAGATGTGGGACCCTGAATGAGGGGTCTTTCGAGTGGGAAATAGGGATCTCAACATTACAAAGTAGGATATTTACTTCCTGAAGGGTATGTCTCGTCGTGGGGCTATTGAGGAAGTCTCATCGTAGATGGGGGGAACTAGAGTATCATCAGTTTATTGGACCAGTACTATGGAGGAGATACTGTAGCGGTGAGCTTGTGGAAGATCCTCATGACTCATATTCATAGCTTTCATGTCCGAGAAGTAGCGATTGTCTCATGCAAGTGTTGCAGGTATCTTCCCCGCATAGGATTACTGGAGGGAATTTGGGTTTGGTGGAGAGGGTGATATATGGGCACCAAGTTACATGGGGGCCTATGTTGCTGAGGGGTCCAAGGGAACAGTTGATGGATGCTTGGCATGGTAGAGGCGAGATGACTTTTCGATATAGGAGCATGTTGTGCTTGAAATGTTTCAAGCATTTTCCCACCTTGAGACCACATGTGGTGGTGCCTGCAAGGGGGCCTCAAAAGCCCCAGATGATGTATTGGGAGTGATTCATACCTCGTGCTAGAAGGGGGGAGATATGCCATGTCTTCACCCCACACTATATGCATGTATGGGATAAAAGGATAAGCTATATGGAGAAGTACCCTTGGAGTGGTATGGACTATCAGGGAGACTCATTTCTGAGTTTGAAATGAAAGAATTAGGTATTATGCACTATTTTCTTGGTCTAGAATTTTGGGAAAGGAAAGATGAGATATTTGTTTCACAAGGAAAGTACACGGTTAATGTGTTGCACAGATTTGGTATGATGGACTATAAGTCCATGTCTACACAAATGGTGTCTAATCTAAAGAAACTACATGATTCAAATTCCGAATCTGATCTAGTGAATGCTACCATGTATAGACAACTCATTGGTTCCTTGATGTATTTGATACATTCTAGACCAGACATATGTTATGCTGTGAGTATCTTGATTCATTTCATGTCTAAGCCAATACATAGACATTGGGTTGTTTCCAAGCATGTGCTTAGATACCTTTGAGGTACTATTACTTATGGACTCAAATATGCTTCTAGTGCTGGAGTGATGTCACTGGGCTATGCCAACTTTGACTGGGGTGGTAGTATTGTAGAATGAAAGAGTACATATGGATTTTGTTTTATCATGGGATCAACTATGATATCTTGGTCCAGCGGGAAGCAGGGCTCCATAGCCCAGAGTACTACAAAAGTAGAGTATATTGCAACTAGTAGCACCTGTAGAGAAGTTGTGTGGCCTAGGAAGCTACTTGATGGGTTATTTGTTGAGAATATTGAGACTATTGTCATTCACTCTAATAATCAAAGATACATTAAGCTCTCAGAAAACCCTTTGTTTCATGACAAGTTGAAACACATTGAGATGAAATACCACTACATCAGAGACATGGTACAGAGAGGTTCCGTAAGACTTCAGTACATTGTTACTGATGAGAAGATAGTAGATATGTTGACTAAGCCTCTGTCCTTGATGAAGTATAGGTACTTCCCAGACAAGCTTGGTATGGAAAATAATTCCTCCCTCCCTGAGAGGGAGTGTTAAAGTTACAACATCATGAGTCATTCTCCAAGACATCCTTGTGTGCCAAGATTGAGCCTCATGTATCGAGGTAGTGCCTTAGGGACCCTGAGTTGGACTCTAAAACTTGGAGTAGAATCTTGAGTTGGACTCAAGAATGACTAAATCCTTATGTATAAAGGTTAAGCCTCATGTACAGTTGAGGAATGTGCTTTGTATGTCAAAGTGATGATGTTGTACAGTCTTTCTTGTGAATACTTAGGTCTTGTGTGTCAAGACAGATCCTCATGTGTTGAGGTGGTTCCTCATGTCTTGAGGTAATGCTTTTCTATTTGAAGCATGGATGGTGTGTGATTTACTACTAACCATGGTCTTAGAGATGGATAAGATATTAAGTATCCTCTAGAGACTAGCCACCACTATAGTCAATTACTTTAGCATATGACCACTTGGAACAATAATAGAATAAGATGATCACATCATTGGAAAAATCTCCTTAGTATATTTGATATGATAGATAAATTAAAGTTGGCACATGTGGACCATGCACATAAGACAAGAGATAAAGATAAGATGTGATACGATAAGAGAGAACTTGATTTGCTCACTTCATTAATGATAAAGACTTTATTTAAATAAGAGAGGACTCGAATTGTTAATCTTCAGTGATGTTAACAAGAAATACTTTAGTTCATTAAAGGATAAATTGAATTGCTCACTTCAGTGATGTTTGCATGTCAACACTTTAGTTAAACTAAAAGACAACAAGGCTTAAGTTGAACTAAATGACAACACTTGAGTTGTGACACTTCAATTACGACACTTGCATGATGGCACTTGAGTTAGCCACCTAATTAAGTGACCTAGCATCCAGATGAAGGGCGAGTTCATCCTGAATTCATAAGATAAAAATAGAAGCCAAAGCATGATAAGTATGGTATTATATGTTATGCAGGATTGATGAATTCAATGTCAGGTAGAATTTTCTCTTGAAGGCAATTCACATTCTTTGTGCATGTGACCAAAATCAATGAATTGGTTTTGTGCAGGATATTATTCTGAGTTCTATTCTTCCATCTTTTGTCTTAATCTGTAATTGCACTTGTGGTTCTTGATATTTCTCTCTTATATTGCACCAGGGGTGCTTGATGTAATATGGTCATTGTAAAGCAATCATTCTTTTATATCTATCAATATACTGAGGAATATTTTGTTGGGGTTTTCTCCCTCATGTTATAGAGGGTTTCTCCATGATAGATCTATGTGTCGACTGTGGATGTTTATGCATATGATTATTCATTGTTTTCAAGTACTATTGTAATTCCGCAATTAAGATTAAAAATCAACAATTCCGAGGATCAAAATTATCTTTATATCTTAACGAGCTCAAAGAAAAAAAATAATATTGCCAAGATTAGAATGAAATATCATGAGCTCCATAGTGAATTTGGGCATTGGACAACCCCTAAGATGCTTCAGGATGAAATCATTTTCCATCTATGCGAGTCTATGAGCGTGGAAGATGAAAATATCTTTCTCTTAGAATGACCAACTTTCACCCACATTAGATCTCAATTCCGAAATATTTGCTCTGACACTGACCTTTCAAACCTTCTAGATCCCCAACACTATAGCGAGCTAGGGACACTTCTTTTTAAGCTTTTTGAGCATAGGAATTGTATTCTTGTTGATGTATATGTAACTTCGGAATGTATTTCATCTGTATATTATATATATATTTATTGTACCCTTATAAGAGATGTGTTATTCCTCTATAAGGAAGTGTCGTCATGTGGATTGACAAGTGTCGCAAGTGTGTGTACTTGCCGATGGGTTATTAGAACACCTTATGGGGTCGGCCCTGATTAATATATAATATAATGTGGGTGTATCCAAGTAGACAAGTTGGCCCCAATAGGTCACTGGGAAAAAAGGTGAGTATAAATAGAGATAGGAAATCTCTATTTTACTCACTCGGAAAAGCAACTATCTCTCTCTCTGAAAAGTGGCACACTAGTGAGGAGGAGGTGGATCATCTACTAGGAGACTATCTCAGTATTATTTGGTTGTATTTTGGTTGAGCCATTGCTCTCTCTATCTCTGAGGAAGTTGTGGGGTTTTTCACCTTAGGGTTTTCCCCACGGAAACTCTGTGTCTCTTGTCTCTATGCTTTTGATTCTTGTGATGCTTGTGATGCTTGTCATATTATGATTGTCATGCATTGATATACTGTAGATGTTATTCTCTCAGCAAAGATCCTATAGTATTGTGATTTAATACTAAAAATCTAACATGGTATCAGAGCTTAACTGAGAAGAAGACATTTTGCAGTGACGGAAGCTTGTATTCCTTGTTTATTGGGTTTCTCTCCATAGATTTTTGAAATTCAGTATAGTAGATTGGATCTACTCATCAAGATGCATCTATCTGTCCTATCAGAATTCAGTTCCTAGCATTTTCAGATTTGGCCCTAAAAATTAGGGTTTCCACAAAAATAGGAATTTCTGGAAACGGAAGGTATAGCTGGAAGCTCCTTGCAAAAATCGAAGGTTTGAGCTTTGGATCGAGATTTTTTGGCTGGGTAGATCTCTAAAAAACTCAAACCCTAATTCAGGGCTCTCCCCTGAACCCGGGAGGACAAAAAGGCAATTTTGAAGGGCAAGACCTTGCTGATCTCAAATTCTGAATGTACTAGGCTGATCAGCTCTCCAGGGCACATCTTTCTATCCTTTCGGAATTTTGAAATTCACATTTTGAATTTTTAGGGTTTCTCTGACAAACCCTAACCCGGGACTAGATCCAGTTTTCAGCACTTCAAGTGGTAAGTTCTAAATCTTTTCTATTTCCATTTGAAGTACTCTTAAAGATGTCTCTTCACACCAAGCTTGAGGATAAGCTTGAAGGGGCTGATAACTTCCGAGCCTGGAAGTATAGGATTGGGTTAATCCTGGAAGAGAATGAGTTGGACTCATATGTGAAAGAAGACATCCCTATCCCAGAGGATGAAGAAGCCAAGGAATTGCACAAGAAGAACTTGGTCAAGGAAAAGAGAATCATTACTGATTCTATCAAAGACCATCTCATACCCCATGTGTCTTCTCTTAAGACACCCAAAGAGATGTTTGAATCTTTAACCAAGCTATTTGAAGGAAAGAACATAAATCGGAAGATGACCCTGCGGAACCAATTGAAAGCAGTGAAGTTCCAAAATGGAGAAACCATTCAATCTTACTTTTCAAGGGTCTCTCAGATCAAGGAACAATTAGAAGCAGTAGATGAAATGGTGGAGAATGGTGAGGTGGTGATGACTACTCTAAATGGCCTACCCAGGTCATGGGATTCCTTTATTCAAGGAATTTGTGCAAGGAAGAAGTTGATCTCCTTCAGTAGACTTCGGGAAGAATGTTCTCAAGAAGAAGCTAGACTTATAGCTCGTGAGGAAAAGATGGGAGGAGAATATCAAGCTCTTGCAGCTCACACCAAAAGAAGCAAAACCAAGAAGGATCACTCTCACCACAAAAGAACTCATCAAAGGAACAAGAAGGACCTAAGATGCTTTACATGCAATGAGAAGGGTCACTATGCTTCAGATTGTCCCAAGAACAAAAGGGATAATAACAACAACTTCAGTAAGAAGAAGAAGGGAAGCAAAAGAAGATTTCATGCTCATGCTGCCGAAGATGATGAACCCCCATAGAAGAAGGCTAGGGCAGAAAGTGATAGTGATGATGTCTCATCAAGTGAAGAAGAGTATGTTCTGATCTCTGCTCTTACAGGTACCATCTCCCATGGATGTAATGATTGGTTGATTTATAGTGGGGCCTCCAAACACATGACTGGGTTCAAGGAATCTTTTGTGAACCTTTCTGAACATGAATCACCCCATAAGGTGAAACTTGGGGATGATTATCAATACCCAATCAAAGGAAGTGGTGAAGCCTCCTACAATCTAGATTCTGGAAAATCATTGAAGATGAAAGAAGTACTGTATGTACCTGGACTCAAGAAGAACTTACTCTCCATCTCTGAATTGGATGCAAAAGGTATGAGGGTTGCATTTGTGGATGGCCAAGTCCTAATGTGGCCAAAGGGAAAGAACATAGATGATGCAGTAGTGATTGGAGAGCAAGAGGGAGGCTTGTATAAATTGAAGGGACAACCTGAACATGCCATGATACATGAATCCATGGAGCCAAGTGAACTTTGGCATAGAAGACTTGCTCACATGCACTATAGGGCACTTCCAATTGCAAGCAAGGTAGTAGAGGGTCTTCCTGAAATCAAGACCAAACATGAAGGTGTTTGCAAAGGATGTGCAAAAGGAAAGAACACTAAGAAGGCTTTCCCAAGCAGTGAAAGCAAGGCAAAAGACATTCTGGAAATCATCCACTCAGATGTATGTGGCCCCATGTCATCCAGTTCCCTAAGTGGGTATGTTTACTATGTATCATTTATTGATGACTTCTCCAGGAAGACTTGGGTATACTTCTTGAAAGGCAAAGATGAGGTGCTTGACAAATTCAAGGAATTCAAAAACTTGATGGAGAATCAAACTGACAAGAAGATCAAAACATTCAAATCCGACAATGGTGGAGAATTCACCTCAAATGACTTCAAGAAACTTTGCAGTGAATCAGGGATTAAGAGGGAGTTGACTGCTCCTTATAATCCTCAACAGAATGGAGTTGCAGAAAGGAAGAACAGAACTATCATGGAAGCAGCAAGGGCAATGTTGCACGATCAAGATCTTCCTATGCATCTATGGGCAGAAGCAGCCAGAACAGCTGTATACGTGCATAACAGAACACCCCACAAGATATTGGACAACAAGACACCAGAAGAGGTCTTTTCTGGTAAGAAACCTGAAGTCATCCATCTCAGAATATTTGGTTGTCCAGTATATACTCATGTCCCAAAAGAGAAGAGGACTAAACTAGATCCTTCAGGAAAGAAGGGCATCTTTGTGGGTTATAGTGAAAGCTCGAAGGCTTACAGAATATACTTTCCAGGATTCAAGAAGATTGATGTCAGCAGGGATGTAACATTTGATGAAAACTCAGCATTCATCAAATCAAGGAAGACACCTACCGAAGTTTATGAAGAACCTAAGGAAACAAGATTTCAGGACACTACCATGACTGAAGCAGTTCCAAAAGTTGTTCGTGAGTTTGAAGATCCACAAGAACCTGTAGATCCACCCCATGAGGATAACTCTCACAAGAGGAAACCTGTATGGGCTAGAGAGCTCATTCATGATGCAGAAAGATTTGGCATTCCAGAAGAAGAACACAGAGCAAAGAAGAGAACCAGATCACACACCAGTTATGTTGCCTTACTCTGTGACATTATGAACAAAGAGCCTTCCAGTTATGAAGAGGTAGCAGAAAAGAAAGAATGGAAGGATGCTATGGTTGAGGAATACCAATCAATAATGAAGAATGATGTTTGGGATGTTGTCCCAAGACCTAAAGAGAAGTCTGTTGTGACTTCCAAGTGGATCTACAAAATCAAGCATGCTGCAGATGGCAGTGTGGAAAAATACAAAGCAAGATTCGTAGCTTGTGGTTTCTCTCAAAAGGAAGGAATAGATTATGAAGAAACCTTTGCACCTGTAGCCAGGTATACTTCCATCAGAACAGTGCTTGCCCTGGCTGCAGCAATGAAATGGAAAATACACCAGATGGATGTCAAGACTGCTTTCCTGAATGGTGTAGTAGAAGAGGAAGTATATGTGGAACAGCCACTCGGTTTTGAAATACATGACAGGGAATCATATGTATGTAGATTGAAGAAAGCCTTATATGGCTTGAAGCAAGCTCCCAGAACCTGGTATGGTAGGATGGACAGTTTCCTATCTAGTTTGGTCTTTACCAAGAGTAAAGCGGATTCCAACCTTTACTACAAGGTTGAGGAAGGGAATCCTGTGATTCTACTACTGTATGTGGATGACCTATTTGTGACAGGAGATGACAGACTGATTACAGATACTAAAAGGAAGCTTGCAGCTGAATTCGACATGAAAGATTTGGGAATGATGCACTATTTCCTAGGTATGGAGGTGTGGCAGAGTGCAGGTGGGATCTTCCTTGGTCAAGGGAAGTACACAGTAGATATCCTGAAGAGATTTGGGATGATGGATTGCAAGGCCATGGCCACACCTATGGCATCAAATCTGAAGCTTCTATGTGATGCTTCATCTGAGCCGATTGATATCACTATGTATCGTCAGATGATTGGGTCCTTGATGTACCTGACGAACACGAGACCAGACATTTGCTTTGCAGTGAACACATTGAGCCAGTTCCTGACGGATCCGAGGAGTGTTCACCTGGTTGCTGCAAAGCATGTTCTGAGGTACCTGAAGGGTACAGTGGATTATGGGCTCAAGTATGAAGCAAATCAAAAGTTTAACCTACAGGGTTATGTTGACTCAGATTGGGCTGGAAGTGCTACAGATAGGAAGAGCACATCTGGGTGCTGTTTCAATATGGGATCAGGTGTGATCTCTTGGTTTAGCAGGAAGCAGTCCTGTGTAGCACTGAGTACAGCTGAGGCAGAGTATGTTGCAGCCTGTTCAGCCAGTTGTGAGGCAGTATGGCTATGGAAGCTACTGTCTGAGTTATTTGATCTCCCGTTGGAAGCTACTGGTATCTTCTGTGATAACCAGAGTTGTGTGAAGCTGTCTGAGAACCCAGTGTTTCATGACAGGTCGAAACACATAGAGATCAAATATCACTATATCAGGGATATGGTGCAGAGAGGAGCTGTGAAGCTTCTGTATGTTGCGATGGACGAGCAGATTGCAGATGTGCTGACGAAGCCACTAGCCAGAGTGAAGTTCGAGTACTTCAGAGAGAGGCTTGGCGTTCTTCAGATCGAGGACACTTCGAGGAAGAAGTGATGGACACATTTGCTGAATCCATTCCAAGCATGTTGGAAGGAGGATCCTTCACATGGCTGTGGATGTAAGCGCTGGATGATGAGCATCAGGATGATGTTCTAGTTTCTGCTGGATATGATCAGTTGGATCATTTTTATGTATGTATGTACGCATCATGTGGATGCTGGATATGATCAGTTGGATCATTTTTATGTATGTATGTACCCATCATGTGGATGCTGGATATGATCAGTTGGATCATTTTTATGTATGTATGTACGCATCATGTGGATGCTGGATATGATCAGTTGGATCATTTTATGTATGTATGCATCATGTTGGATGCTTGGACCATGTATCTGTATATGTATCAGGTGGATACATTGTATGATCAGGTGGATCATGTATGGTGATATGTATCATGTATTTGTATCAGGTGGATACATTGTATGATCAGGAGGATCATGTATGATGATATGTATCAGGTAGATACTTGGTATGCATCAGGTAGATGCATTGATGATCAGGATGATCATGGATGACGAGCTTCAGGATGTTGCTCCAGATGACATGCAGCAGGATGTTGCAGTGATGATCAGGATGATCATGGATGACGAGCTTCAGGATGTTGCTCCAGATGACATGCAGCAGGATGTTGCAGTGATGATCAGGATGATCATGGATGACGAGCTTCAGGATGTTGCTCCAGATGACATGCAGCAGGACGTTGCAGTGATGATGATCATGATGATCATGGATACATCAGGATGATGTGTGGTGAGTATCAGGTTGATACTCTATGGCCATGGATTAGGTTGTGCAGATGAGCATGTAATAGCGCCCTGGGAGATTTGCAGATGGTCTTTCGAGGTTTTGCCTATGGCATGTAATATCGGTGCCCTGGGACATCTGGCAAATGCTCTTTCGAGGTTTTTCTCTGGGAGGACATGTAATAGCGCCCTGGGAGATCTGCAGATAGTCTTTCGAGGTTTTTCCTATGGCATGTAATAGCGCCCTGGGATATCTGGCAGATGCTCTTGCGAGGTTTTGTCCTATGGCATGTAATAGCGCCCTGGGAGATCCGATAGGTTGGGCTGTGTGCCCGTAATCAGTCCTGGGATGCTCTTGCGAGGTTTTGCCATGACCACATGTAATAGCGCCCTGGGAGATTTCAGGTCGGAGTTGTGTACCCGTAACATCCTGAGATTCTCTTGCGAGGTTTTGTGGTGGACCACATGTAATAGCGCCCTGGGAGATTTCAGGTCGGAGTTGTGTACCCGTAACATACTGAGATGCTCTTGCGAGGTTTTGTGGTGGGGTCACATGTAATAGCGCCTTGGGAGATCCTATAGGTAGAGCTGTGTGCTCGTAATAGCCTGGGATGCTCTTTCAAGGTTTTGTGACGCACGTAATAAGTCCTGAGGATTCCACAGTATGGCCAGTGATGACGAAGACCTGCAGGTGGTGGGCCTACATCCAGTATGAAAAAGGACTGGCTCTGTAGAACTTCCTATGACGAGTAGAGACAGAGATTGGTTGAGATAGTAGCAGCAGTGACAATGATGATGACGATGCATCGATGATGATGATCCAGAGAAGAAGACTTGTCTAGCAGATCTGTGTCGAGAAATACCTTCCTAGTTAAGAGGGAGTGTTGATGTATATGTAACTTTGGAATGTATTTCATCTGTATATTATATATATATTTATTGTACCCTTATAAGAGATGTGTTATTCCTCTATAAGGAAGTGTCGTCATGTGGATTGACAAGTGTCGCAAGTGTGTGTACTTGCCGATGGGTTATTAGACCACCTTATGGGGTCAGCCCTGATTAATATATAATATAATGTGGGTGTATCCAAGTAGACAAGTCGGCCCTAGTAGGTCACTGGGCAAAAAGGTGAGTATAAATAGAGATAGGAAATCTCTATTTTACTCACTCGGAAAAGCAACTATCTCTCTCTCTGAAAAGTGGCGCACTAGTGAGGAGGAGGAGGATCATCTGCTAGGAGACTATCTCAGTATTATTTGGTTGTATTTTGGTTGAGCCATTGCTCTCTCTATCTCTGAGGAAGTTGTGGGGTTTTTCACCTTAGGGTTTTCCCCACGGAAACTCTGTGTCTCTTGTCTCTATGCTTTTGATTCTTGTGATGCTTGTGATGCTTGTCATATTATGATTGTCATGCATTGATATACTGTAGATGTTATTCTCTCAGCAAAGATCCTATAGTATTGTGATTTAATACTAAAAATCTAACAATTCTAAAGAAAGTCAAATAATCTTTACCTTGTATTTTCTCTTAAGGTTCGATAAACCAAGTTTGGTCTCATTGGACATTATTATTCATCATCATCATCGTCGTCATCATCATCATCGTCATCACTTATTTTATTTTTATTCATCATCATCATCGAAGTTACTTATTTTATTTTACTTATAAATTAAACATTAAATCATAAAACTTAGTATTATTATTATTATTATTATTATTAAATAATTGTTGATTGATTTAAATATAATTTATATAAAAAATAGATTATATATAAAAACAAGTTACTTGTTTATTTACTTATAAATTAAACTTTAAATTATAAAACTTGTTCATATATAAGGGGTCGCATCAGGGGTCGCATTCTGGGTGCCTTCAATTTGACTTTTATTGCGTTGATCCCCAAGAGGGATAAGGGAGAGATCTTCACGGATTATTGATCAATTTCCCTTTGTAACTGCATCTACAAGATGACCGCCAAATTCATTGCGAACCGGATTAAGGGTATTCTGTATAGAGGAATTTCACTGGAACATCACGCTTTCCTAAAAAGAAGACTTATCCATCATGTTATTGGTGCGGCACATGAATTTTTACATTCTGCAAAAATAAATCGGTCATCCATGACTATCTTCAAGATCCATCTTAGAAGGGCATACGACCAGGTCAACTGGATGTATATGAGACTGGGCCTTTTACAATCGGGTTTCCCACTATCTACGGTCAATTGGATCATATATTCGGTCCATACTGCTTCGTTTTCCATCCTCATCAATGCAACGACCACGAATTTCTTTCGAACAAAGGGTTCCCTCTGGCACCTCTACTTTTTATTATGATCGTGGATGGTTTCAGTCGGGCTCTTATTAAAGCTAAAGATTCTATTATGTTTATGGGTTTTAAATTTAAATTTGGCTTAAGAGTGACCCACATTTTCTTCGTGGATGACATCCTAATTTTCTATAATGGGTCACGAAGGGACATGTGATTCCTGATAAAAATCCTTGACTTATTTGTCTTAGTTACTGGTATGTCTATCAATTATCACAAATCCTTTTTTTATTCTATGCTACTGATCGCGGAACAAATTGAATGGATATCCCAATCACTTACTTTTGCGGTGGTTAATGTTAATGAGGGCCTTTTATATTTGGGATACACGAATGACATCCTAATTTTCTCTAATGGTTCACGAAGGGATGTGTGCTGCCTGAGAAAAATCCTTGACTTAATTGTTTTTAGTTGTTGGTATGTCTATCAATTATCGCAAATCCTTTTTTATCCTATGTTATTGACTGTGGAACAAACTAAATGGATCTCCCAATCACTTCCTTTTGCGGTGGCTAATGTTGATGAGGGCCTTTTATATTTGGGATATAAGATCAAACCCAATTATTATGGCCTTAAAGACTGGAAATTAATGGCTAGTTGATCGGGTTGAAAGGAAGACATTACTATGGTGTAACACTAAGCTATCCAAAGGAGGCAGATTGACTCTAGGGTTGATCCATCAAGCTCGTTCACCATTTTTGGCGAGCGAAGTGCCAAAAATTTGTGTTGCGGACCCTTGATTGAGGTCTTTTAAAGCCCTCAATCGAGGTATTAAATCCTCGATCAAAGGTTTTAAAAGACCTCGATTGCGGAATTTAAAATACCTCGATCGAGGGTTGAAACAAGACCTCGATTGAGCTATTAAAACCTCGATCGAGGGTTGAAGCAAGACCTCGATCTAGCTTTTGAAAATAATAAAAAAAGGCCCACAGCTTGTTTTTTAGCCCCTCGATCAAGGTATTTGCTCGATCGAGGGCTTAAACATTCCTCGATCGAGGTCTTGTTAAAACTCTCGGTTGAGGTCTTGTTAAACCATCAATCGAGGGCTTAAAAAATAGGTCGAGACCCCTTTTCACTATACAATGAAAGTTTTGTCTGCCTTCCAAAGGGTTAAACCATGTCATTAAATGCACATTAATGGTCGGACTTGATACCATTGGATTCGTCAATGAATCCTCTATCCAGATACATAAAATTTACGAATTTTTATCTTAGTATGTCTTTTGTTTTTAAATTTGTACTAAAACTTGCCCTAAAAAACCCTATCAACAACTTCGATTGAGCCCAAAGATAAATCCACAACATTCAAAATACACATCCAAAAAATTTGAAAAAATACACAAGCACTATATAAATGCGTCCTCTTTAAAAGGGTATTTTTTAGTTTTTCAAATTATGTAAACAATCAAAATATTTCGTGCACACACACATATTTGTGCAAAATGTGCCTGAAATATTCATTTGTCAGTTTTGAAAAATAATAATAAATATAATTTTTCGAGAAAAATTAAAAGAAAAATATGTAAGCACTAGTGCATTATGTCTAGATCATGTTCACATATTTCAATTTTTTTAATTATTACTTTAACATTAAATTATCATGCACACACACAAACTACTTGTTAATTGCTTTTCAAATTTTTAAGTACACACATTTCAGTAAATGAAAATTCGACATGATAAATGGCATTGGTATATTTCGAAAAAAATATCATTGGAAATCCAACATAATTCTCTATATTTTGTTTTTCAACCGCATGTCAAAATTCATTTGGAAAACATGAGTTTCGAGGGCTTCAATTTAATACATTGGTAAAATTTCCGTTTTTCACCATCATATTTGGCCAAAGAGAGTTACCCATCTTCATAGAATCACCCTCTAGTCAAATCTATCCTCGAGTCACTCTTGGTTTACTGGATGACTATGGAACACATCCCATAAGGTATTTTTAATTCCATCCGTAAAGTCTATAATAATTTTATATGGAAAAAATATGATAACACTCATTCTTTCCATTGGACAGCCTAGGATGGGATCACCTTCCCCAAGTCATGTTAGATTTAAACCAAATAGACAAGCAAGATCTCTGATAGAAACACAATCACAAGATAACACACAATATATCCTGGGAAACCCTCATGGGGTAGAAAACCCAGTAAAGCTTTCCTCAATAAGATGATCAACCAAAATACAAGATGTGCTCCTTCTCCTCTTGACTCCTTAGCAGATCTCCTCAACTAGTGCGCACCCTTTCACAAGTGAGTGAATGATCTAATGAGGAGTTCACCTCATCTATTTATACTTGACTCTCAACTGACTAAAAGACCTGTTGGGGCCGACCTCACCTGGAGAAGTCTAATAACCCCTAAAATATAACTACAGGGCCGACCCACACATGGTGGGTCTAATAACCCTAGTTAATACTAACCCTCGGAGGAATAAACATCTCCGGATACATAATAGGATTACCTCGGAGGGATGAAACATCTCCGGAATAATAAAGTACAAATATAATATTCTTTGAAGTTACAATATTTAACACTCCCCCTTAACGAGAAGGATATTATAACAGCATCTGCAGGAGCAAGGAGTCACTACACATGATACATCTATAAATCATCGGAAGCTTTCTTCAATTCGACTTCATCAGTAACTCAACCAGTTACTGGTACATCAATATCAACATCACGATCTTTAGCATCGTCTTCACATGATCAGCTGCATCGTCGTCATACGATCAACAGTTTCGTCATCACACAATCAACGGCATCGTCATCACACGATCAGCAGCATCGTCATCACACGATCAGCAGCATCGTCATCACACGATCAGCAGCATCGTCATCACACGATCAGCAGCATCGTCATCACACGATCAGCAGCATCGTCATCACACGATCAGCAGCATCGTCATCACATGATCAGTAGCATCGTCATCACACGATCAGCAGCATCGTCATCACACGATCAGCAGCATCGTCATCACACGATCAGCAGCATCGTCATCACATGATCAATAGCATCGTCATCACACGATCAGCAGCATTGTCATCACACGATCAGCAGCATCGTCATCACACGATCAGTAGCATCGTCATCATACGATCATACAAGTATCCTACACAACAATATGAGTATCCCACCGATACAGATAACCACATCATCAATACAAGTATCCTACCGATACAAGTAACCATATCATCAATACAAGTATCCTACCGATACAAGTAATCACATCATCAATACAAGTATCCTACTGATACAAGTAACCACATCATCAATACAAGTATTCTACCGATACAAGTAGCCACATCATCAATACAAGTATCCTACTGATACAAGTAACCACATCATCAATACAAGTATCCTACTGATACAAGTAACCACATCATCAATACAAGTATCCTACTGATACAAGTAACCACATCATCAATACAAGTATCCTACCGATACAAGTAACCACATCATTAATACCATTACTTTCTCGGAGACCATTCGTCTACGGATCAATTCAGGGACCGAAGTCCAGGGATGATACAATCTCCTTCACGTACATTTTGAACTATCAGTTCCGGGATGATGCAATCCCCACCACGTACATTTTGAACTATCAGTTCCGGGATGATGCAATCCCCATCACGTACATTTTGAACTATCAGTTCCGGGATGATGCAATCCCCATCACGTACATTTTGAACTACCAGTTCCGGGATGATGCAATCCCCATCACGTACATTTTGAACTATCAGTTCCGGGATGATGCAATCCCCATCACGTACATTTTGAACTATCAGTTCCGGGATGATGCAATCCCCATCACGTACATTTTGAACTAAGGTCCAGGGACGATGCAGTCCTATCTTCTATTCTCGGAGACCTCACGTCTACGGCTCTCTTTAGGACTGAGAGTCCAGGGATGATCCAATCCCCTCAAGTCCACCAAGGACTTCATTCTCGGAGACCTCTCGTCTACGGCTCTCTTTAGGACTGAAAGTCCAGGGATGATCCAATCCCCTCAACTGTCCACTAAGGACTTCATTCTCGGAGACCTTACGTCTACGGTTCTCTTTAGGACTGAAAGTCCAGGGATGATTCAATCCCCTCAACTGTCCACTAAGGACTTCATTTTCGGAGACCTTACGTCTACGGTTCTCTTTAGGACTGAAAGTCCAGGGATGATTCAATCCCCTCAACTGTCCACTAAGGACTTCATTTTCGGAGACCTTACGTCTACGGTTCTCTTTAGGACTGAAAGTCCAGGGATGATTCAATCCCCTCAACTGTATCTTCATCCATACAGGTACAATCATATATCACATCAAAACATGTATTCATCACATCAAAACATGTGTTCATCAAAACATGTATACGTCAACAATCACATCAAAACATGTGTACATCAAAACATGTATACATCAGTACACATCACATCAAAACATGTGTACATCAAAACATGTATACATCACTAATCAAAACATGTACACATCACATCAAAACATGTGTACATCAAAACATGTATACATCAGTAATCAAAACATGTACACATCACATCAAAACATGTGTACATCAAAACATGTATACATCACTAATCAAAACATGTACACATCTCATCAAAACATGTGTACATCAAAACATGTATGTATTCTCACTAATACATCATATCAAATCATGTATAAACGATATGTAAGAGTTCTAAATCTAAATAATTGCAAGTAGCTAACAAAACAAAAAAAAAATAAGTGACAGAAATACTATGCTACTCCCCCTTTCGAGGAGGGTCCTTCTGGACTAAACCAAGCTTGTCTCGGAAGTATTCAAACTTTACTCGAGACAGAGGTTTAGTCAAGATATCGGCAACCTGATCTTCAGTGCTTATGTACTCGAGCTTGATGGCTCCTCTCTGCACCATGTCTCGTATATAGAAGTAACGGATCTCAATGTGTTTTGACTTATCATGGAACACAGGATTTTCAGTCATCTTAATGCAGCTTTGATTATCACACATAATCACAGTAGGATCCATCTCTAAGTCAAAGATTCCAGATAAGAGTTTCCGAAGCCACACCGCTTCACAGCTGGCAGAGCAAGCAGCTATATATTCTGCTTCAGCGGTACTGAGGGCCACACTAGATTGTTTCTTGCTGAACCAGGAGATCATGGCAGATCCAAGACCATAACATCCACCTGAAGTACTTTTTCTGTCTGAGACACTACCTGCCCAATCAGAATCTGAGAAACCATGCAACTTGAGTTCATTTTCTCTAAGATAGTAAAGACCATAGTCCACTGTACCTTTTAGGTACCTCATGATATGCTTTGCAGCTATAAGGTGAACCTTTCTAGGTTCTACTTGAAACTGACTTAGGGTATTTACAGCAAAGCATATATCAGGCCTAGTATTTGTCAAGTACATCAAAGATCCAATGATTTGTCTATATAGGGTTATGTCCACTAGTTCTGATGAATCATTAGCTAGTAGTTTTAGGTTGGAGTCCATGGGAGTGGCCATAGCTTTACACTCCAACATATCAAACCTTTTGAGGATCTCCACAGTATACTTACCTTGATTTAGAAATATCCCTTTTTGCTCTTGCCATACTTCTAGGCCTAAGAAGTAGTGCATTAATCCGAGATCTTTCATTTCGAATTCTGAAGAAAGCTTCTTCTTGCTTTCAATGATTTGTTTCTCATTTCCTGTTAGAAATAAATCATCTACATATAATAGCAATATAACAGGTTCATCATTCATTACCTTAAGATAGAGATTGGGGTCAGCTTTACTTTTGGTAAAGCCCATGCTTAATAAGAAGCTGTCAATTCTTCCATACCAAGCTCTGGGAGCTTGCTTCAAACCATATAATGCCTTCTTCAGTTTGCATACATGGGTCCTTCCGTCTTTGACCTCAAAACCTTGAGGTTGTTCTATGTATACTTCTTCTTCAATTACACCATTCAGGAAGGCTGTCTTAACATCCATTTGATGCAATTTCCATTTCATCATAGATGCAAGTGCCATGATAGTTCTAATCGAAGTATACCTAGCAACAGGTGCAAATGTATCTTCATAGTCAATTCCCTCCTTTTGAGAGAATCCTCTGGCTACAAACCTTGCCTTGTATTTTTCAATGCTTCCATCTGCAGCATGTTTTATTTTGAAAATCCATTTGGAAGAAACCACACTTTTATCTCTTGGTTTGGGGACTATATCCCAAACATCATTTTTCATTATTGACTGATATTCTTCAGTCATTGCTTCTACCCATTCTTTCTTTTGAGCTGCTTCTTCATAGCTAGTAGGTAGTTGATCCACAAGATCACACATCAAGGCCATATAGTTGGACACTAGCTTTGGTTTCTTCCTTTCTCTAGTGGAGCCTTCAGGAGCACCATATCTTTCAGCTCCTTGTATAATATCTCTAGCCCATGCTGGTCTTCTTTTCCTAGATAATTCTGCAACAGGGGGTTCTTGTGGTTCCAGCATGTCATGATCCTCTGTTATGTCCTCCTCAGGGATGTGAACAGTATCTGAGACTCTGGGAGATGTATCTTCTTCATAAACTTCTTCAAGTTGACATTTTCTAGATTTCTTAAGAGCTGCTTCCTCATCGAAGGTTACATCTCTACTTATTTCTATATGATGAAAACCTGGTATGTAAATCCTGAAGGCTTTGGATGATTCACAATAGCCAACAAATATTCCTTTCTTACCAGAAGGATCCAACTTGGTTCTCTTTTCCTTTGGAATGTGGATGTACACAGGACACCCAAATATTTTAAGATGGCTTACTTCGGGCTTCTTTCCAGAAAACACTTCTTCTGGAGTTTTGAAATCAAGAGCACTATGAGATAATCTGTTTTGAACATATACTGCTGTTCTGGCTGCTTCAGCCCACAGATACATGGGAAGATCCTGGTCATGTATCATAGTCTTCACAGCTTCCATGATGGTTCTATTTTTCCTTTCTGCAACCCCATTTTGTTGGGGATTGTAGGGAGTGGTTAGTTCTCTTTTGATTCCAGCTTCCTTACAGAATTCTTCAAACTCTTTTGAAGTATACTCTCCACCATTGTCTGTTCTGAGAACCTTGATTTTCTTTTCTGAGAGATTTTCTATTAGAGCCTTGAACTCTTTGAACTTCCCAAAAACTTCATTCTTACCCTTTAGAAAGTATATCCAAGTTTTCCTTGAATGATCATCAATGAAAGAAAGATAGTATTCAAACCCACTTAGAGAGGTGGTGGGCATTGGACCACACACATCTGAGTGTATTAACTCCAAGATCCCTTTGGTCTTTGTTTCACTCTTTGGAAATGGGTTCTTGACATTCTTGCCTTTCTTACATCCTTTGCATGAGCCATTATGATCCACCTTTAAATCTGGTAGTCCTATGACCACCTTGCTTACATAAGGTAAGGCTTTGTAGTTAATGTGAGCTAGTCTTCTATGCCATAGCTCACTGGGGCTAGAGGTTTCATGAACAAGAGCAGCTTCTGGATGACCCTTGAGTTTATATAAACCTCCTTCCTCTTCACCAATAACAATTGCATCCTTAATGGATTTGCCTTTGGACCACATTAACACTTGTCCATCAATGAATGCAACTCTATAGCCTTTCTTGTCTAAAGCTGAGATTGAAAGCAAATTCTTCTTTAATCCTGGAACATATAGAACTTCCTTCATCTTCATGGGGGTTCCAGAATCGAGTTTGTAGTTTGCTTCACCAATTCCCTTAATGGGATATTGATAGTCATCTCCTAGAGATACCTTTTGGGGAGAATTCTTTTCTTCAAGATTTGAGAGGGTCCTCTTCTGTCCAGTCATGTGCTTTGAAGCACCACTGTCAATAAGCCATGTACCTTCACCAGGGGTTATGGATCCAGAGAGTGCGGAGAATAGAACATATTCTTCTGCATCTTCTTCTGTGTTTCTTCTTGACCTCCTTTTGAAGAAGGTCCTTTCTTCTTCTTCCCCTTCATCTCTAGGCCTTTTATTGTGAGACCTTTCTTCCTCTATTTCTTCTTCTTCACTGTCATCCTCTGCAAGATGTGCTTGATGTCTTTTGAAGTGATTACCCTTTTTCTTCTGTAGAGGGCAATCTTTAGCAATGTGTCCTAATTTGTGACAAGAGTAGCATTGGAGAGAAGAGTAATCCCTTCTTTGAGTAGATCCTCTTTTCTTGTGAAATCTGTGAGGAGGATGAGACTCCTTGAGACCACCTTTCTTGAAGTAGGATTGACTCCTTCTTCTTTTGGTATGAGTGGCCAAGGCTTGGTCATCTTCTTTGAGCAAGGCTTCTCTATTTGCAACCCTAGCCTCCTCTTGTACACAATCTTCCCAAACTACATCAAACTTCATACTTTCTTTTCTGGCACACATAGTTTGAATGAATGACTCCCAAGGTCTAGTGAGACCATTTAGAGCTGTCATCACAAGTTCATCTTCATCAAGGGTATCACCAATGGCATCTAGTTGTTCTTTGATTTGATGGACTCTTGAGAAGTAGTCTTGAATGGATTCTCCTTTGTTCATCTTGGTGCTCTTCAACTGAGTCCTTAGATTCATCTTCCTATTGATGTTCTTTCCTTCATACATTCTTCCTAGGGCATCATACATTTCCTTTGGAGTCTTCTTGGAAGACACTTGGGAAATCAAGTGGTCTTTAATGGAATCAGCTATGATTCTCTTTGCCCTAATCAGATCCTTTCTGTGTTTCTCTTTGGCTTCATCTTCTTCTGGTTCCGCAACTTCCTCCTTGATATAATGAGCAAGATCATTTTCCTCAAGAATTAGACCAATTCTGTATTTCCATGCTCGGAAATTCTCTATGCCTTCTAGCTTGTCTTCAAGCTTAGTATTTGGAGCCATCTTCTCTTGGGGGAGTCCAAGAGACAGAGTAGACTTACCTGGAAAGTTACCTTTTACTTTTCCGGAATCTGGAACAGAATTTTATCGCACTTTTGGTAGAATTAGGGTTTGAATTTCCCGGAGTTCTACCCAACCAAAAAGTTCGATCTATAGCTCAAAAGAATGCTCTTGAGAAGGGATACCCAGCCATATAATCAGAATTCAAAAATTACAACTTTTTTCTGAAACCAAAATCTGACGTATCGCACTTTTGGTAGAATTAGGGTTTGGATTTCCCGGAGTTCTACCCAACCAAAAAGTTCGATCTATAGCTCAAAAGAAAGGTATTGAAAAGGGCTATCCAGCCATGCAACCAAAAATCAATAATATCAACTTTGGGCTGAAACCCTAACTTCACCAAAGAGAGAGAAAGAGGTATTCCTACCTTGTGAAAGATGTCCTATTCAGTTTGGCTCTGATACCATGTTAGATTTAAACCAAATAGACAAGCAAGATCTCTGATAGAAACACAATCACAAGATAACACACAATATATCCTGGGAAACCCTCATGGGGTAGAAAACCCAGTAAAGCTTTCCTCAATAAGATGATCAACCAAAATACAAGATGTGCTCCTTCTCCTCTTGACTCCTTAGCAGATCTCCTCAACTAGTGCGCACCCTTTCACAAGTGAGTGAATGATCTAATGAGGAGTTCACCTCATCTATTTATACTTGACTCTCAACTGACTAAAAGACCTGTTGGGGCCGACCTCACCTGGAGAAGTCTAATAACCCCTAAAATATAACTACAGGGCCGACCCACACATGGTGGGTCTAATAACCCTAGTTAATACTAACCCTCGGAGGAATAAACATCTCCGGATACATAATAGGATTACCTCGGAGGGATGAAACATCTCCGGAATAATAAAGTACAAATATAATATTCTTTGAAGTTACAATATTTAACAAGTCATGGGGATGTTGGGGTATTAAACATATGCCTTTTTTTCCAAAGATTTGGATTCCAAAGGCATATGGAGGATCCTCAACGTTAAAAATATGTGGACATCTATCATATTCCACAAATATATCTCTCCTCTCTTGATTGAAGATTGGTTCAGACTACAGAATATATCTTACAGGGACATTTTCATGATGAGGATGGCAGCTTTGAATGCATTCGAGCTAGTGGAAAACGAGCTTAGATGGAATCTTGGTGATGGGAAGTGCTTTGGACTTGTTATCGACCCTTGGATTAGATGCACAGATGTTTACAGGTTACCTGATCACATGATCGATCTGCTACAGGACAAGGGGTGCTTTTAATTGGCCAACATTTAGGAACGGGCTCGGAATACCTACTGTAGACAAGGATGGCTAGATGCAGCTCACTTTGGCTTTGGAGGAAGAGACAAGGATGTTTGGGTCTCGTTACGCCGATAGGCGTTTATATCTTACATTTTGGGGGATGGACCTCGAAGAGTCGATGATCAAGATCGAGCAGAGTGCGACAAATGTGCGACGGATATTACTTCTATGGTCATCGTATTGTGTTTGTGATTGTTATTATTAGTTTAGAAAGCATGAATCGTTAAGGGATCCCCACTATCGAGTATTGCATCCGAGTATTGCTGAGTATAGGACGTGTGGTTATGTAGTTACCGGCTTGCCATCGCCGTGGAATATTCATTAAGGGAGGAATGCCCTGCACGATCGTTATTCTCAACACCCCAGGTCGATATGTAGTTAGGTGTGTGATATCTGGCACTCAAATCGCCCCGGTATTCCAGCGACCAGCGACGGAAAATATTTTGGCAAGGCATAGTTTCACCCCTTCTGGTTAGTTTTTTTGGAATTTCGATGATCTGGGTCATCTTAAAATGGTCCAAATCCCATAGGGGCACAGTTCTATGGCATAGTTCCACAGTAAACGGGGTGGAACTACAATTCTGCCGGTTTTTACAACTAGATCTAGGGAACAAATTGCCGGAAAAGTGGGGCGATTTGAGCGCCAATTATCCCACGCCATGCAGTTATGGTGGCCGAGTGTATGCCACGTGGGGAAGTCTGCAGTTATGGCGGCCAAGTGTAGGGCGCGTGGGGAAGTATGCAGTTATGGTGGCCAAGTGTATGCCGCATGGGGAAGTTGTCATCCGCTGAATCGACTCCCTTGCGACCACAAATCAACTACGCAGCTTGTGAGTTGGCACGTGCTCTCCAATCAGTCGACGCATGGAGTATGGTTAGAAGAGTTCCTTCCAGAGCTAGATAGTATTAAACTACCAACAACTGGGTTATGATTTGTCATTTTATTAACAAAGAATAGTTGCAATCAAGTACTATCTGTTGTGCTTTGTTGCTTCAGCCATTTATTTTGTTAGACTGTAGAATCTGGACCGTGGAAATTTATTCCATTCTACCTTCGTATTTTGCTTTGTGATGTGTTGTTTTGTAGGTTTTTTTTTCCAGAAATCCATCCGGAAGTTCGTCTTAGGCTGGACTCAAGGTATGTGACCATAGTCCATAGCTTAAGTCATCTACGGGTTCTTAATGTATCTCTTATGAGTCAAAGCCTGATTCTTCCCATGAGCTACGCCTCCCATCTGATTCCATCAAGGATGGTTTTCCTTCATATCCACTGCAATGAACAAGCCGGTGCAACTACCAAATTTTATCGATGGAGTATTCTTTTATACATGGAGTAAGAGTATAAAAAAAAATATAACCGTTTTGGTACACGCAGATAACCAATATTATGTTTTGGCACTATTTAATGAGATAGATCAAAACTAGGCAAGGCCAAAGGAATAGTGAAGGAGAGTGAGTACAGCGAACATTCTCAGGTAACTAGGATTGTGTTTTAAATGCAATTTGGCCTTCAATTTCTTGCGTTCGATGGTAAATATGTTGTTTCTTGTATTTGATTGTAACTTCTGCAATGGGTAACATTGTCACACTTATTGGTTTCAGGTTTTTCATGTTTTCTTCTTTCAAGTTTTTCAGGTTTTGGGTCTACTGTATATACTGAAATATATAGGAAAACATTTAATTGGCAGTGAAACATTCTCAATCTGAGGTAACTACCCTATTGCAGCGTCTTCTATTTTCGAGATTTTGCTTCGGCGTCTACACTTTTTGAGTTCATGCTTTCGATTCTTCTTTTATGAGTTCTCCTTTGGATATTCGTGCGGTCTGTTGTTTTCCATGGAGACATCTCATTCATTTGATCGAATATATCACAAAGTGGCAAGGTTATGAAAGGGAAATGGTTCCAAAGTCATTACATTCAATCATGCCTAGTTTTAATCAGCAAATATCTAAAATATTTTGAAGGGGGAAAAAAATAACTCAACTCTACTCCCAAAGTTAATACTCGGAGCTAAACTCTTTTACGAGCATTATGTATACATTGTGCACCTTTACTAAGTTTGTATCTTGGTATTTTCAAGGAACTTTTCGATATAATATATTATGCAAAGTTTTATATACCAAAGTTCTTTTTTAAAAATTAAGTAAAAATTTGGTCTATATTTTATAAAATGAATATGAAATACTATAACTTGGTATGGATATTATCACGGAAGAATGGTGATGGTCAAGGGGTATTTATTGCATTTATTAAAAGAGTAGGTTCAATATGATATTATATGATAAATATAGTATGAATTATAAAGAAAGGAATCAAAATTCCCCAATTAGATTGTAAGGACATAGGTCATATAAACAAAACAAAAATAAAAAGGGGATTTATAGAATAGAACATTGATAAAATGTGATGGAAATTATCACTTTTGAAAATAGGAAGGTATTAATATAAATGTGTGAAGGTATCAATGTATATGGCATTATGATGTGTATGATATGTAGTTGATTATATATGTTAGTTTGAATGGACTAAGCAGCTAGTATTGTGAAGAAAGCAAGACAAATGTA
Organism: Larix kaempferi; assembly: GCA_027924585.1. Classification (NCBI taxonomy): domain Eukaryota; kingdom Viridiplantae; phylum Streptophyta; class Pinopsida; order Pinales; family Pinaceae; genus Larix; species Larix kaempferi. The sequence continues at coordinate 214,814 of BSBM01000861.1, read as the reverse complement.
AAATATTTTGGGCATAATATCATAGTAAAAGAAGGTATTCAATTTTGTTATTAATATAATGATAACCACAAATAATATGTGTACTAGCACACTCGAGGACTAAGCAAAGCCCAAGTGGTTTTTGGGATGCAATAAAGTGCATAATGCAAAAAGCAAATAGTTACATATTTCTTAATATATTTAAAAGATAATGTGTTTTTAAAAGAAATTAAAATGTGGTTTTAAATATATATCTAATTCATTTTAGGGGAAGGAAAATAGTTTATAAAGAAATAGATCAAATTTTTCAATTTTTTCAATTTTAATTAATTATTTATATTTAAGTTTTTATTTAGTTATCTAAATATTTAAATATTTAATAGTTTAAATATTAATATGTTTATTTTAAAATTCTAATTAATTATTTATATTTAATTTTTATTTAGCTATTCGCGTATTTAATAGTTTTTAATATGTTTATTTTAAGATTAATTATCAAAATTTTAAATTTTTAAAATCAAATTTATTCACTTATTTATATATTTAGTAGTTTTTAATATGTTTATTTTAAGATTATATATTTAGTAATTTTTAATATATTTATCAAATCTAATCATTTATCTGTATTTAAAATTTTATTTAATTATTCATATATTTAGTATTTTTTAACATTTAAATTTCTTATTTTTCAATGTGGTTGAACTAGGTTCTATTTAGTTATTTATATATTTAATGTTTTAATGATTTTAAGTGTGACTATTTAAATTTAAAAAGTTTAATAATTTATGAAATAATATATCTTATATTTTATATGTTTAAAGTTTTATTTAGTTATTTATATATTTTATATTTTATATGTTTAAAGTTTTATTTAGTTATTTATATATTTAATTTTTTAAATAGTTTTAAATTTCTTAATTCAAATTTAAAAATTTATTTTTTTAATAAATAGTATTTAATATTTAACATAATAAAAAATACAACTGACTGTGTTAATTTTATATATAATTAAACTTTTTAAATTTATTTTAAAAAATTAAAATTATTATTAATAATAAATATAAAAATAGTTATATAATAACATTAAGTTTAAATTTTTATTTATTTATTTATATATTTAATTATTTTAATTATTTTAAATTTCTTAATTTAAATTTAAAAAGTTTAATTTTTTTAATAAATAGTATTTAATATTTAACATAATTAAAAATACATGTGACTGTGTTAATTTTATATATAATTAAACTTTTTAAATTTATCTAAAAAATTAAAATTATTATTAATAACAAATATAAAAATAGTTATATAATAACATTTTCTTAAAAGTAGTTTATAAAGTAAATCAAATTCAAATTTTAAATTTTTTAAATAAAATCTAATCATTTATCTATATTTAAAACCTAATATTTAATTATTCATATATTTAATATATAATTTTTTTTCAATGTGATTCAGCTAAGCTCTATTTAGTTATTTCTTTATTTAATAGTTTTATGTTTGACTATTTAAATTTAAAAAGTTTAGTGGTTTATAAAATAATATATCTTATATTTTATATAATTATGTTACTAAGTTTAAGGTTTTATTTAGTTATTTATATTTTTACTTGTTTTAAATTTGCATGGGGTTAACAAGCTATGGGATTGTGTGGGGTTAACAATGGCACCTAGTAATGGTGTGTAGCACCTCACTAATCGTTTATGCTGCATGGAGGCCGTCGTTGTATATAGACCGGCATAATTAACGCTGCGTGGGGTGGAAAGCACGTAACGGTGTGTGGGGATGGACAGTGCATGGGAGCGTTTGAGCGACATATCCACGATGTGAAATTTGACGTTCATCAAGGTTTATGTCACATTGTGATGTTTATCAAGGGTTGCGTTGCATTGTGGCATTCATCAAGGGTTATGTCGCATTGTGACAATGCTCATTATGTGACACATATGTGGAAACAACCCAAGATGCGACATATTCACAATGTGAAATTTGATGTTCATTAAGGTTTGCGTGGGGTTAACAAGCTATGGGATTTCCTGGGGCTAACAATGGCACCTAGCAATGGTGTGTAGCGCCTCAGTAACCGTTTCTGCTGCGTAGAGGTCATAGTTGTAACGAATATCAGCGTAACTAACGTTGCGTGGGGTGGAAAGCATGTAACGGTGTGTGGGGATGGACAACTCATGGGAGCATTTGAGCGACATAATCACAATGTGAAATTTGACGTTCATCAAGGTTTATGTCACATTGTGATTTTTATCAAGGGTTATGTTGCATTGTGGCATTCATCAAGGGTCATGTCGCATTGCGACAATGCTCATTATGTGACACATATGTCGACAAAACCCAAGATGCAACATATTCACAATGTGAAATTTGACATTCATTAAGGTTTGCTTGGGGTGAACAATGGCACCTGGAAATGGTGTGTAGCACCTTAGTAACCATTTCTGTTGCATCGAGGCCGTAGTTGTAATGAATACTGATGCAAGTAACGCTGCGTCGAATGGAAAGCACGTAATGGTGTGTCAGGATGGACAGCGCGTGGAAGCGTTTTAGTGACATATTCACATTATGAAATTTGATGTTCATCAAGGTTTATGTCGCATTGTGATGTTTATCAAGGGTTGTGTTGCATTGTGGCATTCACCAAGGGTTAGATGCGACATATTCACAATGTGAAATTTGACGTTCATCAAGGTTTATGTCACATTGTGATGTTTATCAAGGGTTACATTGCATTGTGACATTCATCAAGGGTTATGTCGCATTGCGATAATGCCCAATATCTAACACATATGCCGACACAACCCAAGATGTGACATATTCACAATGTGAAATTTGGTGTTCGTTAACGTTTGTGTCGCATTATGATGCTTATCAAGCCTTATGTTGCATTGTGGCATTCATCAAGGGTTATGTCGCATTGCGACAATGCCTAAGATGTGAAATTTGACGTTCATCAAGGTTTATGTCGCACTGTGATGTTTATCAAGGGTTATGTTGCATTGTGATGTTTATCAAGGGTTACGTTGCATTGTAGCATTCATCAATGGTTATGTCGCATTGGGACAATGCCCAAGATGTGAAATTTGACGTTCATCAAGTTTTATATCACATTGTGATGTTTATCAAGGGTTACGTTGCGTTGTGGCGTTCATCAACGGTTATGTTGCATTGCGACAATGCCCAATATCTGACACATATGCCGACACAACCCAAGATGTGACATATTCACAATCTGAAATTTGGTGTTCGTGGAGGCAGTTTCTGCTGCATGGAGGCTGTAGTTGTAACAAATACCAGCGTAACTAACTGTGCGTGGGGTGGAAAGGACGTAACAGTATGTGGAAAGCGTGTGGGAGCGTTTGAGTGACATATTCACAATGTGAAATTTGAAGTTCATCAATGTTTATGTCGCATTGTGATGTTTATCAAGGGCTACGTTTGATTGTGGCATTCATCAAGGGTTATGTCACATTGTGACAATGCTCAATATGTGACACATATGTCGACACAACCCAAGATGCGACATATTCACAATGTGAAATTTGACGTTCATTAAGGTTTGTGTCGCATTGTGATGCTTATCAAGACTTATGTTGCATTGTGGCATTCATCAAGGATTATGTCGCATTGTGGCGATGCGTAAGATGTAAAATTTGACGTTCATCAAGGTTTATGTCGCATTGTTATGTTTATCAAGGGTTATGTTGCATTGTGGCATTCATCAAGGGTTACACACAACATATTCACAATGTGAAATTTGACGTTCATCAAGGTTTATGTCGCATTTTGATGTTTATCAAGGGTTACATTGCATTGTGGTGTTCATCAAGGGTTATGTCGCATTGTGACAATGCCCAATATCTGACACATATGCCGGCACAGCCAAAGATGCGACATATTCACACTGTGAAATTTGATGTTCATTAAGGTTTGTGTCACGTTGTGATGCTTATCAAGGCTTATGTTGCATTGTGGCGTTCATCAAGGATTATGTTGCATTGCGGTGATGCCCAAGATGTGAAATTTGATGTTCATCAAGGTTTATGTCGCATTGTGATGTTTATCAAGGGTTATGTTTCATTGTGGCACTCATCAAGGGTTAGATGCGACATATTCATAATGTGAAATTTGATGTTCATCAAGGTTTATGTCGCATTGTGATGTTTATCATCGGTTACGTTGCATTGTGGTGTTCATCAAGGGTTATGTTGCATTTCAACGATGCCCAATATTTGACACATATGCCGACACAACCCAAGATGAGACATATTCACAATGTGAAATTCAACGTTCATTAAGGTTTGTGTCGCATTGTGATACTTATCATGGCTTATGTTGCATTGTGTCGTTCATCAAGGGTTATGTCGCATTGCGACAATGCCCAGGATGTGAAATTTGATGTTCATCAAGGTTTATGTCGCATTGTGATGTTTATAAAGGGTTATGTTGCATTGTGGCATTCATCAAGGGTTAGATGCGACATATTCACAATGTGAAATTTGGCGTTCATCAAGGTTTATGCCGCATTGTTATGTTTATCAAGGATTACATAGCATTGTAGCATTCATCAAGGGTTAGATGCGACATATTCACATTGTCAAATTTGATGTTCATCAAGGTTTATGTCGCATTGTGAGCCCGTCCAGCCAGTGGGTGAGGGGACGTCCAGATGAAGCTTCTTGATTGTACCATTAATGACGAGAGGAGTAAGGCATCCAGGCGGGTTAATGCATGTAATGCATGGTGCCACGTCGTGGGATCCCATCCCAAAGAACCTCCAACATGTGCTGCCCAGTTGTCGTGGTGGCACCCGCATCCGGGGATAATATATTATATTGTTATAATATTCTTCATCATTATTTTAATACTCTTATTTATCATCAACCTATATTAATTGTTTTAATTAAATTATAATATAATACTATAATTTAATGAAATTATTTTTTAATTAATTATTATACTATAATTGATTAATATCATATTTAATAAAATTATAATATATTTATTATCTCTATCGAAATGTCTACTATAATATAATTATATTATAGTCAAATAATAATATTTTGAATTGACGAATATTATTTTATTATTAGTTTGATTATAATATTTTACTCAAATACTATTTTCTTATCACATTATAATGTAATGTAATGTAATTAAAAGTATTATCAGTATATTTAAAAATGATATTATTATTTAATTAATTATTGAATTACAATTAATTAAGTAATCATTATTTTTTTTTAATATCTTTTTTTTTATGTTTTATCATTTATTAATTGTATTTATTAAAATATAATAAAATAAATGTTTTTATAATATATTAGTATATTATAAATAATTAAATTATTTTATTTCATTAAAAATTATTATTAAAAAACATTATTAGTGTGTCAAATATATCATAATATTAATAAATATTTTAGAAAAATATTACATTTATCTCCAATATTAATAAATTGATAATATTAATTAATTATAACATAATAATTAATTATTTAAATAAAAAATACTTATTTAATATATTATTAATTATTTAATTACTTAATATTATTATTAACTAAATAAAAATTTATAATTAATTAATATTATCATTCATAAATTATTTTATAATTATTTTGTTTAATTACTTATTATAAAATAAAAGTAGTGTTTAATTAATAATATTGTTTAATTAAGTAATATTATTAATCAAACAATTAAAATATGGATTTTATTAAAATCATTAAATAGAATTATTTTATTAATATTTTTAATTAAATAATCATTAATTAATCAATATTATTATTAACTAAAATTCTATAATATGAATTAAATTATTTTATAATTATTATGTTTAATTAATTATTATAAAATAATAATATTGTTTAATTCAACAATGTTATTAATCAAACAATGAGATTATGTAATTTATTAAAATTATTAAACAATATTATTCTATTAATATTTCGGAGATATGTGTATGTGCATATCTGTTACTAGCAACAACAACATTAATATTATTAATGTGTTCGAATATGTTGATAGGCGTAAATGGTGTACATACTTTTCATATTAATTTTTTTTCTTATAATATATGTCCCATTTACGCCTATCGACGTAAGACACATTAATATTATTAATGTTGTTGTTGCTAGTATATCAAGTATCTCCACGAACAAAACATTCGATTGAGAAACACTCATGATAAAATCCTATGGAAACATAACCCTAATGGTGGTTCATACTCCCCGAAAATTGGATATGAGATCCCATGTTCTAATAGTATAGTCCTAGAGGATTCATGGTGGCACACGATACTTTGGAATATTTACTTCCTACTCAAGATTAAAATATTTGTTTGGCTCACCATGATGCACAAGATTCATGTTTGGTCTTTCCTACAATGCAAGATCTACGAGGGTCCTAGTCGATGTGCTCTATGTCAATCTTAGACTGAATCGATCGATCATCTCCTCATTACATGTTCATATATTCAACGGATTTGGAAACTTGTTCATGCACATATTGGTATGATCTTTGATTGGAAAGGATCACACCTCTCTAAGGCTCTATCTTCGTGGCATGAGCAACCAGTTGAAGGGGCAGGCCCTCCCCTACATCATTTTATGGTCGACTTGGAAGTCCAGGAACCACGCTTTATTTGAGGAACGCACCATCCCCCCATGTATTTGATGTTCGGAGTTTGGTCATCGCAGATCTATCCTTCCTACATGTCATCCACCGGAGCTGGTGCGGTTATTTTTCGATCTGCACTACGAAGTTCATGTTTCGCGTCATCCACCGGGCCTTGCACCAACAACAAGGCCGAGTTGTTGAGCTTAAAATACACTCTTTTGATGGTGTTGTCTATGAATATCGATCAGCTGCAAGTTATTGGAGATTCGCTCCTTGTTTGTTATTAATTGGAGGGCTCAAATATGGATACCACGGAATATCTTGCAGATTCGCTCCTTGTTTGTTATTAATTGGATGGCTCAAATATGGATACCACGGAATAGCTTATTGGCCGCCACCATCGAAGAAGTGGTGATAATTTGAGAAATCAATAGGCTGACCGTAATTTGAGAAATCAATACAAAAAGACATTTGGGACTCGCGAGCAGTTTCTGCCGACAGTTTGTCACCCTCGTAACATTCATCAACAACCATCGACTTGATTTTATTTTGTTTGGGTTAATTAATAAACAAGTACTTAACGTTTAGTCATAATGATCGTTTGAATATTCGATTAGTTGTGTTACTTATATTTTCAATTTTTTAATCTTCTAGATGAATTTATTTAATTAATAAATTAAACATTCAAATTATATCATATTAATGTTTAAAATCAATTATTTATAAAGTGAAATAACAAGGGCGAAGCCATAGCCACATACTCCTTTTGAGCTACCTATGAGTTTGCCACCCTTTTAATTTTCAATCTCCATCTATTGGTCATAGATTTGATTTGATTTTGTTTTGGTTAATTAATAGGCCAAGTGTTTCAGTTTTAGTTATCAAAAGTATTTGAATAAGGAGTTGTTTTTGGATTTTTCTATCTAAAATCATTGAAATTTGGTAATTAATTTTTAATCAACCAAGTTTGAATTTTTCATTATTCAAATTTTATTTTTTATTATAAAAATAAATTAAGTTATCTCAAATCCTACTTACACTAGGATTAATAATATGAATTATTTATATATACAATTTTAATAATTTCATTATGTGACAATTTTTATTACATCGATGTATTTATATCTTAAAATTTGGGGTGCACTACATATAAAAATAACTTAGTTGATACATGGATAACTTGTAGCTCATGTATGGATAACATGTAGTAATAGACAACCGATCTAGATGATTACAACTAAACATAGAAAACAATTTAGTTGAAAAGAATAACTTTGATTATGCTCAATAAGATAGAAAATTAGAGTATCTAAATGTCCATTTTTCTTATGTAGATAGTAACACTTGATCTTGACTGTGATTACCTACTACAATAAGTTTTATGGGTCTACTATCTACATGAATTAGAAAGTAAATGGAAATTATGAAGAAATTGCAAGCAAAGAAAAGTTTAGGGGCAAAATTTAGCACATGGGCTATTTTTCGACTTTAAAAAAAAAAAAAAAGATTCGCCAATTTGCCATTTTTTTCAAAGGTGATTCGCACAAATTCCATGGGATAATTTTTTTTACTCTAAAAATCACCAAAATTATCTAAAAAACTATATAAAATCCTTAGAGATTTGAATATTTTTATAAAAAAATTGGCCAAACATTTTATGGTAGTAAATTTAAGAGTTAATAAGATTCATCAAGGTTTTTACACTTTGAGAAAATTATAGATCCTTAAATTTTTCCCTGAATTGCATCATAATTTTTATGGGCCTACTATTTACACCATTTAGAAAGTAAATGAAAATAATGAAGAAATTACATCATAAGTTTTATGGACCTACTATCTACACCACTTAAAAAAAATAAAAAAATTATAAAGAAATTACAACTTAAATTTTATGAGCCTATTATCTACAAGATTTAGTAAATAGAAATTATGAAAAAATTGGTATCACAAATTTTATGGCCTTACTATCTACAAGACTTAACGGTGTGTGCAAGAAGATCAGGGTCACTTTAGATGCAATCCTAGATTTTCAAAACTCGTTTCTGATATATAAATACATAACGCATTTCTGATACTTAGCACTTGGTATGGTAAAACCCGAGCCTGACATGTCATTGGACATGTAGGTTAGCTAACCATAACGCGTACGCGTTATATAACTACATAACGCGTACGCGTTATGTAGTTACAAAACGCGTACACATTTTGTAAATCTAAAATCAATTTAAAAACACAGTCCCGACCACCCGTGGCGCATTTCACGCATCAGAAACACGAATTCGAGCTTGGACGAGGATAGTTTGTGTGCCCTAGAGTATCGGAAGAGCTCGATTTCGTTGGAGGGGAGGAAAATTCACCGATGGATTGTCATCTAATCAGGTAATTCATTCACCCATACCATTTTTTTTCATTTCTTAAGATAACTTACCATTTTTGTGTCTTTCTTGCATTGTTGTCCTTTGTCAAGTATTCACTTTTAACAACCATAGACCCGATTGGGAAGTGGTTGTTTTCATCGTCAGTCATGGACATAATGAGGGTTTGCTTTCCATCTATATCACGTGCCAACCAGTAATCACCACCCCATTCAGTATCTTTTGAGGCAACCATTGCATATATGTGCCCTGCATAATATGATTGTAGGTATATGATCAAAATGTTTTTCGTGCAATACAAGGCCATTAATGTGCATTTGAAGACTATGTAAATAAACAAAAAATTGTTAAGGAAATGCATCATACCAGGTTGTACAAGGTCTGAGACATGATCAAAATCTGCAAAAATAGATGATTGTTCTTCTTCCAACGGAGTTAACTCAACAATTGCATGTTGATCAAGTGGAAGTGATATGCGATCCCATCCATCAACCCAATCCAATGATTCACACCCATCTTAGTCACCATCACAACAAGGCAGGCAAAAAAAAGCGAGTTTTCTAGTCCAAATTTCAAATACTGGGTTATCAGAGCTTCGAACCGAATGAAAGCCATGAGTCCCAGGCACAGTATTGCATTCCCATGCATGTGAATGATCTATGTCTACCACCTCTCAAAAAAATCTCTCCATATGTCTCTTTCTTGTGGATTCTACTCGCATAGTTGATTCCTCTCCCATTACTAACGTGCACCACCTGACTATAGATTAACCATTTTGAATAGTAGATTCTGTATATACTTTCAATTCCTCTCTTCGTAGAGTTGTTTTGACATAAGCTCCGGCTCCATCTTGTTCTCCTTTACCATGCCCAGTCTCAAAATAGTTCCACATATGTGGCACTTTGTAGTTTTTGTGCAATGAACACAACCACCGAAATATGCATGCATTTTTTAACTGACCAGCACATCCATCAGACCAAATCCAATGTCGATCCATCTATATGTTCCTTCCCTTCAAGTGATCATAGAACATGATGAAGCAATTGCGTACATAGTGGAAGTCGTGGCACCTATCATCACTTATGTAGAAGTGATATTCCTTTAGAATTTCTCTTTTCTCTTCAGTGCTATTTGGGCCATGCCTATATGTGATATGGACCATTAAGGAAACCTGCTCAGAGTGATAATACTAACTCTGGATCTCATTTTCAGGTTGCAGATTGTAGTTCTCAGCAAAATCAACAACTAAAAGTATAGTACCACGGGGAAATGTATCTCTGCATATTCTAAACTGTTCATCCTGCCATCATGCCAAGTGGACATGGTGAACATAATCATGTGTCTTTTCAATAAATTCCTTAACGAAGTCACTAACTAGTACCTAGTGACACAAAATGATCTCAATGTTAATTTTTTTTGTAATCAAGGACTGAAATGTAACTGTTCAAACATAATTTTATAGATATAAATGCATACATGATATGTCACCAATTGTATTTTTTTCTTTCTTTCCCTGGGACAATTTCATAGCTAATATATTTGAAACTTTTCATGTCTATAACCATTTTCCCAAATTCACTGTCTCCACTCTCATGCATACATTGGCTAAATAATGCCATTCCAGCACAGTTGGGGCATGTTCCATCCAAACAAGATTTTGCATACTATGTTTGCCCCTCAGGCCTATTGCACATGAGGCTATGAATGAATTCTCTTGATGAAGTCGGTGGTATTGTCAGGGAGAAATCCTGCACATGGTTAGTATGCAACACACGACGAATGTACAAAATTGTTTCATAGTAATATTCATATTCTACATGGTATCTACAACAACAAGTGTTACGAAGAGTATTTATTCTAACATACCATGGCTTACATTTCTCAAAAGATCTTTGCCCCAAGTTCAATTGTCTATGTTCCTTTATAAATTTCTCATATAGTTATGTCTGTGTTATATCAAGAAGATGCTTAGTATGTCGTTCACGATCCTTTGAACCCCTTCTCAGTTTTAGTACATCTTTTCGGTTTGAAGAAGGCCTTGTGTGATCATGCCAAAAACTCTACACTAGTCCCTTTACTGCATCAACTAGGTTCATGTCACGACATGGCAACCGACCAATAAAGGCCCAAAAATCTGTCTGATCGGTTGTTTGAAGATGTTCTCTTCTAATAGAATACCTACGAAGGGTTTTGACATTCAAATTAACTAGTTTGGATGTAGGCCTGAGAATACGAAGGACCCTGGTGTTCTTATTTGCAATTCCTTGTGACAACAGATGACGAGTCGCATTGCGGTTCTTTGAATGTGAGTTCTTACCAATTTTACCAAATGCATCTACTAAGCTTTTTACTATATGAGAACTTGGTTCAGAATTCTTTATCATCTTTATCCCTAACTTTTTCCTAACAACATTCATGCTCCTAGATTTTAACAATGATAAAAATAATCTACATTTATCTCCATCACATTTAGAAACAAAATATTTATCAAGTATCCGTTGATTTTGATAAGCAATACTACGTTTAGATAGCGTACCTTCAATGGAATTGAGGAGACTTTCATCAACTTGTATACGTTTCGGAGTTCTTCGACATGTGCTTGCTAATGGAGGTAAGGGGGTTGGAATTCTACCATGTAGCGTATCACCAAGACGCTCTGGCATTTCAGTAGTAGCTTGGTGTCCTTCATTCTCTTCTTGGTAGTTGGATGGTGGAATTCCAACATCCTCATCGATGGTCTGTGGAAGTCCAACATCCTCTTGTGGAAGTCCAACATCCTCATTGATGGTCTGGATAACATTTTCTTCTTTAACAGTAGGCAACATGTCCAATGCATCTCTGACTTCATCACTTGTATAACCACATCCGGATAACAAATTTTGTGTTTCTTCATGAGCTTCATCTTGAGATGGTAACTTATCACTTTGACTTGAAGTGGAAATTAAAACATCCCCTAATGAGCACCTACGTTTTGCTTCTTGATTACTTCCATGGGGCGCTTGTTCAATAACTATTGTGGAAATTGAAGGTCCCTCTTGTCGTGGATTAATAGGATGAACCCTGGTATACTCTACAATTGGATTTGGATTATTTTCCAAAGAAAGCCTCTGATTCATCATGTGTATTCTTTTCTTTTCTTTCTCTTCTTCAATGACTTCTTGAGGTCACTTCTTCCTTGCTAATTTTCTTTCTTAGTTATGTGGATTCCCCATCACCACAATGATCAATTCAATATAGTTTGTTTTTGTTGCTCCTCAATTACAAGCTTTCAAACCTTTAGTGCTTTCTAGAACTATAGATCCTTCAAGGTGCTTCAATCTTCCTTCTCAAATGTTCATCTTTCCCATCAAAACAATTATGAATGAGAAAATTTACCTTTGGTGCTCTTCAATAATAAGCAAATGAAAGTTAAATCATAAATTGTTTGGGCTCTTTGATTCTCTTGTACAATTGTGTATCTCCAACATCACCATGAAATGGTCTTGAAGCTTGATATCTTATCTTGTGTGCTCCTCAAATATAGGCAAAATGAACCTTTCAAAGACCTTATCTTTGGTGTTATTCAATTGGAGATTCTTCAAGCTTGTTGATCATCTTCTTCAAATATGACCATATAACCCAACACCACACTGAGCAACCATGAAAGATGTCCTCAATGCTACACCTGCATAACAAAAATAATGATGGAGATGGTGTAAATTGTGAGTATTTCCAATGGCAAGCTCATGCTGTTCGAAAAAATCGCGGGATTTGTTGTTTTGGTTTGGACAGAGTAAAGTTGCTCTCGGACAGGGACAGTCCACTGTTTATAGAGTTACAAAATGCGCACACGTTATATAAATATAAAATGGGCACGCGATATGAAGAATAAAAACGCGTACGCAATATGGTTAAGCAGAATAAATAGGTTAGGTGCACGGCTAGGGTAACGAATAAAATCAAAAGAAAACAAATGTTTTGTATGGTTACATACAAAATAAATGTTTTTAGTGTGGGACAAATGTTTTGTATGGTTTAATACCCCCCTAGCTCTCTCCCAATAATCCCTAGATACCCCCTATCTCTTTCTAAATATCCGTCCCTCATTCTCTCTACATCCCTCCCTACATGTTTCTTTCTCTCCCTTACTCCAGCCATGTCCCTACCACCCCACTCTCCATCTCCCCACCTTCTCTTTATCTTCGTCATTATCCCTCCCTATAGCACTCTCTCCCTTCTTCTCCCTTAATCTCTAACCTTCTATGTCTTTATCCCTCCCCCCTTCCCTCTCTCTCTTACCTTGTTCCTAGAGCCCCTCCCCCATAAAGGCCTTTATACCCTCTTCTAAACATTAATCCCTAAGTGCATAAGTGCACAAGATGATGATGATGAGGAGGGTGATGACAATGAAGATAATAAAGATGATGATGTTGATGAAGATGAAGATGTTGAATATGATGATGAGGGTGATGAGGATGATGGAGATGTTGATGGGGAAGAGGGAGATGTTAATGATGATGAAGAGGAGGATATAAGATGATGATGATGATGACGACGATGGTGGAGATGTTGATGATGATGATGATGGTGATGATGATGGTGATGGGGACAAGGATGAAGATGATGATGATGATGATGTAGATGTTGATGAGGAACCTAGAGATGACAATGATGATGAAGATGGAGAGGATGATAATGATGGTGATGATGATGAAGACGTTGATGATGATGGTGATGGCGATGAAGATGATGATGATGATGATGATGATGAAGATGATGATGATGATGGAGATGTTGATGAAGAAGGGGGAGATGACCATGATGACGATGATGCCGATGAAGATGATGATGATGGAGATGTTGATGAGGAAGGGGGGATGACAATGATGAGGAAGATGCTGTTGATGATGATGGTGGTGCTGATGATGAATATGTTGATGATGATGGTGATAAAGCTGGTGATGAAGATGATAATGATGATGATGATGAAGAAGATGATGATGACGATGGAGATGATGATGAGGATGAGATGATGATGATGAGGATGATGATGATAATTTTGATCATGATGGTGATGATGATGATGATGATGATGGTGATGATGATGGTGATGGTGATGATGAGGAACCTACATATGACAATGATGATGAAGATGTTGATGATGATGATGATGATGATGTTGTTGATGATGATGATGATGGTGATGTTGATGATGATGATGATGATGATGGAGATGTTGATGAGGAACCTAGAGATGACAATGATGATGAAGATTTTGATGTCGATGAAGATGGTGATGATGATGAAGACATTGATGATGATGAAAATGGTGATGAAGATGATGATGATGATGATGATGATGATGAAGAAGAAGATGATGATGATGGAGATGTTGATGAGGAACCTAGAGATGACAATGATGATGAAGATGTTGATGGTGATGGTGATGATGATGTTGATGATGATGGTGATGGTGATGTTCAGATGATTATGATGATGATGATGATGGAGATGTTGATCTGATGAGGAAGATGATGATGATGATGATGGTGATGATAATGAAGATGAAGATGTTGACGACGATGATGGTGGTGATGATGATGAAGATGTTGACGATGATGATCATGGAGATGTTGATGAGGAACCTAGAGATGACAATGATGATGAAGATGTTGATGTTGATAATGATGGTGATACTGGTGATGGTGATGGTGATGATGATGATGATGATGATGATGAAGATGATGATGATGATGGAGATGGAGATGTTGATTTGATGATGATGAAGATGATGATGATGATGGTGATGATGAAGATGTTGATGATGGAGATGACAATGATGATGGAGATGTTCATGTTGATGATGATGGTGATGGAGATGATGATGAAGATGTTGAAGATGATGGTGATGGTGATGAAGATGATGATGATGATGATGATGATGATGATGATGATGATGATGGAGATGTTGATCTGATGAAGATGAAGATGATGATGATGGTGATGATGATGAAGATGTTGATGATGATGATGATGGTGATGAAGATGATGATGATGGAGATGTTGATGAGGAACCTAGAGATGCCAATGATGATGAAGATGTTGATGATGATGATGATGGTGATGACGATGAAGATGTTGATGATGATGGTGATGGTAATGATGATGAAGATGTTGATGATGATGGTGATGGTGATGTTCATATGATGATGATGACAATGGTGACATGATGGAGATGTTAATCTGATGAGGAAGATGATGATGATGATGATGATGGTGATGATGATGAAGATGTTGATGATGATGATGATGATGATGATGATGGTGATGAAGATGATGATGATGGAGAAGATGATGATGATCAAGATGTTGATGTTGATGGGGAACCTAGAGATGAAAATGATGATGAAGATGGTGTTGGTGATAACGATGAAGATTTTGATGATGATGGTGATGGTTATGATGATGAAGATGTTGATGATGATGGTGATGGTGATGTTCAGATGATGATGATGTTCAAAAGAGGATGATGATGATGGAGATGTTGAATTGATGAGGAAGATGATGATGATGATGGTGATGATGATGATGAAGATGTTGATGATGATGATGATGGTGATGAAGATGATGATGATGAAGAAGATGATGATGATGGAGATGTTGATGGAGAACCTAGAGATGAAAATGATGATGAAGATGTTGATGATGATGATGATGATGGTGGTGATGATGATGAAGACATTGATGATGATGGTGACGGTGATGATGAAGATGATGATGAAGATGATGATGATGATGATGAAGATGATGATGATGGAGATGTTGATGAGGAAGGGGGAGATGACAATGATGATGAAGATGTTTATGGTGATGATGATGGTGATGATGAAGATGTTGATGATGATGGTGATGGTGATGAAGATGATGATGAAGATGATGAGGTTGAAGAAGATGATGATGATGGAGATGTTGATGAGGAACCTAGAGATGACAATGATGATGAATATGTTGATGATGACGATGATGGTAATGATAATGAAGATGGTGATGATGATGGTGACGGTGATGAAGATGATGACAAGGAGGGTATCCACCTTATGTATATATTCGCAATTCTCTAAGTCCCTATAGAACTCTCTCCCTTTGTTCGCCCTTAATCACTAACCCTGTGTGCCTTTATCCCTCCCTCCTGCCCTCTCTATATCACCTTGTATCCCTCCCTCCCTATCTCTTTCTCTAGATCTATCCCTGGATATGTCTCTCACTCCCTTTACCTCCCTCCCTCTATGTCACTTTATCTCCCTTACACCATCTTTGTCCCTACCACCCCACTGATTCCTCCTTCCCTATCACACACACACACACACACAACCTCCCACTTTCTTTGTCGCTCACAACTCCCTCCAGTCTCTCTCTCCCCAACCATCAATCTCTCTCTCTCTCTCTCTCAAACACACACACACACACACACACATTATGTCCCTTTCCATTCTCAAACCCATTCCCCCTCCATCCATATCTATCTCCACCTTTCTCCCTCCATCCCTCACCCTACCTTCTCTCCCTCTCTCTCTCATCACCTCTCTCTCTCTCACCTTCTATCCCTCCCTCATGTTATCTTTCCCTCAACCTATCTAAATCTCTTCATCACTCTCTCTCTCACACACACTTTATGTCCCTTCCCCCTCCTCTCTCCCTCTCTCTCCATTGCCACCACTCCCTGTATGTCTCCCACCAACACTTTCTATCCCTCCCTTCCTATCTCTTTATTTCGTTCTATCCCCATCCATCTCTCACTCTCTCTAAATCCTTTCCTCCCCATTGTCCCTCTCCCTCCCTCGCTTGATGTCTCTCACCCCTTGTAAATTATTTATTTCTCTCTCACATCCCCCTTGCCTCCATCCATTCCCCCTTGTCACTCAAGTCTCACTTTCAACTTCTAACCCTATACCTCTTCAGAACTTCTTCTACTCTTGATAGTGCTCTCAAGATCCACTTCCCTTCACCCCCTATAGCCCATCATGTTCTCATTCCCTTCATCTCTCCCCACTCAAGCTTCCAACATCCTTCTAAGCCCTTGACCCTTTCCCATCCCTGTTAAATAGTAACTATAGATTCTCTTGACCCCTCCCCACCCCTTCTCAAATATTAACCCAAAATTCCCTTGAGTCTTCCACACCCCCTCTCTCTCAAGTATTAAACATATATTTTACGATTTACATAACGCGAGCGCGTTTTGGCACTACATAACGCGTACACATTATGTAGTTATATAACACATGCGCGTTATTGAATTATAAAAGCACGGCAATATTTTTGAATTTAAACAGAATGCGCTAGTGTTTTGTAGAGCCTAAACCAAGCCGACTCACTTGCTCACATGTCAACAATCATCCTATGTGTATGCTTTGGAGTTTGTTTCGGTAATTCCAAACGTGTGGTATGTTAATGATAAACCAAAGCTAATTGGATATTTCTTCCAGTTTTTGGAGAAGCCTATGCTTAGCCACTCGTTATGGTATGCTACAAACAGCCATTTTTTACGAAATCTTAAAAGCAAATAGCATTTTTTCTGCAGATTCCAAATATGTAAATTTTATTTAAAAGTATTAATTTTCCTATTTTCTTTCAATTTCTTTTGTGTCCTACCTCTTTGACTCGTGAAACACACCGTTAGTGTTTCTTCCATAACTTTTTCAATTCTTGATCATTTCAAAAAAAAATTGTGTGGTGCACAAGAGGACACTAACCTCCACGTTCTATGAAAAACCCATTTCAAGATTTTTGCATTAAGACCTTCAAAGGTTGCACCCACAAAACAGGTACTATTTTCAAGGTTTGATCACTTAGACAATTATAAAAAAATTATAAAATTACTAATTTAATTTTCAAAAAATAATCGCACACAAGTGCTATATGTTCTCTACATGCATGCCCATTTTTGTAACTTGATTCCATCATTTAGGCCCTCAAAGGATGCACCCACAAAAACATATACGTTATCATTTGTCTGAAAAATAAAAAGTGTCTGTTAGGAAAAATGAAACTTGACATAGCTATGCAAATTTTCAATACATAAAAGTTATATATTGAAAAACGTGATTCAATTTCCTACATATCTAAAAATATTCAAGTAAGTTAAGAAGTGACTCTCATTAACTTGCACTGATCCTTAAAAAAAAAATGAAAATTATGAAAAAATACATCAAAAAGTATAGTATATAAAAATTATGAAGAAATTACATCATCAATTTTATGCACCTACTAGAAAATAAAAAATTGAAATTATGAAGAAATTACATCATCAATTTTATGTACCTACTAGAAAATGGAAATTATAAAGAAGTTGCATAAGCGCAGGCTACACACCCCACACATATATATAAGCGCAGGCTGTTCTTAAACCCACGATCCATCCTAGCATGCCGGCGGTGGCGGTGCTTTACTACATCGGATACTTACGAATATTCTAATTACTACGCAGATAATAATGTCTCCAACCCTTATGCGTTTAACGCGGCTCTTGAGGGCCTATTGAGTAATTTGTCACATGAAGCAGCATATCGATCTTCAAGGAATAGATATGCTTCGGGAACAAATGCAGAGTCCTTTCCAAATATTTACGCTCTGGGAACAGTGATATATCCTCTGACGACTGTGCAGC
The DNA here is from genome assembly GCA_027924585.1 of Larix kaempferi. Classification (NCBI taxonomy): domain Eukaryota; kingdom Viridiplantae; phylum Streptophyta; class Pinopsida; order Pinales; family Pinaceae; genus Larix; species Larix kaempferi. Next base: position 196,193 of record BSBM01000861.1, on the reverse strand, counting down.
ATGTCTTTCATTAGGAAGCTCTGATCTTGAAGAATATTATTATGGAAACAGAGGAGTTGACGATTTCATGGGAAGTTGCAGAGTTAGATATCAAATATATAGTTTCTTTAATTCACCTTCCCCTGCTGAGGTGCCTGCAGCTTATAGACCGGTGGCCGATACACTTCGACGGCCTCCAACGCCCGTTGAAGCGCCATCTAATACGCATTCAAAGATACCTATAATTTTCGGTATTGTTGGTGGCAGCTTGTTTCTGGCGCTCTTGGTACTCTTGGTATGGCTATTTACAACTCGGAGAAGATTGAAGGGATACGAAGGTATTGTATGACATTGTTTGCAATGCGTTCTTTTATGCTATATTGGGCGCTATATCAGAACACCTTGTTTTGGAAATATCATGTTATGTGCTGGGCGGTTCTTTTTGCTTTATGACTGCTATTGAGAACACACTTTTCAAAGATATTCTTCAAGAGACTTACGGAATGATTGCGAGAGCCAATTTACACATCATTTAGTTTTTGTCCCCTGTAATATTTTCTATGTAGCACTGTATTTTGATTGTATAGTTCATGAGACCCCAGTTATATTTTATGATGTAGCACTGCATTTTGATTGTATAGTTCATGAGACCCCAGTTATATTTTCTGATGTAGCACTGTATTTTAATTGTATAGTTCATGAGCAAGTCGAGGAAGACACACTAGTCGGTGAGGCTCGACAAATAGTGGCGTTTAAGATGGAAACATTGGTAGCGGCAACGGAAAACTTTCATGATGACAACAAGCTGGGAGAGGGAGGATTTGGCCCTGTATACAAGGTAACATAGACTAACAAACATTATACCAAGGTAACATAAACTAACAAACATTCTACCAGTTTTCAGAAACTTATAAATTATACAAGGTAACATGGAATAACAAACATTCAGCTACCAGTTTTCAGAAACTTAATTTATAGTAACAGACCAGCTGATCTTATCCACCGTTGACCCTTGGATGTAAATTATATTGCAGAAATACAATTAGGCTTAAATACTTTCCAAATTCCTCAGACAGGTCTTTTGCGCTCTTGTCTCAGGGAACTATTCGGTATGGAAAAGAAATAGCTGTGAAGAAGCTGTCCTCAAATTCTATGCAAGGAAATAAAGAATTTCTGAATGAAGTCAACCTCGTGGCTAAAATTCAGCATCGGAATCTTGTGAAGCTACTGGGCTGTTGTGCAGAGGGATTACAAAAGTTGCTTGTCTACGAGTATCTACCGAAGAGTAGCCTCGATAAAATCCTATTCGGTGAGTGATTTCCATCTGAATTTGAAATCAGTTTCATTCATCGATAAATTTGGCAGTTATAATAAAATAAAACTTAAAACATTATAGTAAAAAATTGAATTGGCATGGATGTTATCCGTATTTGACAACTAAATTGTCTGGGTAATTTATCTGTCAAATTCATCCTCATTCAACAAGCAGCTTATTTCGGTCACGATAATTAATGAGTGTCCTGCATGCTACAGATCCACTCAGACGCTCACAGCTTGATTGGCAGAAGCGTTACAACATCATACTGGGAGTGGCTCGTGGGCTTGTCTATCTTCACGAGGATTCTCAACCGAGGATTATTCATCGGGATATTAAAGCAAGCAATATTTTGTTGGATGAGAAACTGAACCCTAAGATAGCAGATTTTGGCTTGGCTAAACTTTTTACTGACGACGAGAGTTACAGCACGCTGACAAAAGTGGCTGGCACCCAGTAAGAATTCAAAGAAAATCATAACTTTCACACTCTCAATGATACATAACTATGATAAATTTCATTTCAAGAAACTATCATAAATTGTATTTTACGCATCTTTGTTTCTGTGAAGTAATCGTAGCGGTACAGTTTCCTTTGCAAATAACTTTCACGTTTATCAGTACCCAAATATCTTAAACTTTTCCTTACGGTATAATAATATTGATATCGTAATATGTATACGCAGGGGGTATATGGCACCAGAGTATGCCATGCACGGGCAATTATCAACAAAAGCTGATGTGTATAGCTTCGGCGTCCTTCTCCTGGAAATTGTAACAGGAAGAAAGAACACGGATTATACTTTGTCGCCTGAAATGCAGTTTCTTTTAGGATGGGTGAGAGTCGAGATTTCGTACTGAGCATATCTACGACCATGTTATTAGTTCCTGTATATATAGTTAAATTAAATTTCGAGACTTCTTACTCGTTACAATTTAACATATAATTAAATTGCAGGCATGGAGATCATACGAAGGAGGAAACAGTGTTGAGATTATTGATCCAGTGGCATCAATTGAAAGTAGCGATGAGGAGCAAGCGCTGAGATGCATTGAGGTTGGTCTTTGGTGTACATAGGCAGACTCATCACATCGTCCGCCAATGTCTACAGTCGCTCTGATGCTTTCATCTCATTCTTTGATCATGTTGCCGGATCTCAAGCCTGTTTTCGGCAAATCTGATAGCCAATTAATTAACATGAGGTACAGCAGTTCTGGGTGTGGGTTGTCACATACTTCTGCAACCACATCATCCGCTTCAGCTGATTTGGCTCCTGCAGCTCCTCCATCTATAGTTAACATGAATAGTTAACACGATTCGACAGGTTCCATGAATATGAATAGTTAACATGAATGAATGAATTAAAAATGTTTTATACAGCTGAGGCTTAGCGGTCACTACATTTCCTCCTCATACGCATTGCTCCGGAATCGAATACAGAGTAGCAGGGTATATACACGTGATAAAGTAGTGAAAGGTTTTCGAAATATGTAATGGGATACTTTCTTTGAATGCAATTTTATTTAGGTCTTAATGTAATCTATATAAAAGCATTTTCAAATTCAATTTATATATAATTTTGTAAGAAAGACTTGCCTTATATCACAATTTTAATTTTAGTTCTAGCTGATCAGTTTAATGCATTACTTGGAATTTGTTTGGTTTGGAAATATAAAATTTTAGTCGTGTTATTGAGAAAGAGTGTATAGTATCATAAATTTAGATAAAGTAAAAATTTAAAAACAATGTATTGGGTCGAAAATTTGGATAAAGTAATAAAATTTCATTTTGATGATGTTAAGGTTTTACAATTATGGATTTTATGCGTTATGGACTTTGTTTTGTTTGGGAATGTAAAATTTCAATCGTATTATTATTATTTTTTATTTATTTATAAATTATTAATTATAATTTTAATTTGTGAGAAGATTTATATAAATAAATTTTATATTTAATTAATATAAATAACATCTAAAGTATATATTATTGTTTATAAAAATTCAATAATCTCCACCAATTGCTAAATCTATCCTAGTAGAATTCGTAAAACCCTAAAAGATATAATAAGTATCTTGGGAAGACATGAGGATGGGTATAGATAAGCCTATATATTATTATTCATAATAATACTTTGAAATATAATTAAAGGTTATAAGAAATATATATATATATATATAATTAGGAATTATATATATATACATATATTGTGTTATATATATATATATATATATATATAACAAAGATTAATAAATAGTTTTGATAACTATTTAGGTATATATCCATGTATATGTAAGTTTTACATATATGAGAAAAATTTATAGTGGAGATAATTACTATATATATATATGATTTAATTTAAATAGTTGAGATGAACTTTAGAAAGATATTATGTATATTCTTTAAAAAAAAAAAATAATTGTGATAATTGTTAAACAAATATTAAATATATGTTTATATGAGTCTTGATTATAAATATATAACTAAAAAGATATTATTTATATATATAAACACCTATAGACAAGTTATATGTATTTATATAATGGTGAGCATTTAGTATCTTGTGAAAAAACGATAATTAATATGATGAATTATATATATATATAATAATTAAATATATACATATATGTACTCTCTATAAATATACCCATATATATGTGCTTTATATATATATATAAATAAGTGTAACCAATAATTATTGAGATCAATATTAGATATTTGGTACCCTTATATGTAAAGGTGTCATAAGCATATGAAAGAATAAACAATGGAAATTATGTTACTATAAATATCACATTCAATTTTTAAAAAAAAAAGTGCCATATAAATATATAGTTATATGTATTTACATATTATTTATAGATGATAGTTTGGGACAAAAGTTGGATTAGGGTAATATATGTGAATATATTACTAGTAGTATAAATTAAGCGAAGCATTACTTTTTAAACACAAGGTTGTTATTGCTTTAAAAAAAAAAATTAAGCTCATGCTATAAATGAATAGTTGTGAAGGGAATCATAAACTACGAAGATAAGGGTAGACAGTTTTTCTTATTTCCAACGATCTTTCAATAAGTTTGATGCTTGTTCGCTTAAGCTCCACGATAGCAAGGGGGAACACATCCCCATTGATGTAGGGATTCATAGAAATTCGATCGATTTCTGGCCAGAGTGGAGGGCTAACTAATCTTGCTCGTTGTACTCGTAGTGGAGGGGGAATTTAACTCTAAACCTCCTTGGGTATTGCCATCTGTCGAAAATTTAAGCGTTAGTTGTAAAAAAGAATACGGTCGTTGTTCTGATGAGGCGTGTATCTGGAAACACTGCAATGATTATAAAGTTTTGGCCTTTTGAATGTTGGGGGAGGAGGGATCCAAGCTCCTTCAGGACGGGGGAATTTTACCTCTGCACAAAGAGAACCGATCATTGCAAGTAAAATCTCAATCAAAGATGCTAGCGACGCTCGAAATTCTTGACTTGTGATCTTGCTTAGAGTTCTGCCAGTGTAGGTTAGTATTCTTGTTCTAAGATTCCATTTTGATTTATTTGGAAAAGAAAGGCATGGGTGAACAACATTTTTATTTGATATATCCATGTTGTTAAATGCTACGATTTTAGATTTATATAAACTTCGTGCCGATGTAGTTTAGTTTATTGTTATCTTTGCTTAAAACGCCGTTGGACAACGTCCCTACATGTGGGGTTTGAATACTTTAGGCGATAGGTACCTTATAGTACTTAAATAGATTTTGAATACTCCTCATTAGTGGATGAGTGTTTCAAATTTCCGGATTGAGTAGGCGCATGCAGCTCCTTGAAAAACCCATTGTAGCATAAGCTATATTTATCAATTCGGACGTTTCTGGCAAAAGATGACTGTGCAGGTCCACAGTGAGACTTACATTGCTTATTTAGATAACACTAGACCCGTGCTTAGTTATTACTGCGGTGGGTTAAACATTTAAGAAATGCTTGATTAATGTTCTGTCGAATTAATACAAAGTTACATTGAAATATTAAAATTCCTCTTCGTTTGTGTTGGAAACCTGTATAGAGGTAGCGCCAACTAGTTTTGTATAGAGGTAGCGCCAACTAGTTTTGATTTTGGAATTACTAACTTACTTAGTTACTAACCCGAACCCTGTAGTTTGCAGATCGAGTTGTTATGAGGATTATAAGAGGTCCACTGTATTATAATTATTACATGCTTTGTTACCAAAATGTCCTTCCAGTTTCGCAGGATTAAGGAAATATAATCTCGTATGATGTCTTCTGATCACTATCTATCTATCTATATATATAGATATAATAATAATAATAATAATATATAATGAAGGTTGAATGCCACCGAAAGAGGTACCATGATATGGATTTACAATACTTTGTAGTTTCTTTTTGTGTTATATATAATTTGATAAACACTTTTAAGAAAATGATTCTTTGATGTACATTGTAAAGTGGAGGTAGGGTCTTAGAAAGAGTCCTTTATTTATATATATAGGCTCTTAAGATATAAATATTCATGTACTATGATTTGATGAAAGATTTATAAAGATTTCTTTATATGTGTAGGCCCTTATATATTTTTATTCTATCTTAGATTTCTTTGAAGACTAATTGGAGTATTATAAAGAAGCTCTTTATATATATATAAATATATAAATAGAAATTTTATGATTATGTATATTATGTTCCTGTTAGGATGTAGAGTTAAAAGTAACGTGTAATATGACGGAATGAAGTTGTTAAAGTAGATCTATGGTAAGAAAGTTTTTATTTTAGTAAGAAAAGGTGTGGTTTTAATTTAAGGAAGAATAAAGTGTGAAATATTACTTATATGAGATATAGATATAATTAAAGGTATCGGATGGTTTCTTTTGGTTATATTATATGTATGTTTAGAGATCCATGCTATAAAATCATTAAACTATAGATAAGGATATTGTATGTCTTGAAGTGAAGGAATGCAAGATTTCGTTTATATAAATGATACAAATAAAGATTAATAGCTCTCGAACTTAGGCATTTTAGTGAGAGAAAATTTATGGCGCAAATTATTGTCATAGTTAAATATAGCTATCCAAGTACTACTATGTTAAACAAAAAGTGCATAAATTATCTAGGTGTTAGTTTATGTATATTTTTTTATGTGAGAATAAGATCCTCTTCTAGCCTTTTATTTTCTACGGCTATTTCCTACCTTGAAGATAATCAGTTTAGGGTATTATATATGTAAAGTTGATTCATGAAAAATCTCTATGTGATATAGGCTTGGCGGAAAGACAAGAAATCTTGTTGCAGCAACCATGTTGCTCGTTGTAATCCTATTACATTTTGCCTATTAATAAATGATGCACACACTTTTGTGGACTAGCCCGTGTACGAGTGAACCACATTATTTTGGTCTCATTTAAATTATCTGTGGCTTTTATTATATGTGTATGTTCCTTCATGATGATTGTATGATTTCCTCTCATATGTGCTATTTTAATAATTGATGTTTATAACACATTTGTCAAATGCATCGTGGCAAAGAATATTTCATGTTAAATGGTGTTAAGGGATATTTCATGTGTTCAAATAAGAACCATAAAATTTAAGTATCATGTTGATTCAAGTTTGTAATTCTTCAGTTTAGAATGGTAATATTTTAATATGTGTTAGTATGTTAGCAATGTTTGGAAGGTCTCTATGGTTGAAATTTTATTTTTGTAAACCTAGTATACAATCACATTGGTTTCTACATACAAAAGTTTCATACTAGAACTAATGAAGTGCATAAGAATCATTTAAGATTAAAAGGTATTTTCAACTTGTATTAAGTATGTACTAACACCCTTGCATAAATATTCAATGATAAATTTTATGAAGCATTACATGTCGCATTTATTAAATAAAAATTTAGATACTGATTATATATTTATAATTCCGCAAAACATTTTTAATGGTGATTTGACCTTTTAGAATGGAAATAAGATCACTTAGAAAAAATTTAAATTTTTACAAATTTAGATACGTGACACTTAAAGACCATCATCATAATAAGTTTTTAAAAAGTTTTGAAATATTTGTAAGAAAAATTTAATCTATGATTCTTTAATACGTTGTGGTGATAACAATAAATTTCTAATAAATAAAAAATTAAAGTGAGAATGAATACTATAGAAATTTATAAATATTTATATCTTTATGAAGGAAATTTTAGAATAGGCATAATTTTGAAAAGTTAATATTCACTGATCAGAGAATTGATATGTAATATGTCTTTCTAATATATTAGGAGTGGAATAAAGGAGGTAAACAAGCCTACTAGGTTTTATTGTTAAACAAATGTTAAGAATTTATACAATTGTATTATTTAAAAATATATATATATATATATAATATTTTTTTACTATTTCTATGTGTTTCATTTTTTAATTTTTTTATTTAAAATAATCATATATAATTTTTTTTATAAAAATATTATTTTTCGAAATAATTTTAAAAAAATTTACCATAACAATTTTACATCACTCATTTTCATTTTCTAATAGTAAAAAGTTCTAATACCAAAAATATATATATATACATTTCCTTAAATTTAAATTTAAATAGTCAAATCTCTTCAAATCCTTTATTCATAAACAAAAAAACCTTCTATACACCAATTTAATATCTTAATAAATCACAACATTAAAACTAGCAATTGGCCCATTAGGGGCAAAAGGGACGCCAAGAGGGAAAATGTATTCAATTAAGTACCAGCTGATGATTTATCCAGAAAAGCATGAAACCAAATTTAATTTGTTTATCTTTTAATAGTAAAATGACTCCAATCTAGCAAATTCAACAATAACAACATTTTGGGTTTGTATTCTCCTCTACTAAGAATGGAAAACATCAAACAGATTAACAATTGAAAATACATTGTAAGCTTCACACACTTTAGCATATGTTATCATCAATATTACTAACAATTGAAAATAAATTGTAAGCTTCACAGACTTTAGCATATGTTATCATCAATATTACTAGCAATTGAAAATACATTGTAAGCTTCACAAACTTTAGCATATGTTATCATCAATATTACTAACAATTGAAGTAGCCTTAGTTTCTTGAATCTTTTGCAACTTTGAAGCTATGGTCCATGTCTTCATTGTGGATTTTTGTTTTGTTTCCACAACCTAGCTGATAGTATCATTTATGTTCACGAGGAATAATTTGGAACATCAAGCCTTATAAATTACTGGATATAGAGGAACATAAATAGAAATGTTAGATGCAAAAATAGTGGCTCCAAAAGCCAAAGAAGATGTACATTGAATGGAGAAAGGAGATTCACCGAAAGTAGATTCATAGGAGTGGCTTTCAATCCTTTAATCCTTCTTTAGAAAGCTTCATTCCCAAGTTCTTGTTTTTGAAGTTCTGATTCAGCAAAATGCATAACAGATTGCATGAAGCAATCACAATCAAGAATAGAAATTTAGACAAGTTAACACATTGCCAAGTAAGTTGAACATCATATTTTGCGTTATTCTTACTCCATTTCCTTTTAGGAGTATTTTATAGTAATAATCCAAGTATTCTTATCGACATAAATAGTAGAATGAAGAAAATCAAACTCAACAATATTAAAAGAGGCCTTGGGTACTCTTAAACCATCCTAATCATTCGAACTTATATTTCCTTAAAAAACTTTTATATTTGTCCATCTGTATTCCCTTAAAAAATTATTAAATTTGTCTATGTTGATACTCTAGGTGTCCATCTATATTTCCTTAAACAATTATTAAATTTGTCTATGTTGATACTCTAGGCAAGTACATATGATTATGGGAACTTCCCTGGAAAATTGATGAAAATGAATGGATTTATAAGAAGCCTATAAAATATAAATGATACCTACTAAAACTATATAACATAAATGTAGGGTGGTCATTTTGTATTTTGCAATAGAATTGACCCAAGTATAGTGTTCACAAAAGGGGCCTTAAGTTTACATAGTAAATTAAATATTGCATAAAAAACATGACATGTGACAGACATTAAAATCTTGCTAGCTTGTGGAGCTCATAGTCAATGTCATTCCAAGATTGCGACAATTCAAAGATTGTTTTGTTGAATGTCTAAAATGAATACTTTACACAACCATATGGTTTATGATAATTTGTTTTTCCATGAAATATATTGAATTCAAAAAAACAAGAATTGTTAACATGAATAACTTTTTTGATAAATTGTTTGCGAGATGCATCAACTATTATGCTCAAGTACAATTACGAAAAAAATGAAAAATTATCAATAACAATAAGGTATATTCATTAGCTAGATGAATTTTCATGTGAAAAACCTTGAAAGGGTCATATTTGTATATCGACATCTATTTTTCTTATAAACTTAATAAAATGAGGTACACTACAACTTTAAAAGTGGGTTTATTTTTCCATTGTGTTTCCATGTTTTTTGAAAGCCTTTGAAGGTTTACAAAGATATACAAATATTGCATAGCATCATATAAAATAAAATAACATAAATATCAAAGTTGTAGTTTTTTCATTTGCAAGACAAGCAAGAAGTTGCTGGTTGTGGAGCTTGATTATCCTCTTAAGACAGAGGAATGTTTCAGCCATGTTTGGATCCCAAAATAAATGACCAAGCTATAGGGGGTGGGGAGGGTATCCCACCCCCAACCTGAAGGTTCGTGGGTGTTCGAGGGCGGGATCCTGCAAGGAAATTTTTGTTTGTTCCATTTGCAGCCTTTGAAATGTGGAAAAAAATAAAAATGATTGAAAATAATGTAATTTCATAGTCAATCTAGAGAATCAATTATTAGGTTATAGATCTGAGGGTAGAGATTATGCTTTTGTATTTTTTCCCTAGAAGGAAATCCTATTTTCAAAAGGGCATTGTATTACAGTTGTATAGTAGTAAGAGAGAGAGAGAGTGAGTGAGAATGAGAGTGAAGAGGAGGTTGTGGTGGATGTGTTGAGGGTTGTATCCCTTCATTTTGATGGACAAAATAAAAGAAATGATTGATTGTGTATCTATAGATGTAGCCTCTATCAGTTGAACCACGTATAGTTGTGTCTCTCTTGTATTTTGTTCTTATGTGTTTTATTTTTGCATTTATTTTATTTTATTGCTCTATGATCATGTTTTTCTAATAGAAGCAGTATACTTTTAAAATGTTTCCAAGATAAATGGCCATTTCTATTCTAATTTCTTTGTTTCCTCAACAATATTTACAAGGTTCACCATAATCACATATAGCTCAATCATGTAATTGGTTGTACAATCTAGAAATAATCACCATCACTTGTGTAAGTTTGGATTAGGATTATGGATAAGGTCTCTACTTTTGTAGGTTTGGATTATGCTAATGGATAAGACTTGCATGTGAATATTTTCACATATTTTTACTTTAACAACTACCTTCCATCAAAATTAAGAAAATCAAAGGAAAAATTAAGAGATCATTGAGACTAAGGTCACTTATCATATTTGCTACTAAAATATTATTTCCAAGCTTAGACAAGGTGTGATGGTTGGTTTTGTGCCTCTATAAGTTAAAGCAACCTCTTAGAAAATCTATTTACCCCCCTTCAAGTTTATTGGTTTGAAAATCATTTTGATAATCATTTAGGGTTGGTAATATTAGGTTCAACATTTCACAAGCTTCCTTCGCAAGTGTTTCATTATCAAATTCCCTAACAAAAAACAACTACAAAAACCTAAATGAGGATTCAACACAAGTGGTTCAACTCTTATAAGACAAACATTTAACAACCTTAAAGGGAAGAAAATTTCATTACTCATGCAAATACATAAATTTAAAACATGGATGAGTAGGAGAATGGTTAGTATTAATTTGTACCCAACGAATTGGAGCTTAAGCATTATGTATCTCTTTTCCCATGAATCTTACCACACTCAAGTCATAGAAATGTGGTCATAGTGAAAACTGACCCAATCCCGCATTTGATTAAGAATGTATGAATTATACATTCTCAACAAATCTTTGTATCTCAGCCACTTGCTGTCATGCAAGTGGGGATTATGCTTAAAAATACATGACTAAACATGGGAAAATAATACATATAGTCTGAAAATCAAGTCCATATTAAGTGCAAATGAGAGCAATCATCCATATGCCCAATTTGATACTCTTGCATGTTTCCTTATGATCAAGGAAAATACAAAGTTAGTAAAATCACCCCTTCCAAAAATGGCATGTCTTTAGTCCAAATATTAAAGTGCGAAAATCCTTGAATTGTAACATTAATGAATAATGGTTAAAGTAGTGATCACAATCAAATAAAGAAGGCAAGCCCAGTATCCACCCCGGAACATAGAATGTGAAGTTTATGTAAACAATGGATATATATAATGTGATTGACATACTTGTTTTGAGTAGACCACCATCTTCTAAGTGGTAGTCATCTACAATTAGAGTTGCTAAAGGGTTGATCTAGTGAGCCATTTCAAACATATGACCGGATTTTCTTGACTGACTTTGTCGGCTGATACTTTTCAATTTCCTTCTTGATGGTAATTTCACTAAAGGATCATTGATGCTTAATCGTTTTTTCTTTCTTTCTATATACACCTTACATTTTTGTTTCTGGAAATGGTTTATGATAAATGCCATGAAAATACCTTGAAAACTTGTGAAATTCAGCTAGTTGGTCCTAGAAGCTAAGATGGATAATGGAGAGACTTTAATGTAGGAAAGAAATTACCAATTTGCACATTGGAAAGAAAATGACAGCAAGGTCATTTATTAAAAAATGCCAATAAGGTATACGTAGGTGAATGAATTGCATAACAAAAATCTCTTACTTAGTTTGTGATACAATTTGGGAATGAATAACATAAAAACTAAATTGTAAATGATGAATTTAAAAAAAAAATCAAAACTAAAATGTTTAGGGTCTCTCAGAAAACTCTATACGGGTTTTCCATTCAATTCCATTGCATGAAGGGTGTAAAGTGACAAAGACAATAATTTATAACACAAGTAGAGACAGTCGTTTATAACACAAGTAAAGCATAATTGTACTTGTGACATCCATTTGCATCAACCTCATAGCCTAGTTTTTGCAATTTTAAATAACAGTAATTAATCAAAACAACCTTAACGATCGAAGCAATGATACCTTTGTTATCAAGGCAAAGGGTTACATGAAAAATAGTACGCTCAACCATTCCAAGTTGCCTATTTCTATTATAAGATATTTTGACCTCTGATCAAAATAATGAAATCACTAGACTTTGGCATTTGTGTATCATTATATAATATATCTACTTTGATTAAATAATTCAAATGAAAACTACATAAAATAATTCAAATCACTAGATTGCAAATTCACCATATTTAAGGTGAGTATAATTGTTCATAAACACCATGGGGGGGTCAGTTGGTAGGCAATATCATATCACGTCCATTCATATTGGGGAATAAACTATGATGCAGAAATAAGAAAATATATTGCCATGTATTAAGGGGATAATGGGGCTTAATTATGTTATATGGAAATACAAATATTTAGGGTATATTTTATTACATTTTGTGTAGAAGTAGTGGAGGGGAGGCGTAGGGAAAATCAGGGGTCAAGCACACAAGGTATTGAGTTTGATGGACAAGGGCTACTCAATCGAGATGTAGGATGGTTGATGCTAGTGCTCTATTGAAGGGTTTAAATGTTGCTCATGTGCTTGGTTGGTTAATTGATCATCAAATTGTTAATGGAATTGAGGTAATGAAGGATTGGGATTTCTATCTTTTAAGTGATTGTTATCAATTGGAAGTGTAGTTTAGGTGCATATTTCATGTATAGAAATCATGTGTTTTTTTATACCTTTCAACATAGATTTCCTCATTGAATCCATTTTAATTTTTTTTTCTCTAGAAATTTGTTTTTGTGTGATCTCTAAAATCATCCCAGCCACTAGAGAGCATCTAGGTTTGTGCATTGCAACCTTATCCCTTTCTAATCTTCCTAAATAAATCCTCATGCAATCCTTGGTTAACCCCATTTACCCATTGTATAAAACACTAGTCTTCAATTGCTTCATGATTTTTATATTTTTAAAAAACCAAACCACTTTTTTTTCTAAAGTTGCTCTTCATTTTCACCATGTGATCCATTGTTAAACTCTAGTAATCCTACCCTAGGGACTCTGTTGGCTGTGGAGCTTGATCTTCATGATTTAGAGGTCGTGTTTGGATCTCATCCGATGACGGGGGGTGTGAGGGGGATTTACCCCCCACTATAGTTTCCATCAGGTCCGGGGGCTGACAACTACATTTTGGGAGCCCCCTCGCCCCCCCTTGGCAGGGGTTTGGGGGGTAGCGCCCCATAGCGAAAATTTTGGAAAAAATGCCTTGTAAAATGTTGAAATTTTAGAGTCATGAATTGGTCAATAATTGGTGATTTATGGGCCCATGGTATTGGGTATCACGTGGTATTTTCCTATGGTAATCCCTCTTTAAAAGGAAGGCATTGTAATATGACTATGCATTGTAGTATTGTAAAGATCTATGTGATTGTGTAAGAGAGACTGTGAGAGAGTGAAGAGGAAGTTGCATCAGATGTGTTGCACGTTGTATCCCTTCATTTGTTGGATATATTAATAAAAGGACTGGTAATTTCTATGTGAACATAGCCCATATTGGGTAAACCACATATATTGGTGTCTCTTTTGTGTTGTGTTTATGTGTTTTATTTCTACATCTTATTTTCTGTTATTGTTATGTGATCATGTTTTTCTAACAGACTCCACCTTTGAGCTATAGAAGATATAACCTAAAGAGACAAAAAATGTTAGGTGAAGTGACAATGGCCTCCCTCTTGGTTGTCCATAAGCTATCATTGATTTTAAGAATTCAATTTTAAGATGCTAGTTCGTGTGGTAACATGGAAGAACAAGCATCTCTGAGATGATGGATATATTCTTAATAGTAGAAAATTGGTGGAGGAGGTTGAAAAGTATAACTATTGGGTAGAAAACATTGGCTTATATGATCATCTACTTATTCTTATACAGCTAGAAAAGGAGGATAGAAAACCCTCATTTCCTTTTAAATCTAATCATGATTGGTTGGCTAAGGAATATTTTAGACTTCTTATTACAAAAAATGGAAATTTTATGATCCTTGTTGATCAAATTTAGTTAGGCTTCAATTTTCCTCCAATCTTAAACAAGTTAAGAAGTTAGTTATAGGGAGGGCAAAGATGAAAAAGGAAAAAATCAAGTAGACCTTAAAAAGGTAGAAGAAACATAACCACTCTTTTTGAAAATAATGTTAGAGGGTCTTCCAATGATGAAGAGTTGCTATATTTAAATATAGTAGAGTACAAAAAATGAACTTTTAGACAAAAAGGAGGTAGAGTGGACGCTCAAAATTAGATCCATATGGTTGGAAGAGGGGCATATTAACAGTAAGATCTTTCACAATTATGGCCCTCTCTCTAAGCCCCCCTCTCTTTCTATATATCTCTCCCTTTCCTACTCCTGCCCCCCTTCTCTCTCCCTCCCTCCCTTTCCCACGCCCCCCCCTTCTCTCTCCCTCCCTCCCCATGCCCCCCCTTCTCTCTCCCTCCCTCTCTTTATCTTTCTCTTTATTTCCCCTTACCCCCACTCTCTCCATCTCCCTCTCTCTCTCTTCCCCCCTACTCCCTCCTTTATGTTCCCCCTACTCTTTGTTTCCTCCTACCCCATCCCATCCCCTCTCTCTCTCTCTCTCTATTTTCCCCTTTCCCTAATCACATCCTCTCCCTCCTTTACGCCTCTCTTTATCCCCCCCCTCCCTCTCTCTTCCCTTATGTCTCCCCCTTTATCTCTCTTTATCTTCCCCTCTCTTTTTCTGTAACCCCACCTCTCCCCCTCTTGTATCTCTCTCTTCCTCCTCCTTTTTTTTGAAAATACATAAATATAATATATAGAAATCACACTTATTATAAAACTTGTGTCTACTTATTCTTGTAAGTAATAGCTAGAATAATAACATAATTATTAATCTAATGTTCTTGATGGAGTTTTAATAATTTAATAATTCTCTTTCTTAAAATAGAACTAACCTCTATTTCCATTGTAAAGGGATCATACCCATAGACATTATAAAAGCATTATTTTTGTAAATCAAGGGATTTTGTCACACATATAACATTAATCCATTGTAAAGGGTAAATCATATTTACGAATTCAAGTCCCAACTAAGCATGCCAATGTTACAAATATTATATATCTTTAGACAAATTAAAATAAATAAAACATCTATAATTAACCGTTTAATAACATTTAATAAAAAAAATACAAATATGATTTTAACAAATAAATAAATAAAAATTCTATAATAAATAATAAATGGTTATTATCTATTTCAGATTTACATGTACATCTAATAGTATAATATGAAATTCTTTAAAAATAGTATAAAACATATGTTGGTATTTAAATTTTATTATTTTGTTTATATTTTTAATTATATTTTTTATAAAAAAAATATTGAACATTTATTTTCATTTTTAAGGGAAGGTAAATTAAATTTTGTGAAAGTGCATAAACAAAAAACACTATTGTTAACTAACAATATATCGTGAGTTAATAAAAAAACATATATATATATACACTCTCACTCAAAATTAAAATAAAAACAAAAAATTCTAAACCTTACTACCTCGCATATTACAAATTACAGAAAATATTATACATTACAAATTACATAAAATATTATAATTTTTTAATACTTTGGAAAAGTGCGGAATTCTTTTCAATGCCCTTTGAATTCGTCAAATATGCAATAGATGTATTATATCATAATTACTTTTTTTTATTTGAAATCCACTGACTCTATTAATGGCATTGTTCGCGAGTTAATCAAAACACCACTAAACATCAAGTTCAATATATTTATTATATCATAATAAAATTATGTTTTAGATTCGATATCCAACGACTCCATTAATGCAATAGTTGATGCGTTAATCAAAACACAAGTGAACATGAATGTTAAGTCTGTGTTGTCAACCATACAATCTACTTGGAATTCCTACTCCATAATGGATGGTGAGGATTGAAAACAACACACATTTCATAGTACTGCTCTTGATAATAGAGCCTATAGCTCTTAAATGAAGGTAGCTGCAGATTGCCTGCCATTCCAAATGTATTGTTTTGTTTGTTAAAAGATCTCTTCAAACACACATGGAGAGCTTAATTTCTTGCTCTGAACAATGGAGAGTTCCGTGTTTCAATTAAACTCAACAACATTTCTCTGCGTTCTAGATTACCTCTGGTATTTATCATTTGGCAACTATGGCGTTTGTCAAACTCAGGTTCTTCCAATTTGCTACAGGTAACATTCAATTTGGTTGTTTTACTGCTAGCTCCACACAGAGTATGAATGAATTCAATAACTAAATCTCTAACTTATGTAATATCTTCCTTTGCTCATAATCATTATATACACTTGCAGCATGACTTGAATTGTGGTCAATCTATGGAGTAGTGGCTCAATAGTTGTTCTTGGTCCTTGTATGCATTTCGGTTTAAAGTCAATGATCCATGGTTCCATTGAATAAGATTATGGTAAGAACACTCCTCAAGCTACTTACCAGATTAATCATTGAGTGATTATGATGCTTGAATTACATTACTAATAGCCATAGAACTCTCCTGAGATTAATTTCAGATTGTCTTTTAGAAATTTTAAGTATTTTTTTTCTTTTGAGTTTTCATAAGAGAGATCTTTTTTCGCCTAACTCTTACGGCACCTCTCTATAATTTTTCTCCTAAATTTAATATCAAGTGGGAGATTCTTTAAGTTTTATTATACCTAAAATCTAAATTGATTTTAGGTACAAAAAACCCGTAAAACAATAAGTGAGTTTTCTTCACGGATTTGCACTATAATGGCTCCATTCGTACAATACTAGATGGCGGGTGGTTACTTACCAGATTTTTTGTTTTTTGTTGACAGTGGTTTTTTATTGTGTTCATTGATAAATGTATAAAGAAAAAAAAATATGAAATAATAAAAAAAATTAAATATATTTAAAAAATCTTATTGTAAAGTTAGGCATGAGTAATAAACAAAAAAAAGAAATTTATAATTTTTTTCACCATTTATTATTAAAACTACCAACATTGTAATAGTTTTTTAGGTCAAATGTTTTTTACTTTTAATTAATTCTCAATCAATCAATAAATATTTATAAGCTTTTGTATAATTTCTTAAAAATATATATTAAACTATTTTTTTTTTAAATTAAAAACTCTTTTTAAAATTTTTAGAATATAAATTTTATTTTACTATTATTTTAAAACATAAAAAATTAAATTTATCCTTTTTTAAAAACTACAAATAACTACTAATTATACTTCACTTATATTTAATTATTAAAAAAAATACAATAATAATTACATCACATATTTTACTATTATAAAATAATATAATAATTACACTTGCATTACCTGCATCACTGTTAATACGGCACAGGAAAAAGACAAATGCACTATCGTGGATGCAACCACGAGATCACACTCCGCTCTCATTATGCCAAAATCTATGTATATCTATCCTAAGCCAAAATCTATGTATATCTATCCTAAGCGGCAGCTACCATATTTTTGAAAATTAAGGTAAAAATGTTTATATTTTAATTGGTAAGCCCGTTGATTGGTTGTACTATCATAGTGATATAATTGGTAAACCCGTTGATCGGTTGAACCAATCATACTGATAGGTGGAACCAGTTTTGGGTAGTCCCGCCCTAATAATTATTATTATTATAATTATATCATATTTGCTACTTCACAGTTTTAATAATTATTTTATCATATTTATACGTTAATATTAAAAACCTGTAAAGGGCAGCTAATGCTAAGGTGAGAAAGACGTCGTCTCAATTTAAAATACATGGTAAACGGGCCCTCCTTAGATCTCTCTTTTGATAATTTTTTTCCTTAATATTTTTATTTTCATATTTTGAATTTATTAAAAAAAAAAATTTTAATAATTTTTTTTCTTAATATTGTTATTTTCATATTTTGAACTTATTAAAAAAATATTCTTTTCTTATTATAATAAAGTGATAAAAATTAAAGAAATTCAAAATCATTTATTTATAAAAAAATTAAATATGTTATATTTTATTTAAATATATAATTTTTATTTTTGAAAACATAATATTATCTACTATATTATTCAAACAAATAACTTTAAACCCAAACAACTTTAAGCCCTTTTTTATAATGATCTTTTGTTGATATTCTCTATAGTTTAAAGTTTTAGATTTACTTAATTTTATACATAGTATTACTCTCAATTCTAAATATTATATTTATGTTTTTTCCATAATATTTTGTTGATATTCTCTATAGTTTAAAGTATTAGATTTACTTAATTTTATACATAATATTACTCTCAATTCTAAATATTATTTTTATGTTTTTTCCATAGTATTTTGGTTGAGCTTCCAAGTTTGATACATTGATTTTTTTTTAAAGGTAAAATAATAATAATTTATATCATTCAATTGACTACTTCATTTCATTTAATTATCTACATAAATCTATAATTCAAATTTTAAAGTTCTAACTATACTTGACTTCATCAAATTATATAATTTATATCACTCAATTGACTACTTCATTTCATTTAATTATCCAAATAAATCTATAATTCAAATTTTAAAACTTTAACTATGCTTAACTTCATCAAATTATATTACTTCAAATAATAATATTGATTTTATAATTTATTATTATATATTTATCCATTTCCTATATAATTTATTATATTAAGCTTAACTTTATCATCAAAAAATTAACATATGTAAAAATATAAATAAGATTATATAATAATTATGAATCCATTTTTTAAAACTTTTCTCTTTTAAAAAACTTATTATGTGTCAGGTAAACATAATAGATTTCTCTGTTAATATTTATAATAGATTTCACTTAGTTTGGATTACTGACTTGACAAACCACTTATAACTATTTTAATATGTGTCAGGTAAACATAAAAACATGAGCTTGTGTCTAATTGAGAAATATTCTACAAAATCATCAATGATATATTTTAAATTTATACTATTGGATACATTTAATTATAAATATTTCTTGGATTTGAATGATTTATTATATTAAGGTTAAAGTATTAATTTTATTAGACTTAAGAAGCTTTATTATTGTAGGGTTAAAGTTTTGTTTTTCTTGGACTCTTACTAGGCTCCAAACTTTATTTATCCCTTTAAATTTATATTAATGTGTTCCGACTCGTAAATAGCATGGTACTAAGCTGAGTTTAAAACTGCCGAGGAGCCATAGTAAGGTCGAGTTTAAAACTCTCGAGGAGCCATAGTAAGGTTTATGATCAGCTCTTAATGCCTAGATGTTTTTGCGATTATTTAAGTTTGTTTTCATTGAAAGCATATGTTTCTTTTTTCTTTATTTACTCATAGGCTTCAAATATTTATTGTAGTATACTTGGATTAAAATGCTTATGAAAACACTCCAACTCTTAAGCTAGAAGTTAGTTGAATCTACTTCTTTGAATCACCTTAACTAGTTGTGATGTTTGTACAATTTATAAAGTTAATTTTAGTTTCTGGTTCTATGTCCAGTTTTATATTATAAGATTAATACTAGACATTATCTTCTCGTTTTATATAAAATGAGAAGATAATGTCTAGTACTAATCTTATAATATAAAATTGGACATAGAACCAGAAACAAGATAATGTCTAGTACTAATCTTATAAGATAAAATTGGACATAGAACCAGAAACTAAAATTAACTTTATAAGTTGTACAAACATCACAACTAACTTAGGAGATTCAAAGAAGTAGATTCAACTAACTTCTAGCTTAAGAGTTGGAGTGTTTTCATAAGCATTTTAATCCAACTATACTACAATATTCCAATACCCAGTCTTGTTTGATCTTGGGTTAGTTATATATCTATATATGATTGTAGAAATTAACAATCCTATGTGTATATTTCAATACCTAGTCTTATCATATAGTTGTATGGGAAACATGTTTGATCTTTGGTTTTACTTCATTTGTTAACATTATATATATATAGATATCTATATATATATATATAGATATATAGATATATATATATATATAATATTTGTGGTCACTCTTTCTATATAACATAAATTAGTATTCTTGTAAGATCCAATACTTTGTCATTTTAATATTTTTGTTCTAATACAACCATAGAAATTTAATTTAATTTTATGAATCTTATATATCTTAAAACTAAATATAAATATTAGGAACTTTCATTATAGGAACATTTATATTTTACACAACACTTATATTAAATTTGTAAATATATTTATAATTTATGTAGTAATTTAAGATTAAGCATTAATAATGTTCTAATTTATATTTTGTATTTCATATTTTCATGTTAATTATTTAAAATTACTCTGTATTTATAGTTTATATTTCCTATCTTTATGTTAGTTATTTAGAATTACCTAGTTAAAAATTACTTAACGAATATATATATATATATAAAATCTTTTAACTAAAAGATTTCTAAATAATTTAGTTTACCTTACACTTCGTAAATTATCCTATATTTAATAGAATATAAGATCATATTACTTTATTTATAGTTCACTTTAATTTAAAAGTGTGTATTTTGTTTAAAGATAGTTTTTAAATAGTTTATTTATAGTTTAGTTTAATTCAAAAGTGTATTTTTTTTAAAGATAGTTTTTAAATAGTTTGTATTTAATAAACTAGTTTTCCAAATAATTTAGTTAATACAATATAATTAATTTTAAGAAAACTCTAAGTTAATAAAAATAAAAATTATAAATTATACAATCTAAAATTATAGGAATTATAATTAGAGAAACTAAAATATCTTGCTCTGCACATGGGTTGACAATATAAAATGAACTAATTCAACCTCAAAACATAGTCATTCTTTGAGACATATAAATTAGACATCAAGATGCAAATATAAGAAACCACAATGACTAAAGTGGAGGCAATTCATGACATCTTATAAATGACCAGAATCCAAACCATGCACATAATCATATGGTGTTATTGGAAAGCAAGAGGAATTTTTCTATGTTCATTTTGGTTGAAACATCAATGATCATTGTTTTGATAGGAAGGTAGGGAAGTCCATCAATGAAAGGGTTTCATTTTTTCATTTTTATGGAGTTTAATTTATTAAGCTTATAGAGGACATGAGCTCTCTATGTATGAATATACTTGTATTTAAATGATATAAAATTGGTAGATTAGTAGGCTATAGTGTGAAACATCTGCAATTTTGATCTTTTCTAAGCATTGCACTGACTATTGGACTATCAATATTTTACGTTCTTTGTTACATTGATCTCTTGATTGGGTTTCCTTTTCTGCATTTTTCCTTCCCCATTACTATTTCATTGGGTCTTTCACTATCCAATGCTACAAATTGATCATTCGCCCCTGCAATCTCGGTGGGATCATTATTAGCATTATACTATTATTTTGTTTAGCATTTTGTTTGCTTATACTAAGATGCATTAAGGCTCTTGCTTGTTACAAATTGATAATAGGATATAAATAGGGTATTAAAAATGGGTTGATAAAAATGGATACCTGCAATATCTCGTGAAACTAGGGGTTTTCTTAATTGGAAAGGTATATTGGGAGGGGGGTTCAACAATACAATTTTAGGAGACATTTTCCAATATTTAGTGAAATTAGGGATATTCTTTAATATCTTACAAATGATCGTGTTATGTAACAAGTTCACTAAGTGAACCCCCCCGTGATAAAAAATATTGGTCTCACCCAAAGGCACAAGATATAAAAAGAATGGAAATCACTACAATTTCACAGATCCATCTATTATTAAATATACCGTGATTAAATAATTGAAATCAATAAACTCTAACTTTTATAATTTGATTAAATAATTAAAATCACTAATATGAAAGAAAATTTGAACATAAAGTTGTCCTTGTAGCTATAACTTTGTATAGACCACATTTATAACAAGAAGAAGTTAATAAGGGATGCCATAAGTTATGCGAAGAAAATGTTAGCTATATCATAACTTATCTTGTACCATAAGAGGGCTAGTTATTGAAAATTGCATTTCACTAGAATTAGGAAAAAGTTCAATTCTCTGAACCATTTAACCAACCTTAATATAAATTATTGCTGCTAGGATATTGAATATGGGTGCGAAAAGAACTTACTCTCAACCATGCTGGAGTACTTCCATTGGTTTTATAAAACTGTATAAAGGCTGGAAACAACTTTTCTGCTAAATCCAAAAAGTTGTGTAAGAAATTATGCAAGAATGTTAATCAAATTTATTAAACATATTCAAGGAAAAAAACTGATTAAATTCCCTGGTAGGTTGTGGCAATACCTGTACTGGAAGGATACATTATACACATAGCTTTATCATTCTCTAAATTAGAAGCTTATCTACAACTGGTAAACACTAAACGTTTTTCCTCACTAAACGTTTTTCTTTCATGCCGCCTAAGAATCTATCTACAAAATTATAATCCTAACCATTACTGTCATGTTGTCAGCTACAAGGAACATTCGCTAAACAATATAAACAAGTAAAAGATATTAGAACATATCAAGCATGAAAAGATCTAACCCTTTTCATTACCTTCTTATTGTCATGAAAAAGGCCTATAAATAGTGATGTGCAAGATTCAAGTCACGATTTTCAATAGAGGGTGGTTTTTTTTTCGATTAAGGTACTTTGGCACACTTGATTTCTATCATTTAAAATAAATTAGAATACACCTTTACAATTATTCTTCAGTTATCCCTCATTTCTTTCTGAAATGCTCAACACAACCTTAACAATGTTATTGCGTTGTCTTGAATTCTCCTATTTCATGATGCCAGTTTTTTCACAAGACCATGCTTATTATAAGATGAACTTTGAGTCTCTGCATGCATAGCCATCTAATCACCAGTTTCTATCAAAAAAATACCATAAAAGGTTAAGGGTGAAAAAGGAAAAAAATATTAAATTTATTTCTAAAAATGAATACCCACAAAAAATTGCAATAGCTTAACCTGTGTAACCTAACATCCAAGAAGATATGCAAAATGATTGTTTACCATCTTTCAACCATTCAACAAAGACACATCTTGTAACCAAATCTGTAGACAAGCAAGTTCTAAAAAATAACAAAGAGCATTAGTTGTCACAACATAAAGATATTGCACCAAGGGGCACCCATGCTTGATAGAGATGTAAAGATGGAAACAAGGCGATAGTGTTATTCACCAAAATGAAGGAAAATGTGAAGGAAGTGGGAGTTGACCATCCCCACACAACATAGGCCAAAACCCAAGCAAGTCAACATATCAATAATGAATGACTGACGAATCCGATCATAAGCTTTGTCAGAGTCAATCTTCAAGAAAAATACCCTATTGACCCATCTTCTTGGCCCACTCCATAGCCTCCAATTTTGAGATCACTGTATCCAAAATAAATTGCCCCTAAACAAAACTTGTTTGCTCCCTGCACACAATCTTCCTGACTACGTCTGTCACTCGCAAGGCCATAGTCTTAGCCATGATTTTATTGTCAACACTTAGGAAAGTAATAGGATGCCTCCCTGTAGCAAGCATTGCTAACAAGCACAACTAAATTTTACAAATGGCATAAAAAATGTTGGAAAATGATCTCCAAACATACCCATCAACTCTATGCAAAGCAAGCACCCTCTTGACTACCACTTTCTTCTTTTCAGAATCAAAGAAGAATTTGGGGCCCTCATCCCCCACTTGAATCCATTACAAGAGAGCTCGAAATCAAGCCCCTCTGGCTATATACTCCTTTTCCCTAAGCACACTAGTATAAAATGAGAAATTAATGACTAAAATTTGACTATAAACGACTATTTTTGAGTCGGTGACTAATCGTATCTGATTTCCACTATCTTATCTCTAGTCATATTTTACTAGTCATTAATTGGTTGACTTATTAGTCATTGATTTAGTCATTGATAGTCACCAATTAAGTCATTGATTTAGTCATTGATACTCACTGATTTAGTCACTAATTTAGTCATTGATACTCATTGATTTAGTCATTGATTGTCACAATTAAAGACCAAATGTATGACGAAATAAACTACTAGATGATAACATATTAATGACTAAGCTAAATATGACTAAATGTAAGTCGTGCTATAAGATACTGGAAATTAGCTACTAATAGTCGTATATATGCAAATTTAGTCGTTTTCTTAGTCACTAATTTATGATAGAGTACGGAGGAATCGAACCACCAATATCCTGCATATAATTAGGCAAGTGCTCTACCATTGAGCTAGCACCATTTAAGAAGTTGTTATTGCTTGACAATGATGATATTCAAACAAATTTTGCATGGGAACAATATCCGAGTCACTCGAACAGGGACAAGTCATATGGTAATGCCGCCACAAGTAAAGTGGAAAACAAATAGAATATGGTTGAAGGTTCAATCCATATGCAACAAAAATTTCTAATAAATAAATGATGGGCATGAGTATTTATATTTTTATATGCTTGCAACATACAAACTTCTAGATACAATTCACTTGGGCATGAATATCTTGAGCATATTGATAGATATGCTCAAGATGCTTGCAAGATTTTATAGCCTGGAAGCCTGGATCCTGACCAAAATTGTTATGAAGAAGGGTTAGTGATGTGAATGCAACCCAGAAATTAAAATGTCCAGGTTCAGGAACTGAAAATGGCATAATCATTGGCATTGTTGCTCTATGGAGACAAGACATACAAGAAATTATTTAGGAATAACAAGTAGAGTGTGGGATGTAGTTCTTTAATGTTCCTTTTCAAATGCAATCAATGAGGTTTATCAAATTTGATGTTAAAATATATGAGTCACTAGAACAAAGACAAGTCATACGTTAATGCCCACACAAGTAAACAAGCAAACAATAATAGAATATAGATGAAGGTTCGATACATATGCAACACCGTTTTAAAATAAATACATAATAGGAATGAGTATTTATATGGTTGCAAAATACAAACTTCTATATACAATTCACTTGGCAATAAAAAAATTGCGAGTTCCTCTATAGTGTTGATTTCAAAGCAATGAATGGACAAGGTATATAGTTACAACACTCTATCACGACCTGAGAAAACCAGTATTTTCCCAATGTTATATTAGCTATGCCCAATAAAATAGACAATAGGAACATGTCTCAAACCAACAAGATTACTAATAGTTGCGACATGTAATTTGAATTATGTATCACCACTTAACTTTATCATAAAACAACAAGATCATAGAAAAAGTAGAATCTCAATCAGATTCATTAGGATTTGTCGTCACAGGTTTACACCATTACACACAGTTAAAATTAGGGACTCAAAAAAACATCTAACATCACAATTGTATAATGTAGGTGCTTGTTAAAGGTTGGAAAACATCATAACAAAAAAGTGCACCTGTTCTTTATCTCAGCAACCATGGTCATGAAAGCCTGGTCCACATTTGTTGCATTCTTCGTACTTGTCTCCAAAAATGGAATGCCAATCTCATTAGCAAAGGCCTTGAAGAAAAAAATACGCAAATCATGTCAAGAAAAATGTAGACTGAAAAGTGACAAAAAAAACTAACCCTTGAGATTAATTAAAAAAAGAATCTACAAGCCAAGTCAACCAACTTAAGACCACAAACTTCCATAGTGCTGCAATTAACAAAAAACAGAGCACCAACAACTTCAAGGCACACTCATATTTAAATCCTCATCAAGTCAAAGACGATGATGCATACAGTGAAACACATAGCAGTGCACATGATGCCAAAGCTACTCAGCATTTAACATTACCTTGGCTGTATCATAATCAACAGCTTTATTAGCAATCAAATCACATTTGTTTCCAACAAGAAACTTGTTGACATTCTTACTCGCATAGCGATCAATCTCATTCAACCATTGTTTCACATTATTGAAACTCTCTTGATCAGTAACATCAGAAACAACCTTCCAACAAGAGAAAAATATCATTATAAAGCCATAAATTTAAATAAATAATGGAGTATACCAAGGATACCAGCAATCAACAGCTACTCAGCATTTAACATTACCTTGGTTGTATCATAATCAACAACTTTATTAGCAGTCAAATCACATTTGTTACCAACAAGCAACTTGTTGACATTCTCACTCGCATAGCGATGAATCTCATTCAACCATTGCTTATATCTTACTGAATCTTGTCTGCAATATTTCATTTCATATATGTCAGTTACTTTCCATCATTTGTGTTCCATTGTCCCTGTTTATTGCATCTATGGATCATTGTTGAATTGATAAAGTTACAAACTTCCTTGATGAGTCCTTTACTAAGGGTTCTGTTAATTTCAATGCCTGCAATTTTGTCTACATTTTGCATGCAATAGCCTATTGACAAATACCATGTATCTGGATGATAACCAGGAAATGAAGCAACAGGAAGTTCCTTTAGCAACAAAATCAAAGCATAATTTAGCACGATTTCCTACTGAAACTGAAGGTATGTTTTACTGGGAAACAATAATATCGATCTTGGTAAAATTAATAAAATGCTTCCACTCTAAGTAACAGGTCAACCGGGATTTTGAATAGTTTAAAGGCACTATAGTCATTGATTGATCATATGCACAGTCTAGATTTATGAATATATGTATGTTTAGTGAAGCTTCTCCTGTGTGTCAGATGTTCTAGCTGGAATCGGTGACTCTACTGTTGAAAAGGACAGTAATTCAAAGCATGCTTCCTTCAAAATACAGGCTATGAAGGTGTCTACTTGTATGGAGCTTGCACAGTTTGGGAATACTGAAGCAGATTGTAGCAATGCTTCTTTGAAGGGATGCTCAATTAAGGAAGAGTTGGATGTGTTAATGGAAAGAGATATTGCTGGTTCAAGTTTGGTAGGAGATCAAGCAAAAAATTGTAAAGATAGGATACCAAAAGAGTCTAGTAGGAAGTAAGCAAGTGCTCATGTTTAAATTATAAATTGTCTTACTATAGAGTTTTGTATCATCCTCAATCAGTGTTGTTCTATATTTTAATGTGAAATGTAATCCTTTCGTATTTTGACCCACTGATGTTTGGAGAACAAGAGATTGCTTCAAATACATTGAAACTTCTATCCCCCACATGCAGATGTGGCAAGGAGGCACCCAAGTACTATGTGCATCCCTACATACAACAGAAGATTCTGCAAATCCAAAAGGGGGGTTTAGTCCTTTCAAAAGGAGACCAAAGAACCTGCTATAGTGGTAGAGTCTGCATTTCTTTATTCTACCATTTCATTTTTCTTTTAACAATATCATCTTTGAAATGCTGCTTACTGATATTTTTCTTTCTTGGATTCGTGTTTTTGGAGCAGATCATCCAGAAGGAGATGAAGTAACCAATGAAAATTGCTTTCATGGAATAATAGATACCAAGGGCCAGTTCAATAACTTCAAATAATATTGTTATAGTGGGATGAATTCCCATTCATCCAAGCCTACATAGATCAGTATCAATGCACTTATTCTAACATCTGAAACACATGGACTATTCCATCAAGTTTATGCCACATATCTGAAACTTACTTTTTTAGAAAGTAATGGAAAATGCAACCAAAATGCAATGTAGGATTGCAAACTTGTATTGTAACAAGGGTTGAAAAACAAATTGCAATCTTAACACCATAATAGATTCCATCACTCTAATACTACAGTTTTTGATAAGCATAGCGTCCACTTCATGATTGTTAGCAGAAATAACTCCACATGGTTTCCTTACATTGGATTTCACTCTTTGTTTTGACAGTTTTTTTTTGTTTGCTCGAATCTTCGTAACATGCAAGAGTGGCCCTTGGTCGGAGAAACCATGAACCAGGGGCATCTAAGCCATCAAAATCACCCAGGGATTGCACCCGACCTGGACCACACTAACCCTCAACTTGGCTAGAGATTTTGGTGTCTCCTCTCAACTAAGTGTTGTTTTGACAGTTTATTCATGCGTTGGGTGAACAGTTTTCTTGTTGATAATGTGGACATTTATTTCTTTCTTTCTTCTTACTAAGTATTCTCATTAGTAAAATTTTCCCAAATATAGTAGGCAGTTTTCCTGTTGCAACAGAATAGATAATTTCCCCCCAAATTGTGTAGTCACTATTCTTGTTGCACATGTCTACATTAAATGTTTACTTCTGTTTGATCTGTGGGATCTATGCACCCCAATTTCACATTAACAATACAAGTTAAAAAAATTGGATACATAGATATTATATAACCAACCCAAAATTGAAAAATGTAATTAGGCATATCACCTTGCAAAAAGACAGAAATGCCAGGTGACAGTGTTTTACCCTTTAGATAGCTCCACGAGTTGAGGGTAGAGTTCACTTTCTCTCAATTTTAGAATTGCTGCAGAATTTGTATCAAAGGCCTAGAATGAAACCATTATCTGAGATTGCAGTCTCTTTATAGTTTCTTTAGTCTTCTCAACCTTCAGTTCATCTTCCCCCTTCAATTCTTGCTTCCTCAACAATACCACTTTCTTATCATGTTCTATCTTAGTAGATTCCCTACACTGCACACCACACATAAAAATCAATATGATGGACTATAAAATACCTTTATAGTAGGAAGGCCTATGCTATATACTCAGCAGTCCTCAATAATTGATCTGATATACGACTTTAAAAATTGCACCAACAGTCAACTGGTCTTGGTTTGATAGTAAAGAGAGGTGTGTAAGAAATGTTTGTACTTCATGCATGGCAAGCATTTGCATCCAATAGTGGAGCAATACATATCATAGATGTGGGACATATACAAATACAAATGCATTTCAAATTGGAATTGGAATTTGAAATGCACATATATATATTTATATTTAATTACCCTCTTGTATAGTTTGTTTCATAGAATTTTTTACAACTTTATATAGAAAATAATTAGAAGTGAGAGGAACATACCCGGACTTCCTCATAAAGCTTCTTTTCCCATGCACAAATCCTTTCTAGTGTAGCACAAGGGCTTCCGTGTATGCTGCGTTCATTTTTGTTGAAATCAATGACATCTCTGGTTACTACAATAGGTGATTTAGAAGGCCAACCCCAAGATGATAAAGCACTGAACACCTTTGTAGAATGGTGACTACCCTCTACACCAACAAACAGAAAAACAAAAATGGATATGGTAAACAACATTTTCAAGCATGTGTATCTAGTATGCAAGCAACTTTCTAAACCTCTCTTAACATATGGATGGAGCCTTGATCAAGAGCATAGGATAAACAACTGATAATAAACCCCCTTTCCCGGCAACAAATTCAAGCCCTGTCAAGAAAAATGTAGACTGAAAAGTGACAAAAAAAACTAACCCTTGAGATTAATAAAAAAAGAATCTACAAGCCAAGTCAAAAAACTTAAGACCACAAACTACCATAGTGTTGCAATTAACAAAAAAAAGAGCACCAACAACTTCAAGGCACACTCATATTTAAATCCTCATCAAGTCAAAGACGATGATGTATACAGTGAAACACATAGCAGTGCACATGATGCCAAAGCTACTCAACATTTAACATTACCTTGTCTATATCATAATCAACAGCTCTATTAGCAGTCAAATCACATTTGTTTCCAACAAGCAACTTGTTGACATTCTCACTCGCATAGCGATCAATCTCATTCAACCATTGTTTCACATTATTGAAACTCTCTTAGTCAGTACCATCATAAACAACCTGCCAACAGAAGAAAAATATCATTATAAAACCATAAATTTAAATAAATAATGCAATATACCAAGGATACCAACAACACATTGATAAGATCCCCATAACTAAACAAGCTCCAAGCTACCACTAGTAAATCCAAGGATTTATTCATCGACATGAATAGCAAAATTACCAATCTAGCACCAAAGTAAACATCCACTTAAGCAAAATAGGCACTTACAATGATACCATGGGCACCACGATAATATCTGCAACTTTGATTAGTGGGAGAGGGCACATTATTTCTAGTGAAGGATACAACCCCAAGAGGGCCATGGGACTCATTTCTTCCCTTCTGCTGGTTAGAGCTTTGAAATTTAGTTCAAAAGGGGAAACTCACTATACTACTAGGCATATTCACTTTCTAAATCAGCTGATATACATTGCTGTCGAACAAATTGAGTTTCCAAGGAGGAATTATTCATCGCTGGGATTGATTGTTGTGGCTAGGAGTTGTCTACATCAAGTTTTTTCTACATTTTTGTGTGCCAAAGGGAGATGGTCAATTCCACACTAGTAAGGTGTCATCTATAGGGAAAAAGCTCATCAATTTATGCCTTATTCATGTGGCTGATAAGGAGAATCTATTATGTACCAGCATGCAATCTATTAATAACCTACAGGCAATTTCCAGGTTTGATTCATTTTAGAAATCCAATGTAATTGGAGATGTTACAATTATTTCTAAACAACTGAGAATTTTAGTCATCTACGTCACACATTATTATGTTGTCCATGTTTATCTACTCTGAATTCTATTTGAACTTTATTCATGACATGTTGAATGTTATCTTTGTGTATTAATATTACTAGTCATATTGTGGGAATTAGTCTTGAAATATAAAACTCAGAAATTTAAACACATTCCATCAAATAAATTATTCACCAAGAACCCAACTACTCATTCACACATCTCTTTGCATTGACTGTTACCAAGAACCCAACTACTCATTCACATCATTGTTTAAGAGCAATTTAATCAAACCTGGGCTGTTATGAGCGGTTTTGGGCATGTCTGAGGAGCAAGTCAGCAGTTCTGGGCATGCTATCACCATCAAGCAGTGGGATAACAGTCTCATATCTCCACAAAGAACAATTATGGGCAGCAAGAGGCCTATTTTCTTGTAGCATCAATCCATTATGGGCATCATCCACTAATTCTGAGCTGTTGTTAGCACTCAAATTGTACTAGGTTCTGTGGCAGGTTTCATGGAAATAAGAGAGCTTCATGGTCATAAAAATCCCCAAAGGGAGAGCCAGCTCTCAGGCCACATCCTCAGATATGGAAGAGTTCAAATTACGAGCGATATATTTATCCTAGGGCATGGTAATGTTAGGAGAAATCTTGGTGTCCATGCTATTTCGGATGCATGGTGGCGGGTAAAAATGATAGACACAGAAAAAAGCATGTATGAATGGTTTAGATCAAAGGTATCGAAGATCTATGGCCCTGAGTGCATGGCATCGATGAAAATATGGATGCTTTAAAGCATGGGCGGGGGTAGACCGGTGAGCTTTTTCCTAAAAAGAAATTGACAAAGAAGATCGGCGGGAGGAGAAATCTATGGTGTACAGCCACCGCGTTGATCTAACTTGCACGGAATATGTTACGTTTCAAATCGCTGCGGTCAGAGTAAGCGCTGTGCACCTGTCAACGATGCAGATCTACCGGAGGTGAATCAACGGTCTAAGAAGACTGCATTGATTTTATTCATGGGTAGGTTAACCCCGTCTCAAATCACCGCAGTAGGTAAAAGATGCATCATCCGACGATTAGGATTTGAGCAAAGACTGGACCAACAGCTAGGAATGCTTTGAAAGGTCAAACTGTCGATTGGGACAAGTGTGTCGCTAAAATGGAAAACTATGGAGGCTGAAATCTACGGTCCTGATCCAAGCTCGCGTTTTCACAGGTGAAAGACATCTTCGCTGAAAATCAATGATTGCCGCGTGGGCTGAGCCACCTCGATGCAGTTGGGTGTCCTTTCTATATGGCCTGAAAAGTACGACCAAATATGTCCGATGTCATTTCAAGCCTCAGTCATCATGCCAAATTATTTGGAAGGTCCAGTCAGTAAATCATAGCAGAATGATTCACATGGGAACGTCGTTGTTATGAGTTGTTATAAACCTGATCTCCTGGGCTCGTAACTCACGTCTGAAAAGGTGGCCAGTTTCTCTATATTGTTATTGTTTGCAGTTTGTATCAGAGCATGGAGAGAGAGCAAGGAACTGAAGTAGTAATTATACCAGAACATGTGTTGTCCGAGATGGAGGAAGAGCACTTTTATTTACCTCCCATAGTTCGTGGTCATGTGGAAAATGGTTCCGTCTGCAAATCAAAAGATCCATAGGAATGACAGACAAATTGGAGTTTTCAGCAGTAGAGAAAGAGGGAATACACCTATGAAGAAGATGAGCAGGAAATCAGCTAGGAGGTGGGAATTATCAAGGATCTAATACTCCTTACAGAAGGGTTACCCTCTACTCCTCTACTGAAAAGAACCCAAGCAAAAGATTCTTTCGACGTGGGTGATTTTCTTGATTTGTATGGTCAAGTGAAAACCCAAGACTAAGGTGGCACCATTCTTATGTTATTTGCATTTCACCACTCGGCAAGTCTGTCTATTTGCTACATGGGTACATTCCTTCTCTCCAATTTTGAAGATTAAGGTAGTCCATAACCTATTTTGAAGGGCGGTATGGCTTAGTGGTGTACGACATCGGCAGGATCAATCAAGTCTGGTCTATTATAGGTAGTTTCCCTTTCTACATCGAGATATCACAAGTGATGAACCATGCCTGGTAAGCAGCAGTTCCGGCCTTATATATTTTTGTTCGACATGAAGACTTGAAAGGATAATCAACGAAGTCATTCGACCAGAATGGAAGCCATAAGCTGGGGCATTTTTTTATTGTTATTGTCTTTTGTTAAGTAATTTGGCCATGTAATGAAATGACCACACAATTGTAAATGGCAGTTAAGCCTGCCTCGTAGATATTTTGTTTTCTAATAGTGACAGCAAACAATGCCTCAATTTGGTTGTTAGATAGGTGTCATATGGTTGTAACTGTTTTCTGTTCAGAAGGAGCCGAGCCTAGAGCTCGAAGACATCTATAAATACATTTGTAATCGAAGGCACAAGGGTTGAAAATCTTATTTGAAAGCTTTTGGTATTTTGAGGATTAGTCTGTAAGACATTTTTGAGCTATTTTAATAAAGTTTGCAGAGTCGAAGCCTACGTTTTGACAAGGATTCCTGTGTAAATGGTCTAGTAGTCTGTATTTTCCTTTTTCCCATGTAAAATTGTGTTTCTCTCTTTGTTATTCCATTCTGTGTTGTTTATTTTATGCTTGGATCAGGGTAGTGGCTAAGCGGAATTCATAGAAGTTATGCTCTGCTTAGCTTTTTCCAAGTATTTCACCAACATATTCTACTAAAGCTAATGTAGGATTCATCTTGGTATGCCTTACATTGATGGGATGTTTCTTTCCTCTTCTGTTCCACAAATTAAATCTCTTTGAATTCTAGCTGCTTGCTACCTTGCTCTTGTAAATGTGTTTGTAGAACCTTTGTGAATGATGTTTGCAGAGTTTGTTAAATATGACTCCATTGCCCAAACGAAGTTCATATGTTTTCAATCAAATAGTGCTTGAATCATTTTCATTCCAAACAAAAATCTGATCTTCTGTATAATTGTTGTAATTGAATATCTTCGCCGTGAATGCTGGTGTTTCTTTTTCATTATTGACAATCTTGATTATTCCAGTCTTTTCATGAGATTTAGAGAGAGCCCTCTCTGTCTGTGTTGGGTCAGTAGCATAGGCCAAAGATTGGTTAATGGTTACCTAGAATTATCCTCTTTCAGCCTTGGGGGTCAATTTCAGTGTTAAAAGCTATCTTAAGACCTCAAGCAATAATAAAACTCAACCATGTTGAATGATGGACACACAAAAAGGCATGAATCTTAGTGTTGGGCTAATCCTATTATTAAAACAGGATTTCTGGGCATGTTTCTAACCGAGGAAGCAACAAATAAACTTGACCCTAATCCTAATCAACATAAGAAGCAAGTATGGGAAATTTCTAGGCACACTTTGTCATTGTTAAGGATTATTCTGGGATGTTTATGCTGGATATTGCAACTCTGTCCTAGCGTCCAGACAACAGTTAACAACCTCAATCAGCAATTCTGGGCAAAGTATGAGGCAATTTTCTCAAATAGCAATCACAAACAACCCTAGAAAGGTCATCATTGGGCATTGGTCCAACCACAGGATCCAATTACCACATTTATCCAACCACAGGATTTCATGTCTCTCTATTACCCGTGAAGTTATTACAAATTTTATGTGCCAGGAATAAGTATGACATTCCAAGCCACTTACAAATGCTTCTCTTTCTACACAGCCCAACTTCCCAAACAAAATGATGCACACCGTGGATTGAAGTATAGCATTCAAGAGGTACTATTAAGTGTTGCAACCACACCCACTATTTAGCTAACATAGGGAGAGTAAAAAATTGAGATGTTTGGTAGGTGCCGAAGGGAATTACAAATACTCAACCATTGTGGTTTATAAAATTAATCCTCAACTTTGTTCATGTTATTGGAGTTCCCTCTTACACAATTCCTATCGCTCTTTCCACATAAGACAATTAAGCATAAATCAAATAGTTAATTACTATGAGGCATTGCTTTTACCCTACATTGTTCTCGACTCTTTAAAAAATTAGAATACAATGGTTTATAATCAATCTTCAACTCTTTTTGAGTTATTGGAGTTCCCTATCACACAATTCCAATCACCCTTTCCACAAGCATAAACCAGACGGTTACTTAATGGGAGGCATTGCCTTTACCCTAGTCCCTACATTGGTCCCAACTCTTTAAGTAAATGAGAATATTTCTATTTGCAATTTAAATTGTTACATTAATTGTTGGTTGGATGTAGGCTTAAACTCAACACAATGCCAATGTCAAAGGTGAATTCGGCCAAGCTAAATTGTTTTGAAGGGGCTCAACTCCATACAAAATTTCTGGCCTTTAAATTATGGCAGAGTGAATCAATTTGTCTAATGGGAAGCTTAACACACTACCAGGCAGTGAGGGACTCGCACAATGAGAGCGTACAACTTATCTAAGTGCCCAATGGCTTGGAACAAGGATGGTTTACTAACTTTAAGAGATTGAAAATGGAAATTCAACTAGGAAATTGCAACAGTTAGATTATCACAACCACTGATATCAATGCACACAGTGAATGGGTGATCGAATTCTCTTGTTTGTTGTTATTAACCCAACTATTAATAAAGATGGAATATAAGCAAGAGCTAACAACAATACAATTTGCAATTCATCATATCAATACATTAAAATACTACTCGGAACAAAAATGCCTTGACACACAGTAATCACACAATAATCATATTGTGAATTTAGTGTAATTCATGAGACAATGAACACATTGTTTACCCTAGAAAGCCAAACTGGAAAACCAAAATTCAATCGACTTCGTATCGTCCTGATGATGAACCTAGTTGTTTGTTCGAAATGTCGACTGTCCAAACCTAATGAGTCTCGTCCTAAATTCTAAATGGATAATAGTATTTTATTTCTCAGCAAATGTGCAGGTTACAATTCACTGTGGTTGTCTAGTTCATTCACAATCTTCTCATAGGAATTTCATCATTGATCCCTCTCAGTCTCTACCAAAGAACCTATACAAACTTCTTGTGTCTAAATTTATTAAATAATAGGCTATGCTTAGTGGTCAGTTGGAAGGCCAAGCATCTTTGACTCTTAAGCTTTCTTCAAGTCTAAGGTTGGCCTTCTTACCTTGTTTTCTACAACACTAGTTTAATGTATTGTAACTACCTAATCATGAAGAAGAAGTAGTAGTACTAATCATGAGGAAGAAGTAGGTTATGTGAGTGGTTGTACATTTTATGTTTTTGATGATTCACGTTTTATAGATCTTATTTTTGACACTGCCAATGAGAGAGATGAGATGAATTTGCTTTAGTGTTACCAGACTCGGCTGAGACTCTCTGAGTCTGCTGAGTCTGGCCGAGTCATGTGCCAAGTGATTACTCGGCCTCCAGACTCGGGAATAGCCAAACTTTCCCCACTCGCCGAAACTCTTGGAGACTTGGTTAGGACTCGGGAGTTGTACCCAGCACATCCACCCTCTCGTCCACACGTGCGGGTTGACTTTGACCCATGGATTTCACTCCATTCTGGATGACTGTTGGATGCCCATTTCCATTTTTTATTGAAAGGTTGACGGGTTGATGAAGGTGTATTTGAGATATGGTGAAGTGGATACCTGGATGGTAGTATGGGAGCAGGGTAGATTATGTGATATGTTGTCCTAATTCTGCCTCTGCTTCCAAACATTCCGCGATTGTTTTTATTGATTCCAAGCAAAATTTCTAGAAGCTGCCATAAAATATAGATATAAAAGCAAAATGATTATATAAAAGGAAGGCACAAACAGGTGCAAAATGCCATCCAGTGGCTTTCATATGATGAAAACCACTGAAAAATGACACCCACCAGTTTATTGCAAGTAATCACTATAGAGTATCTGAAACACACCGTACATGCTATTGAAAGGTCAAAATTGCATTTCAATATGAAGAAATAGCAAAAGAAGTGCTACTTCTTACCAAAAAAGATAGGAATTTTCTATTAATCTGTATGCATCAGCCAAAGAATTTGGAATGTTACTGTGGGAGAAGAAAATAAGAGAAATATTTTATAAATAAAAAACTAAAGCCTCATTAAGTATTGTGTTCTTTTATTCTGTGTTATATTAGGAAGGGAGTCTTGAAATATTGGATGTGTTTCAGCAACATTTTAGTAACATCTCTCGACAAAACAACTAGAAACGGAAGTAAGAGTAATTTTGGGCCATATTTGCTTCAGTACTTCTAGAATCTATTCCCCCAGGCTGTACCCATACTAGCCCTACCAGTATCGTCATGACATTCTTTATAAAGGAAATTTGCCATTACTATTCTGTCATAGTTCAAAATGTTTTCGTCCTCATCGTACCCATACCTGTATCCACACCCAGATGTGCCCATGGGACAGTTATTCACCAACAATGATAGTAATGACTCTCAAGATAGTTCTTGGCAGTCTTTAATGATTTGTTCACTGATTTTTGCTTATTGTTCTATTAGATGCTTTCAGAGCTTTGAGTTATGTCCTTATCATTTTTTATGAGATGATCTAATGAATTTCTGCATAGAATGTGGTTTTATAACTTATATGGATTAGAAATGTCATTAGTATATTTTTTGTGCAAAAAAATCACTATATTTTGAATTTTTTTTCTATTTGTT
This sequence comes from Larix kaempferi, assembly GCA_027924585.1. Taxonomy (NCBI): domain Eukaryota; kingdom Viridiplantae; phylum Streptophyta; class Pinopsida; order Pinales; family Pinaceae; genus Larix; species Larix kaempferi. The sequence continues at coordinate 158,750 of BSBM01000861.1, read as the reverse complement.
GAGTCTTATCCAAGTTGCCCAGTCGGCTGAGTCCCAAGCCATCCGAGTCTTTGTCAAGTCTGAGTCTGACAACATTGATTTGCATTTTGATTTTTCTAGCGGCCTTGGTAGATTTGTACAAGAGTAGCAACTATTGGTTTGTGGAGAGTTTGGGTGAAGATTTGATTCAATTGCTAATTTTACCGAATGACAGATGACTTTGGGACAACAAGCAGAACAATGTTTGACTATACTGTTGGTTTTTTGAACAACAGGAAGAATAGCTTGATTTCTTGATGGCTGTTGTTGATCTTTGCTCCTAATACATGCATAACATCCCTTCTTTGTCGCTGATCTTTTTAGAGAGTAGGGAGGATATGTTGGTTTTTTGCCCTTGCTTACTATTGTCGATTTTGTTGGACCACATGGAGAAGAGTGTGTTGAATTAGTAATGATTCCTAAATCTGACTTTATTTCAACAGTTGTTTTTAAGTGTAATCTTTGCCCAGTTGCAGTTAGTTATGTTGACCTAGTTGAACAATGTATGGAAAATTTATTTCGGGGGTGAACACAGTAGTGTCTTGGATTTTTTTCCAATGTTTTGAGATAAGTCACGTGATACTGGGACACGGGAGATGGAGGAAACATGGATACGAGAATCCAACATGGGACATGTCGACCCTAGAAACAAGACATTGGGGACAGGTTTCATAAAAATTAGAAACTAGTTACAACTTACTAGTTTATGGTCATATGCTTGGATTCACTTATTAATTGAAATTTCTCATCAATGTCAAGTCTGAAAAGGTAACTACCAAATAATATATTGTTTAGCTTCCTCTCAGCACACAAGGGCCTAGGTTGTACATGGATTTAATTTCTAGTATTTATAATGCATTGGGTTTCTTCTAATTTCTCTTTTTGTAGCCATGCAATGTTGATGGACTTGTGGATTTAGCTGCTACTTGCTAGTATATAGAGCCCAATGGTTCTCGTTCAATTGTTTGATTTGTAGTCATCCAATGTTGAGGGACTTCTGTGTGTGTGCCCATTCTGATTTTTAATATATCAAACCTTTTGGTCCTCTTATTCATATTTTAATGATGGTAAAGTAGTTCAGATTTTGCACCTTGGTGTTGTTATCATATGGATATGCACCAACAGATCTGTGTAACAACTCTGAAAACCAACCTTGTCCACCGTTGGATGTCTCTTTGCTTGGACCGGTGCTTTTCCAGTCTCAGGGGTGTGTCCCCAGGAGTTGTATGTTGTTATCAAACAAACTAATCTGCATAAAATTCAATTGATTAACACACACAAAACTCACTCTTGAGATGCTCGTAAGCAGTCAAGAGCAAGGAGAAATTCTTAGTTAAATTTCAAGTGGTTGAAACTTGAGATCAGATTTTGAAGACAATGATAAGAGTGAATAAAAACGAATTAAATGAAGAGAATATGTGCCCTAAGTGAATAATAAATCAAATTAAGTGCATCAAAGTTAACCAAGCCACTGTAATACAGCTAACAACTATCCAACTAAGAGATTCCAAGAGCTAGAGACGAGGCATAGTCGAGCCAAACCAATATGTTACACCCTAGCTGGAAAATATGCATGCATGCTCAAGTGTGGGTCAACTTGCTATTTGGATGAGCTTTCTGTCACCAAAAAGTTGTTGTTTCCTAACTTTATTGAAGATAACTGCTAAAAATAAACCACCTCAGTGCTTGTTTGGGCATCATTTGGGTGAAAAAACATGACAACCAACCTCCTCACTGCTTGTAACTAACAATAATAACAAGCAACTAACAAATCAACCAACAATGAATAAAGATTTGTTGTTTACCTGTAGCATGCAACTGATAATAAATGTTGTTTCTAAATGTCAAACTGTTGGAGAAAATATTCTGCATGCTATAGCTGCTGTTTGCCAATTTTTACCCACAAGAACATGCCAACTTTATCCTCAACCAACTCCACTAATTCACTATATCTCCACTCACTATATCAACCCTGCATAGAATGTTAACTATTACAGCCACGTGTGACTATCTTCTACCATAAATGAAACCTTCCAAGCGAATTTCCCCTTTGAAAATTTAAAGTTAGTGCAGCTACGAGACCCATTCTCAGAGAGGATAGTACCTTAGTCAGTTAACTAGAGTTCATGGTTAAGTTAACTAGGCAGAGTAAAGAGTAAGACCCTAGAAGGTACCCTAGGGCCCCAAACTATCTTCTAGGGTTCTTGGTCAGGGACCAAGCAAGTTGATGCCATGGCAAAGTCCCTAGCATGTGGCTAGGGCCCCTACTTGTCTCTAGGGTATTATGGATTGGGACCAGACAATTTCTTGGTCACGAGGACCAAGCAGGTCCTCCAAGTTGATACAAAGACCTCTTGATCCGGGACCAGGAAGATTCTTGGTCACGAGGACCAAGTAGTTCCTGAAGTGACATATCTGGTCAATTAACCAAGTGGATCTTGGTCAATGGACCAAGATGATGATGTGTGATGTCCTCTTCTCCTAGGTCGTCGAGATGGTTGAGCTAGATGGTCTTCTCAAGGGACTAGCCACCCCTTGATGGAGCCACTAGCATTTGAACTGAGGATCAGTCTAGAGGACCACATGATCACATCATCCAGTTTGGACCCTTCCTTATACAATGATGATGAACTTTCAGGTTGTATGGAACATTTGTACATTTGAGAGAGAGATGATTGGTTGTACCCCACCTTGGTTGCTCATCCTTGGTCCTTACACCTTGTTGATTATTTGTCTTGTGGTACTTTGTCTTTGACTTGTGGTTAGTAGGGTCATCTACCCACCTGAGTTGTTTTGATTTGTACCTTCTTGATGTTTTTGGTCCTATGGGTACTATGGTTGTTTGTCCACTTTGTGGTATACCCTTGGTCCTAGGGGTTATGGGTCATGTACCCAAACTTATATTATATTGGGTCATGTGTTGGTCCTTGTACCCTCACCTAAAATGACCCTAGTACCCACCTAATGTCACCCTACTTATGTTTTATGTTTTATAAATATGACTTTATTATTTTGACCATAGATGTTTGGTTCCCAGCCATGTCAATTTTATATTTTATATTTTATTGTTTTTGAACTTATTGGTACTACCCTAATTTAATGGAGCCCTAACTTGTTTAAAGGATTATTTTATGACCTCTCTAGAATATACTAATATCCTATTTATTAAGGTCTTTTGTTTCTCATTCGGCAAGTTGACAATCCAATCTCAGCTCCACTCTTTCTATGCTTGACGCCAAGGGTTCCACTGTTGCATGCTTGTGTTTGAAGGATGCTCACTTGTTGAGTATTTCAGATCTGGTCTGAAGTAAATGTTAAGGTTTTTATGCTCCTAATTTAAGCCGTCCAACCAATTGTGAGCTCTACTAAGGAGGACCGCAACCTGCTTCTATATTATTTGTCTAATTCGTTCCCTATTAGAAGTTGGTTGAGGTCTGGTCTGTTTTATTGAGGACTGAGTTACTTATTGCATCTTGCATAGGTTTGATCTAATTGCTTAATATCTGATCTGCCTGTATGAGACTCGTTCTACTGTTGCATGCCTAATTTGATGCCTGGTCTGTTGTTTAGGAAGCTGTGACCCTAGATATTCATACTAGCTATCCTTTAATGGAGGCGGTGAGGTTCTAGGGTGTGTTGGTGGCACAATTGAGTAAGCCGTGAGGCCTTGGGGATTGAATTACCCTACTGCATGCTTACCTGTAGAGTTCATGTTTGATGACTATCTATTTGAGTGGGTTTTAGCTTGTATACATAGATTGGAATGAGTTCTCAAGTCACGGGGGCTTCACTCAATAAACCACTATCATAGCACGTTCGTTCGTGGCATATGAAACAATACCCCTAATTTCACTAAATATTGGAAAATACCTTCCAAAATCATTTTTTTAACCCCCTCCCAATATGCCTTCCCAATTTAAAAAAAACCCTATTTTCACTAGATATTGTATGTATCAATTTTTTCATTAACATTTTTTATACCCCTTTGTATTTCTACCTAGTATATTGATATGATACACCTCTTATGACCCCACATGCATTCTAGAATGCACCTTGCTTCATTCAATGTATATTGTGGATGCACATTACTTCACCCACAATGCAATTACTCAACCACATATAATTATGCTTTGCAACATCTAATGGTCTAATGAAGAGATAGGAGATCACTTCTTGTATGTCACTAGAGCCAATGCACATAGTACAACATTTCGATTGCATGTTACAGTTCCCCAATCGCTGACTAAGCCTGTTGTGGGCTAGGTATCCAAGCCCCCAAGGCCTGTAACAAGCTCTAGGAGGATGACTAAACCTCCCAAGGCTTGTAATAGGCACGAATGATTGGGTATTCAAGCCCCCAAGGCCTACCGAGGGCCTATAACAGGCCCTGGAAGCTTAGAGCCTCCCAAGGCTATTGGTAACAACTAGCTCAGTGTTATTGGTAATAATTGGCTGTCAATGACCACTGTCTCTCAACTATGGTTGACTGGAAACCCACTTCACCACGAAACCCCCTGGCCTCAACCATGCCTCAAGACGCGATTTCCCTGCGTACTAGTAAGCCCGATCCTTGCCTCAACCCGATTTCTCATCCAGCCGTAATCTCGCCATCTCCATTTGGCGGATATTTGTCAGCCTGCCCATATAAAAAAGACCCCAAAGTATTTTTGTATTGTTACATTAAATAAAAAAACCCTTTGCCCCTTAATATATAAGCAATATATTTTTCAGGTTGTCATGAATATTTAATACTGCAATATGAATGAACGTGGTATTATATTGTTGATGTATATGTAACTTCGGAATGTATTTCACATATATGTATATTGTATTCCTATAGAGATGGTATAATTCCTCTATAAGGAAGTGTCGTCATTTATATTGTAAATGTCGTAACTTAATCTTGATGGGTTATTAGACCACCTTGTTGGGGTCGGCCCTGTATAAGTCATGTGGGTCAAAGGGTTATTAGACCACCCTATTGGGGGTCGTCCATGTGGGTCAAAGGGTTATTAGACCACCCTATTGGGGGTCGGCCCAGTCAGCATTATGTTATGTGGTTAAGTTCGAGCCTACATGAGTTAGGTAAAAAGGCAAGTCAAGTCAAGTATAAATAGAGTGCAGGAGGCACTCTATTTGTTCACTCACTTCTCACTCATGCACTCAAGGAGGAGTGACGCACTTATGGAGGAGGAGGATCTGTTGCTAGGTTATGTCTATCTCTCATGTTTGAGTTGTATCATTGCTCTATCTATCTCTGAGGAAGTTATTGGGGTTTTTCACCTTTATGGTTTTCCCCAAGTAAATCTTTGTGTCTCTTGTGTGCTTGCATTATTGTCTCCATGATTGATATGCTGTAGATATGTTGTACATGTTATTCTCTCAGTTAAGATCTTAGATAAGATTGAAGTAAATTCTGAAAATTTAACATGGTATCAGAGCTAGCCTGAAAGAAGGCATGATATGGCATGTATGACACTTGTTGCACTTACGATGCTAGGGCTTGATATAGCAAAAAGCAGTCGTCGTAGAACTTTCGCTATAAATCTGTTTTGGTGAAGGTTTCGGATATGAAATATTTACAGGTCAAAGATTAAATCTCCAGGTACCTTGTGTCCAAAGGACAACCTCTAATTCATTGTACTTTGTGATTTATGATCTGTACAATATAGGGTTTCTGCCTCTTCTAGATCTGAGTCAAAATTAGGTGACCTTGGGAAAAAGATCATAACTTGTTCTAGGAAGCTCCAAATGAAATTTCGTAAAAAGTGATAGGTAGTAAAAAGATTGCACTATCTCAGAAAATGTTTTTAGAGGCCGAAGTTGAACCAGTGACACGTGGCACACCGTACAATTTCGCTCTCCTGTATTATCCCATAAACAGGTCACGTTGCGACACTTGGCATAACTCTCTCTCAGAGAGTCCAATGGAGGTCAAACCTATCAGGATGGAAAGATAATAGGGTGAGATATCTCAGGAAAATTTTTCAGAGGCCGAAGTTCAAACAGTGACACGTGGCATGCCATACAAGTTCGCTCTCCTGTATTATCCCAAAACAGGTCACGTTGCGACATTTGGCATAACTCTCTCTCAGAGAATCCAATTGAGGTAAGACCTATCAGGATGGAAAGATAACAGGTCAGGCTATCTCAAGAAACGTTTTCAGACCCTGTGGATCAAAAAGTTCAGAGTTACACTAGAAACAATCAGGTACATATTTCTGTCAAAACAGAATTATTTTTGAGTACCTTCATTCATGGCTTCCGGAATTTAGGGCTTTGGAGAAATTTGGAATTTTTGTAATCAGAGACCACGGATGGATGCTACTCATCAAAATAGAAATTTAGATACCAAGATCAGAATTTTTGGTTGGGCAGAAGGATGGGCTTGATCAAACCCTAGTTCAGGACTTTGATCAGAAAAGTGGAAAATTAGGGCTTCTGTAAAAATAGGAATTTTTGAAATCTGTGACCACTGCTGGAAGCTCCTCAGAAAAATAGAAGCTTAGAGCTTTGGATTAAACCTTTTGATTGGGAAGAAGAGTGGGCTTCATCAAACCCCAGTTTAGGGTCACGTCCAGTGAATCCAGAAGTTTCACAGGAAAAATTGAGGAGTGAAACTTTGCAGTTTTCAAATTCTAAGCATACCAGTGTGATCAACTCATCAAGGTGCATATTTCTATCCTTTCAGAAGTTTGAAATTCAAAGTTTGAATTTTTGGGGTTTCTCTGACAAACCCTAATCCAGCTCCAGATCTAGTTCTTGCAAATCAAGTGGATTGGGTTAATCCTAGAAGAAGATGGATTGGTCACCTGCATAAGTGAGGAAGTTCCTGTTTCAGAGGGAGATGAGGCTAAGGCCTTACATAAGAAGATTACAAGCGATCTCGACAGGTATGACTCATCGAGGTATGTTTTGAGATTTGTTCATGATTAAGTTTATGGTATGTTTGTCTTCATGTTATTATGGTTAGTACAATCTTGATTTTAGATTTGTCGTATCACCTTAACAAAATTATGAATGCATGATAGAAGATATTCATTGGTTAGGGTGTTGAAACTTATGATTGTACTAATGCATTATGGTGTTGTATGAGGTTTATGTTGTCTGCTAACATAAAAGGTACACCAAGAAAGACAAATCATGTTCTACTTCAAGAACGTATGATCATGGTGACATGAAGATAAGGATTCATCCATTGTCATGGATTACATAGAAGATCTACTTTCGAGGTATGTATAACTTGTTTCTACAATGGTTAACGTATGAGACATGCAGGTTACTAGCACAAGTCACTGAAGAGAACTAGAAGACATTATGCAGGTATGTTAGACATAAATAGCTAGCATGATAATCCAGGTATGTTTTTCCTATATCAAGCTAGAATCCTACCTTGTGTTAGGATCTTATACTGTTGTTGATAATGATTATTCATGAAGTCATAGGTTTGAATAATCATGGTTGTATGCATATTATGTTTCTTACCATAATTGATGATATGACTAACCAGAAGAATCATGAAGGTATAGGTTTGAATAATCACAGGTTTTATGCATATTATATCTCCTATCTTGATTGATGATTCAACTAACCTGAAGAGTCATAGGTTTGAGTAATTATAGGTTTAGACATGTTATGTTTCTTATGATTTGACTAACCATAAGAATCCTACATAAACCTTGAATGCTAATGCTTATTATTTCTGTTTGAAATGATCATGACTATACATGCTTGAAATTATTGTGTTTTAATAGTATACTAATGAATGTATGATTTTATATGAGATCACAAGGATAACACAATCATGATACTAATAAGCATGCATAGGGACCAAGGATGAATATTAGTTCAAGAACAGGTAATCTAGGAAGCAAATATCAAGAGGGAGTACACTCCAGTGGTTTATGCAAGGATGCAGATATTTAGAGGGAGTTGACAATCTCTCTACATTCCACAACAGAAAGGTGTAGAAGAAGCTACTTCAGATTAGGACTCCAGCAGCTCCTGCAAGGAAGCAAAGACTCAGAGGGAGTCCACCCAACGAAAAACAAAGATAAGTATTTTAATTATCATTTCTTGCATATTTGTTTGTTTAAATAAAATTGTTCAATGATGTATATGCTCATGTTTCTAGACTTAGGATATGTATTGTGCATATTAGAATAGTTGCATTGATGAACAGTATACTACTAATATACATGGGTAAGTGGCCTATGGAACTGTACAACATTCCATTGCTACTTATCTAGAATGAAACCTCTTTGCTGACATGTTGGGAGTTGTGCACACTCTTAACAATGTTCTAGTAGAGATTGGAAGGCATCTAGAAAGTTACGAGATATGGATAAATGTTGTATTGAAGCATTGGCTAAGATAATTGCATGAATGTATGACATATTTCTTTATGTGTAAGAATTTGTTCTGAAAATTATGAGATTTTTCTAATCATGCAATTTAACCTGTTTTGTAGGAAAGACCGCATATCTTCACCTACAAAAGGACTACAACATTTGTTCCAGCAACAAAGATATTTATTAAAGATATTGAAGATATTGAAGTTCCCAGGATCTAGGATGAAGAAATGGAATGCCATGATCCGTCGATCATGAAGAATGATGTTTGGGATGTAGTCCCAAAACCTGAAGTTTGTTAGGACTTTCATATGGATCTATCAAGATGAAGCATGCTGTAGACGGCAGCATAGAGAAATATAAAAGTGATGAAATAGAAAATGCACCAATGGATTTCAAGACAGCATGGTGTAGTCATATATGTGTGCAGAACTTGGTATGGTAGGATAGATCGCTTTCTATCCAATTTGGGCTTTACCAAGAGTAAAGCGGATTCCAACCTTTACTACAAGGTTGAGGAAGGCAATCCAGTGATCCTACTTTTGTATGCGGATAACCTGTTTGTTACAGGTGAATATAGATTGATTGCCGACACGCAGCGGAAGCTTACTGCCGAGTTCGAGATAAAGAACTTCGGGATGATGCACTATATGTTTTTGACATGGAGGTGTGGCAGAGTGTAGATGGAATCTTCCTTGGACAAGGGAAGTATGCAGTAAGAGATCCTGAAGAGGTTCAGGATGATGGATTGCAAGGCCATGGCCACACCTATGGCATCGAATCTGAAGCTTCTATGCAATGCTTCATCTGAGCCGGTTGATGTATCTATGTATCGTCAGATGATTGGGTCCTTGTTGTACCTGATGAACACGAGACCAGATATTTGCTTTGCTGTGAGCACATTGAGCCAGTTCCTGATGGATCCAAGGAGTGTTCACCTGGTTGTTGTAAAGCATATTCTGAGGTACCTGAAGGGTACAGTGGATTATGGGCTCAAGTATGAGGTGAATCAAAAGTTTAAACTGCAGGGTTATGTTGATTTAGATTGGGCTGGCAGTGCTGCAGATAGGAAGAGCACATCTTGGTGCTGCTTCAGTATGGGATTAGGTGTGATCTCTTGGTTTAGCAGGAAGCAGTCCTGCGTAGCACTGAGTACAGCTGAGGCAGAGTATGTTGCATCCTGTTCAGCTAGTTGTGAGGCAGTATGGCTATGGAAGCTACTGTCTGAGTTATTTGATCTCCCGTTGGATGCTACTGGTATCTTCTGTGATAACCAGAGTTGTGTGAAGCTGTCCGAGAATCCAGTGTTTCATGACAGGTCGAAACACATAGAGATCAAATATCACTATATCAGGGATATGGTGCAGAGAGGAGCTATGAAGCTCCTGTATGTTGCGACGGACGAGCAGATTGCAGATGTGCTGACGAAGCCACTAGCTAGAGTGAAGTTTGAGTACTTCAGAGAGAGGCTTGGCGTGCTTCAGATCATGGACACTTCAAGGAAGAAGTGATGGACACATTTGCTGAAGCCATTCCAAGCATGTTGGAAGGGGGACCCTTCACATGGCTGTGGATGTAAGCGCTGGATGATGAGCATCAGGATGATGTTCTGGTTTCTGCTTGAATATGATCAGTTGGATCATTATATGTATATATGTATGCATCATGTTGGATGCTGGATATGATCAGTTGGATCATGTGTATGCATTTTGTATACGCATCATGTTGGATGTTGGAAATGATCAGTTGGATCATTTATGTATGTATGCATCATGTTGGATGCTGGACATGATCAGTTGGATCATTTATGTATGTACGCATCATGTTGGATGCTGATGGATACATTGTGTGGATCATGTATCTTTGTATGATCAGGTAGATCATGTATGCTGATGGATACATTGTGTGGATCAATGTATCAGGTAGATACATTGTATATGTTGATATGTATCAGGTAGATACTTGGTTTGCATCAAATGGATGCATTGTATGATCAGGATGATCATGGATGACGAGCTTCTCCAGATGACATGCAGCAGGATGTTGCAGTGATGATGATGAGTATCAGATGATACTTTGTGGCCGTGGATCAGGTTGTGTAGATAAGCATGTAATTTGTGCCCTGGGAGATTTGCAGATGGTCTTTCGAGGTTTTGCCTATGGCATGTAATTCGGTGCCCTGGGACATCTAGCAAATGCTCTTTCGAGGTTTTGCTTGGGAGGACATGTAATTTTTTCCCTGGGAGATCTGCAGATAGTCTTTCGAGGTTTTGCCATGTAATTTGGTGCCCTGGGATATCTGGCAGATGCTCTTGCGAGGTTTTGTCCTATGGCATGTAATTTGCTCCTGGGAGATCTGGACAGGATGAAAAAGGCCTCAGATGCTTCAGCTAGGTTTTGCCATGACCACATGTAATTTGCTCCTAGGAGATCTGGACAGGATGAAAAAGGCCTCAGATGCTTCATCCAGGTTTTGTGGTGGACCACATGTAATGTGCTCCTGGGAGATCCGACAGGTAGATCCGTGTGCTCGTAACAGCCTGGGATGCTTCAGCCAGGTTTTGTGGTGAGATCACATGTAATGTGCTCCTGGGAGATCCAACAAGTAGAGCCGCGTGCTCATAACAGCCTGGGATGCTTCAGCATTGAGATAGCAGCAGCAATGATGATGATGATGACTCGATGATGATTATCCAGTGACGATGATCCAGAGAAGATGACTTGTGCTAGAAGAACTGTGCTGAGAAATACCTTCCTAGTTAAGAGGGAGTGTTGATGTATATGTAACTTCAGAATGTATTTCACATATATGTATATTGTATTCCTATAGAGATGGTATTATTCCTCTATAAGGAAGTGTCGTCATTTATATTGTAAATGTCGTAACTTATTCTTGATGGGTTATTAGACCACCTTGTTGGGGTCGGCCCTGTATAAGTCATGTGGGTCAAAGGGTTATTAGACCACCCTATTGGGGGTCGGCCCAGTCAGCATTATGTTATGTGGTTAAGTTCGAGCCTACATGAGTTAGGTAAAAAGGCAAGTCAAGTCAAGTATAAATAGAGTGCGGGAGGCACTCTATTTGTTCACTCACTTCTCACTCATGCACTAAAGGAGGAGTGACGCACTTATAGAGGAGGAGGATCTGCTGCTAGGTTATGTCTATCTCTCATGTTTGTGTTGTATCATTGCTCTATCTATCTCTGAGGAAGTTATTGGGGTTTTTCACCTTTATGGTTTTCCCCAAGTAAATATTTGTGTCTCTTGTGTGCTTGCATTATTGTCTCCATGATTGATATGATGTAGATATGTTGTACATGTTATTCTCTCAGTTAAGATCCTAGATCAGATTGAAGTAAATTATGAAAATTTAACATATATTGCCTTCTACTGAAGCCCCCGTGTCTCAAGTTATGTATTGATGCTGATTTGCACTTGTGGACGGGTCTTTTTATTTGACCACCTGTGGTTAGCTCTAATATGTTGAGAGTCACTTGTTTTCTGATCTCTTATGCTGAGACATTGTGGAAACCATATTTATTATGACTTTGTTGACCTCTGTTGTGTTGAGTCTTAATTGAGATTGTAATTTTGTTTTTTACTGTCATTGACTGTTTCCTTCAACCTATTTGTACTAACCCTCTAGCAGGGTCATCGAGTTCCTAGTGATTAACTGACCTCTGAGAGGCACAGTGTTTTCTAAAAGTAAAATTTATGAGTATAAAACAGGCAGGGTTCCACACCCTAGGTAAGTATCCTCACTTGTCTTTTTTATTGTTAATTAATCAAGTTAGTTATTTTTCTATTATTGATTATATGTCATTGAATATTACTTTAACACAAGGATCCCTTGGTAGTGTTAAAGTTGAAAAGTTGAAAGAGATTCAAATTATGTTTTGTTGAAGTTACTGTTGTACTATTTTTATTTCGGTACTTGTTTATTAAATGTAAATTTGCATTAAAGTACATTGATTTTTATTTTACTACATCAGACCCTAACCCTAGCTAAAATTTAACATGAAGAATATAGTTTCAAACTATGTTATAGGAAACGCCACCCCCCTCACGTCCCCAGGCCGTTTCCTCCTATAAATGTGGAAATGCGTACTGTATCGCATGGAAACGCGTTTCCATATAGATGGGCACGTTTCCCGAGATGGAAACTCATCCCCTCTGTACAAAAACACATTTCCGATATGGATGTGGTCTGTAAGGCCACGTTTCCAAAAATAAAATTGTCTGGTTGATGAAAAATATCACCCTATTCAATAGTAGTTGGTAGTATTAAATGGTAAAAGTGACATTCTCCTTATATTTCATTTTCTATCCTTTTACTTAAATTTTTAACATTACCATTAATTGTTTCAGGATGTTAAGAGTGGTTCGAACCTCATCGAACTTCATATGGAAACAATAGAATTTTAGATTCCATTCAAAATTCAACAGACTTAAGAGTTTTCAGGATTTCAGGATTGCAAAGTTTCCATCAGTTTCTATCATGTATGAGGGTATGAGATTGGCATTTAATCAAGCACATCGACCCCTGTATGTACCTTGATGTTGGTGGTGTTGATTGTTGAACTCCTTTGTCATGACCTAAATAAAAATGTACTCTTCATTTAAGCAAAATCACTTATCAAGCATGGGAAGCTTTTTCTACCTTATTTTAACAATTTTATTAGGAAGTTTCATTAAAATTGTAGGGTTTTGATTCATTGACTAATGTCCTTGGAGAATTAACTTCGAGGTTTAACAATGTAAGCTGTTGATTCATTTACTAATGTCCTGGATAGCCTACTGGTGGCTGTGCTAATGACTATTTCCATAACTCATGTTTTTATTTATTTATCTGGTTTTGTCATTTTTTTCTTCTTCTCACTTCATTTATTTTTGCTTGTGTTGGAAATACAAATTTTCATGGAGTTATGGACACCCATCAATTTGGCATGGGGCCCTTTCTACCATCAACCCCATCTCCCATGTTGTCAACATTCTTATTCACAAACCCTGCTTATGTTGTTGGACTTGATTTGTTGAGATCCTTGCACTAACCCTAGTCAATAACTAGTTGCTTTCTTTCATGGATCCAATTCAAATGAAAGAGATAGTAGGAGGAATAGACAAATAATCAAAATAAAAATTAAGTTACTAGAACAAAATAAAAGGAAACTCTTAGGAAAGAGGGAATCCCTATGTAGGCTAAAGAGCCAAGCTATATGGCTAGCCCAACGTGATAATAATATATTTTTTTTCAAAATTTTGCTAACCAGGAAAACATCAGTACATTATGGGAGATGACGAGAGAAGGGTCGAAAGCTAACACCCTTAAAGAAATCATCGAGCTAGTTGTAGCTCACTCTAAAGGGATATATAGGGAGGAGGATAGAGTTAACATAACATGAGGTTGTCAAGATGACCTCATTCTTTCCTAGTTTTGTGGAAGAGGAAGGCAGTGAAAAGTTGCTGGAACTAATATCTAGGGAAGAAATACGATTTTCCTAAATAGTTTCCACAACGATAAAAGCTTTGGTTTATATGATTGGACAATGAACATTTTATTTGGATTTTATGGGCTTATTAAAAGGGACTTGTTAAGGTTTGTTGAGGAATTCAAAAGCATGGGCAAGGTGTTGGTGGCATTTAATTCCACCTTCTTTTCCATAATCCAAAAGAAAGACAAACCTGAATCCTTCTATGACTCCAACCCTATTTATTTATGCAATTGTGTCTACAAACTTATAGACAAAGTCATATCCGTAAGGATTATAAATTTTCTAGTGAAGGCGATCTCCTTTGAACAGTTTGGGTTTCTTGCAGGAAGACAAATTCACGATGCAATCAGTGCAACTCAAGAATGAACACACTCTATTAAGATCCAAGAAGCTCCTAACTATAAAGCTAGATCTCACAAAGCCGTATGATAGAGTGAACTGTCTATAATTAAGGCTAATGCTCATTCATATCGGCTTCAGTGTTAACTTGGTCAATTAGATCATGGGATGCTTTACCAGTCTCATTTGCAATCCATTTCAATGGTTCATCGTTGAACTTTTCAGACCTAGTAGAGGCCTTAGGCAAGGGTGCCTATTGGAACCCCCACTATTCCTAATCATAGTAAGTCTAGGCAGAGCCATAATGGAGGCAAAATGGATAGGATTTCAGGATGGTATTAAAATTTGAAGAACATTTTACTTGTTTCATGTGCTTGTTGTCAATAATCTGTTGATTTTCTGTGATGCTTTATGGAGAGATGCTAATAAGATGAAAGAAATTCTACACCTATATTTATTAGCTGCAGGCATGAAAGTCAATCTGCAAATATCCATCATCTGCTTTAATGGGATATAGGAGAATCATATCAGGATTTTCCTACAGCTCTTCCCATATAAGTGCTCTAATCTCCAAGAAGGATTTAAATCCATAAGGTTCTTCATCAAATGCAATGACTATGGCTTAAATGATTGGAAATGATTGTGTGCCAATGTGGAGAAGACGGTAAACCTATGGTGCATTAGGTGCCTACTTTCCTATCTTAAATTTTCTTGGTTCAGGAAAGAAAATTTATGGAGTCCTAGAGTGTCATACCAAGATGGGACTCAAGCTTATTGCGGTGCCTACTTTCCTATCTTACATGGAGATTAGTGGAATCTTGGAAAGCAATTCTCTTTCACAAGGTTCTTGAAGCTTTCACAGTGGATTCAAACCATTAAATCTCAACGAACATTCAACTACTACTTACAATAAATCAAATACTACTTTACTTGGCAAGGTCCCCAAAGTGGAGGTATTTACAATACCACTATAACTTTACAATACCACTATGGCCTGTCCTTTCTGTTGTAAGCAACAACTAGTCAATCTAGGCCAGGATTAGGTGATGTCGGATTTGGATGTTAAAATGAGTGATTTGAGTGTGATCTACATGAAAAGTATATTTATTTATCAAGTTGCTCACTACTCTAGCAATTTATTCTCTATGTCTATGTTGCTATTATATTGTGATAGATGTACAATATACAATATGGAAGATTACAATCTGTTATAGAATTCGATTACAATGCCTTTCTCTTTCTTCACTTCACAGTAAATTCTGCTCCGCTTAGAAGCTTCTTTGTGTTGGAATATTGAAATTTGTTTTATTTCTTGAGGGTGGGCACACGAAGTTCGTTCCACTTTTTAGTGCCACTTTAGAAATCGAAAACGCATTTCCGAAATGGAAATCCATAACGCATATGCATTATTTTGGCTAGGTTCGGACAAACCAGAGCCAAAAACCGAGGCTAAGGTTAGTTAGCACATATCGCAAGTGCAATATATCGCATTTGCGTTTTGTAAGAGTTACAAATCGCAAGTGCGATATATCACACTTGCACTATATCGCAAGTGCGATTTTTAATACAAAAATTGTAATACAATTTGTTGAACTAAATAAGCGACCATTACAAAAACTTTAGTTCTTGCATATTTCTTAGGAGTTGCGAATCGCAAGTGCGATATATCGCACTTGTGATTTGTAATACCAAAAAAAAAAAAAAAAACAGTGGCTCGCGGCCTCATTTTCACATACACAGTCAAGGTCGGCGATTTCGGGTGGGCGAAAAAACACACTTTCGATTTGAGTTTGAGAGAAGGAGGAGGCAAATTAAGAAGAGCCAATTCACACCTGGGATACAATGAAAGGTAGGTTTCCCTTTCCTTCCAAATTCCTTTGAATTTTCGTTCTTGTGTTTGTCAATTAAATAGTTTTGGTTTTTTTTAAAACCAATTTAATAAAATTTGCTACATATTAAACCAAACAATGAAATTTATTAATTAAATTTTGAACTTGTTGTTGTAATCTTAATAGAGGACACAAACCCAAACCCAAACCCAAATCCAGACACAAACCCAAACACAAACCCAAACCCAAATCCAAACAGAAATGCAAACACTAAGGAGGAAAACGACTGGAATACAGAGATTCTGGTTCGTTTGGGTGCATTGAGGTGCCTTAGCTCACTGTTTATTGGGGGGACTATTTAAGACAATCTTTAGCTAAGGCATTAGATACCATAACTAAAACAATTTCCAATGCCCAAGGAGAACTGTACAACATTAGCTCGTACAGAGATTCCTAGAGGCAATACTATTCCACTGGTTTGAGCTACAAACATGTCAAAAAACTAAAGATAACAAAAGACCAATTGTTTTCAGTATTCCGAGACCCTAGCACCAGATTGGTTCCAGGCAACAGTCGACTGCACATTTCCATAAACTGGTGCATGGAACTAAATATTAAAGCCAATTGTATGGATTGCTGGTACATGGTCTTCGATGAAGACCCTCACGAGAATAAAGACATCCCATTTTATTTCCTTAGGAAGCTGTATGCAGAATTTATCTTGGGGAAACATGTGAACTACTTTTACATTCTAGAGTTCCAGGGTGTAGGTCATGGGATGCCCCAAGATAGGGAAGGGGATAGGACTAATCCTAATCGTGTGAGACACCCTCCACGCACACCAAAACCCCCTCGGGTATATCATCCAGCGGGTCCCGTTCTTGATGATACACAGGAGGCCTTATTCCGTTTGGCAGATACATTGCTTCGACATCGGACTACTGTCAAAGGCAATGTAGGCCAAGGAGTTGACATTGTTGTTGGAGGCAATGTAGGCCAAGGGGTTGGCACTTCTGAGGCTGGCCCATCTGGTGTTGGACCATCACACACTGAGGATCCACTTGCTAGGTCTCTAGACCCTACCAGAGCTACAGATTGCACTGGAGATGCATAGGGTTTAGAGCGTCATGTTATTCCACACCCTTGCACAACGTGTCGCAGCATATGCTATGGGCCTCCTTCAGATTTCCGGGGAGATGGATTACTCCGATATGGAAGTAAAACTGATTATTTACATAGTATATTTTGTTTTATATCATAGATTTCAATTGTTTCGTAATTTATTTTTATTTAATTATCTGACAATTTACGTGAACAAATATACAGCTAGTGTCCAATGACACCCCAGATTCGCATAATCTGGCCGTTAATGTTGCTGACCTTGATGTAGCGGTCAATGCTGTATATGATTTTGGTTCTTCACCATTAGCTGTAAGAAATTTACTTTTTAATTTGTCATGTTGTGATTTACATATTTATATTAGAGATTGCAGTTCATTCAATACGTCTTAATATGGATACATTATGTTTTATGCAGGGTGGGCAAGATGAGTTTGTGGAATCCCAACAAGGTCCCTCGCATGTAGAGGTAGATTCCCAAACAAAGGTACATTCTTTTATTGTGCTTTTATTTATGCTTTTAATTATGATTTTAATGATTCAACATGTACATGCTTTTAATGATTAGAAATTTTATAATTGTATCTTTATGTTTGGTTATGTAGCATGATTACTATTGCCACCGAGTGGCCTTGTTTATTGATGCATATGACCATCCATTTAGGCCAATGTCAGTTATTGCACCCACTGTTGACCCACTTCTTCACCTTTCCCAGGTATATATATGTAGTATAGCTTAATTTGCATGTATGCAAATATGTCTCATTTTCTTTGAAAAAGTCATTGTCTGTCCATGTAATATATTTCTTGTTTTCTTTGTATTTACTGGCATTGACATATGTTACTTTATGCATACATCTATTGAGCTAGTGGTGCCTGAATAGCACCCAACCGAGGTTGTTGGTGACCCACCTTTGCCCCCCCCAAGTATGTGTATGTCTCTCCTTTGAAAATGTCATTGTCTGTCCATGTAGTATATTTCTTGTTTTCTTTGTATTTGCTGACATTGACATATGTTACTTTATGCAGGCATCTATTGAGCTAGTGCTGCCTAAAGAGTTACTTTATGAAGGCATCTATTGAGCTAGTGGTGCTTGAAGATCACCTAACTGAGGTTGTTGGTGACCCACCTCTACCCCCCCCCCCCCCCAAGGTACGTGTATGTCTCGCTTTCTTTGAAAATGTCATTGTCCATCCATGTAGTATATTTCTCATTTTCTTTGTATTTGTTGACATTGACATATGTTACTTTATGCAGAAATCTATTGAGCTAGTGGTTCCTGAAGAGCACCCAACCGAGGTTGTTGGTGACCCACCTCTGCACCCCCCAGTTACATGTATGACTTGCGTTCTTTGAAAATGTCATTGTCCTTCCATGTAGTATATTTATCGTTTTATTTGTATTTGTTGACATTGACATATGCTACTTTATGAAGGAATTTATTGAGCTAGTGGTGCCTGAAGAGCACCCAACCAAGGTTGTTAGTGACCCACCTCTTCCCCCCCAGGTACGTGTATGTCTCGCTTTCTTTTAAAATGTCATTGTCCGTCCATGTAGTATATTTCTCGTTTACTTTGTATTTGCTGACATTAACATATGTTACTTTATGCAAGCATCTATTGAGCTAGTGGTGCCTGAAGAGCACCCAACCGAGGTTGTTGGTGACCCACCTCTGCCCCCCCCCCCCCCCCAGGTACATGTATGTCTCGCTTTCTTTGAAAAAGTCATTGTCCGTCCATGTAGTATATTTCTTGTTTTCTTTGAAGTTACTGACATTGACATATGTTACTTTATGCAGGCATCTACTGAGATAGTGGTGCCTGAATAGCACCCAACCGAGGTTGTTGGTGAACCACCTCTATCCCCCCCAGGTACGTGTATGTCTCGCTTTATTTGAAAAATTCATTGTCCATCCATGTAGTATATTTGTCTCATTTTCTTTGTATTTGTTGACATTGACATATGTTACTTTATGCAAGCATCTACTAAGCTAGTGGTGCCTGAAGAGCACTCAGTCGAGGTTGTTGGTGACTCACCACGCCCCCCCAACCAAGTACATGTAGTTTCACTGTCGAGGAATTACACATGCATGGTAAGTAAAAATGTTATATTTGCTTGGAATTTGAACAAATGTACATAGAGTTGTATTTATTTTTATAGCTTGGTAAACTAACTTACAAATTTTGGTTTGTGTGCAGTCTCTGCAATTGATAATAGATCCTCCTGTGCAGCGTTGGGGAATGCCATCGAGCAGCTGAAAAAGAAAGATAGACTTCTCATTAGCCACTGACATTGGCAGTGAAAAGGGGGACAAATAGAATTCATGTATAGGGGGTATACATACATGTACTGTTTTGTTTCTATGTGTTGGTTGTGGAGTCTAATCTCTAGATTCAGAGATATTATTATTCAGCCGTGTCCGTACCCCAGGTTTGGTTATGATCACGGCACGACCCTAAGGGGGTCTGGGAGAGTGTCCACACCCCTGGCTGGGGGGCGCGGGGGCCAAGGCCCCTGAAAAAGGGGGTTTGGGGGAAATGCCCTCGAGAAAATGGGGGTTCGGGGGCATAGCCCCCAAGAAATTTTTTTTGGTTGTTTTTGCCACAAGTTTTTGGGCCCATGGTTTTGGGTAACACATGGTATTTTCCCATTGTATTTCACTTATAAAAGAAATACATTGTAACATGGCTAGGGTGAATGATGTATTAGGTTTTATGCAGTGTAAAGATCTTTGAGATCAAAAGAAGAGAGACTGTGAAACAGTGAAGAGGAAGTGTAGTGGTTGTGCTGCAGGTTGTATCCCTTCATTTTGCTGGATGGTATAATAATAAGGACTGGCAACTTCAGTGTGGACCTAGCCCATCTTGGGGTGAACCACGATATATCTGTGTCTCTCTTGTAATGTGTGTGTGATTATATTTGCATTTCTGTTTATTGTTATTGCTCTGCGATCTTGTTTTTCTAACAATTGGTATCAAAGCCAAAGGTCTATTTGGCAAATAAACCTGCAAGAAGCTAGGGTTTCTGGTTCGAGTGGGAGCAATGGCGGAAAAAGGAAAGTTTAAGGTCGAGAAGTTTAACGGTCAAAACTTCCAGTTATGGAAGATGCAAATGGAGGACTATCTGTACTAGAAGGATCTATTCCTACCGTTGGGACGAAGAGAAAAGCAGTTGGCGGCTATGAAGGACGAAGAATGGGAGGTTCTTGATAGAAAGGCTCTGGGAACAATACGGTTGAGCCTGGCTTCGTCGGTGGCTTTCAATATCTCAAAAGAAACGACAACTAAGGGTTTGATGAGTGCATTGGATAAGCTGTATGAAAAACCCTCGGCTTCCAACAAGGTATTTCTAATGAAGTGTTTATTTAATATGAAGATGTCTGAAGGTGGATCTGTTACTGATCATTTAAATGAGTTTAATATGGTTACAAATCAACTAAGTTCTGTAAGTGTGAACTTTGATGATGAGGTTAGGGCTCTTCTAATCTTGTGTTCATTGCCAAAAAGATGGAATAGCTTGGTCATGGCTTTAAGTAACTCTGTCTTTGGTTCAAACACCTTGAAATTTGATGATGTTATTGGTGTTATTCTTAGCGAGGAAATGTGAAGAAAAAGCACAGATGAGACATCAGGTAATGCGTTGACTATGGAGAGCAAGGGAAGACAAAAAGAGAGAGGAAAGAGCCAAGGTAATCGTGGCAAGTCTAAAATGGGAAGATCCAAGTCCAGATTGGGAAAAATAGAGTGCTGGAACTGTGGAAATAAAGGACATCTGAAGAAAGACTACAGATCTCTAAAGAAGAAAGGAGATGCACAGAAGGAAACTACCCAGGAAGTAAATGTAGTAGGTGATGTGTTACAAGATGCTTTGATTATTGCATTAGATAATACTAGTGATTATTGGGTAGTAGATTCAAGAGCTTCATGTCATGCTACACTCCATAGGAAATACTTTCATGAGTATGTTCCTAGCGATTTTGGACATGTTTTATTGGGTGATGATGGGCCATGTAAAATTGTTGGAATGGGTAAGGTATGGATAAAAGTTAAGAATGGAACTAACTGGCTGTTGAAAGATGTTAGGAATATTCCTGCTATGAAAAGAAATCTGATCTCAACAAAGCAGTTGGGAGATGGCAACTGTCTATCTACATTTGGAGAAAAATGGTGGAAGATCACTAAAGGATCAATGGTGATAGCAAAAGGAGACAGGATAGGTACGTTGTATTTATGTCCTCATAATACTGACCATTCTATCTCTTTAGCTTCCACAGGAACAGATACAACATAGTGGCATCATAGGCTTGGCCACATGAGTGAGAAGGGGATGTAGATTCTCCACTCAAGGAAGTTGCTACCAGATTTGAAGTAGGTAAGTTTGAATTCTGTGAAAAATGTGTTTATGGAAAAAAGAAGAGAGTCAAATTTCTCAGAGTTGGGAAATAGAAGAAGAATGAAAAGTTAGACCTAGTGCATACAGATGTATGGGAACTGGATCAGGTACAATCTCTTGGTGGCTCTCATTATTATGTTACATTTATTGATGATGCAACTAGGAAAACTTGGGTTTATTGCATTAGACATAAATCTGATGTGTTTGCTAATTTTAAAAAGCGGAATGCTTTGGTTGACAATGAGACAGGGAAAATGTTGAAGTGTCTCAGATCTGATAATGGAGGTGAGTACTGCGGCAAGGAGTTTGATAGTTACTGTTCATACCATGGGATTCATAGAGAGAAGACAGTCCCAGGAACACCACAAGAAAATGGTGTGTCAGAAAGGATGAATAGAACAATCATGGAGCGTGCAAGGTGTATGAGACTGCATGGAGGGTTGCCCTTACAGTTTTGAGCGGATGCTGTAAATACTATTGTTTATTTAAAAACAGAGAACCTTCAAGTGATTTGGATGGTGGTATTCCAGAGGAGGCATGGATAGATAAAAAGGTAAACTACTCATTTCTAAGAACATTTGGTTGTGAAGCATTTGTCCATATTGATAAAGAAAATAGAACAAAGCTTGAAGCTAAATCCAAGAAATGTACCTTTATTGGATATGGGGTTGATGAATTTGGTTATCGTTTATAGGATTATGAAAATAACAAAATCATCAAGAGTAGAGATGTAATATTCAATGAAAAGGTCATGTATAAATATCAGTTGCAGGGAAAGAAACAGGAAAAGAAAAACACAGAGCACACAGTACTTGATGAAATTGAAGAAAATGAAGTTCCAAAGGTGCCAGAAAATCAAGAACAACAGCAGGTACCTGAAACTCCTGCAACTGTAAGAAGACCTACTAGGTTAAGTAGACTCCCTAAATGATACTCTCCTTCAATGTATTATTTATTGATGACTGATTCTGGTGAACCAAAATGTTATGAAGAAGCAATGCAGGTGGAAACTAGAAAGAAGTGGGAGCAAGGCATGAATGAGGAGATGGACTCATTGGTAGGAAACCAGACTTGGGATTTGGTTCAGCTGCCTACTGGTAAAAGAGCATTGCAGAAAAAATGGATTTACAGGTTGAAGGAAGAAGAAGGAGGCAAGAAGCGGTACAAGGCCATACTTGTTGTAAAGGGGTTTGCACAGAAGAAAGGTATAGATTTTGATGAAATATTTTCTCCCGTTGTTAAGATGACTTCAATTAGGACTATCTTAAGTCTAGTGGCGGTAGAAGATTTGCATCTTGAACAGTTAGATGTAAAAATAGCCTTTCTCCATGGGGATTTGGAGGAAGAGATATATATGCAGCAGCCACAAGGGCATGAGGTCAAAGGTAAGGAGAATTTGGTGTGCAGGTTGAAAAAGAGTTTGTATGGCTTGAAGCAGGCTCCAAGGCAGTGGTATTTAAAATTTGACAGGTTTATGATAGAACAAGGTTATAGTAGATGTCATTCTGACCACTGTGTTTATTTCAAGAAGCTATACAATGAAAGATATATTATCTTGTTATTGTATGTGGATGACATGCTTGTTGCAGGGTCTAACATGTAGGATATAAATGTACTCAAAAGGAAACTAGCTAATTCATTTGCGACGAAGGATTTGGGTGCTGCAAAGCAAATCCTTGGTATGAGAATAACAAGAGACAGGAAAAATCGCAAATTGACATTATCTCACGGTGAGTACATACAAAAGGTGTTGGAGAAGTTCAGAATGCAGAATGCAAAACCAGTTAGTACACCTTTGGCTAGCCATTTCTGTCTAAGTAAGGAAATGTGTCCCAAGACATAGGAAGAGACAGATTACATGTCCAATATTTCCTATCAATCAACAGTTGGCAGCTTGATGTATGCCATGGTGTGCACAAGACCAGATATTGCACATGCAGTGGGATTTTTCAGCATATATATGAACAATCTAGGTAAAGAACATTGGAGGGCAGTACAGTGGATTCTCAAGTATTTGAGAGGTACCACCACTCAGGCATTATGTTTTGAAGGTTCAGACACTGTTCTACAGGGATATGTTGATGTAGATATGGAAGGTGATAAGGATAGTAGGAGGAGCACCACAAGGTATGTGTTTACTGTAGGTGGAACAACAATAAGTTGGATTTCGAGACTGCAGAAGGTTGTTACACTTTCAACAACAGAAGCACAGTATGTTGATGTTACAGAGGCTAGTAAAGAGATCATTTGGTTGCAGAGGTTTATGGAGGAAGTGGTTAAGAAGCAGAAGGATAGAAGGTCGTATAGTGACATCCAGAGTGCCATTCATCTTGCAAAGAACTCAACATTCCATTTCGGGAATAGACATATACAACTCAAGTACCATTTCATACGCTCTGTTCTAGAAGATGAACTATTGAAGCTGGAAAAGATACATACTAGCCAGAATCCTGTAGATATGTTCACAAAGGTAGTGACCAGAGAGAAACTAAGTTCCTACTCGGTTTCAGTTGGCCTTCTATCATGAAGGGGAAGAGGAGAAAGTTGCCAAGTCCAAGTCCAGCTAGTGCAGCAATGGTGGAGTTGTTGTGATCACTCTCCAAGTGGGAGATTGTTGGTTGTGGAGTCTGATCTCCAGATTCAGAGATATTATTATTCAGCCGTGTCCGTACCCCAGGTTTGGTTATTATCCTGGCATGACCCTAAGGGGGTCCGAGGGAGTTTCCACAACCTCGGTTGGGGGGCGCAAGGGCCAGCACCCTCGAAAAAGGGGGTTTGGGGGAAACACCCCCGAGGAAAATTTTTGGGGATGTTTTCGCCACCAATTTTTGGGCCCATGGTTTTGGGTAACCCATGGTATTTTCCCATTGTATTTCCCTTATAAAAGAAAGACATTTTAACATGGCTAGGGTGAATGATGTATTAGGTTTTATGCATTGTAAAGATCTGAGATCAAAAGAAGAGAGACTGTGAAACAGTGAAGAGGAAGTGCAGCGGTTGTGTTGTAGGTTGTATCCCTTCATTTTGCTAGACAGTATAATAATAAGGACTGGCAACTTCAGTGTGGACATAGCCCGTCTTGGGGCGAACCACGATATATCTGTGTCTCTCTTGTAATGTGTGTGTGATTATATTTGCATTTCTGTTTATTGTTATTGCTCTGCGATCCTGTTTTTCTAACAGTATGTACACCCATACGTATAGTATGATCCAATATTTTGTATTATGGCCATGGCATGCCATTTTTTAAAACATTATATGTACATATAATATAAAGCAATGTTTAGATTTAGCTATATGGTTGACTTGATATGGGAGTTCATAATGTTGCAAGAATTATATATGATGTTAGGTAACTATTTCCGTTCAATAGTTTGTCACCTTTTTCACCTAGAATATGGGTTAGGTTTAGTGAACACGCGTTTTGACAAGGTTATTAATTAACATATCAGAAGTAATGTTGCTTCAAAAAAACATTCCCCTTGGGTGTTGACCAGCTAATTATGGGTATGTGTAAAATAATTTCTGATATTTTTAAGAGGACTAGCCCTTTAATCATGTGCATAACTACTCACTACTTGGCTATATTGCTAAGATAGTATCTATTCCATTATTATTTTTATTTTGTTTCCTTTGAGTAATAAAATTGAGTTGATTATATATTATAAGCTAAAAATTTACAGTTACATTTCCAGTAGGACCAGGTTTTTCAATATGGTCATGGGGTCCCACATCAATTTTTCATGTTGTGTTTTGGATTTCTAATAATCACAGTATTATTTCAATAAACTACTTATTATCCTACACCACAAAAATACTTATACTCTTTATAAGAGATATTTTTCTTCATCATAGAGTAAAGTATAAATATTAAATGCTAGCATTATAACCCACATTAACATCTAGTTTGACATTAGTTTTGGATCCTAGATATACCAAGAGATTAGAACTTTGATTTTGGAGATTAGAATAAAAATTACAAATATTTTCTAGAGTTATTTAATTTACACCAAAAATAGATCATGATTTGATTGGCTCTCATGGATGTGTTGGTTAGTCTTAGTCTTCATGTCTCAGTCATTCTTCCAAAGCTCATTCTTCCATAGATTCAGATCAATTCCTTTGGGGTTGTAGTATGTTTTCCCATATGATTCATGGGGTTGATATGCCTTGCCCATTATATGCCTTTCCCATACGATTCACAATTTCCACACTCAAGAAAGCAACAAACCAAGGTGTGAGCTCAATCAACAAATCACTAAAATAAGAGCATGACCATTATATTTTTAAAGCAATATTTTCATCAAGTTAGAACTGTGAATGTAAAAACATTTTCGAGTTTATGAACCTTGAATGTGCACAATGTAAAAGCATTTTCGAGATTATCATGTGAGAACCATGAATTTGCACAATGAAAATTACCACTCACAGATCTTATGAAAAACTTATGAAAAACCCTAGATCTTATTCCAAAAAATACCCCCAAAAGAATACACACTTGCAGGAGCCAACGACATGCAATCTTGCTGCTCCGTTTGTTTTTTCACTCCAGGACCGAAAGTCACCAAGTGTCCCTGAACGACATTTTCATGCGACTTGCAACTCGACATAACTCGGAAACCGGAGGTCGGATCGATGAACCGTTGACTTCGTTGGTCTCCTGGCATGCAATTACCTCTAGATATCCCTCTCCCTCGTGTTTTGATGGCCCAGTGACTTCAATGTGCATTCATTTCGTAAACTAGGGTTTTGCTCAGTTTCCTTCAATGCAATCTCGCTTTGGTGGGTCAACTCCGCAAAACACTCCACCGAGCTAGTGTTGGTAGTGTTCCCATGTTGACATTTCCCATACACACTTGCAAGAGCCAATGACATGCAATCTTGTTGCTCCGTTTGTTTTTTCGCTCCCAAACCGAAAGTCACCAAGTGTCCCTGAATGACATTTTCATGCGACTTGCAAATCGACATAACTCGGCAAACCGGAGGTCGGATCGATGAACCGTCGACTCCGTTGGTCTCTTGGCATGTGATTACCTCTAGGTATCCCTCTCCCTCATGTTTTCATTGCCTAGTGACTTTTTTGTGCATTCATTTCGTAAACTAGGGTTTTGCTCAGTTTCCTTCAATGCAATCTCGCTTTGGTGGGTCAACTCCGCAAAACACTCCACCGAGCCAGTGTTGGTAGTGTTCCCACATTGGCATTTCCCATACACACTTGAAAGAGCCAACGACATGCAATCTTGCTGCTCCATTTGTTTTTTCCCTCCCGGACCGAAAGTCACCAAGTGTCCCTGAACAACATTTTCATGCGACTTGCAACTCGACATAACTCGGAAACCAGACGTCAGATCAACGAACCGTCGACTCCGTTGGTCTCCTGGCATGCAATTACCTCTAGGTGGACATCTCCCTTGTGTTTTCATGGCCCAATGACTTCATTGTGCATTCATTTCGTAAACTAGGGTTTTGCTCAGTTTCCTTCAATGCAATCTCGCTTTGGTGGGTCAACTCCACAAAAAACTCCACCGAGATAGTGTTGGTAGTGTTCCCACGTCGGCATTTCCCATACATACTTGCAGGAGCCAACGACATGCAATCTTGCTGCTCCGTTTGCTTTTTCGCTCCCAGACCGAAAGTCACCAAGTGTCCCTCAATGACATTTTCATGCGAATTGCAACTCGACATAACTCGGAAACCGGAGGTCAGATCGATGAACTGTCAACTCTGTTGGTCTCCTGGCATGCAATTACCTCTAGGTAGCCCTCTCCCTCGTGTTTTCATGTCCCAGTGACTTCATTGTGCATTCATTTCGTAAACTAGGGTTTTGCTCAATTTCCTTCAATAAACAAATTAATGACTTGTCATTGTATCAATGTATCAATGTTCTCATCATACAAAAGCAGGATGAAAAATATCTAAACTCATTTCCAATCAAAAATGCAAATATTATATTTATAAATCTCATTACAGAACGATGGATCTAGCTATTCAAGATAGATAACGAATATAGCCTAGCCAGTTGCAATTGGTAGTATTTCAATTCAGGGAAGGTCCAATTGACCTGTACTTGAATGGAAATTCAACTCGTTTCATATTTTGGAGAAAGGTAGTCTCTCTTGTAAATGCAATAGAATAATAATGCATTCAAACACTATCAATATTGTGAAAGAAGTGAATTTTTTCCTACAAAATCTACTCACTATAGAATTCTATATGGTCCATTGCCATCTTGCAATTTAAACTTTGTTCTATATTCCATTCCTATTTTCAACAACCAAGAAATAGGTGCACCTAAGTTCTCCATGCAAAATAACTTAGAAGCATGGAGAATAACTCAATATCATGAAGTTTCCAACAATGATTTAATGAAATCTATGCATAATTGTTGTCACAAATTCAAAGTAGGATAGAAAAAAAATATCGTAAACTACAACAATTGCAACCATGATACAGTAAACATTTTTGTCGAGATATTGCAGCATAATTTCAAAATGAACTAAATTGTCAATACACCATCCAACAAAGGCAATTGCAATTGATAATATCAATTCCATAGAGGAATTAATCAAGATCAATTCCAAAGAATAAAAGAAAAAGCATTGATTCCATCAAAAGCTATCTTCCCCAAACCAAATTGGATGCAAATTTCAAAGAATTCTTGTTGCAATAACATGCATGGTTTTAAAATATTGAAGCAGAAGACCCCCCATGTGATCTACAACAAATACATATGGACTGCTATTTTTAAATAAAATTGACACATTGATAAGCTACATAGGGATGGCAATTTGCAGAAAACTAGTAATTTAACATTTATGCAATGTTGAACATAGACATTTCCTTGATGCGTTCATAAACAACACACATACTGATGACTTGTTCCAGCAACAACAATTGCAGCAACCTACACAACTTCTCATTGTGATGTGGGTGAATGGATGAAATACAAATACAATTACATACAACATTCTTTCCACTAGCCTTTCCAAAGAAGGGAATATTCAAACAGACCAAGGGTTGATAGACACAACATGATGAAAATTAGAGCTAGGCTATCTAATGGAAGTACAAAAATGGATGGAGTATTCAACAAGCACAACATGCACAAATCTTGGAAAGTATTCTATTAATTGCAAAACCATGATCAAGGTAGTCTCTCTTGTAAAAGCAATAGAAGAATAATGCGTTCAAACACTATCAGTATTGTGAAAGAAGCCAATTTTTTCCTATAAAATCTACTCACTGTAGAATTCTATATGGGCCATTTCTAATATATTGCAATTTAACTTTGTTTTATATTCCATTCCCATTTTCAACAACCAAGAAATAGGTGAACCTAAGTTCTCCATGCAAAATAACTTAGAAGCATGGAAAATAACTCAATATCATGAAGTTTCCACCTAAGTAATCTTTAACACTAAAGAGACATCTTTCGTTGTGCATCATATAGATGAGAGGCATCTTTTACAATTTCCAAAGTCAAATTTTACTTGCATACCAATGTAAAAATCAACATCATTATATCTGGAAATTACTTATGTTTGACAGTCCTTAAAATGTTCTTGTAGCATGTTTTGGATGGCCAATTTGTTGAAGACTTTAGGGAAGTTAGAATAGGGATGTTAGGGAGTGAAATGATGTGAAGTAGGGCTGCAATAAATGGTTAGGACAGTAAAAGAAAGTGTCAATCCTGTACGTGTCAAGGCAGTAAAAGATGGCAATAAATACCTTGCTTTGAGAGTCTAGGAAGCCTAGATGAAGGGTGTATGTCCTAGGTTCAGTTTAGGAAAGTTTAGGGTGTCAATATAGGAACTTAGGGCTACCCAAAAGGGAATTTACAGTCAGTAAAAGCGGTAGTCCTATAGGTTGTTTAGACACAAAAAAAAATCAGCAACTAGTGCCTTACGTTGAAGGATTATGATACTAGGGATGTAAGTCTAGGTATCTAGGATATGTTAGAAGCCTAAGGAGTGGGAAATAAGGGTTAGTTAGGGCTGCAAAATAGTTGAGGTCTGCGTTTATTTTAGGAGCAGCAGTAGGTTAGTTAAGGTTTATTGATCATTCATAATCTTAGGGTTTATTGGTCATATGTAAAAATTGGCATATATTCATAAACTTGACATACAAGAGAACTTTTGGCATATGAAGATGATGATGATAAACTTGACTCGAGAGCATGTTATTTTCCAATCTCTATTTGGTGGTGTCTAAAGACACCAGTTGTTCTTGGCGCCTCCAATGTGCCATAGATAGTATTTGTATCCTAGGCACACAAAATCTAAACATTAGTACTCTCATCAGAAAATAAAGAAAATGTGCAAACATTATTTATAGATAACTCACCTGAGGTTGTCGGTTCATGTTTATAGTGTCCAGTGTCCTCTGAATAGTAAATTATGTATGTGAATGGTATTCGACAATCACAAATTAGTACATTGGGAATAAACTAAAGGCTAAATAATTGAAATTGTGCTTCAGCACACACTTTAAGGATTAAATTTAACACACCTGACAATCTAGCTACACTGGAAAATCTAGTAACACTTGACAATGAACTCACTCGAGCAGGCCATCTGGATCATCTCTGCTGTCAATGGTGTCCATGAATCTCTCATGCTCTAAATGAGGTAGCAATTATTGTACATGTGACCTATTTTTGTTCGAAATTGTGCACAACTTGATGTTTATACCAACTACCAGGTTGGTGAAGTGGTATACTATAGCTCCTGGTTTATAATCCTGATATACATACCCACCCTTCCTTTTTGTTGTGCTACTAGTGTCAAGTACTCCCCTTTTATAACCATCGAGCAAGTTGGGAATTCAATATTTTCATCATCTGTAACAGGTTCGAGAATGGTTTGTTTCCCCTCTAAGCAACATGCCAACCAATAGTCAAAATCCCATTCATTATTTTTTGGGGCAACCACTACATATATTTGACCTGCAAAAGGAAATTGAAAAAGGTTAAAAATACATAAATATTAAAAAAGGTCTTGCATGTAACATAAATAAAATTTCTTTCAGTGACATAAAAATTTTTGTAGTGATTTAGGTACTACTAATTTACTTTTTTGTACCTCCTTGTATGAGATCTGATATGTGATCATAGTCTGTAGAAATATATGTTTGATCATCTTCCAAATCTTCTATTTCATTAACCCCCTTGAAATCGGTGCCAAGTGTCACTCAATCCCATGTATCAACTGTATCTATATATTCACAATCATCCCATTCATCGATGCTACAGGAACTGCAAAAGCAAGCCTTCAATATTTTCCAAATTTGTAGGGCCGAGTTGTATGAGCTTGTAATTGAATGAAAAGCTTGAGTTCCATGCACTGTGTTCACCCGATGTGTTTGGGATCGGTCCACATCTGTCACCTCCTAGAATATTCTTCGCACTAGGTGTTTCCTTGTTGCTTGTTCTCCCATCACAGATGCACACCATTTGACTATAGACGAAGCGTCTCGAAGGCGAGCACCTATAAACTTCATCTCTTCCCTTCGAAGGGCAGTTTTTATGCATGCACCAGCACCATCGTGCTCTCCTTTTCCATCACCTATTTCAAAGTAGTTCCATGTATGTACCACCTTGTATTTTATGTGCAACAAACACAACCATTGAAATACACATGCATTCTTGAACTGTCCAGCACAACCATTTGAACAAATCAAATGATGATAAAATGGTATATCCGTAGCTATCACATGATCATAGAACAATTGAAAGCAATGTTGCACGTAATGGATGTCATGGGTTCGATCATCACTTATGTAAAAGTGACTTTCTTTCAATATCACACATTTCTCTTCATTGCTATCTGGCCCATGTCGATAAGTGATATGGACCGTTATGCTCACCTGCTCTGACTGATAGTATTGACTTTGTATTTCATTTTGTGGTTGTAGGGTGTAATTTTCTTCAAATTCAACCACTGATAGTATTGTTCCATGAGGGAAAGTGTCCCAGCATATTCTGAATTGCTCATTTTGCCATTGTGCCATATCGACATGTTGAATGTACTGTTGGATCTTTCCATGGAACTCTGGAATAAAATCACATACTTGCACCTGGTGGAAAAAAATAAACAATGTTATATCACAACATAAAAATATTTACATCAATATTTAACAATGTTATAAAACAACATAAACAATGTACACTCAGTTAAATGAACAATATTTGTGTAGATTGTCACATGTGAAGTCACCAATTTAATCTTCTTTCTTTTTTTCCCATCACGTAGTTGATATGTCTCGAACTGAAAGTTCTGCATCTTGACAATTGCATTCCCGAATGCTTGATCTTCACTCTCATGGATGAAATCAGACCATAATGATAGCCCGCCAAAATTGTTGCAAGAACCCTCTACACATTGTTTTAAGCAATGAGTCTGCCCATCTTGCCTCGCACACATTATGCTATGGATGAAATCTCTAGATGACATTGGTGGTACTGTACTTGAGCATTCCTACACATGGTTAGGATGAAAAAAACAACGTATATGTGCAAATGTATGATAATATAGATCAAACTCTATGTGGTATCTACAACAACAAGTGTTCCGAATTCTATTTATTCTAGCATACCAAGGCTTGCATTTTTCAAAAGATCTTTTCCCGAGCCTTAGCTCTACATGGGAAACTTTAAACATCTCGAACAATTGAGTTTGTGTCATGCCAAGATAATGTTTAACATGAGGTTCATTGTTCATAGAACCCCTACAATGTTTTAACACATCCTTCGTGTTAGAAGAAGGCCTAGTGTTATCGTGCCAAGAAGTGTGCACTAGTCCCTTCACTACTTCGACCAACTTCATGTATTTGCAGGGAAACCTACTGCTAAATTCCCATAATGTTTCCATTTGTCCCTCTACATCAAGGTTGTCTCTTCTAACTCGATATTTTTTAAGTGTCTTTGGATGTAAAGGGACAATTTCTGATGTGCATTTAAGTAAACGACGTTGTCTTGTGGATCTAGATACAATTGATTCAGCCAATACATGGCAAGCCACATTACAATCTTTTGAACGAGTTTTTTTACCAATCGATGTGAATGCAGCAGCAAGAGATTTAACAATGTGATTACTTGATTCGGTATTCTTCAATGTTCTTATGCCTAACTTTTTTCTAACAATTTCCATACTTCTAGATTTAATCAAAGGTAAAAACAACTGACATTTACCGGCTCTAGATTTTGGTTCAAAATATTATTTCATTATTTGAGAACACTAACGAAGGATTGTGCATTTAGCCACCTTACCTTCCATGGAAGTCAATTCGCTCTCATCCACTTGTATGCGTTTAGGAGTTCTCTTTCATTTTGATGTGGGATTTCTTGTCGTTTGAAATGCTAGAGATACGTTTACATCCACAGCAGGATGACAACTTCGATTAGGAGATTGAACCACATGGCATGGTTGTTGCGAAGTCTCGTCAGGAACATAATCATTGAACTCTTCAGAGTGTTGTCCGCTTAATGATGGACTAAGATTTTCATCTTGGTTATAACCAGCTTCCATTAAAGTTGCAATATCTTCCTCAACCTCTCTGTCAGGTATCTGTTGAGCGATAATGGGAGGTATTTGCTCATCCAATGAATGCTGATGATTTCTTGAATGTTCCCTCTTCTTTTCTTTTTTAATTTCAGCTTCTTCGGGTGTAAACATCTTCCTCGTTGACTTTCGAACTCTATTACATCGATTCCCCATTGAAATCCACCCAAAATTGTACAAAACCTTTGATCTGTTGAATAAATGATTAAATTGCAGGTTGAACAGTACGCTCTGCGTGGGTTTCAAAAGAATTATGTCTTTTCCTATATAGTAAAACTGGCCCACAGCCCGCAACCCAATATTTTTTATTAAACAAATATCGCATATGCGATATAACGCATCTCCGTTTTAACGCATATGTGTTATATTACATATCCAATATGAACTCTATGCTCTTTACGCTTTTTACTAACGACCAGTTTGTTATAAACGTGATCACTAAATCGCATATGTGATATATCACACATACGTTATATCGCATATGCGATTTAGTGCATATCAACTATTGAAACCTCATTTAACCATGAACCATAAAAACATCATTTAATCCCTAGAAGATTGGATTTATCCTTGGACCATGGTAGTGTCTTCAGAACTGTGTCTTGTCTGGAAATATCCGTAATGGTTCCTATATGACCATGGTCAATGCCTCAAGAACAATCTTCAAAGCATAAAATATTCTAATGGCACATATATCCCATATTAAGGCTAAATATCCCCTTTAAAGGGCATGTGTAGTGGTTTAAGACTTTTTTCTGTTACACTTTTGTCCCATTACCATGGTTAAGACCCTGAGACCCATCCTTAGTGCATAAAACCTCATAATGACACCCATATCCCACTAAAGGCCAAATATCCATCTATAGTGCATGTGTGTTGATTTAGAGACTCATTGGACCATCTTTTCTTCCATGACTATGGTCAATGTCCAGAGACTCATCCCTCCCATCCAAAACCCTATAATGTCACCCTTATCCCCTTATAATACAATTTAGACTCCCAAGAGTCCATCTAGACAATCTATGGGGTGGCTGAAGCCCCAACATTACATTGATTAAGCTAAAAGAGGTGTGGGGGGAGTCAAAGGAGGGAGAGGAAGTTGTAGAGGGAATCATGGGAGGGAGGGATGGGCAGGGGAGAGATATGGGAGGGATGGAGGGAGGGGAGAGATATGGGAGGGATGGAGGGAGGGGAAATATAAGGGGAAGGGAGGGATGGGTCTCTCGACATTGATATGAGGGGGGACTGAAGGGAGGAGAAATATAAAGGGAAGGGATTGGTGGGAGGAGAATAAATGTAAGTGGGAGGGAGGGATGTAGGGAGGGATGGGGAGGAGAGATATAGGGGGGATGGAAGAGGGTGATATATAAAAGGGAGGGATGATTGGGTGCAAGAAAGATATAGGATAATGGAAGGAGGAAAGATATAGCATAATGGATGGAGGGACAAATGGGGGGGGTCATTAAAGAGTGAGAGGGAGGAGAGGGATGGATGGAGTGGTGGTATAGATAGAGGTATAGAGTGAGTGAATGAGAGAGACAAATGGGGGGTGGTTAAAGAGTGAGAGGGGGAGAGTCAAAGAGAGAGAGAGAGAGAGAGAGAGAGAGAGAGAGAGAGAGAGAGATAATGATGGATGGAGGGATGGTTTGAGGGTGAGAGAGTGGGATAATAACAATGAGAGAGTAGGGATTTAGGGAAATGAAGGATGGTCAAGGATGGTTACACTGAGAGATAGAGATGAGGGATTGTGTGTGTGTGTGTGTATGTGTGTGTGAGAGAGAGATCGTAGATATTAAGGAAATGAGAGAAATATGGAGAGATGAAGGAGGGATGAAGGCTTGAAGGTGGAGAGAGGAGGTAGGGGGAGAAAGTGGGATGAAGTGAGTGATAGGATGGAACACATGGAGGGAGGGAGGGAGGGAGGGAGGGAGAAAGAGTTTTGGTGGGAGGGAGGGGCAACAAAGGAATTGTTTTAGAGGGTGTGTGGATGTGTGTGAGAGAGAAGGGGGTGGAGAGAGAGAAAAGGAATTATGGGGGGAGAGAGAAGGGGGTGGAGAGAGGAGGTAGGGGGAGAAAGTGAGGTATGGAATGAGTGAGAGGATCAATCATCAAGATTTCTAGTTAAATTATTTGTTGCAAAATTTCTAGTTAAATGATTTGTTGTTTTTGAATTAATAGTGTAATGTGATTAAACTATTAAAGATCATATAGAAACAAATCACATTAAAATGTCATGTGTACAGCCACATTATATCCCAAATTCAAAATATTTGTTACAATACCAACCTTCCTAACATTTTAACTCATCAAAACTATGGTGATTTATGAATGTTTCTCTTAAAATTTTTGAGCACAAAAATAAAATTCTAAATAAAACCAAGTGACTACTTACCTTTTTAAAGGTTTGATAGACCAAAATTGGTCTCAATGGACGTTAATAACAACCATAATCATCATCAAATCAAGTAGAACATTATTAAGTTATATAATAAATTTGTCATTAAATAAAAACCCTACTTGAAGTCATTTAACTAATATCAAAGAAAGTTTGATTAACAAAATAAGTGCAAAGATGTGTTGGTTCTAATCAATAACATCAATCAATAGATGCATAGTGAACTATAGGTCGAAGCCACAAACTTCAACTATCTTAGTGTAGTAAGGTGAAGTTCTATACTAGGAGACTACATAATAATGAAGATGGAATTCTCGAGATATATTTGAATCGAATTTTATTTGGTGCCTATCAACTCTCATACCTAGGATATGATACAAAGAAAATGATTAAAACGGCGAGGATTAAATCCCTAACCCTCGAAAACGGATTGAAAACCAAATTTTACTCACCACGATATCCCAATTACTTCATCAATAACAATCCACAACCCACCATTTGTCTTCTTAGATGTCCCCTTCACTTTGTTGTGAGTTTATACTTTATACCATACTCCCTAATATATCAAATATAACTTTCAAAATAGAGATGTATTGTTTTCGAACCCATTTATCATGTTAAGCAATGTTATATTAGCCATGATGGGATGATATCTTACCTTAAAAAAGAATAATAAAAAAGAATAATATTTATGCCACTCTTTTATCTAATAATATTTATTCTCTTTTTACTCTTTTTTACTAAACAAAAACGCATATCCATTATATCGCATATGTGATATGAATTGCATATGCGTTATAACGCATATGCGATATGAACAAGTCTAAACCGCATATGCGTTAATTTAAAATTAAAAACTTGGCGGGAACAAGGCTTGGGATGATGTTCGGAAATAGCTTCGGACTACCAAACCTATTGACTAGAACAAAACAACCAGGGCCATTGCCTGTATTTTAGAACTCTATCAATATGCTCAGTTTCAATGGCATGTTTTGCTATGAAAAACTCAAATTTCTTTTATGAAAATATAGAATATTGTAGAGTACGATGTGATGATTCTGAATATGTAATTTTTTCATAAAAACGTATGTTTTATTTTTTTATTATTAATTTTCTAAATGACACACGTCAATTTTCGAAAATACATATATCGATTGGTTTTTATATAACTTTTGATTTCCTTCACCATTTCCCAAGAAAACTATATGATGCACTAAAGGAGATTGAGCTCTACAATCTCATATATAGAAATCAATGATTTCATTAAATTTTGCCCCTAAAGTGTTGCACCCGCACATAACGTTTTCATTTCAAGGTTTTCTGACTTCAATAATTAATAATAATAATAAAAATCATGAAAAAAATTGAAAAAATAGTGTTGCACTAGGCCCATACGTCCTTTATATGTCTGCAACATTTTATCCAAAATTGACATCATTTACCTCAATAAGTGTTGCACCCGCACAAACATATATGTTATGATGTGCTGAAAATTTGAAAACCCAATTTAACGGAAACTAATTTTATAATCATTTACACAAATTTTTTATAGATAAATTTTATATATTATGAAAGCTGATTCAATTACCTATCTTTTGTCTTTTTACTTCATCTTCAAATTCGTTACGGAAGTACCCCTAATTGTCACCTAAAGTCAGAGGTTCCAGGTTTTTTCAGTATTATGTGGCATCTAAAGTGTCTTTAAAGGAGTCCATGATTATGCATCAGCCTTTGAATGAACAATATGTTGGAGTTATCGATTGAGTGAACATACCACTTCATCAATAGATTTCTAGACAACTATCTCTGTAAAGGAACTATAGGGGACTAACAACCATAGCTTAGTGCATAAACCTAAATTGGACACAAAATTAATGACAAGCTTTCAGATTTTCTTAGATTGGATTCACCACTACGTTGTTCAAAAATGATATTCCAGCACTAGATATATGATTCAACTTAACACAACACATTGCTTAACTAATTACGCATCATGAATTTTGTAGTATATAAAGGTAAAGGAAAACAAATCTTAGCTCTCTGTTAGGAAACAAACCTTCCCTTGTAGTTTGGCTTGTTAACTACAAATTTGGACTTGCTTATGACTATGATTCCAACATTTCTTCAATTGCTCAATGACCCAAGAGTTCGCTCTTCTCTGCCAATGACTTTTCTGCCCTTCTCTGCCAATGACGTTTCCGCTCTTCTCTGCCAATGACTTTTCTACCCTTCTCTACCAATGATTTTTCTAAATTGTAGCAGAGATATTCACCCCCTTCTTCCACTGATTTTTTATTCCTCTAGATCAATGGTGCAAACAAATCAATGAAGAAACCCTTGGGAAGATGATATCAACTTTGGGTGATTC
This sequence comes from Larix kaempferi, assembly GCA_027924585.1. Lineage (NCBI taxonomy): Eukaryota > Viridiplantae > Streptophyta > Pinopsida > Pinales > Pinaceae > Larix > Larix kaempferi. The sequence goes on along the minus strand of BSBM01000861.1, from coordinate 120,888 downwards.
ATATCACTCGCAGTAAATTCAAGAAGGGAAGGGTTGTGTTGCAGATCAAAAGGGCACAGGCTCTGGAAAGAGTTGGTTTGACTACATATTTCACGGAGCAAACCAAACACGTTGCATGCATAATTGAATCATTCCAAAGATCTGCAATTTGTGACCACAGTGTCCAAGATTTAAATAAAAACCCTAAGTAAAGGGTTTCAATAAAATAAATATATTTTGAATTAAAAGGAATAAAAATACCTATTGAAACTGTTATGTTCTCTGTTAAGTGTGGAAGGTTGAGCTTGAGTTCTTGAATCCTCAATGTTCTGTTGAATCTGTTATGTTCTCTATTAAGTGTGAAAGGTTGAGCTTGAGTTCCTCAATGCTCAATTAATCGGCTCCTTTTTCCTTGCATGATTTTCTCATAGAATCGAATTCCTTTGACATTATTGAATCCCTCTTTTATTTCGATAAAATCAAAATCAACACATACATAAAAAAATGTTTTTAATGGATGAATGCATGCATATCGCTATTTATCACCCAAGAAATCCGCTATTCAATCAAGACTGAAACTCTTTTCACTTGAAACTTTTATCTCCCACTCTACACATTAAAAAAATAATATTAAAAAAACCATAAATCTAAGTCAATTTTCTTATCCCCGCCAAAAATGAATGAATTATTAATTATTTTCTATATTTTTTTAATTTATTTTACTTTTATCCCTTTTTAGTATTTTTTATATGTTTTATTTATTTATTATATAGAGAGATACATAAAAAAATTATATTATATTATAAGTATTACATTTAAATATATAGAACTATATATTATAATATGGTTTTATATGTATATTAACGATTACATATATTTATTTTTATGGTGGGTGATCATCGAAGAGACAAGGGAAGTGTATATTATTTCAATAGACCATTACATCGAACACATGACATAATGCATGTGATCTAGGTGTTGTAACTTGGTACTGAGTGATGGAAAAGGCAATAAATACTTTGATGAATGTTTATGATAGGTAGTGTTTCCTAGTGGTCTTGTTATAAATAAAGGGGTTTCTTTGAGCTCAAAGGCTTATGTGGAGTCCTCTTTGGGAAAATGATGATCATGCAAATGATAGTGATTATGATGATAACTGTCGTCATTGTTATCGTCATCGTAATGATCACTATAGTCAGCATCATTTCCATTATTGTCAAGATGATCATTATAGTCATCGATGTCATTGTAATGAATATCATTGTCATCATCATCATCATCATCGTCACTATGATATCCATCCTCATCAACATCATCAATGTGATCATCATCCTCATGTTCAACATCATCATCATTGCCATCAATATAGCATCAACACTTTTTTACCAACCTTTTGTGTTGGATCACCTTTCTAATGAAGTTCCTTTACCTAAGCTTAGATGTGCAACATATTATGGATGTCATCTAGTGCTTAAGTAGGGCCCTCACTACTTTCCTCCTCCCTCTTTTTATTGTTGTTCATTATTGATTTGGCTATGTTAAACCATTGGGCACCCATTTGGGGCACTCACTTATCCCGTGGGATTGGTTTGGGGATTTAAACCCCCTATTTGACCCACTATTCCTCTAGAAGCTTCATTTTAGGTCCTTGTTGACCCAAATCCATTTTGGATTTCTTAACTTGGGGTCTACTTGGATAGATTTTCGTTAATCCCTATTGGTCTTATTAAATCCAAGTGAACTATGGATTCCTTAAATCATACTTCTACTGTAAGTCCCTGTAACATCCTGAAATTTAGAAAAATTTAAAATTCTTCAATATAGATTTTAATGCATAATCTAACTGTGCGGAAATGTAATAAATGCTTAAATGTCGACTTGCTGTACTAAATGTTGTGCTGGTCAAAAGTGTAATGCTTGCGAAAAGATAATTAATATCTACGTTTCGATGCTATTCTTACTTAACTGTATTTTCACATTACTTTTTGTTGTTGATCCAATGATATAAAGTTTATAAGTGTTAATTATTGTTCTTCTGTTTGATGATGAAGGGGTCCCACGGATTCCCCAAGGCTTACTTAGCATTCATGCTAAAGCATTTGAATCATCCTTTTTGTAGATTATAGGTAAGGGCTTTAGTGTTTACGATGTATGACCGAAGAGTTTCTAACTAGTTTCAGTAATCTCCAAAGTCTTAATGGTTTAAGAGACAAAATATCGAACATGCCACCCGGTGAGAAACTTCGGTTATAAAATTCATAATCCTATACTAACCCTTTTATTACTTTGTACAAACAATAGATAAGATCAATAAATCATATTTTTACCTCCATATATTATTATCATGATTTTTTATTTAATGTAAACTATAAGGATAAACAAATTCTATATGTAATGGCTAAGTGCAAATAGTTTGCAATATCTATATGCAATTTCTTTGTATGCATTAGAACCTAAGAATTATATGCAAATTCTTGTTTAAGTTCTAGCGTAGGATCTATTTGTAATTACTTAAGCCTTGCCCTATGAACAATGATTATTTACATATTGTGTGTACATTGCGTGACCTTTTAACATAATGAATTCCTAGCAAACAAAACTAATACAACCTTTTCATAACACAAGGTGTTATAACAATGACAAAGTTGTGCATTTTTACCAAAGAATCGATACATTATAAGGATGGGTAAGAATTAACATCAAATGATTTCGTGCTGGCAGGCACTTTGGTTTCCTTTTGCACTTAATACTCCATCCACCGATTCAGTGGAATGTCTCTGTGGATACCATCGTGGTGCTAGGCACGTGAAGTTATGGAGATTAATCAAACAATGTGACGAGTTGTAAGTGTTAAGGTCTTGAAGTTATCTGAGTTGTCCTCCTTGGTGGCAAGTGTCATTAATGGTGTCTTTACTATGGTAGTTGCTTCGAATTATGTGATACCCTTCGGGTGATCTCCACCGTTGATCAAACACGGTCTTGGGATTTGGGATCTAACCCTAACCACCACTATGTTTTTCGATGTTATTGTTCATCGACATACAATGTAGTGTGTAGTGGCTCTGTGGAGAGGCCGATAGGACGAGAGCCTTCAGGGTTTAGATAGCAGGTGTTTGTGGGGAGTTTCCATGGTTCGAAACCGTGACCTATTGATTTCTTTAACTGGAACTTGTTGATAACTTTAAGACCGATACTCTTATGAGAGTTTCACAGTAGCAGTTTGGTGTTGCAAAGGTTATAGGGTGAGTGATAGATTCTTCGTGGAAGTTGATCCGATACTCAGTTTCTCCTTGTTTGTCCAGTGATAGTTTTTCCAGAGTTGCTTTTCCACCCTTCTTTGCATTCGGTGGTGGAGTGATGGGTACAGTTTGCAGTGGCTTTGGCGTTCAGTGCCAAGGATAAATAAAAGGTAATGTTCTCGATTTCGAACCTTGTCTCTTCCATTATGTTAAGAGTTTTAGTTATTGATATTTCGCCATGTAATGGCTTCCTTCAAAAACTCATTTTGACCACAACTTGTTTTAAATGGGAGGTCCCTTCGTCAACGACTTCCCAGCTTAGGTTTTGATAACTGGCAGCTGCAAATAGACTGGTAAGCTTCGGTGGTTACTCTGTTACTCCGGTTAGATGACTATTGGACCTTCATGTGTTCTTTGCCAAGACTTCATGTTTTCTTGGGCTTTGAGGAGTGATCTTCATCGAAATACTTGTGAGATGTCTGGCAGCTTAGGGAGGATGAAATCCTCGACCCCTTCGCCGTTGTTTCTGTAGTGTTTGTTTTTCGAAGTAAAAACTGTAAAAGAAAAATTAATAGAGGAGAGGGTTTTACCCTTCTACTGTCTTTGGTAAATAAAAGAGTTTGTGTTTTCATATGATATGTGTTTGTGTGGTTGAGACCGTGAGCGGTGCTCCATTTTGTGTAAAATAAAATTAAACTTATCATTTGCAATCTGCAGTGTTTTTGTGGAATATTGAGAGTCAAGGGTTTAGCCTTATGCTAAGCAGTCAAACCCTAACACACAGTTTCTTGATAGTAGTTTTTTTTTTGGCTGTACTGAAACAAATGTCTAGCTCTGAAAGTAGATATCTAAATCGAGAAAATCGTATGGTTTTACTGTTAATATTTTTTCAATAGATTTTTGATACTGTTGTCTCATGTTGATGCCGAGATGCTCATTAATTTTAGTATTAAGGAACGTAAATGATAAATGTTTTTGTCACTAAAGCTTATGATGTTGAAAGATTCACTTGTTGTCCTTGTCCGTCAATTTTGAGTGAAGGTCATGAGCCAAGAATCGCTGCTTTGGTTTATAGCTATGTAATGAAATCGTAACTATTTTCTTGTTATGATTTAAAAGATGGTGTTGAAAAGATTTGTATATGTATAGGCTATTCGTCCAGATGACTCATGCTATGTTTGAGTAGAATCGGATGTAACACCTAAACCTGGCTTCTCTATTTGATTTCTTAGTTGAACACAAAAATAGAAAAAACAATACTCATTCTGCTATTGAAATAGAGCATAATACATAATAAAATATGAGTCTTTTTGGAAAACATGGAAGAACATAGATGTTGATGTATATGTAACTTCAGAATGTATTTCATCTATGTATTTCATATATATTTATTGTACCCTTATTAGAGATGTGTTATTCCTCTATAAGGAAGTGTCGTCATGTGGATTGACAAGTGTCACAAGTGTGTGTACTTGCCGATGGGTTATTAGACCACCATGTGTGGGGTCAGCCCTGAAATATATATTATATTGTGGATGTACCTAGCTAGACAAGTCGACCCCATAAGGTCACTGGGCAAACAGGTTAGTATAAATAGAGATCAGGAGATCTCTATTTAGATCATTCGAAAAGTCATATCTCTCTCACTCAGAAAGTGGCGCACTAGTGAGGACGAGGATCATCTGCTTCTAGGAGACTATCTCAAGTGTATTTTGGTTGTACTTTGGTTGAGCCATTGCTCTCTCTATCTCTGAGGAAGTTGTGGGGTTTTTCACCTTAGGGTTTTCCCCATGGAAACTCTGTGTCTCTTGTCTCCCATGCTTTTGATTCTTGTGATGCTTGTCATGCTTATTGTGATTGTTATGCATTGATATACTGTATATGTTATTCTTTCAGTGAAGATCCTAGAGTATTGTGAATTAATGCTCAAAATTTAACATGGTATCAGAGCTAACCTGAGAAGAAGACATTTTGCAGTGATGGAAACTTGAGTTTCTTGTTTATTGGGTTTCCCTCCATAGATTTTGGAAAAGAAGTATAGTAGATTGACTCTACTAATCAAGGAGAATCTATCTGTCCAATCAGAATTCAATTCTGAGCATTTTCAGATTTGGCCCTAAAAATTAGGGTTTCCACAAAAATAGGAATTTCTGAAATCTGAAGACATAGCTGGAAGATCCTTGCAAAAATCGAATTTTAGAGCTTTGGATCGAGATTTTTGGCTGGGTAGATCTCCGGGAAACTCAAACCCTAATTCAGGGCTCTCCCTAGTGAACCCAGGAGGAAAAAAAGGCAAATCTGAAGGGTAAAGCTTTGCTGATCTCAAATTCTGAATACACCAGGCTGATCAGTTCATCAAGGTGCATCTTTCTATCCTTTCAGAAAATTGAAATTCACATTTTGAATTTTTAGGGTTTTTTCGACAAACCCTAATCCGGGACGAGATCCAGTTTTCAACATTTCAAGTGGTAAGACCTAAATATTTTCTATTTCCATTTGAAGTACTCTTTAAGATGTCTCACCACACCAATCTTGAGGATAAGCTTGAAGGAGCTGATAAATTCCGAGCTTGGAAGTATAGGATTGGGTTAATCTTGGAAGATAATGAGTTGGACTCATATGTAAAAGAAGACATCCCTATCCCAGAGGATGAAGAGGCTAAGGTATTGCATAAGAAAAACTTGGTCAAGGCAAAGAGAATCATTGCTGATTCTATCAAAGACCATCTCATACCCCATGTGTCTTCTCTAAAGACACCCAAGGAGATGTTTGACTCTTTGACCAAGCTATTTGAAGGGAAGAACATAAATCGGAAGATGACCCTGCGGAACCAATTGAAAGGAGTAAAGTTTCAAAATGGAGAAACCATTCAATATTATTTTTCAAGGGTATCCCAGATCAAGAAACAACTATAAGTAGTGGATGAAATGGTGGAGAATGGTGAAGTGGTGATGACCACTCTAAATGGCCTACCCAGGTCATGGGATTCCTTTATTCAAGGAATTTGTGCAAGGAAAAAGTTGATCTCCTTCAACAGATTGCGGGAAGAATGCTCTCAAGAAGAAGCTAGGATTATGGCCCGAGAAGAAAAGATAGGAAATGAAGATCAAGCTCTCACAGCACATGCCAGGAAAGGCAAGTCCAAGAAGGAATTATCTCATAACAGGAGATTCTCACACCACCATTATCATAAAGATAAGAAAGATCTCAGATGCTTCAATTGCAATGAGAAGGGACACCTTGCTTCAGATTGTCCCAAGAAGAAGAAAGACAACAACAACAACTTCAATAAGAAGAAGAAGAATAACAAAAGAAGATATCATGCTCATGCTGCCGAAGATGATGAACCCCCAAAGAAGAAGGCTAGGGAAGAAAGTGATAGTGATGATGACTCATCAAGTGAAGAAGAATATGTTCTAATTTATACTCTCACAGGTACTATCTCCCATGGTTGTAATGATTGGTTGATTGACAGTGGGGCTTCCAAACATATGACTGGGTTTAAGGAATCTTTTGTGAATCTATCTGAACATGAATAACCCCATAAGGTGAAACTTGGGGATGATTATCAATACCCAATCAAAGGAAGTGGTGAAGCCTCCTACAACCTAGATTCTGGAAAATCTTTGAAGATGAAAGAAGTCCTTTATGTACCTGGTCTCAAGAAGAACTTACTCTCCATCTCTGCATTGGATGCAAAAGGTATGAGGGTTTCATTTGTGGATGGCCAAGTCCTAATGTGGCCAAAGGGAAAGAACATAGATGATGCAGTAGTGATTGGAGAGCAAGAGGGAGGTTTGTATAAATTGAAGGGACAACCTGAACATGCCATGGTACATGAATCCATTGAGCCAAGTGAACTTTGGCATAGAAGACTTGCTCATATGCACTATAGGGCACTTCCAATTGCAAGCAAGGATGTAGAGGGTCTTCCTAAAATCAAGACCAAACATGAAGGTGTTTGCAAAGGATGTGCAAAAGGTAAGAACATTAAGAAGGCTTTCCCAAGCAGTGAAAGCAAGGCAAACGACATCCTGGAAATCATCCACTTAGATATATGTGGTCCTATGTCATCCAGTTCTCTAAGTGGGTATGTTTACTATGTCTCATTTATTGATGACTTCTCCAGGAAGACTTGGGTATACTTCTTGAAGAACAAAGATGAGGTGTTTGATAAGTTCAAAGAATTCAAAATCTTAATGGAGAATCAAACTGACAAGAAGATCAAAACATTCAGATCTGACAATGGTGGAGAATTAACCTCAGGAGACTTCAAGAAGCTTTGTGGTGATTCAAGGATTAAGAGGGAGTTGACTGCTCCTTATAATCCTCAACAGAATGGAGTTGCAGAAAGGAAGAACAGAACAATCATGGAAGCAGCAAGGTCAATGCTACATGACCAGGATCTACCTATGCATTTATGGGCAAAAGCAGCTAGAACAGTTGTATATGTGAAGAACAAAACACCCCACAAGATATTGGACAACAAGACACCAAAAGAGGTCCTTTTTTGGTAAGAAACCTAAAGTCAGCCATCTCAGAATATTTGGTTGTCCAGTATACACTCATGTCCCAAAGGAAAAGAGGAATAAACTAGATCCTTTAGGAAAGAAGGGTATCTTTGTGGGTTACAGTGAAAGCGTGAAGGTTTACAGAATATACTTTCCATGGTTCAAGAAGATTGATGTCAGCAAGGATGAATATAAGTTCAAGGACAAGTAATCCAGGAAGTAAAGTTCAAGAGGGAGCACACTCCAGCAGCTCCTGCAAGGATGCAGATTTTCAGAGGGAGTTGACCATCTTCCTACATTCCACAATAGAAAGGTGTAGAAGAAGCTACCTCAGCAGCTCCTGCCAGGAAGCAAAGACTGAGAGGGAGTCCACCCAACAAACAAACAAAGATAAGTATTTCAATTATCATTTCTTGCCTATTTTGTTTGTTTAAATAATATTATGCTTATGTTCCTAGACTTAGGAGATGTATTGTGCATATTAGAATGATTTCATTACTACTAATATGCATGTGATGGGTAAGTGGCCTATGGCACTATACAACATTCCAGTGCTACTTATCTAGAATGAAACCTCTTTGCTGACATGTTGGGGGTAGTGAAAACTCTTAACAATGTTCTGGTAGAGACTGGAAGGCATCTAGAAAGTTGTGGAACATGGATAAATGTTGTATTGAAGCATTGGCTAAGATAACTGCATGTCTGCATGACATATTTCTTTATGTGTAAAGAATTTGTTCTGAAAATTATGAGATGTTTCTAATCATGCAATTTAACTTGTTTTGTAGGAAATATCGTATATCTTCACCTACAAAAGGAATACAACATTTGTTCCAGCAAAAAAGATATCTATTGAAAATATTGAAGTTCCCAAGATCTGGGATGAAGAAATGGAATGCCATGATCCGTCGATCATGAAGAAGATGTTTGGGATGCAGTTCCAAGACCTGACAGGGAGTCACATGTGTGTAGATTGAAGAAAGCCTTGTATGGCTTGTAGCAAGCTCCCATAACTTGGTGTGATACAAAGAGGAAGCTTGCTGCCGAATTCAATATGAAGAACTTTGGGAATGATGCATTATCTCCTAGGTATGGAGGTGTGGCAGAATTCAGGTGGGATCTTCCTTGGTCAAGGGAAGTACACAGTAGATATCCTGAAGAGATTTGGGATGATGGATTGCAAGGCCATGGCCACACCCATGGCATCGAATCTGAAGCTTCTATGTGATGCTTCATCTAAGCTGGTTGATGTCTCTATGTATCGTCAAATGATTGGGTCCTTGATGTACCTGATGAACACGAGACCAGACATTTGCTTTGCGGTGAACACATTGAGCCAGTTCCTGACGGATCCGAGGAGTGTTCACCTGGTTGTTGTAAAGCATGTTTTGAGGTACCTTAAGGGTACAGTGGATTATGGGCTCAAGTATGAAGCGAATCAAAAGTTTAACCTATAGGGTTATGTTGATTTAGATTGGGCTAGCAGTGCTGCAGATAGGAAGAGCACATCTGGGTGTTGCTTCAATATGGGATCAGGTGTGATCTCTTGGTTTAGCAGGAAGCAGTCCTGCGTAGCACTGAGTACAGCTGAGGCAGAGTATGTTGTAGCCTATTCAGCTAGTTGTGAGGCAGTATGGCTACGGAAGCTACTGTCTGAGTTATTTGATCTCCTTTTGGATGCTACTGGTATCTTCTGTGATAACCAGAGTTGTGTGAAGCTGTCTGAGAACCCAGTGTTTCATGACAGGTCAAAACACATAGAGATCAAATATCACTATATCAGGGATATGGTGCGGCGAGGAGCTGTGAAGCTCATGTATGTTGCGATGGACGAGCAGATTGCATATGTACTGACAAAGCCACTAGCCAGGGTGAAGTTCGAGTACTTCAGAAGAGAGGCTTGGTGTTCTTCAGATTGATGACACTTCGAGGAAGAAGTGATGGAAACATTTGTTGAAGCCATTCCAAGCATGTTGGAAGGAGGATCCTTCACATGGCTATGGATGTAAGCGCTGGATGATGAGCATCAGGATGATGTTCTGGTATGATCAGTTGGATCATTTTTATATGTATGTATGTATGCATCATGTTGGATGCTGGATATGATCGGTTAGATCAAGTGTATGTATTTTGTATATGCATCATGTTGGATGCTTGGACCATGTATCTGTATATGTATCAGGTGGATACATTGTATGATCAGGTAGATCATGTAAGGTGATATGTATCATGTATTTGTATTTGTATCAGGTGGATACATTGTATGATCAGGTGGATCATGTATGTCGATATGTATCAGGGATGATCAGGTGGATCATGTATTTGTATTTGTATCATGGTGGATACACTGTATGATCAGGTGGATCATGTATGATGATATGTATCAGGTAGATACTTGGTGTGCATCAGGTGGATGCATTGTATGATCAGGATGATCATGGATGATGAGCTTCAGGATGTTGCTCCAGATGACATGCAGCAGGATGTTGCAGTGATGATGATCAGGATGATCATGTGTACATCAGGATAATGTATGGTGAGTATCAGGTTGATACTCTGTGGCCGTGGAACAGGTTGTGCAGATAAGCATGTAATTTGTGCCCTAGTATATTTGCAGATAGTCTTTCGAGGTTTTTCCTATGGCATGTAATTTGTACCCTGGGATATCTGGCAAATTCTCTTTCGAGGTTTTGCTTGGAAGGACATATAATTTGTGCCCTGGGAGATCTGTAGATAGTCTTTTGAGGTTTTTCCTATGGCATGTAATTTGTGCTCTAGGATATCTGGCAGATGCTCTTTTGAGGTTTTGTCCTATGACATGTAATTTGTGCCCTGGGATATCCGATAGGTTGAACCGTGTGCTCGTAATCAGTCTTGGGATGCTATTTCGAGGTTTTGCCATGACCACATGCAATTTGTGCCCTGGGAGATCCGATAGGTTGAGCCTTGTGCTCATAATCAATACTGGGATGCTCTTTCGAGGTTTTGTGGTGACCACATGTAATTTGTGCCCTGGGAGATCCGATAGGTTGAGCCTCATGCTCGTAATCAGTCCTGGGATTCTCTTTCGAGGTTTTGTGGTGGGGTCACATGTAATATGTCCTAGAGATCTGGATAGGATGAAAAAGCCCTCAGATTCTCTTTAGGGTTCTTGCTAGTCAAGAGACTCTTTTAAGGTTTTGTGACACACGTAATAAGTCCTGAGACTTCTACAGTATGGCCAGTGATGATGAATACCTACAGGTGGTGGGCCTACATTTAGTATGAAAAAGGACTGGCTCTATAGAACTTCCTATGACGAGTAGATTCAGAGATTGGTTGAGATAGCAACAACAGTGACGATGATGATGACGATGCATCGATGACGATGATCCCGAGAAGAAGACTTGTCTAGCAAATCTGTGTCAAGAAATACCTTCTTAGTTAAGAGGGAGTGTTGATGTATATGTAACTTCGGAATGTATTTCATCTATGTATTTCATATATATTTATTGTACCCTTATTAGAGATGTGTTATTCCTCTATAAGGAAGTGCCGTCATGTGGATTGACAAGTGTCGCAAGTGTGTGTACTTTCCAATGGGTTATTAGACCACCATGTGTGGGGTCGGCCCTGAAATATATATTATATTGTTGATGTACCTAGCTAGACAAGTCAGCCCCATAAGGTCAATGGGAAAATAGGTTAGTATAAATAGAGATCGGGAGATCTCTATTTAGATCATTCGAAAAGTCATATCTCTCTCACTCAAAAAGTGGCGAACTAGTGAGGAGGAGGATCATCTACTTCTAGGAGACTATCTCAAGTGTATTTTGGTTGTACTTTGGTTGAGCCAATGCTCTCTATTTCTGAGGAAGTTGTGGGGTTTTTCACCTTAGGGTTTTCCCCATGGAAACTCTATGTCTCTTGTCTCTCATGCTTTTGATTTTTGTGATGCTTGTCATGCTTATTGTGATTGTTATGCATTGATATACTGTATATGTTATTCTCTCAGTGAAGATCCTAGAGTATTGTGAATTAATGCTCAAAATTTAACAATAGATTCTAGATTTTACTATTCCTGTCCAAAGTAGAAATGAAATAAAATGTTGTATTTTTCTGTTATGTTTATCCTTGCAGCTATTTAAGATGTAATTATTAATAAAATAAGATAAAAATGAAATGTACTATTATACTGTTTTTGAGAGAGAAAATAATCTAAGAATACCTATCATATGTATCCTGTAACAGAACTACTACAATGACTACTTTATGAATGCTATTTCTAACACCTGAGTTTAATCATATAAATTTTATTATAGAAGTACACTAAAAGAAATATTACTGAAATACAACAGTGTTAAAAATATTCATTCATTGGAAATATGCCTATCATTCATTCATGTATTTAATTTCCTTCTCTGTACTAGAGTACAATGCAAAAAGATAGCATGGGGAAAAATGCAGAGAATATATTTATTCAATTCATCTTACTTAATCATTATTATACAGAATCCTAATTAAGTCAAAAACTAAAATAAATGCATTGGTATGATGATAACCTATAAACAATAAATCAATAACTGCAAATAGAAATTTTAACTACTTAGAATTATAAAAGACAAATAGAACCCATGAATGAAGATAGGACCGACAAACACCCAAGGAGGCCTGTTCCTCCCAACCTTTTCCAGAAGAAACAACCAAACTACTTGCTTCCTTTGGACCCCCGAGCTTGCTTACTAAACCACTAAGTAGATGGACTTTGTGTAGAAGCAAGGCACTCAATAATATAACTTTTGCACTCAATAATATAACTTCTGCACTCAAAAATATGACTTTTGCACTCAGCAATGTAACTTTTTCACTCAATAGTATAACAGGAAGACTTACACCATGATCATAAACTCAACATATCCCGTCATCAAATATCTTGGGTGCAAGCATAACAAAACCCCAAGGTAATTTTTCTCATCAGGAAAAGTGATGAACCTCAGTTCATAATTCAATGGCTCTTATATAGACTACCTAGGTCTTTAGTGGTCAATTTTTAATAAATGAGCCTCTAGCTCCAGTCCCACCTTCCAGGGCACTATGACCACATTTCAAGGGAGTTGTCCCATACCAACAGCTAGTTAGTTGCATCATGATGCTTCCATTTGTCCATTGCCTTCTACCCCAGATTCCATTCCACCTAGTGGGTTAGTAAACACTCATTCAACAGTCTCCTTAGGTGTTTTTCTCCTATTTAATTTATTTAATAATAAAATATTGTGCAATTACAATCATCCTTTGACACTTGTCCAATATAATACTTTACAATAAAATTTAACATAATGTTTCCAACATAAAATGTTTTTCAGCAAAAAAGGTATGTTACAAACACCCCCACTTAAGCTCAACTTCATCCTCGATGTTGCTTATTCTTCATCAGATCCTTCCTAGACTAGAACTGGATATGCTGCCTGCATTTCACTTTCTAGTTCCCAGGTAGCTTCATCAGGGCTAAGGTGCTTCCATTGCACCTTTACTTGCCCTATTGTACGATTCCGAAGCATAATTTCCCTCCTGTCGAGAATACAGTCCAGTTCCACTTGTATGTCATTCCAATTCAGCACATGAGTAGCATCGTGCACATACTTCTTTAAAACAGAAATGTGAAAGACATTATAGATTTCTAAGTCAGATGGTAAAGCCAATTGATATGCAACAACTACAATCCTTGATAGGACTTCGAATGGTCCATAGTACCTTGGTGCTACTTTAGCATAATTCCCAAGCTTCAAAGATTTTTTCTTGGGTTTTACCTTTATAAAAACATGGTCTCCAACCTGAAATTCTCTTTCAGTGCGTTTCAGATCTGCATAAGTTTTTTGCTAATCTTGGGCAACTTTTAAGTTACCTTGAACCTGTTTCACAGTTAGCTCCATTTCTTTCAATAAATCTGGTCCTAGCATTAATCTGTTTATAGGGTTATCCCAAGAAATAGGAGTACAGCATTTTATTCCATACAAAATATCAAATCAGCTAAGTCTAGCACATGCTTGGTAATGATTATTGTATGCAAATTCAACTAAATGCAAGTAATCTTCCCACTTGGTTGGATGATATTTAACATACATTCGTAACATATCTTCTAAATTTTTATTAACCCTTTCAGTCTGTCCATCAGTTTTTGGATGGAAAGTAGTACTTAAATTTAATTTAGTATTTAAACCTTTAAACAATGTTGTCCAAAAATTTCTACACAACCACTATGGAGTCATTCTATTTCTGGTTTTTAGGTAAACCTGTAATAAAATCAATACTTATAATCTCCCATTTCCATTCTAGAATTAGCAGTGGTTGCAATAGTCCAACTGGGTGTTGATGTTCAGCCTTAATGGTCTGACATTCAAAAAATCTAGCTGTTAGATTTTCATAATTTACTTCAATATGATCTAGGATCTTAACTAAGAAAACAACATGTACAGCATATCTACAACATATCAATCATGGACACAATAATGCAAGCACACAAGAGACACAGAGTTTACTTGGGAAAACCATAAAGGTGAAAAACCCCAATAACTTCCTCGGAGATAGATAGAGCAATGATACAACCAAAGTACAAGAGATAGTCTTCTCCTAGAAGCAAAACCTCCTCCTCTCAAGTGCACCACTTTCCGAATGAGAGAAGTGTGTGTAATGAGTGATCAAATAAAGATCTCTCGATCTCTATTTATACTTGTCCTATCCTGCCCAATAAACTAATGGGGCCTACATGTCTAGCTTAACCCATGGTTAACTTAATCCGGGCCGACCCCACACTTGGTGGTCTAATAACCCTTTTACCCACATGACTTATACATGGACGACCCCGTCAAGGTGGTCTAATAACCCATCGTCAAGTTAACACACTTGCGACACTTGTCAATACAAATGATGACACTTCCTTATAGAGGAATAACACATCTCTATAAGGGTACAATAAATATATGTAAGAAATACATTCCGAAGTTACATATACATCAACACTCCCTCTTAACTAGGAAGGTATTTCTCGACACAGATCTGCTAGCACAAGTCTTCTTCTCTGGATCATCATCATCGAATCATCATCGTCGTCACAACTGCTGCTATCTCGTCCAATCTCTGAATCTACTCTTCATAGGAAGTTATACAAAGCCAACCCTTTTTCATACTGGATGTAGGCCCACCACCTGTAGGTCTTCATCATCACTGGTCATATTGTGGAATCCTCAGGACTAATCACGTGCCTCTACAAAACCTCGCAAGAGCATCCCAGGCCTTTTACGAGCGCACAGCTCAACCTATCGAATCTACCAGGATATTTTACATGCCACTGCACAACCTATCCATGACCACAGAGTATCAACCTGATACTCACCATACATCCACCTGATGTATATCATCACATGATCATCCTGATCATCATCATCATCTGAGCAAGCCATCAAGTAGGTACACCTCAGGACTGATTATACTGCCTCTGCAAAACCTACAAGATCTCTCAGGACTGATTACACTGCCTCGGCAAAACCTGCAAGAGCATCTCAAGACTGATTATATGCCTCTGCAAAACCTGTGTACCAAACTATCACATCAATGTATTCATATCACCACATAGTCCACGGAGCACAACCTAGATGCACACACACATCACTTACACTCACCAGCATGGGAGGACCAACCTACTACCATCTGGGAAAGGCTCAAAACACTTACATCAACAACCATGGGAGGACCAAACTACCACCATGTCGGAATGGCACAACACTTACATCAACGACCATGGGAGGACCAACCTACCACCATGTCGGAAAGGCCAAGCACTTACATCAACGACCATGGGAGGACCAACCTACTATCATGTCGAAAAGGATTCAACACTTATATCATGACCATGAGAGGACCAACCTACTATCATGTCAGAATGGCTCAGCACTTATATAATGACCGTGAGAGGACCAACCTACAATCATGTCAGAATGGCTTCAACACTTATATCTCACCATAGGAGGACCAACCTACCACTATGTGAGAATGGCTCAGCCCTTACATCTTACCATGGGAGGACCAACCTAGCACCATGTAAGAATGGCCCAATGTGCATCTGTGTCTCCGGACTTATCACTTCCCTCTGGAAGGCATCTTGATCTGAAGTACACCAAGTCTCCCTCTAAAGTATTCAAACTTCACTCTGGCAATCGGCTTGGTCAACACATCAGCTATCTGCTCATCTGTTGCAACATACAGGAGCTTCACTGCTCCTCTCTGCACCATATCCCAGATATAGAGGAACTTGATCTCAATGTGCTTCGACTTGTCATGGAACACTGGGTTCTCTGACAACTTCACACAACTTTGGTTGTCGCAATATATACAAGTAGCACTCAACTGGAGATCAAACAAATTAGACAGTATCCATACTACCTCACAACTAGCTGAACAAGTTGCGACATACTCTACTTCAGCTATACTCAGTGCCACATAGGATTGCTTCCTGCTAAACCAAGAGATCACACCTGATCCCATATTGAAGCAGCAACTCGAAGTGCTCTTCCGATTAATGGCACTTCCTGCCCAATCCGAATCAACATAAACCTCCAGGTTAAACTTTTGATTTGCTTCATAGTTGAGCCCATAATCAACTGTACCCTTCAGGTACCTCAAAACATGCTTTGCAACTATCAGGTGAACATGTCTCGGATCTGTCAAATATTGGCTCAAGGTGTTCACTGCAAAGCAAATTTCTGGCCTTGTATTGGTTAGGTACATCAAGGACCCAATCATCTGACGATGCATCGTAGCATCAACCGACTCAGAAGAAGCATCACATAGAAGCTTCAGGTTCGATGCCATAGGTGTGGCCATGGCCTTGCAGTCCATCATCCAAAAACTCTTTAGGATCTTTACTCCATACTTCCCTTGTCCAAAGAAGATTCCATCTACACTGTGCCATACCTTCATACCAAGAAAGTAGTGCATCATACCCAAGTTCTTCATCTAGAACTCGGAATCAAGCTTCCGCTGCATGTCAGAAATCACTCTATCCTCATCTGTAACAAACAGGTTATCCACATACAAAAGTAGTATCACTAGATTGCCTTCCTCAACCTTGTAGTAAAGGTTAGAATCCGCTTTACTCTTGGTAAATCCCAAACTGGATAGAAAGTTGTCTATCCTACCATACCAAGTTCTGCACATATATGACTCCCTGTCATGTGTCTCAGAACCAAGTGGCTACTCCACATACACTTCCTCTTCTACTACACCATTCAAGAAAGCTATCTTAAAATCCATCTGGTGTATCTTCCACTTCATCATTGCAGGAAGTGTATCTGGCTACAGGAGCAAAAAGTCTCTATGCTACCACCTGCAACATGCTTGATCTTGTAGATCCTCTTGGAAGTCACTACAGACTCCCCTTCAGGTCTTGGGACTGCATCCCAAACATCTTCATGATCGACTCGTACTCCTCGATCATGGCATTCTTCCCCGATCCTGGGAACTTCAATATCTTCAATATTTTCAATAGATAACTTTGTTGTTGAACAAATGTTGTAGTCCTTCTTTTGTAGGTGATGGTATGTGATCTTTCCTACACAACAAGTTAAATTGCATGATTAGAAAACAACTCATAGTTTTTAGAACAAATTCTTACACATAAATAAATATGTCATACAGTCATGCAATTATCTTAGGTAATGCTTCAATAAAACATTTATCCATATCCCGTAACTTTCTAGATGCCTTCCAATCTCTACCAGAACATTGTTAAGAGTGTGCACAACTCCCAACATGTCAGCAAAGAGGTTTCATTCTAGATAAGTAGCAATGGAATGTTGTATAGTGCCATAGGCCACTTACCCATGTATGTTAGTAGTATATTGTTCATCAATGCAACTATTCTACTATGCATAATACACAACCTAATTCTAGGAACATCAGTATATACATTATTGAACAATATTATTTAAACAATAAAATATGCGAGTAATGACAATTCAAATACGTATCTTTGTTTGTTTGTTAAGTTGACTCCCTCTAAGTCTTTGCTTCTTTTCTGCAACTACATTCTGATGTGGATTGTGAGAAGTGGTCAACTCCCTCTGAATATATGCATCCTTGCAAAAACTACTAAAGTGTGCTCCCTCTTGATCTTTGCTTCCTTGCAGGAACAACTGGAGTGTGCTCCCTCTTGATCTTTGCTTCCTGGATTACCTATTCTTGATCTTACATCCATCTTGGACCACCATGCAAGCTTGAGTGTGCACTAGTGTCATCTTTGTGTCATCCTCAAGATCTCATACATAACCATACATACGTTAGTATAATCTCAATACTATCCAAACATTATGATCATAAATAATCTTAACATGTATGCTCATGATTGTTTCAAACACCGATAATAAACATTAGTATTCAAGGTTTCAGGGAAGACTTCTTTTACTCATGCATATTCTTATTTGATCATAGGACTCTTTTGGTTAGTCAAGTCATCAATCAAGACAAGAGACATAATATGCATAAACCCTTGATTACTTACATTTCTAAGTCTATGAATAAACATAGCCAATCATACCAAGTATACTTATATAAGGGATCCTAACACAAGGTAAGATTCTAACTTGATATAGGAAAAACATACCTGGATTACTATGTTAGCTAGTTATGTCTAACATACTCGCATGATGTCTTCTAGTTCTCTTCATTGACTTGTGCTAGTAACCTGCATGTCTCATAAGTTAACCATTGTAGAACCAAGTTATACATACCTCGTAAGTAGATCTTCTATGTGATCCATGACAATGGATGAATCTTTGTCTTCATGTCACCATGATTATATGTTCTTGAAGTAGAACATGATTTATCTTTCTTGGTGTACCTTTCATGTTAGTGAACAACATAAACCTCATAAAACATCACAATGCATTAGTACAATCATAAGTGTCAAAACCTTAATCAACGAATATCTTCTATCATGTATTCATAATTCTACGAAGGTGATACGACAAGTCTAGTAATTAATCAAGATTGTACTAACTGTAATGATATGAAGACAAACATATCATAAACTTGACCATGAACAAAATTCGAAACATACCTGTAAGTCATACCTGTCAAAATTGCTTGTAATCTTCTTATGTAAGGCCTTAGCCTCATCTCCCTCTGAAACTGGATGTGGAGCTCGATTAGGGTTTGTTAGAGAAACCCTAAAAATTCAATCTTTGACTTTCACACTTCTGAATGGATGGATAGAAGTGTCTTGTTGAGCTGATCAAACTTGCATACTTCAATTTTGAAATCTCCAAAATTTGACCACTCAAAATTGCCTTTGACACTTCTGGATCTTCTTGAGAGGATCCCAAACTAGGGTTTGATAAAGCCCACCCTTCTTCCCAATCAAAAGGTTCGATCCAAATCCCTAAGCTTCTATTTTTTCGAGGAGCTTCTAGCCGTGGTAACAGATTTCAAAAATTCTCATTTTTGCAGAAGCCCTAATTTTCACTTTTCCGATCAAAGTCCCGAACTAGGGTCTGATCAAGCCCGACCTTCTGCCCAACCAAAAATTCTGATCTTGGTCTCTAAATTTAAATTTTGATGAGTAGCATTCAGCCGTAGTCTCCGATTACAAAAATTCCAACTTTCTCCGAAACCCTAAATTCCGGAAGCCATGAATGAAGGTGCTAAAAAATAATTTTGTTTTGACAGAAATATGTACCTTATTTTTTCTAGTGTAACTCCGAAATTTTTAATCCACAGGATCTGAAATTTTTTTTTGTGGTAGCCTGATCTGTCATCTTTCCATCCTGATAGGTCTAACCTCAATTGGATTCTCTAAGAGAGAGTTATGCCAAGTGTCGCAACGTGACCTATTTATGGGATAAAACATGAGAGTGAACTTGTACGACATGCCACATGTCACTGGTTCAACTTCAGCCTCTGAAAACATTTCCTGAGATAGTACATTCTGTGTACTCGCTGTCACTTTTTACAAAATTTCATTTGGAGATTCCTAGCCCAAGTTATGACCTTTTTTGCAAGGTCACCTGATTATGACTCAGATCTGGAAGAGGCAGAAACCCTATATTGTACAGATCATAAATCACAATGTACAACGAATTAGAGGTTTTCCTTTGGAAAAAGGTACATGGGGATCTTAGCTTCGACCTGTAACAATTTCAGATCCGAAAAATTGACCAAAATGGATTAATAGAGAAACTGCTACGATGATTGGTTTTTTCTATATCAAGCCCTAGCATTGCAAGTGCAACAAGTGTCATACATGCCATACCATGCCTTCTTTCAAACTAGCTTTGATACCATGTTAGATTTTCAGAATTTACTTCAATATGATCTAGGATCTTAACTGAGAGAACGACATGTACAACATATCTACAGCATATCAATCATGGACACAATAATGCAAGCACACAAGAGACACAGAGTTTACTTGGGGAAAACCATAAAGGTGAAAAACCCCAATAACTTACTCAGAGATAGATAGAACAATGATACAACCAAAGTACAAGAGATAGTCTTCTCCTAGCAGTAGAACCTCCTCCTCACAAGTGTGCCACTTTCCGAATGAGAGAAGTGTGTGTAATGAGTGATCAAATAGAGATCTCCCGATCTCTATTTATACTTGTCCTATCCTGCCCAATAAACTAATGGGGCCTACATGTCTAGCTTAACCCATGGTTAACATAATGTGGGATGACCCCACAGTTGGTGGTCTAATAACCCTTTTACCCACATGACTTATATAGGGCTGACCCCATTAAGGTGGTCTAATAACCCATCGGCAAGTTAACACACTTGCGACGCTTGTCAATACAAATGATGACACTTCCTTATAGAGGAATAACACATCTCTACAAGGGTACAATAAATATATATAAGAAATACATTTCGAAGTTACATATACATCAACACTAGCTATGTATTCAGCCACTTCATTCTTCATGTTGGGCCAAAAATAATCCTTCCTTAACATGGTTATCATTTTCTGATAACTTGGATGTCCTGAATAAGGACTCTTATGAACTTCATCCAATATTAAGAGATTAACCTTTGACACATTTGGTACATAAATTCTATTTTTATAAGTCATTAAGCCCTTTTTATTAATGTTGTAATCTGTTATTAAATTTTCAGATAAATTTTTAGCAACTTTACAAAGCAATTTTTGATAATTTTCATCTTGCTTAATTCCTTCTTCAATTTGATTTTCCAAAACTGTCTTAAACGTGCTGATTGCTACCACAAAGCTTAATCTGACATTTCTGCTCAGGGCATCAACAAATTTGTTTTCTTTACCCTTAATGTGTTGAATTTCAAAATCATATTCGCTAAGGAAAGCTAGCCGTCTAGCTTGCCTTGCGTTTAGATTTGTTTGATTTAACAAGTACTTTAAACCCTTATTATCCGTCATTAATATAAATTTTCTCCCAATCAAGTGATGGCACCACATTTTCAGTGCATGTATCATGACTGCCAACTCAAGATCGTAAGTTGCATAATTCTTTTCATGAATTTTTAATTTCCTTGACTCAAAAGCAATGGCATGAATTTCTTGAGTTAAGACCCCACCAAGTCCATCGTTGCACGCATCAGTGCATACAACGAAGTATTTGTTAGGATCAACCATTTTTAAAATCGACGCGGTTGTTAATAATTCTTTTAACTTATGAAAGCTTTCTTGGCACTTTTGATCCCATACGAATTTCTTCCCCTTCTTCTGCAAAGAAGTGATGGGATTCGCAATTCTTGAAAACCCTTCAATAAACTTTCGATAGTAACCTGTTATCCCCATAAATGATCGAACGCCAGTTACATCTTTAGGAACAGGCCACTCTTTAATTGATTTTATCTTATTAGGGTTGACATAAATTCTGTCTTTATATATTATATGACCTAAGTACCGTACCTTATCTTTATAAAAATCACACTTGTTGAACTTAGCATAAAGATGATATTCTCTTAACACTTGCAGAATTATTCTTAAATGTTCGTCATGCTCTTCTTTAGTTTTTGAGTAAATCATAATATCATCAATGAATACAACTACAAACTTATCCAAATACTTATGCAAAACGTTGTTCATTAAACACATGAATACTGCCGATGCGTTGGTTAGCCCAAAAGGCATAACTACGAACTCATAGTGTCCATATCGTGTTCTGAAAGCAGTTTTGAATATGTCTTTGTCTTTTATTCTAACTTGATGATATCCAGACCTTAAATCAATTTTAGTGAATATCTCTGCTCCACGTACTTGATCAAATAGATCATCAATGCGGGGCAAGGGATATCGATTCTTAATTGTCATTTTATTAAGCTGACGGTAATTGATGCACAGTCGCATGGTACCGTCTTTCTTGTTAACGAAACATACTGGTGATCCCCAAGGAGACACACTGGGCCTTATATAATTTTTATCTATTAATTCCTTCAACTGAGATTTTAACTCATTTAACTCTAGAATATTCATCCTGTAGGGAGCCTTTGAGTTTGGTACCGCATCTGGTATTAACTCAATGGTGAAATCAAGTTCCCTTTTCGGAGGTAATACTGGAATTTATTTCGAGAATACGTCAGAAAAGTCCTTAAGGATGGGAATATCCTCCAGTTTTAACTTGTCTTCTTTAGATGAACATTCGTCATTAATAACATTAACAACAAACATTTTACATCCCTTTCTGGCATCTCTCTTAACTTGTAACGCAGAAATTTGTCTTACTGAAATATTCTTATGAATTCCATTTACTGTTTCAGTTTTACCTTCATTATTCAGACAAGTAAAAGATTTCTCATAACAATTAAGTACTACTCTATGCTGTTCACGCCATTCCATGCTAATCAACAAGTCATATGACCCTAATGGTAAAACATTCAGATTAACTTGCGTTTTCAACTGACTTATAAATACATCACAATTTTTAACAAAGTATATAACCTTTGTTTTAGTGCCTATTGTTAGCTGAACTAGCCATGAATTATCGAATTTCTCTACCTTTAACTTACAGCTTTTAACTAATTCTAGTGAAACATAACTCAAACTTGCGCCTAGATCTATTAAAATGGAAATAGATCGGTTTTGTAGCATACCTTCAATTTCGACCATGGACGTTTGATGGTCTGCTTGATGATTTTCCAATGCTGCATTTATCCTTGTCATTTCTCTTGCCACATCACCAACTATTGGATCCGCTTGTATGCTATGAATATTGTTGATTGTCCTTTTATTGATTAAAACTACCAGAATTATGATTAAAACTCTTCTTTTTTTGATCAAAATGATTAGACTTATTAATCTTTCAACCAGTTGTTCCTTCTCTTTTTCTGTTTTGATCAAAACATAAATTAGCTTTCCTCATAGCCTCTTCCAGAGTGGAAGGGTTATCATACTCGATTCCGTCTTTTATGTTGAAAGGTAGACAACTTAGAAACCTTTGTACCTTAGGCTTCTCTTCGACCATGTAAGGTACTGTTGATGTATATGTAACTTTGGAATGTATTTCACCCATGTATTTCATATATGTATTTTATATTCCTATAGAGATGTTATTATTCCTCTATACGAAAGTGTCATCATTTATATTGTAAGTGTCATAACTTATACTTGATGGGTTATTAGACCACCTTGTTGGGGTCAACCCTGTATAAGTCATGTGGGTGGAAGGGTTGTTAGACCACCCTAGTGGGGGTCAGCCATGTGGGTCAAAGGGTTATTAGACCACCCTATTGGGTGTCGTCCCAGTCAGCATTGTGTTATGTGGTTAAGTTAAGGCCGACCTAGTAAAGGTTATTAGGCAAGTCAAGTCTAGTATAAATAGAGATCGAGAGATCTCTATTTGATCATTCTATTTCTCTCACTCACACTTGGGAGAGTGGAGCACTTGTCAAGGAGGAGGATCTGCTGCTAGGAGAAGACTATCTCTTGTATTCTGGTTGTATCATTGCTCTAGCTATCTCTGAGGAAGTTATTGGGGTTTTTCACCTTTATGGTTTTCCCCAAGTAAACTCTGTGTCTCTTGTGTGCTTGCATTATTGTGTCCATGATTGATATGCTGTAGATTTGCTGTACATATTGTTCTCTCAGTTAAGATCCTAGATCAGATTGAAGTAAATTATGAAAATTTAACATGGTATCAGAGCTAGCCTGAAAGAAGGCATGATATGGCATGTATGACACTTGTTGCACTTACGATGCTAGGGCTTGATATAGCAAAAACCAGTCATCGTAGAACTTTCGCTATAAATCCATTTTGGCAAATGTTTCAGATTTGAAACATTTACAGGTTGAAGATCCGATCCCCATGTACCTTGTGTCCAAAGGAAAACCTCTAATTCGTTGTACTTTGTGATTTATGATCTGTACAATATAGGGTTTCTACCTCTTCCATATTTGAGTCAAAATCAGGTGACCTTGGGAAAAAGGTCATAACTTGGGCTAGGAGGCTCCAAATGAAATTTTGTAAAAAGTGACAGGTAGTACATAGACTGTACTATCTCAAGAAAAATTTTCAGAGGCCGAAGTTGAATCAGTGACACATGGCATGCTGTACAAGTTCACTCTCCTGTATTATCCCATAAACAGATCACGTTGTGACACATGGAATAAATCTCTTGTAGAGAATCCAATGGAGGTCATACCTATCAGGATGGAAAGACAACAGGTCAGGCTATCTCAAGAAAATATTTTAGAGGCCGAAGTTGAACCAGTGACATGTGGCATGCCGTACAAGTTCGATCTCCTGTATTATCCCATAAATAGGTCACGTTGCGACACTTGTCATAACTCTCTCTCAGAGAATCCAATTTAGGTCAGACCTGTCGAGATGGAAAGATAACAGGTTGGGCTATCTCAAGAAAATATTTCAGACTCTGTGGATCAATTAATTCAGAGTTACACCAGAAACAATCAGGTACATATTTCTATCAAAATAGAATTATTTTTTTAGCACCTTCATTCATGGCTTCCGGAATTTAGGGCTTCGGAGAAAGTTGGAATTTTTGTAATCGGAGACCACAGATGGATGCTACTCATCAAAATTGAAATTCAGAGACCAAGATCAGAATTTTGGTTGGGCAGAAGGCCGGGTTTGATCAAACCCTAGTTCGGGACTTTGATCGGAAAGATGGAAAATTAGGGCTTCTGCAAAAATTGGAATTTTGGAAATCTGTGACCACGGCTGGAAGCTCCTCAGAAAAATCAAATCTTAGAGCTTTGAATCAAATATTTTGGTTGGGTGAAGCTTCGGGAAACTCAAACCCTAATTCAGGGTCCTCCTAGTGAATCCAGAAATCTAAAAGGCAATTTCAAGGGGTGAAACTTTGCAGTTTTCAAATTTTGAATATACCAACTTAATTAGCTCATTAAGGCGCATATTTCTATCCTTTCGGAAGTTTGAAATTCAAAGTTTGAATTTTTGGGGTTTCTTTGACAAACTCTAATCCAGCTCTAGGTTCAGTTCTTGCAAATCAAGTGGATTGGGTTAATCCTAGAAGAAGATGGATTGGTCACCTGCATAAGTGAAGAAGTTCCTATCTCAGAGGGAGATGAGGCTAAGGCCTTCCATAAGAAGATTACAAGCAATATTGACAGGTATGGCTTACAAGTATGTTTCATGGTTAATTTTATCATATGTTTGTCTTCATATCATTACAATACAATCTTGATTAATTACTAGACTTGTCGTATCGCCTTAATAGAAGATATTCATTGATTAAGGTTTTGACACTTATGAATGCACTAATGCATTGTGATGTTGTATGAGGTTTATGTTGGTCGCTAACATAAAAGGTACACCAAGAAAGACAAATCATGTTCTACTTCAAGAACATATAATCATGGTGACATGAAGACAAAGATTCATCCATTGTCATGGATCACATAGAAGATCTACTTTCAAGGTATGTTTAACTTGGTCCTACAATGGTTAACCTATGAGACATGCAGGTTACTAGCACAAGTCACTGAAGAGAACCAGAAGACATTATGTGGGTATGTTAGACATAACTAGCTAGCATGCTAATCCAGGTATGTTTTTCCTATATCAAGCTAGAATCCTACCTTGTGCTAGGATCTTACACTATTGTGTTGTTGATAATGATTATTCATGAAGTCATAGGTTTGAATAGTCATGGCTGTATTCATATTATCTTTCTTACCATAATTGATGATACGACTAACCAGAAGAATCATGAAGGTATAGGTTTGAGTAATCACGGGTTTATGCATTGATGATTTAACTAATCAGAAGAGTCCTATGATCAAATAAGAATATGCATGAGTAAAAGAAGACTTCCCTAAAACCTTGAATACTAATGTTTATTATCTGTGAATGATCATGACTATACATGTTTAAGATTATTGTGTTTTGATAGTACTAAGATTATACTAATAAATGTGTGATTATGTATGAGAGCTCAAAGATAACACAATGATGATACTAATAAGCATGCATAGTGATTAAGGATGGATGTAAGTTCAAGGACAGGTAATCCAGGAAGCAAAGATCAAGAGGGAGCACACTCCAGTTGTTCCTGCAAGAAAGAAAAGGAGCACACTTCAGTAGTTTCTGCAAGGATGCTGATATTCAGAGGGAGTTGACCACTTCTCACAATCCACATCAGAATGGAGTTGCAAATATTTAGAGGGAGTCCACCCAGCAACCAAACAAAGATAAGTATTTGAATTGTCATTTCTTACATAATGTTATTCAATGATGTATATGCTTATGCTTCTAGAATTAGGTTGTGTATTATGCATATTAGAATAGTTACATTGATGAACATTATACTACTAATATACATGGGTAAGTGGCCTATGGCACTATACAACATTCCATTGCTACTTATCTAGAATGAAACCTCTTTGCTGACATGTTAGGAGTTGTGCACACTCTTAACAATGTTCTGGTAGAGATTGGAAGGCATCTAGAAAGTTACGGAATATGGATAAATGTTGTATTGAAGCATTTGCTAAGATAATTGCATGATTGTATGACATATTTCTTTATGTGTAAGAATTTGTTCTGAAAACTATGAGATGTTTTCTAATCATGCAATTTAACTTGTTGTGTAGGAAAGATCATACCATCACCTACAAAAGAAGGACTACAACATTTGTTCAAGCAACAAAGTTATCTATTGAAAATATTGAAGTTCCCAGGATCTAGGAAGAATGTCATGATCGAGGAGTACTAGTCGATCATAAAGATGTTTGGGATGCAGTCCCAAGACTTGAAGGGGAGTCTGTAGTGACTTCCAAGATGGTATACAAGATCAAGCATGCTACAGGTGGTAGCATAGAGAATTTTGCTCCTGTAGCCAGATACACTTCCATTAAATCAATACTTGCTCTGGCTGCAGTGATGAAGAGGAAGATACACTTTCTTGAATGGTGTAGTTGAATAAGAAGTATATGTGGTGCAACCACTTGGTTCTGAGACACATGATAGGAAGTCATATATGTGCAGAACTTGGTATGGTAGGATAGATAGCTTTCTATCCAGTTTGGGATTTACCAAGAATAAAGCAGATTCCAATATTTACTACAAGGTTGAGGAAGGCAATCCAGTGATACTACTATGTGGATGACCTGTTTGTAATAGGTGAGGATAGATTGCCGACATGCAGTGAAAGCTTGCTGCCGAGTTCGAGTTGAAGAACTTGGGGATGATGCACTATTTGTTTTTGGCATGGAGGTGTGACTGAGTGCAGATGGAATCTCCCTTGGACAAGGGAAGTATGTAGTAGAAATCCTGAAGAGGTTTGGGATGATGGACTGCAAGGATATGGCCACACCTATGACATCGAACCTGAAGCTTCTGTGTGATGCTTCATCTGATCCGGTTGATGTCACGATGTATTGTCAGATGATTGGGTCCTCTATTTACTTGACGAACATGAGACCAGATATTTGCTTTGCGATGAGCACATTGAGCTAGTTCCTGATAGATCCGAGAGATGTTCACCTAGTTGCTGTAAAGCATATTCTGAGGTACCTAAAGGGTACGGTTGACTATGGGATCAAGTATGATGCGAATCAAAAGTTTAACCTGTAGGGTTATGTTGATTCAGATTGGGCAAACAGTGCTACAGATAGAAAGAGCACATCTGGGTGCTGCTTCAGTATGGGATCAGGTGTGATCTCTTTTTTTAGCAAGAAGCAGTCCTGCGTAGCACTGAGTACAACTAAGGCAGAGTATGTTGCAACCTATTCAACTAGTTGTGAGGCAGTATGGCTTCGGAAGTTACTATGTGAGTTATTTGATCTCCCGTTGGATGCTACTGGTATCTTTTGTGATAACCAGAATTGCGTGAAGCTGTCCGAGAACCCAGTGTTTCATGATAGGTCGAAACACATAGAGATCAAATATCACTATATCAGGGATATGGTGCAAAGAGGAGCTATGAATCTCCTGTACATTGCGACGAACGAGCAAATTACAGATTTGCTGACAAAGCCACTAGCCAGGCTAAAGTTAGAGTACTTTAGGGAGAGGCTTGGTGTTCTTCAAATTGATGACACTTCAAGGAAGAAGTGATGGAGATATTTGCAGAATCCATTCCAATCATGTTGGAAGGAGGATCCTTCACATGGCTGTGAATGTAAGCGCTGGATGATGAGCATCAGGATGATGCTCCAGTTACTGCTCTGTATATGCATCAGGAGGATGCTAGATATGATCAGTTGGATCATTTATATGTATATGTATGTACGCATCATGTTGGATGTTGGATATGATCAGTTGGATCATTTATATGTATGTACGCATCATGTTGGATGTTGGATATGATCAGTTGGATCATTTATATGTATGTACGCATCATGTTGGATGTTGGATATGATCAGTTGGATCATTTATATGTATATGTATGTACGCATCATGTTGGATGCTTGGACCATGTATCTGTATATGTATCAGGTGGATACTGTGTATGATCAGGAAGATCATGTATGTTGATATGTATCAGGTATGATCAGGTGGATCATGTTTTTGTATTTGTATCAGGTGGATACATTGTATGATCAGGTGGATCATGTATGATGATATGTATCAGGTAGATACTTGGTATGCATCAGGTAGATGCATTATATGATCAGGGGTATCATGGATGACGAGCTTCAGGATGTTGCTCTAGATGACATGCAGCAGGATGTTGTAGTGATGATGATCAGGATGATCATGTATACATTAGGATGATGTATGGTGAGTATCAGGTTGATACTCTGTGGCCGTGGACGAGTTGTGCAGATAAGCATATAATAGCGCCTTGGGAGGTTTGCAGATTCTCTTGCTAGGTTTTGCCGCTGGCATATAATAGCTCCCTCGGAGATTTGGAAAATGCTCTTTCAAGGTTTTTCTTTGGGAGGACATATAATAGCGCCCTCAGAGATCTACAGATAGTCTTGCAAGGTTTTGCCGCTGGCATATAATAGCTCCCTGGGATATCTGGCAGATGCTCTTTCGAGGTTTTGTCCTATGGCATATAATAGCGCCCTGGGAGATCTGTTAGATTGAGTTGTGTGCTCGTAATAAGTCCTGGGATGCTCTTGCAAGGTTTTTCCATGATCACATGTAATATTGCCCTGGGATATCTGATAGGTTGGGATGTGTTCCTGTAATAAGTCCTGGGATGCTCTTGCAAGGTTTTGTGGTGACCACATATAATAGCGCCCTGGGAGATCCGATAGGTTGAGTTGTGTGCTCGTAATCAGTCTTGGGATTCTCTTTTGAGGTTTTGTGGTAGGGTCTCATGTAATAGCTCCTTGGGAGATCTGATAGGTTGGGTTGTGTGCCCGTAATAAGTCCTGGTATTCTCTTGCAAGGTTTTCTGATGCACGTAATAAGTCCCGAGGATTCCATAGTATGGCGAGTGATGATGAAGATCTGCAGGTGGTGGGCCTACATCTAGTATGAAAAAGGACTGGCTCTGTAGAACTTCCTATGACGAGTAGATTCAAAGATTGATTGAGATAGCAGCAGCAGTGACGATGACGATGACGATGATTCGAGGATGATGATTCGCTAATGATGATCCAAAGAAGAAGACTTGTGCTAGCAGATCTGTGTCGAGAAATACCTTCCTAGTTAAGAGGGAGTGTTGATGTATATGTAACTTTGTAATGTATTTCACCCATGTATTTCATATATGTATTTTATATTCCTATAGATATGTTATTATTCCTCTATACGGAAGTGTCATCATTTATATTGTAAGTGTCGTAACTTATACTTGATGGGTTATTAGACCACCTTGTTGGGGTCGGCCTTGTATAAGTCATGTGGGTAGAAGTGTTGTTAGACCACCCTAGTGGGGGTCGGCCATGTGGGTCAAAGGGTTATTAGACCACCCTATTGGGTGTCGGCCCAGTCAGCATTGTGTTATGTGGTTAAGTTAAGGCCGACCTAGTAAAGGTTATTAGGCAAGTCAAGTCTAGTATAAATAGAGATCGGGAGATCTCTATTTGATCATTCTATTTCTCTCACTCACACTTGGGATAGTGGCGCACTTGTGGAGGAGGAGGCTTTGCTACTAGGAGAATACTATCTCCTGTATTCTGGTTGTATCATTGCTCTATCTATCTCTGAGGAAGTTATTGGGGTTTTTCATCTTTATGGTTTTCCCCAAGTAAACTCTGTGTCTCTTGTGTGCTTGCATTATTGTGTCCATGATTGATATGCTGTAGATTTGTTGTACATGTTGTTCTCTCAGTTAAGATCCTATATTAGATTGAAGTAAATTCTGAAAATTTAACAGGTACATACCTCAACAAGCTAAGGAACTTGCTGCACAACTCCTTCATATTCATAGTACCCAATTTTAAATCATAAAAATATTTTGACTTATCTTCATAGTATTGTTCTAACAAGAACTTTTTCTTAAATAACTTTTTAAACATATTCCAGGTTACGTCTCTTTCCTTTATGCTCTTAGTTCTTTTAAGATCCTGCCACCAAATATCTGCCTTTCCGATCAGATTGTAAATAGACATCTTGGCTTTTAACTGAGAAGAGTAATCATAGATATTAAATTACTTCTTCATTCCAGACAACCATGCTTCAGCTGTCTCACCCTTTTCACTTTCGCCATTAAAGGTTGGTGGCTTAATCTTTTTAAACTCTCCTATGATTTGTTCATGATTCTTATACTTCATCTTCTTAGAATAGTCATCACTATCACTCCTGTCATGAACAGAAGTATAATTACTTTGATCAGATTCAGATGAAGAGTAACTAATATTTTTACCATTCTTGACTTTCTTACTCTTATGTTTGTGAGACATTGTACCAGAATAAGCTTTTACTTCTGATTTCCTTCCTCTTTTCTCATTATGGTATTTCTCCATTAGAATCTGATTTAACTCTTTTTGTGACTTCATAATGTGTTCATTTTCTTCTTTAACAGTTCTTATCTCATATTTTAAATATTTTACAGCACGAAGAAGTTTTGAAGATTGATTATTTAATTCAACATATATTCCTTCATGATTATCATTGTTATTATGCTCATTATGAGGAGATCTGTCCTCTGCCGATTCCTTCGATATGTCCATACATGCAAATTAATATCAAACCATTTTGTACAAAAATAAAATTAAAATAAAAGTTAGTAACATAAACTTTCTGGTTTTTTTAATTTTTGCACGCGCGTGAGCCTATTTCAGGCCTAGAGTTTGAACCGTGCTCTAATACCACATGTAACATCCCGAAATTTACAAAAATTTAAAATTTTTCAATATAGCTTTTAATGCATAATCTAAATGTGCAGAAATGTAATAAATGTTGTGCTGGTTAAAACTGTAATGTTTGCGACAAGATAATTAATATCTACGTTTCGATGCTATTCTTACTCAACTGTATTTTCACATTACTTTTTGTTGTTGATCCAACGATATAAAGTTTATAAGTGTTAACTATTTTTCTTCGGTTTGATGATGAAGGGGTCCCACGGAAGCCCCGAGGCTTACTTAGCATTCATACTAAAGCATTCGAATCGCCCTTTTCGCAGATTATAGGTAAGGGCTTTAGTGTTTACAACATGTGACCGAAGAGTTTCTAACTAGTTTCAGTAATATCCAAAGTCTTAATGGTTTAAGAGACAAAATATCGAACATGCCACCGGGTGAGAAACTTCGGTTATAAAATTCATAATCCTATACTAACCCTTTTATTAATTTGTACAAACAATAGATAAGATCAATAAATCATATTTTACCCCCATATATTATTATCATGAGTTTCTATTTAATGCAAACTATAGGATAAACAAATTCTATATGTAATGGCTAAGTGCAAATAGTGTGCAATATCTATATGCAATTTCCTTGTATGCTTTAGAACCTAAGAATTATATGCAAATTCTTGTTTAAGTTCTAGCCTAGGATCTATTTGTAATTACTTAAGCCTTGCCCTATGAACAATGATTATTTACATATTGTGTGTGTATCGTGTGACCTTTTAACATACTGAATTCCTAGCAAACGAAACTAATACAACCTTGTAATAACACAAGGTGTTATAACAATGACAGAGTTGTGCATTTTTACCAAAGAATCAATACATTATAAGGATGGGTAAGAATTAACATCAAATGATTTCGTGCTGGCAGGCACTTTGGTTTCCTTTTGCACTTAATACTCCATCCACCGATTCGGTGGAATGTCTCCATGGATACCATCGTGGTGCTAGGCACGTGAAGTTATGGAGATTAATCAAACAATGTGACGAGCTGTAAGTGTTAAGGTTTTGAAGTTATCCGACCTGTCCTCCTTGGTGGCAAGGGTCATTAATGGTGTCTTTACTATGGTAGTTGCTTGGAATTACGTGATACCCTTCAGGTGATCTCCATCGTTGATCAAACACGGTCTTGGGCTTTGGGATCTAACCCTAACCACCACTATGTTTTTCGATGTTATTGTTTGTTGGAATTCAATGTAGTGTGTAATGGCTCTATGGAGAGGCCGACAGGCCGAGAGCCTTCAAGGTTTCGATAGCAGGTGTTTGTGGGGAGTTTCCATGGTTCAAAACCGTGAATTGTTTATTTCTTTAACTAGAACCTATTGATAGCTTTAAGACCAATACTCTTATGAGAGTTACACAGTAGCAGTTTGGTGTTGCAAAGGTTCCAGGGTGAGTGACAGATTCTTCGTGGAAGTTGATCCGATACTTGGTTTCTCCCTGTTTTTCCAGTGATAGTTTTTCCAGAGTTGGTTTTCCACCCTTCTTTGCATTCGGTGGTGGAGTGATGGGTACAGTTTGTAGTGGCTTTGGCATTCATCTCCTGGGATAAATAAAAGGTAATGTTCTCGAGTTCGAACCTTGTCTCTTCCATTCTGTTAAGAGTTTCAGTTATTGATATTTCGCCATGTAATGGATTCCTTCAAAAACTCATTTTGACCACAATTTGTTTTAAATGGCAGGTCCCTTCGTGAATGACTTCCTAGCTTAGGTTTTGATAACTGGTAGCTGCAAATAGACTGGTAAGCTTCAGTGGTTACTCTTTTACTACGGTTAAATGACTATTGGACCTTCATGTGTTCTTTGTCGATACTTCATGTTTTCTTGGGCTCTGAGGAGTGATCTTCATCGAAATACTTGTGAGCTATCTGGAAGTGTGGGGAGGATGAAATCCTTGACCCCTTCACCGTTGTTTCTATAGTGTTTTTTTTTCGAAGTAAAAACTGTAAAAGAAAAATTAATAGATGAGAGGGTTTTACCCTTCTACTGTCTTTGGTAAATAAAAGAATTTGTGTTTTCATAAAATATGTGTTTGTGTGGTTGAGACCGTGAGCGGTGCTCCATTTTGTGTAAAATAAAATGAAACTTATCGTTTGTAATCTGCTGTGTTTTTGTGGAATATTGAGAGCCAAGGGTTTAGCCTTGTGCTAATCAGTCAAACCCTAACACGTGGTTTCTTGATAGTATTTTTTTTGTTGTTGTACTGAAACAAATGTCTAGCTCTGAAAGTATATATCTAAATCGAGAAAATCGTATGGTTTTACTGTTAATATTTTTTCAATAGATTTGTGATACTGTTGTCTCGTGTTGATGCCGAGATTCTCATTAATTTTCATCTTAAGGAACGTAAATGATAAACATTTTTGTGACTAAAGCTTATGATGTTGAAAGCTTCACTTGTTGTCCTTGTCCATCGATTTTGAGTGAAGGCCATGAGCCAAGAATCGTTGTTTTGGTTTACATCTATGTAATGAAATTGTAACTATTTTCTTGTTCTGATTTAAAATATGGTGTTGAAAATATTTGTATATGTGTAGGCTATTCGTCCAGATGACTCATGCTATGTTTGAGTAGAATCGGATGTAACACCTAAACCTGGCTTCTCTATTTGATTTGTTAGTTGAACACAAAAATAGAAAAAACAATACTCGTTCTGCTATTGAAATAGAGGATAATACATAATAAAATATGAGTCTTTTTGGAAAACATGGAAGAACATAGATTCTAGATTTTACTATTCCTGTTCAAAGGAGAAATGAAATAAAATGTTGTATTTTTCTATTACGTTTATCCTTGCAGCTATTTAAGATG
Organism: Larix kaempferi; assembly: GCA_027924585.1. Lineage (NCBI taxonomy): Eukaryota > Viridiplantae > Streptophyta > Pinopsida > Pinales > Pinaceae > Larix > Larix kaempferi. The sequence goes on along the minus strand of BSBM01000861.1, from coordinate 86,607 downwards.
TAATTATTAATAAAAGAAGATAAAAATGAAATGTACTATTATACTGTTTTTGAGAGAGAAAAGAATGTAAGAATACCTATCATATGTATCCTGTAACAGAACTACTACAATGACTACTTTATGAATGCTATTTCTAACACCTGAGTTTAATCATAAGAAATATTACTGAAATACAACAGTGTTAAAAATATTCATCCATTGGAAATCTGCCTATCATTCATTCATGTATTTAATCTCCTTCTCTGTACTAGAGTACGATGTAGAAAGATAGCATAGGGAAAAATGCAGAGAATATATTTATTCAATTCATCTTACTTAATCATTATTATACAGAATCCTAATTAAGTCAAAAACTAAAATAAATGCATTGGTATGATGATAAGCTATAAACAATAAATCAATAACTGCAGATAGAAATTTTAACTACTTAGAATTAGAAAGGACAAATAGAATCTGTGAATGAAGATAGGACTGACAAACACCCAAGGAGGCATGTTCCTCCCATCCTTTTCCAAAACAAGCAGCCAAACTACTTGCTTCCTTTGGACCCCCGAGCTTGCTTACTGAACCACTAAGTAGATGGACTCTGTGTAGAAGCAAGGCACTCAGTAATATAATTTTTGCACTCAATAGTATAATTTCTACACTCAAAAATATGACTTATGCACTTAGCAATGTAACTTCAACATTCAGTAATATAACAGGCATACTTACACCATGATCATAAACTCAGTATATCCCCTCATCAAATATCTTGGGTGCAAGCACAGCAAAAACCCCAAGGTAATTTTCCTCATCAAGAAAAGTGATGAATCTTAGTTTAGAATTCGATGGCTCTTATATAGACTACCTAGGTCTTTAGTGGTCAGTTTTCAATAAATGAGCCTCTAGCTCCAGTCCCACCTTCCAGGGCACTATGACCACATTTCAAGGGATTTGTCCCATACCAACAGCTATTTAGTTGCATCATGATGCTGCCACTTGTCCATTGCCTTCTACCCCAGATTCCATTCCACCTAGTGGGTCAGTGAACACTCTTTCAACAGTCTCTTTAGGTGTTTGTCTCCTATGTAATTTATTTAATAATAAAATATTGTGCAATTACAGTCATCCTTGGACACTTGTCCAGTATAAAACTTTACAATAAAAGTTAACATAATGTTTCCAACATAAAAAAAAATTTCAGCAAAAAGGGTATGTTACAGTCCCAACTCACGGAACAAATGGAAATTTGTATGAAAACACCTATAATACAAGTTGAAAAACTTATGATGTAACTTTTTCATACAAATCACTCGAGGAGGATTGAGGCCAATGAACACATCCACCAACATTTGAGGCTAAAGGGACCTCAATAGATGTATTGAAAGAAGAAAATGCTACCGAGTGACATAAGGGGTGTCTCAAGAATCCATCTATAGTGTTACAATTTACTAAATTTTAACACTGCAAGGCATCTATGAATCAATCTCCAATGATAAAATTTAGTAAATTGTAACAATTGATTGTCAAAATCGCAATTTTACATTACCGAGTGACACAATTAACATTACTTGAGTCTCTAAATCCATCTACAATGTTACAATTTACTAAATTTTAACACTGCAGATGGATTCATAGATCCCCCTATGGGGGGTCTCTAAATCCATCTGCAGTGTTAAAATATAGTAAATTGTACAAATTCATTATCAAAATTTTAGTTTTTCATTTTCGGGGTGACAAAACTAAAAATGACTAACATAAACGACTAATTCATGTTCTTAGTCGTTATTAGCTAGTCATATTTCTATTCCGGTGACTAAAATAGTAATTTATGTTAGTCATTTTTATTTTAGTCACTTATATCTAGTCGTATATTTTATCACGTGACTAAAATAGTCACTTATCTTAGTCATTTTTAGTTGGCTTACTTAAAATTGCTCATTATTGGTCATTTATCCCTTCAAAAAACTATGGCGACTAAGTTTTTTAGTCGCTTAGTCACTTATCTCTCATTTTGTACTAGTGGCACCAGCAACTCCAAACAAGTAGCATCCTCCTAAATAGCAATGTTATGTAAATCCTCCTCCAAAAAGATTTGAACCCTCAAGATTTTAAAAAGCAAAAGAGCCCTTCCAAAATGGGAAAAGAAAGCATATGACTACACCATCGAAAGGTCACAAGGGGGACCACAACAATAGACAGTTTCCCATCAAAAGCCACCAAATATTCCTCCCATACCTCATTCCAAAGCAAGTGGTTCCCCCATAAAAACAAACTAATCAACCTAAGTTGCCATCCAAGCAAATGGGACCACCTAGATAATACAAATGGGGAACAATATCCAATGCAAGTAAGGGGAAAAGATAGGTAGATAACCATTTTTTGTTGTACTCTACCACTCCTCCATAATTTTGCAATATCATCCAAGAGCATTAACCCTCTAAAACTAACTCATTCTAGGGAAATGCAGGCCAAATTGCATGTGCAAGAGGGGAGTTCAAGTCTATAAAAGAAAGAGGCGGTAATAGTGCCAAATGATTAAAATTTTGTTACAATAATGTTGTAGAGATTTTGAGAGAACCAAGAGTTTAATGTTGTAACAGTTTTATGGTTTCTCTAGGGAGATTTGTCACATTGGTCTTATCCTTCTTCTCATTTTCCCCTCATTCTTACTATAAACCAGATTTAGGTTTATATGTTGTGCAAAGGGTATCGAAAAGGCCTAGGATGGAGGCTACCAAGACTCCCTGGTGTTGCTTTTTGTGTTGAGTGAACTGTGAAATACCCTATTTTGTAATAAGTACTAAGGCATACTTGTCATTGGTGAATGAATGAAGGGTTCACATTGTTTTTCATTATTCCCTGCTAATTTATTTTTTCCATCTACTTGTTGATATGAATTAATGGATATCTCTATGTGCATGCCCATTTGATTTACTCTCTCATGAAAGCGAATGTTAAGAAAGTAAGGTTTGTCCTCCTCTTATACTCATTCTTATGATTTTTCCTTCCGTCTTCTTATGCATGTTCCTTTCTTGGACTAATTCCTTAAAATTATGTGGTGTTGTTCTTTTCTTTCGATTATAGAAGTTGCTTTTGCACTCCCACTAAGTATACACTATGATATTTTAGTCCAAGTGACCTACTTTTGTGATCATACATTGGACATTAATAAAATTATATTATTATCTCATCTAAGAGATATCTAACATGTTGACATACAAACATGTCAAGACTCAAGAGGAGGGAAGGCACATTAGTGGATCGATGACAATAATATTTACATATATATATATACATCTAAATGTATATTTATTTATAAATTATGAGAATTAAGAAAACTAATTGGCCACCCACTTGTCCTCTTGATTGCTTGATTTCCTACTTCCCATGTGTCCCTACTTGTGTGTGTAGATGAACAACATATACTCAATTTGTGTACGCAAATGGAAAAGAATTCAATCATTCTACTGACCATGCTATTAATTCTATCGATTAATAAGTATCTAAAGTGTGTATGTATGTGACATGTGTGTAGGAATGCATCCATTCATTTGCATGCAATCAAGTCAATCTAGACAATGTAAGCAAGATGCAACAACTAAAGAAAGAGGCTACGACAACCAAATGAATTAGTCAAACCATCCAAATAAAATGGTTCCCATGCATTGTTGAGAAATGTAGACCAGTTGAGTGAGGTCACCCATTCAAACAAGTAATAAGTGCAAACCAAGTATGCGAGGTAAGCAAGGTTTAGCAAACAAGTGCACCGAGCACACATACAAGCCAACCAAGACAATTGTACAAGCTAAGAAATCCAACAAGACAAACAATTACTCATATTGACTATGGAAAGTAGGCAAGTTAAGAACCAACCAAGTGAAACAAAAAATGCAATTCAAGTAGAAAAACTAACATTGTGAGTCAATCAACAAGATGTAAGAGGTCTACTCTCAACAAACCAAACTGAATAACAAAATGCACATGGCATGGAAAATGAAATGAGAGAGTGAGCTAATTGTTCAAGTCATATAAAGCTGCCAAGCGAATCACCTTGAATGAGAGGTGAAAAAAGAATTCCAAGATTGGGCTAGCCATAGTATTAATTATAGCATTAAAGATGCTCAGTATTTCATTACAGAGATTATTTGCTGTAGATTAAAGTACAACATAAGCATTGCATTATCTATAGTAAAAAAATCATTCAGCATTTCATTCTGGAGATTATTTTGTGTAGCATACTATCCAGAAACGATCAATACTAAGCTAATGGATATTCTAAGTGTAAGTTGCATGACATCTTGAGGTTGTGTTAAATGCATCTCTCAGTGAACATACATGAAGGAGAAAACCAAATATTAAATAGTACATTTGTAAGAGAGAAGGCAGCATAGAGTAGTACATAGCTCTCACTCATCATTGCTCCTCAAGAAATTTTGTTAATATCAGTGGAACAAATACCTGAACCAGTGAAGATAAACATGAAGGTGGACAACTACCACCAACAAAAAGGAGGCCCGAATACAAGATGGATATATTAGCAATAATCCCAAACTGTATTGGACAATCAACCCTGAGTACATTCATGACTATTTATAGATTTTCAATAGGACTTATGCATTATGTATTCAAATTATTACTCACCACTTAACATGGGATAATTAACTACCAGTGCATTATGTCAATGAGATTTGGTTCAATGGTAGAGGTGTTTCATACCCCACAAAGGTTCAAATCTCCCAAAGGCTTGTTTTGCTCCTCTTGGGTTTTGGGGCCTTTAACCTCTGCAAGCAGTCCATTTCAGGGTCCATCTACCCTATGCAAGCAAGCCATTTCAGGAAGTTGAGGATATATGCAAGTTCTTGATGACTTTGGCATAATACATGCCCAACGATATCCTTTCGCAGAATAGCCAGCATCATCTCAGCATGAAATTCCTCGATGACTTTGGCAGAATAGATTCTGAACAATACCCTTTGGTGGAATAAATGCCCAGGAGCATCTCAGTAGAAGGGATAGAGGCAATATGAAACAAAAATAGACAAATGTGAGTACCAGATGGCCTACTAACTAAATATGTGGGGGAAAGAAAAATGAGAAAAATAGAAAAAGAGTAAACCTACAGATACCGAAAGCACACACATGGTGAATCCAGGAGAGGATTCGACTACTTCTAGAATGAATGTGGTGGATCAAACCGCAGCCTCATGGTGGCCTACCGTATCACTGAACCATTGTGCTATTTGATCCCTTGAAACCTCCATTCTCACTTTCACTTCATCCTTTATTATCCGCAACAACAGGAGTATGAGTAAAATCCGATACAACAGTAATATTGAAACTTAGCGGTTGTGTGATGTTTCATCACAGACAACTACATTTGACACAAATATTAACATGCAAAAACATTTTGAAAGGGGAAAATACAAGGATTGGATTAAACCTGGAAAATAAAAATCATCGGAAATGTTGAAGAAGCACACCCTAATCAACAGAACCTACATTGGAGGAAAAGGGCCCAAATTATGTGAAAGAGACACCATAAGATACCAAGACACAAAATGCGCCACAGAGCATAAAACAACTTGACTAAGGTGGAGATGAATTTAGTGCTGGCGTTAGTTCCCTTAGAGACGACATGCACGGTGAGCTCAATGGGAAGAATAATTTTAGCGGCAGTCTACACCTCGCTGGAAGAAAGCGTATCCCTCTTGCATTGTTTGTGAGCTTCGCTAACTATTCTACTCGATGTTGGGGTGGACGGTCTTCAAGTTCATAAATATGAGGGGTCACCAGAAAAGCATCCTACAAGCTTGAATCTACAGTTTGAAGCTTTCTCAGGTTTGGATGACAGTCCCGAAAGCCATGAATGAAGTCTTTGAGATCCTGGGTCCCTCTAACTCGAAGCAGGGATTTCAGAATCTAGACCCCTTTCTATCTGGCTTCCAAGATTGGCCCAACGCCTAACAACACTTGTGCTCAAATTCCAATCCTGCAAAGTTGAGGGAAGATGGTTGATTTCGTTAAAAAATCCAAAGCATCAAGATGGAGACTGCTCCCATCACATTCTTCGGCCGTGACATTCTCCTAGCACCTTTTTGGTTGTAACGGTTTTGTTTGTGGAAGTCCATCTTTTGACCAAAAGGCTAGCCGCGGTATTGAACTGCTTGTCGAAGCCCTGGTAACAAATCCACTGCATTCTTTTCACACGGATTGGTCACTGGGTTCAATCGCAACAAAAGTGGCACCCAACTTGTAAAATAAACATGATGAAACAGTAAACATCCTAACAAGGAGAACAAGAAAAGGCTGAACGCAGAAGAAAAAGGTTGAATATCAGAAAGGATGAATGCTATCGCTTCATAGTTCTCTGCTGCAATGTGGTGTCAGTTAACCTCCATGCTCCATGAATGCAATGACGTGCCTAGCACGAAACGACCTCCAGGGAAGCAACGTGCCTTGAATGAAATGACCTTCAGGGAAGCGACGTGGCATTGTTCTATTGGTTGCGACGTGGCATCGTTCGATAAGCTGCATGAGCGAGGAATCTTGGAATAGTGCATAGGATTTTCTTTGGTTGAAGGAACATCTACGATGTAATTAAATTATTATATTTATCTGATCGTCACATTATTCACTTATAATTTTTTTTTTAACAATAATGGGTAACGAGCTTTATATAAAAGAGGGAACAAAATTACAAAATAGATGGGAAGATTGATCCCAAAATTGAAGGGCTTCCATGAAATCTCGCTCTTAACTATCTAGTCTATGAAGGTCATACATAAACCCTATTCTGTGATAACCGTAGATTCTAACAAACTTGCCTAAAAGAAAAATGCAAGAGAAATACATAACAGAGGAAGAAACATCGAACTAGCTGAACAACAACATCTACAAGCCTAACAAAAAGAGACAAATATCGACAGTTCTGGAAAGAGTTCGTGCGTGCTAAAGAAACCAGAATTATCCCATTATTGATGAGTATTCTTCTCCTTATTCCTGACCACTAATCCAACTTTATCTTCAGAGGTTCCTTGAAATACTTTGGTGTTGTTCCTGATGTTAGACCTCATGCCATCTATCTTAGCTTCCACAATTCTAAGACTATTGTGCAGGGACCTAATTTGGGTACTCAAATCCACCGAACATGGACAAACATTCTCAAGTTTCCCAGTAAGAGTTTCATAATACTCCATTAACTTGTTGTTGTTGCTTCTAACTTCACAATTTGTAATCTGAACAATGGTGAAAAGGTGGGAGATTGCTCGTTTCAGATCAGTATTCTCACCTCTGACCCAACGGACTTGAGAGTCTAGCTCCATCAATTGCGAGAGTATCTCTGGCCGAGGACTGCCCATCCCATGAGGAGACCCTAAAGGATTGAAACCACTGCTATCACTTGCAAAATTCTCTTGCTTCCTGCCATTAACAAACTCATCATTCCTAGAGTGACCACGAGTAGCAGGTTGCACAGAGCCATAGAGGTTCTGCCCCTGCACATCGTCAAGATCGGAAGGAGTTCTATGCAACCCATCTCCCCCCAAATGGAACAAAGGCTAAATATGTTTCCTGCAACAAATGCATTGCAACGCAAAGAGGTTCAGGCTGGTTATGGGAAGTTTCTCCTCCATCAAAACCCAAACTACACTAACCCAAATCTTAGTGCAAAAGAAACCCTGCAGAATGACATGAGTTTGTCCCCCAAGCAATCTATATGCTAGGTGGTCCTTGATCAACGGTCTTCATAAAATACCGCATGCGAGACAGATGTAATTGATGTGTGGAGGCCTCTGAGAGCACTGGGAGGACACGAGCATGTTTCAAGGAGATGTGAGGAATCCTGAGAAGATCATACCATGATTGAAATTTGAATTTGAAACAAGCCTATAGTTCATAGGATTATATCGATGGTATTCTAAAGCCAAGGAGAAATTCCCCTTCAATAAACAAAAAACAAAATTGAATTTCATCATCGAGACCGAAAGGAGGAAAAGTTTAAGGAACCCAGCTGATTCCAAGGTCTTGACCATTACTGATCAAGAAGCCACAGTCCAAGCCAACACCAATGTCTGCCATAATATCTGCTTTCTGATTATTATTCCTCAAAATGTGAAGAAAGTTGGTGGAGTTGAATTCCTTAGCCAAGAATTTGAAGATATGGGGAAGCTTGGAGACATGTTTTCTTCTATTTTTGGCCAAAGTTCTAGCTTCCCTTATTACCATCATGGAATCTCCAAGGGCCACAAGATCCTTGATTTATTTTTTTCTTTTCTATTTCCATTCCTTTAATCAATGTGAGCCACTCAACATCATTATTTGTCCTCCTGCCAATTCCGCAAGAAAATTCTTTCACCTTGTTTCCCTCGGAGTCGAGAAGGACTCCTCCCACACCTACCAACCTAGGATTACCTTTTGAGGCACCATCAAAGAGCAGAATATGGAAGCCAATTTCCTTGATCCATTACTGAAGATCCTCCGAATTCTTTTCGATATGCCAATTTTTGGAAGTGTGTTTCTTGAAGGGAAGAACCAGGGGGGAAGAGTGAGGGGAGGATAGGAGATCTACCCCCCAAATTTTTTCTTCCACGGTTAAGGGTTCCTTGCTGATGTTTTTCATACCTCTTGCAAAAAGGGAGTCAATCCAAAGCGCTTTCGTAGTGGATAGGACTTTACCAGGGGTGACCCTGATATCTTCAAATATTTCTTTATTCCTAGCAGTCCAAAGTTTCAGCAAATGAATTTGGGAAAAGTGACCCAAGCTCTTTTGAAATCTGGCTTCCCAGACATCGAGTTTTGATAGTAGTCATGCCAGCTTGCAAAAAGATCGTTCCAATTAGTTGGAAGGATCATGTTGGGTTGGGTTTCCCAATAAGCACGGTGCCAAACCTCTTGAGAGAATTTTCACTCCAAGAAGAGATGATTAATAGTTTCCTCATCCTCTTTGCACAGGATGCATCTGGCCGGCCCTTCAATCCCCCTCTTTCTAAGATTTTCAGCGTTAAAGTCTTCCCGTGGGCGAGGATCCATGAGAAAGCATTTACTTTTGGAACCCCATCCTTGCCCCAAACTTTGTTCCAATTGTTATCCTTGATTCAAGTGTTGCTGAGAGAGTCCATGAATTTATATCCCTACTTAACAGAATATGAGCTTGCTTTTCCCCGTCCTCGATTGTCTCTCATGTTTTGATGAACTAGGAGAGAGTCATGAAACAAGGAAAGAAGGGAATTATAGTCATGAGAGAAGTGCTTCTGAAGATCCAATTCAAGCCATCCAAGCAATCTTCCCCAATATCTTAAATGATCGTGAATTCAAATCTCATTTTTGATGTCCACTTCTACAAGATTCTTGTTAAATAGACTTCGGAACCCAAGTGAGCCTTTCCAGCCAGATCTGTCCCATATTCTTATTGCAGTATCCATGTTTTTCCCTATGAAAAAATGTGCAATGTCTAAGAAGATATCTTTTTCGTCCATTTGAAGTGCATCATAACTAATTTGAAGGCTCTTTTGTATATCTTTTGGAAGTATTTGCTCAAGTCTTTCCAACTGGTCTTCCCAAAAAGACTTGTCATCATTTTTTCCATAATGAAGACCTCCAAACACTTTCAAAGACAAAGGGAATCGATTGCAAAATTTTAAATACTTATCAACTAGATATTCAAATCCTGGGAGTGGATGGCGCTGGGTGAAGGCATGCAAGCAAAAGAGCTCTTGGGAATGTTGTGGATTGAGGTCAGTTACCTTATAAATTGATGACTCTTCCACTCTTGACCTTGTGAGAACATCTGTCTCGAGATGTAATCAATATTAAACGTGTATCCATGAAGGCATAAATGATTAATCTTATGGTCAACATGAGGATAAGGGACATGAGTGCACTATTGAATATGGATGATTGCCACCCAACAACTATGGGATTTAGAATTATGGGTGGCTACAAGAAAAATGTGGAGAGTGGAAACAAAGTGACATGAGTGTTGAAGCAAGAATATGAGAAGATTAAAAGGAACGATATTATGTAGAAGAATAAATAAACTATGTAGAGATGAGAAAGGTAGTATTGGAGGAATACTCAAACGATGGATTTCGGAAGCAAATCGAAGAGGTGGAGTAGTCAACGAGGCTTCCATGGCTTGTGTCCTAGAAGTAAGAGGACAAGAGAGCATTCTAGAATGATAGAAACCATAATTGTATGAGTGGCCAAGTGCTAGAGAAGTGGATTTATGAGAGACCACTGATGTGTTTCATAGGTAACCTATGTAACGTATTTTACCAATAATAATATGAGTACATTGATGTTGCATATATCTTTGTGTGGATGAATTCTACTATGTTATTGTTGTTGGAAATTGATTTATATTGTATCATTATTAGAATGAGGGGTTGGGTGCGAACCGAATTATGAATTTCTTCTCTTTCTTTGCTTTATTGGCTAGAGATAAGAATTGTAGTGGATGTGCATCTTCTATAGTTGTAGTTGTAGAATCCCTAGTTTTTTTTTGCGTTGTAGGTTCTTTGTTGTCTACATGACCCAATCTTGAAAGGAAATTTTGATCCGCTATGAAATTAATCTAAAGGGAAGCGGAGGGGTCTATCATGTTGCATGATAAATACTCTCCCATATTGGGTTTTAGAGAACCTCACTACTCTCGTTGCAACAAGATGTACTTGTCGATATCAAAATAATGTTGATGGTTGTTCCTCTCAAATGCATAAATTCTCCAAAGTAATATGGGCTACTTATGTAAAGAAGAAAAACAAATGTGTAAACTTGAAACAAGAGACGCCTCAAACATTAAGGTTGAAGTCCACTATAGAAGAAATCTTACATCCCTTGTGGTTTAATTGGTTCTTTAAAAGAAATAATTCTCCTATATACAAAGTATATAAAAAAATTTCACATAAAGTAATTACACTAACTACAAACAAAGGCTATGATAATCAAATCCCCAAAAATCACTTATGATAATTTCATGTATGACAACAATATCTTGGAGGAAATCTCACTGGAGGAAATCTCAATAGAGGGAGTCTCACTGGACATTAATAGCTATCATCATCATCATAACATAAAATAATTAACTTAGGTCTAATCAATTATATTATATTAAAGTAATTAACTTGGGACTAATAGAGTATATTATACTAAAGTAATTAATTCATAATATTGAATTAATTAACTTGGAACTAATAGAAAATATAGAAATGGTTATTCATTTTTATTATAATCCCCAAAGGAGGCTGCTAAGGGAAGCAATCACTACCCATGGTATCGATACAGTGAGGATCATGAAAAATAGCAGGAGCATAGACCAATAGAAGGGTAGTCAAATGATGTCGGGTTGACAGCTGTGGATATTATAGAGGAAAAGATGGATGAGGAAAGTGAGCATAATTTCTTCTCCTTGACAACAAATTCACCCCTCGCAAATATGCAATTTAGGACAGAGCAATCCTCTAGATATTATGTTGAAGCGAGATCTAGATATGGAGGTATTTCATCATTTAATGAGTGATTCATTCCATATGTTAGTCCTAAATTTTGCACTTGACTACAAAAGCGCAAAGTTTAGGCACCTGAAAGTTTGGGATTTGGATTTTAGGATTAGTTATGAAATGGATCAAGAGGATGTTTGCAAACAGAGAAAGTATAAGACAACTAATGACATCATATTCTGAAAATAACATTGGGTGACTGGAATAGATCAAGAATCATATCAATGATGGCTCAGGTTCATGGTTTACTGATAATATGTGGAACTAACAGTTCATTCACACATTAACTTTAAAGCACCATATTCATAAAAACATTCAAAACACATAATCATAAATACTAAATCAGAGTATGGGAATTCAAAACAAACACATCATATAAAGGATTCCATAACCATGACCAGATTAAACAAAACTGCAAAGTACTCAAATTAAAAGATAGTTTAAACATGGCTCATAATAGATAAAATATCATCTTCATATTACAAGCTTCCAAACTAGAATTTATATAGCATATTTCTTTAGAATTTCAATATATCGACTCTTGACCCTCATACAATTCTTGGGCTCGATGATCAAAGCCTAAATATCTTTTCCCAGATTCTAACAAAACCCGTGCTTAATAGATTGAGGATTGGGTGCTATTTTGGGCACTTGCCACTGATGTAACATGATACTCAATAATCAAAATTGTCTCATGATGTGGACAATCCCTTGCTGGTGCTTTAAGTCTTTTATCTAGACGTTCTTGCTGCTTGTTGAACATTTGTCTCTACACTCGAGACCTAGTTCTTTACCGTAGAGTAATCTCTTTTAATATCAATCAAAATTAAAACATTGATAGCTCTTAGACTTAGAGATTGGGCCCTTTGATCACAAAGCTCAATATTTTATTATAAATAAATAAGATATAAATATAAATAAGCAAAGCCCAAGAACATAATTTAACCTCTAAAGTCCAATAATTTTTCCAAATTCAACAAAGAATCTGCATATACCAAATAGTATTGATAAAATTAGAGTCCCAAACATTTATGGTCGTGCCTGCTTTGTGGAATCTATCCATTTCACTGTCGGAATATGAAAATTGAAATAGCGTGGATTTCGGTACCAACACCGTCATCATTGGAGAAAGGACACCTTAAAGGAGCAAGTCTCATTAGATATAATCCTGGACACAATGCTACTTGGCTATGTGTTTTACAGTCTGATTTAATGGGACATTCCTATGCACCTTCTCCATTCATTCATCTCGGTAGAGGATCCTACCAAGGTCTGGAGGGTGTTAACAATTAAGCAACGTGGGGACTTTAGTATCTCTACCATAGGTAGAATACAAGGGAAGAAACCCATTGCAAAAATAGTTGAACCAATTGTCACCACAAACATGAGGCATGTCGTTCAATCTACTTTCAATTTAAAAGCAGGTAATCCTCGAGGACATGAGTAGAGAGATCAATCTAGCATATGAGGACGAAAAGGTAGATCATAATTTCATTCCATATGTAGAATTTTTAGAAGTGTTTGTTGGTTGGGTGGGAGATCCGGGAAACACCCACTCGAGGATGGCCTAATTCCATAAAACCATAGGCATGTATTGGGTCTTCAAGAAAATTATGGTGAAGATTTTGTTTGAGCGTGGTCAAGCAAACAATGAAATTCTCCTCCAATGGGATGAAATTCAGCTGGACATTATCAATATGAGATGTCATCAAGTGAATGGGAAGCTCAATGCCATAGTGCAACATCTGGGTATGGACTTCAAGAAGAAACCCCCTTTTGGTTCAGTTGATTGCACCCCAACTATCATCCCATCTAATAATGACACAACATTGTTTTCTTAGTTTGATTTTCAGGCTCCCCTATAAGTCGTTTACTCATGCTTATTATGGTAGAATTCCTATACTAGTTTTTTGTAAGCATAAAACTAGATAAAGTTTCCTTGTTTTGACTAATTTTTTGCTTTCCCAAACAATGTTTTATAGTCTAGTTTCCATTCGGGGCAAACTGGAGTTTTACTTTTTTATTATAATGCACATAAACAACATTAGATGGGCCTAGTTTCATGATAATCGGGATTGTCCTAGCTTAATGTATTGCTTACCTTCCTGAAGGGCCTAATATTAACTTTATATATATATATATATATATATATATATATATATATATATATATATATTATTTTTATTTTTTTTAATTGGAACATATCATGGGGAAACCCTCATGTACTTCCCCTCATTTTTTAGGATGGTACCCAAGGTAAACCATCGACCCTTATTACGGGGCCTAACCCGATGGGGACATCAAGTGAGGCCCTTATATAGCAATGTATAGCCACCCAAGGATTTGACCCCGATACCTTCTGCTCACAACTTACAACACTCAACCACTTGAGCTAGACCACCAGGTTTTTTTTTTTGGTTAATATATATATATATATATATATATATATATATATATATATATATATATATATTATAATAATTAATTTGGAACTAATAAAAAATATATGAATAATTAATCATTATATGATTTTTAAAAAGTATATACGATGGGTTTAAAAACACTCATGAATATATATATATATATATATATATATATATATATATACATTAAGAAATTAAATATAGTTTTTATACGTTGGTTATTAGAGTGTAGATTTCCAAAAGTTTATGAATTGGATTGTGGTTGGATTTAAAAATTGTATTTATGTGACATAAAATTATGAGCAAATTGCATCATGTAAACCATATTGTTGAAATGATTTTTTTTTCAATGTCATTTAATTTTATAGAAATACTTAATATTTTTGGTGGTGGTGGTGGTGATGGAAGACATTCACTTAGATTAACTTTCTTCTATTGAACCTTAAGAATAGGAAATTACTTGGTTTGCTATAAAAAATTATTTCTATACTTAAAAATCTTAGAAATAAGCGTATTGAGGTCACTATAGTTTTGAGACGTAAGAAGGTTAGGGAGTTAAGTATTGTAATACAATTGTGAAACTACGATCTAATGTGGGTGTACATAGGGTACTCTAAGAGAAAGTGACTTTAATCCTCAATGCGAAGAGAAAGTGACTTTAATCCTCAATGCTCTTAGTTTCACAGAGAAGACGAATCATTTCCTCCCACAATGTTTTTGGAATTGCCTAGCGCTCTATTTCAATACGAAGCTCATGACAGTTCAATTGTATTTTGGCTATAATAGTTTTCTTCTTTGAGCTAGTCAAAATAAAGAGATACTTTTGATCTTCTAGATTAGGGTTAATGACCTCCTTATAATATCTTAATTTCCTTTTACCATGTAAATTTTTCTTGCTCCACATTTTTTCTTTAAATTTGTAGATATAATAATATTTTTAATGATATTGATATTTTGCAAAGTGACATTTTCATCAATTCTTAATGGTTTAATATTAAATTTTAGAAACATTTAATTTTTATTTTTAAAAGTAAAATAAATATTTATATATAATTTATTTTAATACAAAATATAAAATGTTCGATAGTGTAGATTTTTATAACTGTTTAAGAGAAATATTTTTAAAAATAAATGGTGTAAACGTTTGAAAATGTTTAGATATTTACAGTGTAAATTCTATCCATTATCATGAACTATTTTAACAGTTGAAAATAATATCTTTAATGAGATTGAGAATTAGAATATCGGGATGTCCAAGACTTTGTTTACCTACTACGATAAGGTTTTATGGACCTACTATGTACACGCAACAGGTCTTGAAAGGGGTGGACAACCATTTTCTTCCATTATAACGTTTGAAAATGTTTAGATATTTAGAGTGTAAACTCTATCCATTATCATGAACTATTTTAATAGTTGAAAATAATATCTTTAATGAGATTGAGAATTAGAATATCGGGATGTCCAAGACTTTGTTTATCTACTACGATAAGGTTTTATGGACCTACTATGTACACGCAACAGGTCTTGAAAGGGGTGGACAACCATTTTCTTCCATTATAATGTTTGAAAATGTTTAGATATTTAGAGTGTAAACTCTATCCATTATCATGAACTATTTTAATAGTTGAAAATAATATATTTAATGAGATTGAGAATTAGAATATCGGGATGTCCAAGACTTTGTTTACCTACTCCGATAAGGTTTTATGGACCTACTATGTACATGCAATAGGTCTTGAAAGGGGTGGACAACCATTTTCTTCCATTATAACGTTTGAAAATGTTTAGATATTTAGAGTGTAAACTCTATCCATTATCATCAACTATTTTAATAGTTGAAAATAATATCTTTAATGAGATTGAGAATTAGAATATCGGGATGTCCAAGACTTTGTTTACCTACTACGATAAGGTTTTATGGACCTACTATGTACACGCAACAGGTCTTGAAAGGGGTGGACAACCATTTTCTTCCATTATAACGTTTGAAAATGTTTAGATATTTAGAGTGTAAACTCTATCCATTATCATCAACTATTTTAATAGTTGAAAATAATATCTTTAATGAGATTGAGAATTAGAATATCGGGATGTCCAAGACTTTGTTTACCTACTACGATAAGGTTTTATGGACCTACTATGTACACGCAACAGGTCTTGAAAGGGGTGGACAACCATTTTCTTCCATTATAACGTTTGAAAATGTTTAGATATTTAGAGTGTAAACTCTATCCATTATCATCAACTATTTTAATAGTTGAAAATAATATCTTTAATGAGATTGAGAATTAGAATATCGGGATGTCCAAGACTTTGTTTACCTACTACGATAAGGTTTTATGGACCTACTATGTACACGTAACAGGCCTTGAAAGCGGTGGACAACCATTTTCTTCCATTATAACGTTTGAAAATGTTTAGATATTTAGAGTGTAAACTCTATCCATTATCATCAACTATTTCAATAGTTGAAAATAATATCTTTAATGAGATTGAGAATTAGAATATCGGGATGTCCAAGACTTTGTTTACCTACTACGATAAGGTTTTATGGACCTACTATGTACACGCAACAGGTCTTGAAAGGGGTGGACAACCATTTTCTTCCATTATAACGTTTGAAAATGTTTAGATATTTAGAGTGTAAACTCTATCCATTATCATCAACTATTTTAATAGTTGAAAATAATATCTTTAATGAGATTGAGAATTAGAATATCGGGATGTCCAAGACTTTGTTTACCTACTACGATAAGGTTTTATGGACCTACTATGTACACGCAACAGGTCTTGAAAGGGGTGGACAACCATTTTCTTCCATTATAACGTTTGAAAATGTTTAGATATTTAGAGTCTAAACTCTATCCATTATCATCAACTATTTTAATAGTTGAAAATAATATCTTTAATGAGATTGAGAATTAGAATATCGGGATGTCCAAGACTTTGTTTACCTACTATGATAAGGTTTTATGGACCTACTATGTACATGCAACAGGTCTTGAAAGGGGTGGACAACCATTTTCTTCCACTATAATGTTTGAAAATGTTTAGATATTTAGAGTGTAAACTCTATCCATTATCATGAACTATTTTAATAGTTGAAAATAATATCTTTAATGAGATTGAGAATTAGAATATCGGGATGTCCAAGACTTTGTTTACCTACTCCGATAAGGTTTTATGGACCTACTATGTACATGCAATAGGTCTTGAAAGGGGTGGACAACCATTTTCTTCCATTATAACGTTTGAAAATGTTTAGATATTTAGAGTGTAAACTCTATCCATTATCATCAACTATTTTAATAGTTGAAACTAATATCTTTAATGAGATTGACAATTAGAATATCGGGATGTCCAAGACTTTGTTTACCTACTACGATAAGGTTTTATGGACCTACTATGTACACGCAACATGTCTTGAAAGGGGTGGACAACCATTTTCTTCCATTATAACGTTTGAAAATGTTTAGATATTTAGAGTGTAAACTCTATCCATTATCATGAACTATTTTAATAGTTGAAAATAATATCTTTAATGAGATTGAGAATTAGAATATCGGGATGTCCAAGACTTTGTTTACCTACTACGATAAGGTTTTATGGACCTACTATGTACACGCAACATGTCTTGAAAGGGGTGGACAACCATTTTCTTCCATTATAAGATATTTATAATATTCTTTTGAGAAATTGGTGGATACCTTTCTCCTTATTGAATAGAAATTGAAGGTTCGAAACTTGATGTCCAGGGATATATGATATGATTCGTGTTCAATGAGATTATTTACATTTTAGAAACATTAAAAAATACTTATGGATAGAGACATATATGATATGATTATTATTAATTGAGATTATTTACATTTGGGAAACATTAAAACAAAATTAAATAAATAGAAAAAAAATTATGAATAAACTATATAATTTTTTGAAATATACATACAAATTACAATATTGAAATGTCCAATTTTTATTAATGTTGATAATGATAGTTAATAATATCTACAATATTGAAATGCCCAATTTTTATTAATGTTGAAGATGATAGCTAGTAATATCTATCCATGAAATGTAACTTTCTTTATACTTATAAATAAAGTTATGCTTATGTTTTTTTTTTCTATAGGAAGAAAAATATTTATTAAAATAAATTTTCATCTTATATAATCACATAAGTATAAAATAAAGTTATGCTTATGTTTTTTTTTCTATAGGAAAAAAATATTTATTAAAATAAATTTTCATCTTATATAATCACATAATAATATCTTGATTTTATTTTGCTTGAATTGGCTTAACGACCTAAGCTCCACAAGTTTTATGGCTTTACCTTTTAAATGCATTAGGGCTTGAATGCTCCATCATATTGGTGAAAAGTCATGTTTTATTTATGAATTTTGAATAATCAAAAACTAAATCCATGTATGTGTTATGGGTTTTTGGAATTTTCAACAACTACCATGTATATTTGTCTTATCGTTTTTCAATTTAGGAAAAACATAAATAATAATCCACCCAAATGCTAAGATACAAATATCTATAAAAGTAATAAAAATCTTTGAATTATTATTAATTAAAAACACTCACTTAATACAACACAACATATAACCATTTACTTAATATAATAATACTATTTTAACAATTTATGATCCGATTAATCATTTAAGGAACCACAAGCTTTTGACAAGCAATTAAACAAACTACATTTAAAAACAGCTTTCAAATATAAAAATACGAATGAATAACTTGCTTGTGGTCCTCGGGTTACATTAATTAGATAATGACTAAAAATACGACACTCTTGACTACTTAGGAGTTGGCGGCTTCTCAAATACTTTGTTTACCTACTACGATAAGTTTTTATGGACCTACTATGTACACGCCACACGTCTTCAAAGGGGTGGACAACCATTTTCTTCCATTATAAGATATTTATAATATGCTTTTTAAAAATTGGTGGATACCTTTCTCCTGATTGAATAGAAATTAAAGGATCGAAACTTGATGGAGAAATATATGATATGGATAGAGATTATTTGCATTTTAGAAACATTAAAAAATACTTATGAATAGAGACATGTATGATATGATTATTATTAATTGAGATTATTTACATCTTCGAAACATGAAGAAAAATCGCAAAGTAGAAATAAATTATGAATAAATTACATCTACTTATTGAAACATGTTATTTTTTCATGGTGTTATACATAAAAGGTACAATATTGAAATGTCCCAATTTTTATTAATGAAGATGATAATATTTATCGATGAAATACAATTTTCTTTATACTTATAAATACTATATCAAAAAAATATCTATTGAAATTTATTTTGATCTTATGTAATCTTCTTGATTTTACTTTGCTTGACTTTGCTTATCTAGCTAAGCTCCACAAGTTTTATGGCCCTACCCTTTAAATGCCTTACATCTTGAACGCTCCATCATATTGGTGAAAAGTCAAGTCTTATTTATGAATTTTGAATAATCAAAAACTATTTTGCTTACTTAGCTAGGCTTCACAAGTTTTATGACCCTACCTTTTAAATGCCTTACGTCTTGAATGCTCTATCATATTGGTAAAAAGTCACGTCTTATTTATGAATTTTTTTATGAATTTTGAATAATCAAAAACTAATTTTACAATATCGATGGATGATCGATATTAGAGTTGGTTATAAGTTAAGTGTGATGAACAAGTTAGCTAGTTATAATTTGAGTTTTTTTTTTTCAATAAGAAAAAACCAAACTTCTTATATTACTGAGAATCAAAAAATACATTTTTATGATATGACCATCTACATGAGCTATGATTTATACATGCATCAACTAATATATATTATAATTGTTTATTTGGAATTTTGAATGAATACCATAAAATTAATGTAGACAATATACTAATCTCGTCCTCTTTTAATTTAAGAAAAACATAGATGATAGTCCACCCCAAATTATAAAATATAAATATCTATCAATGTAATAAAAGTCTTTAAATTATTATTAATGAAAAACATTCACTTAATAAAACAAAAATATATAACACTCACTTAATTAATAATATTATTTTAACAATTCATAATCAGATTAATGTTTTAAAAAACCACAAGCATTTGACAAGCAATTAAACAAACTACATTTAAAAATAAATCTGAAATATAAAAATACGAAGGAATAAGTTGCCTTTGGTCCTCGGGTTACATTAATAAAATAATGACTAAAAATCCGACACTCTCGATTACTTAGGAGTTGGTGGCTTCTCCATCACGAGTTACGAATGTGTATTGACTTTGATGAATAATTGTTTTGAAACATCAATCAGATTAGAATATTCAAATCACCATAATCTTTATTATTTAAATATTTTGTGAATGAGAAGTGTTTATATTTTAGAATTTGAGATGGATTAATAAATATATTTTTTTAGATTGTATGAGAATCACATAAGTATATATCTAAATTGATTTTATAATTTTAAATTCAAAATAAACAATTATAAAAAAAATATAAAAAATAAGTAATTAATAAATAGATAATTAATGACTAATTCATAAAGAAATAATCTATCATCATTAAATTTAATTTAATTAGTTGTGATAAGTTGGACAGTTACAAAGTTAATTCTCCCTATGATGGGGAGGAGTTAACTCTCCAGGTATCTTTCCAAATTTTATTCTAAGTAAGTACTTTAATGATTACGAGAATATATGTACGCTCATACTGAGTGATAGTTGTCCGGGTTTAATAGATTTTGTTTGTACCATATTTCCTTCTACTAGTAAATGATGTTTAAAAAGCTATTAGATTTATGATTAAAATAACGGCTTATGAGTAAACCGATGGATTGTGAATATGTATAAGAAGACATATATTCTCTCTAGCTTCATAAGGAAATGGGGATTCGTATTAGCGTATAAAATAAAGAAATAACTCACCGTACTTTGGTAATTTTCTCTATTTTTGTTTTAAAGAAATTTTGTATTGAATAAATACAAAGACTGGGATATGACCTGGATACTCTTTATTGTGATCTCGATATCTAAGCGTTGTGCGAAATATTATCATTTTTTTACCTCTGTGTATATGGGATATTATGATAGGCATGATTATAATGAATGATCTCTTTACAGGAGAATCGATGCCTTAAATATCGTAGTTATTTTCTTGGTTTGTTGGATGTTTCATACATTCTTGGTATTCATGCTTCTGACAGAGTTTCACATTGACTGATATCTGTGTTCTTCGAGTTTTTTGTATTGATTGACCGTGGTACAATCCTTTCGATAGTGTTGAATCATCTCTGTGTTTAAATTTTTTTATATCTACAGAGTTTTGACAGAGATTCGTCTGGAATGATCTCTGCGTTTATATTTTTTTTATCTACAAAGTTTAGTGTGGACCGATATCATCCTTTCGACAGAGATCCGAGTTGAATGATCTCCGTGTTTATTTGTTTTTATATCTATAGAGTTTTGTGTGGACCGATTTCATACTTTTGATCGAGACTGGGATTGATTGACCTCTGTGTGCGTTATTTTATTACAGAGTTCGTATTGATCGATTATGTAAAATATTACATTAATTGATCTTTGGTAACAAAACTGCGTGTAACAAAACTCCATTGAAATAGAAAATAATCAATAGTTTACTAGTAACAAATCTTCTAGTATCTGCAAACAAACAAAACACAACACAATCCAGTTGATAAAATATTAAATTTCAATATTTCTAAGTATATTGCTTTCATGTTCTACAATTTTTTAAACAAATTTTGAAACATATCACCAGATACATGATACAATGTCCATAAATAATATGAGAATTGTACAATAAAATTTACATCAATTAAATGTAGAAGATGTCAAAAATATACAAATCACTAAATGAATTGTTGTCTGTATAATATGGCAGTCATTTGAAGTTGAATGTCTTTAACCAACGCCCCATTTTTTAACGAGGCCCGAGATAATTCAACAGAGAACACAATATTGTTTTTATAGTTATTTCTCTCTCTTGTAAACCGTCGAATGTCCAACTAGTTGGAATTTTCAAGCAGTTTTCCTTATTATTATCTACTAATTGATATTTCCCTTCATCTATAAACAAAATGTTCGTTTTTTTTTTATATATACTTTCATATTAGATAAGTACATCCTTGAACGAATTTTTGTATATGTGCAGTACCTCACCAACATTATAATATGGAGACATTGAGTAATTATAAATAGTACTACGTTTACATTGCTCTCGACCCAAATAAATACAAAGTCTTCATTCTTCAACCATTCAAATATACCAAGAAATTTTTTAATTTCCATGTTTTCGAGCGAGGAAAACCACAGAGCAACGTCAAAATGTTCTCTGGAAACACTGATAATATCAGGGCTGAACGTTCGTGCATATTAACGATAGAAATTATGTGAAAAATGAGGTTGTTCGGAAGAATCTTCAATGTTGGATAACATCCGAACTCCAAAGAGAAATCCCTCTACTCCCAGGACCAATAGTTTCTTTTGCGGTGATATCCAGACTGCATACAAAAACCGTGACTATATATATAACCACAACAACAACACTTCATTCATGAAGTTAATGATCACAAACATGCAACTATAAATGAAGATTTTGATTTCAAAATATTAATACAAAAATCACCCAAAATTTCACAGCTTCAAATCATGACTGAAAAAAATAGAAAACACATTGAACGATTTAAAATCTCCATAGGTTACATCTAGTGTTTCCTTCTCTTGAAAGAGGTAATGATCGGTTACATTTGATGGTTGTCACTCAACTAGAAGAAAGAAGTGAAGGTTTAGATATGAGCTGATTCATGCATTTTACTAAAACCGTTCCAGAGTTGATGTACCAATTCACTATCTATCCTAGCGGACGATGCAATAAAGGGATTACTCCAAATATAGTTTTCACATGGATGTGCTTTCACATCATCACCTTCCAAAACAATTATTGATGTATTAGTTTGAGAAGTTTTCATTGGGAACTCCTCCCGCACACTCTCCATATTTTTTTGTGTATTTCCTTCTTTATCGTAGGTACATCTCTCTCGAAACCATAAAAATAAAATTTGTTTCCCATATGATTTTTCTGCACCACCTGCCCTCAAAAAATTTGTAAACAGTTACTTCCCCTCATTGAACCCACATTTAGATGATCAAATCCCAACATTGAATTTGGAAAGACATAATACCAAAAATTGTATGGCATATGTCCGTGACTCATATGAATTTTCTTTGTGTTTAAATTCAAATTCACCAACAATACTTTCTTCCCCATTTTTTACATTTTTCCCTCCAACAGTATTTTTTTATTTTTATTTTTTTTCTCTTTTGGAGTAATTTTCTGTGACTTTCTTGCGAAATAGAAAACCTTCTATTTCTAATATCAATAACATTTTTTATGGGGAGTTGCATAGAAATATTGCTTGTCATAATATATTTCAGAATAAATTTGTTTTATCAATTTAAGTAGAAAATATTATGTCTTTAACCTGTCAATTCCAGGCCAACATTTGAGTGGTGAGTAGCATTGTTGGAGATACCTCGTTTTGACACCAAGCCATCGCCTGGTTCATTATTATCTAAGCTCTCGCCTGGTTCATTATTATCCAATGTGATTTATTGGATAATATCTACGGACATCGTCGATGCCAGCTCTGGTTGTGGATGATCCACATGTTGAATAACAATCCAATCATCTTGACTTGGAAATTTGTAAGTATACATTTTATATAACTTTTTGCAAGTACTTGAGGTCACTATCCTCGTTCATAATTTAGTTAATTTAACCAGGATCTTTGAAAAATAATTTTTTACCTTCTTGTCCATCTTGTTTTCCAGTTTGGTATTTCTTTGTGGATTCTCCATCACATTCAATGTCATCATTGGATAGTATAATTTTATTGGACGATACCTGAGTGTGCTCTTTATTTGAAGTTGTACTAGAATAGGAATTTGAAGAAGTTATTGAAAATAACTGATCGAAAAAATTAAAATACAATGAAATAAGACATCTGAAAATGTTAATACAAATACCTTGGTTTATACCAAATTCATGATAGAAAATGTTCATAAACAACTCTTGTTGTACTGTCTCCACAATAGAAATAACTATTCTATCTGCCGACCTGATCAACGAACGAAGAACTCTACCTTCTGTGTACAATGAAATAACTATACCTGGAGAAGAGACCGGTCTGGAAACTATGTGATCCCAGAATTCATGTTTCCTTTCTTTTGAAAAAACATGGCTTCTTGAACTAACATTGTTAACCTTGGAAAAAGGTGAATCAATCATTAGTAGGCCCTCATCCTTCCAATCCATATCCATTTGAAAAATAGACAAATTATCCTCATCCCTTCCAATTCTCCAACATTGTATAATAGAGAATCCTATAAATAAATCCTTGGAGAAATCTCTATAAACTCCCTTGGTAGGATTCCGTGTTAGCTTTTCTTTGTTTTCTTGCTGAAAAGTGTGAAAGCTTTAGAAATCATACAAGATTTTTCCATATCGGCTAAAAAAATACAAGTACATGCCGCTTCATTTGATTCTAAGTAGTACAACAATGCAAGCATATCTTCTTCTGTGCAGGGACTATCACAATTACACATATCAATAACAACAAATTCACAGCTGATTGCCACACCAAAAAATGCAATAGATCTTAGTGTGTTGACCAAAGATGCAGGATAACAACATTGACAAGCAAACTGTGAACTATCTTTGATGACGTCAATGGACATACCCATCCCCTCTTTATTGATATATATGTTCAATATTTTCTCATCATCATTCGGTAATTTGGTACCATTATCCTCTTCAAATTCTTTCTTTCAGTTCTTTCCCAGATATTTTGCTTGTTTTTCAGAGCATAAAATACTACATAGTTGTTGGATATGATTTGGTGCAATTTTATAGATTTCAATGACATTTTTGATTGTGATAATTTGTAATCGAAAATTTTGAACATCATGAACTTTGAAATATTCAAAAATCAAATGTCTGGTTGACCTCTCATCCTTGATTCGTTTGCAATATTGATATAAAGTCTCTGCGCAAAATTTTTTGTCGACTAATGTGCTCAGCCAAATTGATCCGTTGATTATATTGTCTGCCACAGTGGTCAGTTCATCTTCATCAAGATCACGCAATGGTCTAAGAAAATTAGGTCCATGATTCTTTATTTTATTTTGAACAAAATCAACCTGAGTGATGCTCTTGGGTGAGCATGGCAAGGAACCACTTTTGTAAAGCTTGAATATAGACATCCATTTACTCCACAATCGATCTGATGTTAAAACAAGAGTTAGCTTGTATTTAAGGTTTTTCTTTGTTTGAACAACAAAGATATCCATACATTCATCTTGGAAAGACTGCAAACATACAAAATTAAAGATAATATTTAATTTGCTAATTTCATAACACAGACATCAATCTAAAGAATTTGATTGATAAGAATTAAATTCTATACATTCCAATCATCACTGGAAGCATTTCCATCTCCCGAGAGGGATGGCCTACCACAAGATATCCATTTCTCCCTTACTTTTACAACTTGAGAAATGAATGGAGTGTCTGCAAATTCCTCGTTTGATAAATTTTGTTGTTTGCATAATTTGCTAATAATGTGATGAGGAACATATTTATGTAAAAGATGAGTTGTTCGATGTCGATATCTTGAATGGACCAATGGATATTTATCAATTTCAATGATTTTTTTCTGCACAGAAATAGTATGTTGCCCATCCAATATATAAAAATTTACTGAAGGCAAATTAATTTCGTCTTCATTTCTAGGGATAAATATCAATGTGGTCTCCTTATCGAAAGGAAATAGAATAGCATCTCTCAATGTTGTTGTAAAAATTGAGAGAAGAGATAAAACCATATTTTCTACAACCTCGTCATCAACTTTTCTATATTGCAAATGTGGAGGCGCAACAACACATCTTGTTACATCAATAGAAAAAACTTTCTCATTGAAAAAAAGAATTTGATCTGTTCTTATTGAACTTCTTTTGAACTTTCGAAGCTCTTAGTCACTTTTCACATCATAGCTATAGAAGGACTTGATTTGTAACACCCCATTTTGACATTACTACCTGAACTACTATTATATGTTGTATTTGCTTGACTGTGAGACCTCGTCAATTTGACGACACTATGGACATATGGTTCGATTATTTTTCCGATATATATATGTGTGTGTGTGTGATGATAGTATTATGATCGGTAGTCATGTTTAGATATGTATCATGTTTTAATTATGTCAAATATATGGAAATTACTGAATGATGGGTACGTGGATACCGTTACAGTTATATGTTGAGATAATGAATGTTATGCCAGGTGCATGGCGAATGAATGAGTTTATTGTTGTTATGTTATGATGAAATATATGTGTGTATATCGAGGATTTATGCACGATATTCTATATTGTATGTCGAGGACTGACTTACAGGTTGAAACGGCTAACTGATAGCTGGATCCTACGAGGTGGGAGGGCCTCGGGGACATGGACTTCGAAAGATAAAATGGTATGCGAGTGATGCATTATTTACTTTCGTGTGGTTATTATGCTGTTTATTATGATGTATGTTATGACATGGGTGGGGTAGGGTTTCAGGAAACTCAACCGCCCAGATTGGTTATACGATGACAGACCGAGTACAAGTGCAATGCTGTTGTTATGTCGAGTAGACATAGTCCCTTGTTCCATTAGGGGGGTGGAGGCTTTACCCACCGTTTATCCCCAAAACCCATAGTCATGGGAGGGCTGTGCTACGGTGCACTTTCCAAGGTGTGTGATGATGACTGGTGGTTGCCTGCTAGGGAAGCTTGGTCAAGGTAGTCGACACTTCCGCTTACGGGTTCTAGCTGAAACCGGTCATGACTTGACATTTCAGGGTAGTCCAGCAGAGGACAGGATAGGATGTGGAAGTTAGTGATGATGTAGGTAGATGGGTGTAGCTTGAAGTAGGGGTGAAAACAAGATCTAACTACATGTGTGTAAAACTCTTAATTGAGTATGGGTTGTAACTCAGTGATGTATGAACTATCGTAAATTGGATTTCAGTTAGTTAATGGCTTGTACCTTGCAAACTATGTTAAAACATGTGTCAGTAAATAATAAGTTCCTTGATTATGACTGATGTACGTGAATTATTACTTTTAGTGTACTTACGTGAGGAATGTAAGCAGTAGCTACGCTTATATAACTCGCCTACATATTATGAATTACATGAAATATTGTTGAGTAATGATGTTAATTAGTGTCCCTTAATGTTAATTCCTGTCATTTAGTAATTAACTACTGTTGATCAATGTTAATAATGTCGATTAAAGTTAATAATGATGATTAATGCTAATAATGTATATTAATGTTAATTACTGTCCATTAAGTTATTAATGTTGATTAATGTTAATTATTGTGCACTAATGATTAATTATTACTGATTAATAAACAAGTTACGGTTAAAACTAGGTGTAAATAGTGCAATTTGGTTAGTAATGCTTAAATGAATATTAATGAACTTGATCAGTTAAGACCTTGGTTAAATATATTAAATGTGATTGTAATGTTAATTAAGGTAGTAATAACTTATAGGTTAATATTAATTGCATCCTAAACAATTTTAATTAATTAGTTAAAATTATAAGGATAAAATAGAAATTATAAATTACTTAATTGTAAAGGTTGTGTCTAGGTTATATAGGACATGGCATAAACTATAAATGTTGTCGTACACCAATGTTAAACAAAGTGTTAAAAATGTATTTTAAGTTAATCAATAAACAAATTAATTAATAATAAATGAGGCATTGAATTATGAAATACTAAGGGATGACTAGTAATTAATGTGTTAAAACGTATAAGGGTTGGTGGGTGAACCAACCGCAAGTTTAAACTATATAGTATATATGTAACATTTATTATTTATTAATTAAATGGTCAAATATTGAAATATGAGTAAGGAAATGCTTAAAATTATTATATGAAATAAAAGGATTAAATTTAATTGAATTAGAAGTTACGGTTGAGAAGTGACCCCAACCAACACCTTTTAATATTAATTTAAATTATTAATAAAAGTCCAAGTTGAGGGCTCGAGGACTTACATGGTAGATGGAAGGGAGTGGAAACATTTAAGTTAGGGATAGGGGTAGTAATGAGGGATAGAGTCGGCAAGTGAAGGGGATAAGATGGAGAAGGGAGGAAGGAGAGGGATCATCTTTTACCTTGGTGATTTTTTTGGGGGAGAATTTGGAGAGCAGAGCTGTAGAAGGAGGGTTTTTTGTTGGAGATTGTTTTTCTAAAGGGATACAACAGCTTGGGCTTGTACTCGGTTTGGGATCGGGAGTCCAAAGGGGTACCTTTGGAGCTGGGTGGTCAGTGAGACCTCACCATTTGGCAAGGTGGAAAGACTGTTTTGGGCTGGTTGAGTTTCAGAGCTTTGGGGGAAGGTTTTGGCTGCAGGGAAAAGCAAAGGAAATCAACAAGGCAGTCAGCAAACGGGGGCAGCCTGAAGGGTGGGTCTACTAGCTACCTACAGGTATTTTCCAGCAGGTATATTTTATCATTTCTACCTTGTCAAATTATGTAAAAATGTAAATTACAAAAGTTTATATGCTGTGTTATTATATCTGCTGCTCCTACACAGCAATATATGGTTAGAGGTAGACAAAACAGAATTTTAATGGTTCAATTTTGTAAATGTAAACACTTTATTTTTCTTTACAGTCAAAACTACTAATGAGAATAGAAACATAACAAAAACAGGAACAAAACACAGCAGAAACGGAACAGAAATTTTAACAAGAAGTGAAATATCTGACTTATTTAAAAGTTAAAGGAGACCCAGGTTGGGGTCTTACATGATTTGAGTGCTTTGAAGGAAGATTTGGTGACATCTTTTTCAATATGATTGAGAACTGTTCTTCTAAGGTAGAAAATAATATTTTCATGGTATACATTTTTCAACTTCTTTTCAATATTCATGTAATGCAATTCAGACGAAGTTTTCGCAGCGAGGATTCTTTTCTTCCATACCGACAAAATTCATTTCTTCAAAGATGACACGGTATTAATTCCAGACCAATTAGAAAAATCATACAAGGGAAAAACCCACCCTTGTTTCGCACAGGAAACCTGATCTAAATCAAGACCACTTTTCATTAGATCTAGTAAAAAATTACAAACCATAAGATCAACCTATAGAAGGAAACACTGGTCTCTCTCGACCACTTCAACTTGAACATGTAACAAATCATCAGAAATGAGATCTGCAGATGTCAATATTCCTGCTCGAGTTGGAGCTCCTTCCTCATCCATGTAGAATATATATAAATCCGAGTACAAATGATCTGGTTCATCCATCTCAACACGCCATCCATGCTTGAATAAACCAAGGTTGTGATCTTTTAACAAATCAAGGAACACGATTTCCTGGTATTTTCTAAGGCTCAACAATGCAGACATGTTTTATCTGCAAAACAATAAATATTGTGTACTTAATATAATAATGAATACAATGTTTATAATTAACAATTAGTGTTTTAATATTAGATGTATGCTTACAAATGTTCAGGGTAATGAACGATGGAGAAGGAATGGCCACTCATTTTAAAAATCAATTGCTTGATTAAGAACAAATTTGCTATCATTATCCATGAGAGATCGAATGCACATTTTATAAAGTCACTTGAGATTGAATTGATCATAGAAGGAGCGATCATCATAGAAGGGGCGGCTGATCCTTCTTGTCGGAAGTCAGAAGTCAAGATAAATATTTTTTCTATGTTATAACTTAGCCAATGTCTCGATCCCTACAATTTACTGCGGAAGTCAGAAGTTGGGAATTGTCATCCCAGCCTTCGTAGATTAAATATTTTTACATTTCTCTCGTAAATGAAGGTCGACCAACCCTTCTTGTACTCAGTATTCTTCCAGTGTTCACCATTCTGGATATACATGAATTGACAGCCTAGCTTTCATAGGTTGAATTTGTTTACAATTCCCTCATAAATGAAGGGGTGGCTGACCCTTTTTGTGCCAAATATTTTGTTCATAATAGTTCTAGTCTGCAAGAAGGGTCGACTGATCCTTCTTGTTTTCACCATTCTGGATACATGTGAATTGCTGAATATAGGTATTCACAATTATATACTAAACGAAGGGGCATCCGATCCTTCTTGTTGGAAGACTGAAGTCGGGATAAATATTGTTTATATGTTATAACTTAGCCAATGTCCCAATCCCTACTATTTACTGCAGAATTCAAGAGTCGGGAATTGTCATCCCAACCTTCATAGATTAAATATGTTTACATTTCTCTCTTAAATGAAAGGTCGCTCAACCCTTCTTGTGCTCAGTATTTTTTCAGTGTTCACCATTATGGATATATATGAATTGAAGACGGAGCCTTTGTAGGATGGATATATTTACAATTCTCTCAGAAATAAAGGGGTAGCCGACCATTCTTCTACCCAATATTATTTTCATAACAGTTCTAGACTGCAAGAAGGGTCGGTCGATCCTTGTTATGTTCACCATTCTGGATACAGGTGAATTGTTGGATATTGGTGTTCACAATTATCTACTAAACGAATGGGAGACCAATCCTTCTTGTCGGAAGTTGGGATAAATATTTTTTATATGTTATAACTTAGCCAATGTCTTCATCCCTACTATTTACTGCGGAAGTCGAAAGTTGGGAATTGTTAGCCCATCCTTCGTAGATTAAATATTACCCACCTAATATTTAGCAACTTTTGCCTGTATTTGTACCTCCTTCACTATCCCCAATCCCAAATCAACCTCACCATTTCCAGAATATGCATCCTTCAAGACCCACAATACTACCTGCACAACCGATACCAAATCCTAACAACAAACCAACCCAAGCTCTTAATAACACTGGGTTGTTACCTCTTCCATCATATGCCATTTCTCCTGCACCAATACATGAGATTCAACTGCGGTCTAGAAGAGTTTTGCAAGATCAACCCAAGTCATCAGTTGTTATCCGAGGAGTAAATGAAGAAGACATACCTAATGAAGTTTTGAATGATGTTACTCTTGAAGATGTGGCTATTCCTAACTCTTCAACACACAACCATCAGGAAGTAATTACAAAAGGTGAGTTAACTACTCGATGGATGGGTCCATATGAAATTGTTACATCTTTTGATAATGGATCTGTTAAAATTAAAAGAATTGATGATTCTCAAATTTCCCTTGTTGTAATTGGACATAAACTTAGACTTTATCATCAACTAATATCTAAACAAGATTTTGTACAGAATGCCTTACAACAGAAGGAGATGGAGCTGGTAGAAGAGGAAGTCATTCCTCTTTCTCCTGGTTCTTGAATTATTTTGGGTTATCTTCATTTGTATATATGTAAATATGTTTTTTTTTCAATAATAAGAGTCATTTCTAACAACTGATTGCATTTTTTTTTACAGGAAATTCATTATTATGATCAGCTTATGAAATTTTGTCAATTAAAACAGAAAGACTCTTTTCCCTTTTTTTTTCCTAAACTTTATATAACTTTATTTGTACTTATGTTTTTGTTTTGAATAAATTCGAATCATCTAACAAGTGGTCTTGTAGTTCGATTACAAGAACCTTGTCCTTATAATCAGCTCGTGTAATATTATCTAAAAAGGAAAGTGCTCTAAGAATATCATAATGCCTTCTAAATCCTTCTCTTTTGATTATTGTTGAAAATTGAAAATTTATAGTGAAAGATGAGATGTTCTCTATATCATCTTTAACCACTTTCTTTTATGATTTTGCATATGGTATTTGATTCAGACATGTACATTTCTGATTTATCATTAGAACAATTGCTTAAGATCTATCATCATGATTTTCAAAAGCTCTATCTTACACCTATGGACTACAAGCTCATCCTAGACTCATTATCAAAACTTGTCTCTTAAGGAACTTTTAAAGGTAGCCCAAAAGTGAGTGATATTTCTATTTTCTGGGGAACGTTACTGACTTTTTATGAAGACGATAGACTGGGAGGTCAAAGAATAGCTTTAGGTTATTATCTTTTGACATGATCTATAATCTAGGACATTATAAGAAGAGTACTCATAAGGTTCGCTTTAACGTTTTGAATTATGTGTTTAGCAGGCTTAGCAAACTCTAGTGCCAACCAGCTTCCTTACAAAAAATATATATGTGTATCATTATATGAAGCAAACCCGCCGGGGTAATGAACTAGCTCGCTGGAAGCGGGTCCATGCTAAGTAACATCTTAAACAAGGAATCTCGGTAAATGAAAGTAAACCCATCGGGGTACTGAACAGGCTCGCTGGCAACGGGGCTATGCTTGCATGGTACCAAGATAAACCCACCGAGGTACTGAACAGGCCTGCTGGAAGCGGGTCAATATCGGGTAAAAGAGGTTCGGTTAATGCATCGCAATGCACATGGCTCATAAAAACCACTGAGTATACAAACACATGTTTATGACAATTATTTATACTGTCATTAGAGAATGACTGTAAGCTGAACTTGGATCTTGTCATCTAATTCAAACAATACCTAGGATATGACTATCATAGAAATGGGACCCATAACTATAGAAATTTCACAAACTCTATGGTGAAACTTATCTATATTCTTGAGATGACAAGAGATATTTACAATGAGTCATGGATGACTAGTTTTCCTATGGCATTTTTCACATCAATTATACTATCATTCTTCATATGGCCTTCTTAAGCACTGTCATATTCTTTTGATGCATGTACATATCTGGATCATCTACATTTATTATTTAATATCTCATTTTCTTACAAAAATTATCACAGCATTTTAGAAGCTACTGCCTAAACCATTAATTGAAAAATATTTGAATATTAATCAATATTTATTTGATGGCTTGAGGACATGCCATATTTTTTGTTAGGGGGATATTTAGAACTGTTTTTACTTTTTGAATATTTGTGAAATTTTTTATTTATCTCTAACAAAATGATAGATGTTTCCAGGATAATGCAAAAAGCAAAAGGAAGATTGTTCTGATCAATGACAAATAAAAAAGAACGCAACTAAAAGTTCCAGAAAAGCAGGTTTACAACATCTCTTGTGTGCTGACAAGTTCCAGGAAAATTCTCTGCATAATCAACAGCAGTCAGATCCATCAAAGCACGTTTTTGTACAAAGGTATGTATGAAGGGTTGAATAAAGGGTCGAATGACGATTCGAATGAGCTGACGAACAAGGAAAATGAATAGCAATCTGAATGAAGTGCCGAATGAAACCATAACTTGTAATAATATTTATAAGTGTGCTAAGATATTTAAATTTTTTTATTATTGTTGACATATCTAATCAACTAGTCATGTCAAGGATCAAATTAAATATCCTCTTTTCATACTCATTTTGTCTCATTTAATGAATTGGTTAATTATGCACCAATTCATATGGCTATCATACGATCCTTATCCTCCATTTTTAGATTGATCGTTCTATCTCTCATTCATTTATTAATTCATCATGATTTTTATGTGTAATTATGTTTCTAATTTCATAAGGAGGATTACGTTCAACCTGTCCAAAGTTTCACTTTGGACATGGTTGAATACATCATAAGCCATACAAATTCATAATTACGTAGTTCTATGCTGGCACACGATTCAAGGCAGTCGAATGGCAGTGTATCATTCGAACATGCCAAATCATCCCCCATGATCATTCAGCCGCTCAAACGGATCTCAATGTAAAATTACCCCTGCGTAAATTCTGCTTCATCTTGCTCATTCTATATCCGCCCTAAACATATCAAGCTCCATCACCTGCATTTTTCACACATTTCCTCTATCATCCGCATCCCTTCAAACCTTTGTTCAAAATGCCAATCCGTCACCAGCCTGGTAGTTACCAGGACCTCCTTCGTATCCCCGAATTCAAGGAATGCCGTGAAATATTCCTATGAGATGGATGGGGTCCATTCATTCACCTTTTCCAGGGTTACGACCATGAAATATCCCTTCTCTTTGCAAAAGGGTTTGATCGAAAGACATCCAAGATCGGTCATCTCACTTTCCCTGTGACGGAGGAATCCATCTCATCAGCCATGAAACTACCCAAGGAAGGTGCCTATTGGAACACACATCTCTTTCTTCCACGGACGGAGCTCGAGTTTTCCCTTAAGGACGAATATCAAAATGTTGTTGGCACCAAAGGGTTCCACAGAGAATGGGTTAAGCGTGAGTGCCTCAATCCAATGACTATCATTATCCATTTGATTACCTGTGAAGGTAAGTACACCATCTTCAAAGCTTGCCACCGTAGGTTACTGGCACATTTTGTTAAAGATCAGGCTCTTAAATTCCCCTTTTATTTCCTGAAAATCCTAGATAATATGTCAAGCCAGGTTAGGAAGAATACCACTAACCCCTCCGGAAGCTTATACCACCACTGTTTGATCAAAATCATGATCACTCACTAGTTGGAAGGAAAGGGGAAAACCTGGGAATGCTTCATCTTTGAAGTCCTAAACCCTCACCTAGTCAAGAAGGCCTACTGTTAAATCCCCTACCTATCCTAAACGTCATCGTTTCCTATCCCGTGATAATGAGCCGGCCCAAACCCCTTCCCAAGAAGAAAAGGTTACCAAGTCCGTAAGATTTAGTGAGGGTCCCTCGAGGGAAATACACCCTGATCGTGCATCTTCTCTTGAGCATGTCCATGGGGACACCACCATGGAACTCCCATTATTTTCACTCATACCCACAAATTCAAGAAAGGCTAATCGTGACCAGTCGATCGACCTGACCTTCGTCTAGTCCGTCGACCAGACCATTGTTCAGTCCATCAATTAGTCAGTCATTGAGCCAATGCACCTGGACAATCCTAACGACCAAGTAAAAGACCCTGTCTTTGAGTCCCCTCTCCTCACGTTGGTTAATTTATCAGCCAGTTTACTTAAATACCCTGTCTTGGAGCCTGCCTCTGCACATATTGAAGATAAGGCCCCTGGGGCACACATTACACCTGCTGATCCCGAACCATCTCTAAGGGGGTCAAGCCCTCAAAACGGCCCTATGTCTTTAACAAAAGTAGTTGTTCCCCTACAGCAGACCGTGGATAAATTAAACCGGGACGTAGCAGAGCTAAGAAGCCAGAACGAAAAGTACGAAGAGATCATTTATGGGATTTGACAAGAGAACAAGGACTTGCATTTCCAGGTGAAATGTGTGGAAGATTTAAATGAAGCCAAAATTGCCTCCAACCTTTCTCTCCGTATGAAGCATGATAATTTGAAGGACCAGCTCCAGAAGTTTAGAGCTAAAATCACTTCCTCGTCTAAGTCGAAGGCAGCTGCTACTGCATCCCGGCATTCCTCCTAAACTTTTCTCTATTTGCTGAGTGGGACCTGGCATATCTCCGGTTTGGGGGAACGCTGGTGTCCATTTTTGTCACTATTTTTGAACATCAAACACACTCTGATTTTCATTACTTTCACCATTTTTGATGTAATAAGTCATTCTGCTTGCCATTCATACTGTCAAACAAATCAGGTATGCGTATATTCACACATCACATGAATTTTGGGTAAAAATCATCATTCTGTGATTTATTGATGTTTATTTGATATTTTTTGGCTTGCTTGGAAAATATATTTCATTCTACAGGTTGTGGCTCTCAAACAAACCTCCATTCAGATGCATATTGACATTGCAAATGATTATCCATATTCGTCCCGCCGTTCAGACTCACATTCAACCCACGAGATCATCGGTTGAGATATTCTTGGGCCATTAGAAAGCAAACCATCACATGGGTTTTGTTTAGAACGTGGTCCCTATGGTGCGTGAGATGGTGTTCTGGAAGATTCGCTCTCCTGCACGCTCAGCTCGACAACACATTTCTCCGCAACGTCAAAGGAAGATCAACATCTTAACACCCACATGAAGGAAACCAACACCTTGGAACTTGGTAGATGCTCGGTGTGCCATCATGAACTGTTATGGGGATGTTCCTTGGCCATGAGGTGTCATAAGCTGCTAAGCCAAGCCGTTTTGTGGCATTAATCCTGCCTATTATTGGAGCAATCGACCACCAAAGGGTCGACTTGCTCTACCTATTGTAACTCTGTATATATATACGTCTCTCTGACTGAGACGAGTTAGTCAGTCAGTCAGGCCTTTTCATCTTTAGTCTAGTTAATCTTTTCAGCTAAAAATAGACACAAAAACGTTGTAAATCGGTTTTAAATTAATATACCTCTCTCTAGTTTTATGAAAGCTTGGTAGCATGCGTGATGACTAATTGATCAAGGCATGGCCTCTGATTGCTGAGAAGGGCCCCTCAACAACCAGTGGTCTTCCGTCTACGTATATAATTTGTTTTTGTCCTCTGTAGATAAGTTGTGTCATTTGTTTAATTTATGTATTTATTTTGTATATGATATCTTCATTTTGTAACGTATATGTTGTTTTGCTTTTTATGTAAATAATACCTCTGTTTTATGATCTATATATTTTACTTACTGTTTATGTTAATGCTATTTCCAGAATGTAATCAGTGACCGGTCACATACTTAGCACATTTAGTTTACTTAGTTTGATTAATTTATTTAGTTTGCTTAGATTGCTTTTAGTTCTGTTAATTACAAATACTTAGAGGTTAGTTAGCTTCATATTCCAAGTTCCTTTGTAATTAGAATTGGTTCTGTTAGTTTATTTCCTGTGTCTATAGGTTAGATTTATTCATATCTCAATTTTGTTTGGTTAGGCCCTATAAATAGTTTATTTCCTTTAGATAATGATTAGTATAGGTTGCTTCTCGTTGCTTTAGCTTTTAAATAGTCGATATATTGCTTTCCCTTTCACTATAGGATCATATGCATCAGCCAACTGGTAGTTAATATCATCCAGTCTTCTCTTCCCTTAGACTATATCGTTTTATTCCATCCAGACTGTCATTTGAACAACCATCCGGATCGTCATTCGGACCTCAACAATTTTTGCATTGTTTTTATGCTTATTTAGACCCTAGTTTCTTAGGCTTTTAACTGTAATATTTCGTGCTTTTAATTAGTAGTCTTAGATGTAATTAAGATCTTGTTTTACATTGCATAGAGTTTTTAATTAAGTTTCATGATCATCTTTAGTTTTCATTCTATTTTCCCTTACTTTGCTTCAGGCGTTTTACAAATTACGTTTCTTTTATATCTGGTTCATTAATACTTTACTGTTACAAAATTTATCAGTTTCATTCTTAGGGTAGTTTACTATATATTCTTAAGATTTATTTTGTATTAGAGTTAATAATTTCATTCTCCAAGTATCTTAGTTTTGATAGTTTCTTCGTTAAGATTAGGATGAGTTTTCCATTTCACACAGATAATGAAGATGTTCATAGAATAGGGTTTGTTTCAGAAATAAACATCTTTATCAAGTTTTCTACTTGATTCTTTATAACACACATTTATCAAGTTTTCTACTTACTTCCAAATCAAAATTCAATCCCAGTAAATATCTTTACTAAGTTTTCTACCTGTTTCTAAGATACATTAGTTTCATCCCATTTTGCCTATAGATAGGAAATAGATCACGATGTTTAAAGTTAATTGTAGTTGGATAACATTTATTTTACATTTATTTGTAGAGGTTAAACTAGACTTGCTTCCATTTTGCTTCCTTGTTACATTTGAAAGTCACTTTGACACCTTCTGTCCCATCCCCATTACATTTGATACACTTCCTCAGAATCCCAAAGGAGAATGGAATTAGGTAGTTCAGTGTAGTCTAGAATATTAATTGAATGCATGAATCATTGTTGAATTTATTAAGTAGTTGTAGTCTTGTTTTGAGTTCACATAGTCTCCTATTCTTTTGTTGTTTTTATACCTTTTCAGTCATCGTCCCTAGAGTAGAATTGTATAGCCTTATACTATTCTGATTTGTTGGTTTAGCTAGGTTTAATTAGTTCATTTGTTGTCCTTTTGAAGTTTGACTCGGTTTTTCATTTTGAAAGATATTTCGATCTTTTCTTTATTAAACATTTCTAAGGTCTGACAAGGCGAAACTTAGGTGCCATGCTACCTCAGCATATACTGTGCCACAACTCTAAGATTACCAACCTTGGTCGATAATTAAATATTTGGTGATTCCTTAAGATAATACAGACACCCAACAAGCACTAAATTCTTCAAAATGATGAACTACCATTTTCCTTTTCTTTTGATATAAGATATCATTTTTTAAAATAGGTGGATACCCTTTTATTGAGTAGAAATTGTCTTATCGCAATTTGATAGAGAGATACATGATATGATTACTATGCATTGTGATTATTTACATGTTAGAAAAATAAAAAATAAAAATATTAAAAAGAATATGTTTCTAGCATGAAAATTATGAACAAATTACATCATGCAAAACCGCTTAGTGAAATATGCCATCTTTCATCGTGTATTACATGGAGAGTGGAATGTCGAAATGTCCATTTATTCCAAGACATGATTATTATGGAATGAGATTATTTAAACATTAGAAATATTAAAAAATGCCTTAGAAAAGTACATGTTTATGGCATGAAAATGAAGAACAAATTACATCATCTTATTGAAATATGTCATTTTCATCATGTATTGCACGGAAAGTGGAATATCAAAATGGCCATTTTTTTTCTTGTGGTCACGGTATGTGATATTCTTAATTTTACTTTGCTTAGTGACCTAAATTGCACAAGTTTTATGGGCCTACCGGTACCATCTACGTGCCTTATATGTCTTCTTCGAAAATGTGAATGACCATAAATATTAAAAAGACGCTCCATCATATTGTTGAAAAGTTACATCGTATTTATGAATTTTGAATAATCAAAAAATAATTTTATTAAATACTTACATAAGGAATGGAATATGTATCTATAACTATATGTAATATCTTGAATTTTGTTGATTTTGTTTTTGTTATATTTTGGGCATAAGCCCCAATGCATATGACTTATTTTGATGATATATATATTGGGTGTAAGCCCCAATGCATATGTTTTACTTTTATGATATATACTGGACATAAGCCTTGATGCACATGACTTACCTTTGATTATAGATATACATATTTGGACATGGACCCTGAAAGATGCAGATTATTGTTATGTACTGGGCATAAAGCCTCGATGTACTTGATTGATGTTATTATATGATTGGGTGCAAACCCTAATATACTGAGGTGATCTTGTTATACACTGTGCAGTGTTCTGGTATGCATGACTGACTTTTATGATGTGTTGACCGTAGGCTCTAGAGAACATGGATGACCTATGTGTTGGGCGTAAGCCCCAATGTACATAGAGGAATTTTATTATGTGCTGGGTGTAAGCCCTGATGTACATAGAGTGTTGGGCATAAGCCATGAAGTACTCCAACTTGATGTTGAGCATAAGCTTTGGAGCATCAGATCTTTGGCCATTGTATCCTTAAGTGTATCTTACAAATACATCCTAGCACTAGTGTTGAGCGAGGATCTCTGGAATTGCACTAGCGTAACGCTCGTTGAATATTGTTGAGCATAAGCTCTGAATACCACCCGGGGTTACTTTACTTAAAAAGGTGTTGAGTTGAGGAAGGCTCTAAATTGCACTAGTCAACATAATTATTTCATATTGACTAATTGATTCATTACTCATATCATCAAGGACTGAGGAAGCTACCACAGAAAACGAGGTAATCCCACATGCAAAAGGGGACCTCGAGTTACCTAACCTAGTAGACCTTCTAAGCCTACCAATAGCCTTGTCAAAACAGTTGAACCTATTCCTTTAATAAGCATCAAAGATTATAATGCTATATAACTACTTGGTTAAATCAAATTGATTATTTACAAAGAGTCTCACTTATGTACTAAAGTGGTATGCAAAAGATATGTATGTATATAAAAGATATTATATATATAGATATGGTTATAAAAATAATAAAAATAATAAAAAGTACATAGGCAGATAAAGTAATAGATATATACATATATATATATCCACTTAAATGGATTATACTTATAACTAATCCAATGCATATAAATTAATTAAATAAAATATAAAGTTTACAAATTAGTTGAAAAAGAACTAAGTAAGAGTTCTAAACAAAACTGGAGTTTATTAAATACACTTTTAAATTATAATTCAAAACTGAAAATCAAACTGAAGTTACAATTAAATATTATTATTAACTGCCATTCCAAAGGATTATCTATAAAAGCAGTGACAAATTCCAAAAGGAGGATCTATCTATCTTATTATCATTCTTCTATGGTAAGAAGAGAGAATTTGTCCCATAAGCCCGGAAGAGTAATTATTTCAGGACTGAATTGAAAACCAGTTGTCTGCCCTAGGTTCTCTAGTTTTCCTCTTCCATGTTGGAGATAGCTTGGGGGGATCCGATCAGAACCAGGAGCAGTTCCAGGTCATGGTTGGGAGGAACCTGGTAGTTCCAAAGTTATTCCGTTAATCATCCTATAGGTCATCTAAAGCATATTGTTTCCATTAAATCAGTGTTGAAGGTGTGCAGGTCCTTACTAGAAGAAGATTCAAGCTGCAAAGTTCAGGTATGAATTATTTTTATGTTTTCAATTTATTATAGGATGAAAGTTAGAGTTTAAATTACGGTCATTTTCTTGTCCATAGCAATCTGGTTATATTTATGCATTGGGAGCATGGGCTGAGGCATTGGCTCCTTGGGTCAATTATTAATTAGCTTAAACATTTAAATTTAGAGTAGTGCTTGCAAATAAAATTTAAAACCCTTCTTTAAATATAGGGTCCAAGATCTAGTAGAGCTAGTAGTGCTAGCTTGTGCTAGATCAAGGTTTATGTCGAATTGTGATGTTTATCAAGGGTTACATTGCATTGTGGTGTTCATCAAGGGTTATGTCGCATTGCGACAATGCCCAATATCTGACACATATGCCGACACAGCCAAAGATGCGACATATTCACACTGTGAAATTTGATGTTCATTAAGGTTTGTGTCGCGTTGTGATGCTTATCAAGGCTTATGTTGCATTGTGGCGTTCATCAAGGATTATGTTGCATTGCGACGATGCCCAAGATGTGAAATTTGACGTTCATCAAGGTTTATGTCGCATTGTGATGTTTATCAAGGGTTATGTTTCATTGTGGCATTCATCAAGGGTTAGATGCGACATATTCATAATGTGAAATTTGATGTTCATCAAGGTTTATGTCGCATTGTGATGTTTATCATCGGTTACGTTGCATTGTGGTGTTCATCAAGGGTTATGTTGCATTGCAACGATGCCCAATATTTGACACATATGCCGACACAAGCCAAGATGTGACATATTCACAATCTGAAATTTGATGTTCATTAAGGTTTGTGTCGCATTGTGATGCTTATCATGGCTTATGTTGCATTGTGGCGTTCATCAAGGGTTATGTCGCATTGCGACAATTCCCAGGATGTGAAATTTGGCATTCATCAAGGTTTATGTCGCATTGTGATGTTTATAAAGGGTTATGTTGCATTGTGGCATTCATCAAGGGTTAGATGCGACATATTCACAATGTGAAATTTGGAATTCATCAAGGTTTATGCCGCATTGTTATGTTTATCAAGGATTACATTGCATTGTGGCATTCATCAAGGGTTAGATGCGACATATTCACATTGTGAAATTTGATGTTCATCAAGGTTTATGTCGCATTGTGAGCCCGTCCAGCCAGCGGGTGAGGGGACATCCAGATGAAGCTTCTTGATTATACCATTAACGACGAGAGGAGTAAGGCATCTAAGCAGGTTAATGCATGTAATGCATGGTTCCATGTCGTGGGATCCCATCCCGAAGAACCTCCAACATGTGCTGCCTAGTTGTCGTGGTGGCACCCGCATCCGAGGATAATATATTATATTTTTATAATATTCTTCATAATTATTTTAATACTCTTATTTATAATCAACCTATATTAATTGTTTTAATTAAATTATAATATAATGCTATAATTTAATGAAATTATTTTTTAATTAATTATTATATTATAATTGATTAATATCATATTTAATCAAATTATAATATATTTTATATCTCTATTGAAATGTCTACTATAATATAATTATATTATAGTCAAATAATAATATTTTGAATTAACCAATATTATTTTATTATTACTTTGATTATAATATTTTACTCAAATATTATTTTCTTATCATATTATAATGTAATGTAATGTAATTAAAAGTATTATCAGTATATTTAAAAATGATATTATTATTTAATTAATTATTGAATTACAATTAATTAAGTAATCATCATATTTTTTTAATATCTTTTTTTATGTTTTATCATTTATTAATTTTATTTATTAAAATATAATTAAATAATAGTTTTTATAATATATTAGTATATTATAAATAATTAAATTATTTTATTTTATTAAAATTTATTATTAAAAAACATTATTAGTGTGTCAAATATATCATAATATTAATAAACATTTTAGAAGAATATTACATATATCTCTAATACTAATAAATTGATAATCTTAATTAATTATAACATAATAATTAATTATTTAAATAAAAAATAATTATTTAATATATTATTAATTATTTAATTACTTAATATTATTATTAACTAAATAAAAATTTCTAATTAGTTAATTAATTAATATTATCATTCATAAATTATTTTATAATTATTTTGTTTAATTACTTATTATAAAATAAAAGTAGTGTTTAATTAATAATATTGTTTAATTAAAAAATATTATTAATCAAACAATTAAAATATGGATTTCATTAAAATCATTAAATAATATTAATTTATTAATATTTTTAATTAAATAATCATTAATTAACTAATATTATTATTAACTAAAAATCTATAATATGAATTAAATTATTTTATAATTATTATGTTTAATTAATTATTATAAAATAATAATATTGTTTAATTCAACAATGTTATTAATCAAACAATGAGATTATGTAATTCATTAAGATTATTAAACAATATTATTCTATTAATATTTTGGAGATATGTGTATGTGCACACCCGTTACTAGCAACAACAACATTAATATTATTAATGTTGTTGTTGCTAGTATATCAAGTGTCTCCACGACCAAAACATTCGGTTGAGAGACACTCATGATGAAATCCTATGGAAACATAACCCTAATGGTGGTTCATACTCCCCGAAAATTGGATATGAGATCCCATGTTCTAATAGTATAATCCCAGAGGATTCATGGTGGCACACGATACTTTGGAATATTTACTTCCTACTCAAGATTAAAATATTTGTTTGGCTCACCATGATGCACAAGATTCATGTTTGGTCTTTCCTACAATGCAAGATCTACGAGGGTCTCAGTTGATGTGCTCTATGTCAATCTTAGACTGAATCGATCGATCATCTCCTCATTACATGTTCATATATTCAACAGATTTGGAAACTTGTTCATGCACATACTAGTATGATCTTTGATTGGAAAGGATCACACCTCTCTAAGGCTCTATCTTCATGGCATGAGAAACCAGTTGAAGGTCGATGGCAGACCCTCCCCTACATCATTTTATGGTCGACTTGGAAGTCCAGGAACCACGGTTTATTTGAGGAATGCACCATCCCCCCCATGTATTTGATGTTCGGAGTTTGGTCATCGCAGATCTATCCTTCCTACATGTCAATCCTTTAAGGTATAGAATTATACATACGGAAACCATAGATGCTAATATCCCATGGTGTTTCTTTGATGGCGCTGCACTTGGTGACCACTCTACTGGGGGAGATCTGCACTACGAAATTCATGTTTCGTGTCATCCACCGGGCCTTGCACCAACAACAAGGCCGAGTTGTTGAGCTTAAAATACACTCTTTTGATGGTGTTGTCTATGAATATCAATCAGCTACAAGTTATTGGAGATTCGCTCCTTGTTTGTTATTAATTGGATGGCTCAAATATGGATACCATAGAATATCTTATTGGCTGCCACCATCGAAGAAGTGGTGATAATTTGAGAAATCAATAGGCTGACTGTCTCTCCAAGATTGGTTTACTTCTTGGACCTATCATTTGGAAAAAATGAGAGCATGATGGGGACACCATCGTGGAAGACGACCCGGGTTCCATTCCTTTCAATATATGAACTACGAACAGTTACAATGTTTCTACATATTAATGGATTGTAGTTCACAATATAGTCTTTAAGAGAACCTTCTGGATGAACATGTTTGGAGCATTTAATGAATGTAAACTTCAGACATATTTTTGGTGATACATAGAAGAGGCTTGCTATATAGGTCATGTAAAAAGTGTTTTCTTATTACAAAGTAAACACGAACTTTTTTCTGTGAAAAAAAAAGTAAAAATTCATATATAATAAAAACGGAGAATTGATATCTTCAAATACTCAGATCGATTACTGTACAGGAATTGTAGAAATACCTTTATGGATGTCAAATTACAATAATAACATTATATATT
Source organism: Larix kaempferi (assembly GCA_027924585.1). Taxonomy (NCBI): domain Eukaryota; kingdom Viridiplantae; phylum Streptophyta; class Pinopsida; order Pinales; family Pinaceae; genus Larix; species Larix kaempferi. Next base: position 42,195 of record BSBM01000861.1, on the reverse strand, counting down.
GTAGAGCGTGAAGAAATGTAAACACGGTTTGGATAGTTATTAGTAATTATGAATATCGCAAAATTAAAATATCTCACTTTGAATATGAGTTTCGGGTTAATTTACCGAGCTTGTAGAAACAAAAATCACGAATAAATACTTCAGTCCTCTTGGACAGTCATGGTTCATTCATCTTGATTACAATTTTTTAACATAATTGTTGTTCCAGAACGTTGCATTTCATCAGGTAGTCCCAAGGTTACAATGACGGGGAATACTAGGACATTTTTTAAAAAATGTTTATAAATATATATATATATAAGTTTTTTTGAGCATAGGAATAGTATTTTAAAGCAAATCAAATAATCTGTATTTTGTCTTTTCTCTTTAGATTGGATAGACAAAATCTGATCTCAATAAACATTAAAGATCATCATCATCATCATATTATAATCATATAATGTAAAGATGTATATCTTAACCAATTTTACACTAAAAATTGATATAACCAAATTTAAAATAAATTTATAACCATAAATTCATATTAAACACTCTGTGTGCTCTCAAGGCAATAATCATTAAACTCCAAATTCTAACCAAAATAATGATTTGAATATTATTCTCAATGTTTTTGGAAAACAATTATTTATCCCAGTCAAGACATTTGTGACTCGGAAGCAGTTTCTGCAAATTCAAAACAATTAATTATCGGAGACAAGACAAAAAGACATTTGGGACTCGCGAGCAGTTTCTGCCGACAGTTTGTCACCCTCGTAATTTCCAATCTGCTTCCATTCATCAACAACCATCGACTTGATTTTATTTTGTTTGGGTTAATTAATAAACAAGTACTTAACGTTTAGTCATAATGATCGTTTGAATATTCGATTAGTTGGGTTACTTATATTTTAAATTTTTATAATCTTCTAGATGAATTTATTTAATTAATAAATTAAACATTCAAATTATATCATATTAATGTTTAAAATCAATTATTTATCAAGTGAAATAACAAGGGCGAAGCCATAGCCACATACTCCTTTTGAGCTACCTATGAGTTCGCCACCCTTTTAATTTTCAATCTCCATCTATTGGTCATAGATTTGATTTGATTTGATTTTGTTTTGGTTAATTAATAGGCCAAGTGTTTCAGTTTTAGTTACCAAAATTATTTGAATAAGGAGTTGTTTTTGGATTTTTCTATCTAAAATCATTGAAATTTGGTAATTTAATCTTTAATCAATCAAGTTTGAATTTTTCATTATTCAAATTTTATTTTTTATTATAAAAATAAACTAAGTTATCTCAAATTCCACTTACACTAGGATTAATAATATGAATTATTTATATATACAATTTCAATAATTTTACTATGTGACAATTTTCATTACATTGATGTATTTATATCTTAAAATTTGGGGTGCACTACATATAAAAATAACTTAACTATGTATGAATAACTCGTAATTCATGTATGAATAGCATGTAGTAATAGACAACCCATTTAGGTGATTACAACTAAACATAGAAAACAATTTAGTCGAAAAGAATAACATTGATTATGCTCAATAAGATAGAAAATTAGAATATCTAAATGTCCATTTTTCTTATGTAGATAGTAACACTTGATCTTGACTATGATTACTTACTACAATAAGTTTTATGGGTCTACTATCTACATGACTTAGAAAGTAAATGGAAATTATGAAGAAATTGCAAGCAAAGAAAAATTTAGGGGCGAAATTTAGTCCATGGGCTATTTTTCGACTTTAAAAAAAAAAAAGAGATTCACCAATTTGCCATTTTTTTTCAAAGGTGATTCGCCCAAATTCCATGGGATAATTTTTTTTACTCTAAAAATCACCAAAATCATCTAAAAACTATATAAAATCCCTAGAGATTTGAATATTTTTATAAAAAAAATGGCCAAACATTTTATGGTAGTAAATTTAAGAGTTAATAAGATTCATCAAGGTTTTTACACTTTGAGAAAATTATAGATCCTTAAATTTTTCCCTAAATTGCATCATAATTTTTATGGGCCTACTATTTACACCATTTAGAAAGTAAATGAAATTAATGAAGAAATTACATCATAAGTTTTATGGACCTACTATCTACACCACTTAAAAAAAATAAAAATTATAAAGAAATTGCAACTTAAATTTTATGGGCCTATTATCTACAAGATTTAGTAAATAGAAATTATGAAAAAATTGGTATCACAAATTTTATGGCCTTACTATCTACAAGACTTAAGGGTGTGTGCAAGAAGATCAGGGTCACTTTAGATGCAATCCTAGATTTTCAAAACTCGTTTCTGATATATAAAAACATAACGCATTTATGATACTTAGCACTTGGTATGGTAAAACCCGAGCCTGACATGTCATTAGACATGTAGGTTAGGTAACCATAACGCGTATGCGTTATATAACTACATAACGCGTACGCGTTTTGTAAATCTAAAATCAATATAAAAACACAGTCCTGACCACCCATGGCGCATTTCACGCATCATAAACAAGAATTCGAGCTTGGACGAGGATAGTTTGTGTTCCCTGGAGTATCAGAGGAGGTCGATTTTGTTGGAGGGGAGGAAAATTCACCGGTGGATTGTCATCTAATCAAGTAATTCATTCACCCATACCATTTTTTTTTCATTTCTTAACCTAACTTACCATTTTTGTGTCTTTCTTGCATTGTTGTCCTTTGTCAAGTATTCACTTTTAACAACCATAGACCCGATTGGGAAGTGGTTGTTTTCATCGTCAGTCATGGACATAATGAGGGTTTGCTTTCCATCTATATAGCGTGCCAACCAGTAATCACCACCCCATTTAGTATCTTTTGAGGCAACTACTGCGTATATGTGCCCTACATAATATGATTGTAGGTATATGATCAAAATGTTTTTCGTGCAATACAAGGCCATTAATGTGCATTTGAAGACTACGTAAATAAACAAAAAATTGTTAAGGAAATGCATCATACCAGGTTGTACAAGGTCTGAGACATGATCAAAATTTGCAGAAATAGATGATTGGTCTTCTTCCAACAGAGTTAACTCAACAATTGCATGCTGATCAAGTGGAAGTGATATGCAATCCCATCCATCAACCCAATCCAATGATTCACACCCATCTCAGTCACCATCACAACAAGGCAGGCAAAAACAAGCGAGTTTTCTGGTCCAAATTTCAAATACTGGGTTATCAGAGCTTCGAACCGAATGAAAGCCACGAGTCCCAAGCACAGTATTGCATTCCCATGCATGTGAACGATATATGTCTACCACCTCCCAAAAAAATCTCTCCATATGTCTCTTTCTTGTGGATTCTACTCACATAGTTGATTCCTCTCCCATTACTAACGTGCACCACCTGACTATAGATTGACCATTTTGAATAGTAGATTATGTAGATACTTTCAATTCCTCTCTTTGTAGGGTTGTTTTGACACAATCTCTCGCTCCATCATGCTCTCCTTTACCATGCCCAGTCTCAAAATAGTTACACATATGTGGCACTTTGTAGTTTTTGTGCAATGAACACAACCACCAAAATATGTGTGCATTTTTTAACTGACCAGCACCTCCATCAGACCAAATCCAGTGTCGATCCATCTATATGTTCCTTCCCTTCAAGTGATCATAGAACATGATGAAGCAATGGCATACATAGTGGAAGTCGTGGCACCTATCATCACTTATGTAGAAGTGATATTCCTTCAGAATTTCTCTTTGCTCTTCAGTGCTATTTGGGCCATGCCTATATGTGATATGGACCATCAATGAAACCTGCTCATAGTGATAATACTAACTTTGGATCTCATTTTCAGGTTGCAGAGTGTAGTTCTCGGCAAAATCAACAACTGAAAGTATAGTACCACGGGGAAATGTATCTCTGCATATTCTAAACTGTTCATCCTGCCATCATGCCAAGTGGACATGATGAACATAATCATGTGTCTTTTCAATAAATTCCTTCATGAAGTCACTAACTGGTACTTGGTGACACAAAATGATCTCAATGTTCATATTTTTTGTAAGCAAGGATTGAAATGTAACTGTTCAAACATAATTTTATAGATATAAATGCATACATGATATATCACCAATTGTATTTTTTTCTTTCTTTCCCTGGGACTATTTCATAGCTGATATATTTGAAACTTGTCATGTCTATAACCATTTTCCCAAATTCACTGTCTCCACTCTCGTGCATACATTGGCTCAATAATGCCATTCCAGCACAGTTGGGGCATGTTCCATCCAAACAAGATTTTGCATACTATGTTTGCTCCTTAGGCCTATTGCACATGAGGCTATGAATGAATTCTCTTGATGAAGTCGGTGGTATTATCAGGGAGCAATCCTGCACATGGTTAGTATGCAACACACGACGAATGTACAAAATTGTTTCATAGTAATATTCATATTCTACATGGTATCTACATCAACAAGTGTTATGAAGAGTATTTATTCTAACATACCATGGCTTACATTTCTCAAAATATCTTTGCCCCAAGTTCAATTGTCTATGTTCATTTATAAATTTCTCATATAGTTATGTCTGTGTTATATCAAGAAGATGCTTAGTATGTGGTTCACGATCCTTTGAACCCCTTCTCAGTTTTAGTACATATTTTCGGTTTGAAGAAGGCCTTGTGTGATCATGCCAAAAACTCTACACTAGTCCCTTTACTGCATCAACTAGGTTCATGTCACGACATGGCAACCGACCAATAAAGGCCCAAAAATCTGTCTGATCGATTTTTTGAAGATGTTCTCTTCTAATAGAATACCTACGAAGGGTTTTTACATTCTAATTAACTAGTTTGGATGTAGGCCTAAGAATACGAAGGACCTTGGTGTTCTTATTTGCAATTGCTTGTGACAACAGAAGACGAGACGCATTGCGGTTCTTTGAACGTGAGTTCTTACCTATTTTACCAAATGCATCTACTAAGCTTTTTTCTATATGAGAACTTGGTTCAGAATTCTTTATCATCTTTATCCCTAACTTTTTCCTAACAACATTCATGCTCCTAGATTTTAACAATGATAAAAATAATCTACATTTATCTCCATCACATTTAGAAACAAAATATTTATCAAGTATACGTTGATTTTGATAAGCAATACTACGTTTAGATAGCGTACCTTCAATGGAATTGAGGAGACTTTCATCAACTTGTATACGTTTCGGAGCTCTTCGACGTGTGCTTTCTAATGGAGGTAAGGGGGTTGGAATTCTACCATGTAGCGCATCACCAAGGCGCTCTAGCGTTTCAGTATTAGCTTGGTGTCCTTCATTCTCTTCCTGGTAGTTGGATGGTGGAAGTCCAACATCCTCATCGATGGTCTGTGGAAGTCCAACATCCTCTTGTGGAAGTCCAACATCCTCATTGATGGTCTGGATAACATTTTCTTCTTCAACAGTAGGCAACATGTCCAACGCCTCTCTGACTTCATCACTTGTATAACCACATCCGGATAACAAATTTTGTGTTTCTTCATGAGCTTCATCTTGAGATGGTAACTTATCACTTTGACTTGAAGTGGGAATTGAAACATCCCCTAATGAGCACCTACGTTTTTCTTCTTGATTACTTCCATGGGGCGCTTGTTCAACAACTGTTATGGAAACTGAAGGTCCCTCTTGTCGTGGATTAATAGGATGAACCCTGGTATCCTCTACAATTGGATTTGGATTATTTTCCAAAGAAAGCCTCTGATTCATCATGTGTATTCTTTTCTTTTCTTTCTCTTCTTCAATGACTTCTTGAGGTCGCTTCTTCCTTGCTAATTTTCTTCCTCAGTTACATGGATTCCCCATCACCACAATGATCAATTCAATATAGTTTGTTTTTGTTGCTCCTCAATTACAAGCTTTCAAACCTTTAGTGCTTTCTAGAACTATAGATCCTTCAAGGTGCTTCAATATTCCTTCTCAAATGTTCATCTTTCCCATCAAAACAATTATGAATGAGAAAATTTACCTTTGGTGCTCTTCAATAATAAGCAAATGAAAGTTAAATCATAAATTGTTTGGGCTCTTTGATTCTCTTGTACAATTGTGTATATCCAACATCACCATGAAATGGTCTTGAAGCTTGATATCTTATCTTGTGTGCTCCTCAAATATAGGCAAAATGAACCTTTCAAAGACCTTATCTTTGGTGTTATTCAATTGGAGATTCTTCAAGATTGATGATCATCTTCTTCAAATATGGACATATAACCCAACACCACACTGAGAAAACATGAAAGATGTCCTCAATGCTACACCTGCATAACAAAAATAATGATGGAAATGGTGTAAATTGTGAGTATTTCCAATGGCGGGCTCGTGCTGTTCGAAAAAACAGCGGGATTTGTTGTTTTGGTTTGGACAGAGTAAAGTTGATCTCGGACACGGACAGTCCACTGTTTATAGAGTTACAAAATGCGCACGCATTATATAAAGATAAAACGCACACGCGATATGAAGAATAAAAACACGTATGCGATATGGTTAAGCACAATAAATAGGTTAGGTGGACGGCTAGGGTAACGAATAAAATCAAAAGAAAACAAATGTTTTGTATGGTTACATACAAAAGAAATGTTTTTAGTGTGGGACAAATGTTTTGTATGGTTTAATAGCTGCCTAGCTCTCTCCCAATAATCCCTAGATACCCCCATCTCTTTCTAAATATCCGTCCCTCATTCTCTCTACATCCCTCCCTACATGTTTCTTTCTCTCCCTTACTCCAGCCATGTCCCTACCACCCCACTCTCCATCTCTCCACCTTCTCTTTATCTTCGTCATTATCCATCCATATAGCACTCTCTCCCTTCTTCTCCCTTAATCACTAACCCTCTATGTCTTTATCCCTCCCCCCTGCCCTCTCTCTCTTACCTTGTTCCTAGAGCCCCTCCCCCATAAAGGCCTTTATACCCTCTTCTAAACATTAATCCCTAAGTGCATAAGTGCACAAGATGATGATGATGAGGAGGGTGATGACAATGAAGATGATAAAGATGATGATGTTGATGAAGATGAAGATGTTGAATATGATGATGAGGGTGATGAGGGTGATGAGGATGATGAGGATGGTGATGAAAAAGATGACGATGATTGAGATGTTGATGGGTAAGGGGGAGATGTTAATGATGATGAAGAGGAGGATATAAGATGATGATGATGATGACGACGATGGTGGAGATGTT